>OX451741.1:974952884-975552884 GCA_948472305.1 Vicia faba | reverse complement strand
AAAAATCCGGAAGAGACGCTTCCTACCATGTTATCATAGTACAACCATTATAAGGTACCCATGAACACATCTACCAATTATTTCTCCAGGAGTGGTGGTTGTACATGTGCTTCCATTTCTCTCCATCGATGAGCATACTCTTTGAAGGACTCATCTTTCTTTTGAGATAAGTTCTAGAGCTGCATACGGTTAGAAGCCATGTCCAAGTTGTATTTATACTGTCTTAAGGAAGTGTTAGCAAGATCTTCCCATGTATGAATAAGGACTCACTCCAATTGCATGTACCAATCTAAAGATGCCCCACTCAAATTGTCTTGGAAACAATGGATCATCAACTTTTGGGGTACAACACCAAGTATTTTAATCTTGCAGAGTTTGTATCTAAAGTCGCTTGAATGGGAACTTGAACCCTACATTTTGTAAGATGAACTTGATATGCACTTCCCCAACATTTGAGTCTTGGATGGTTTCCCCATGATTATTAGGGCTTTGAGAATTTTGTTGAAAAGATGAAACCGAGTCATACCATGTTGTGATATGAGTTGATTAAGGAATGCTCCTTCAAAAGGTATGTCCATGATTGGTGCTTTGAAATGTGATCTGAGTTGATTGAATCTCAGAATGATCACCCCTAGTCATAAGGATCTTCATGTGATATGCCCATACGATCAATAGTCTTGCTTATGATTATACTGTTCTTTTTTTGATGCTTTTCCCCTAGCTAGGAGCCTCCTGGAAAGGATCGCTTTTGATTAAACCAGTTTTTGAGATCTTCTAGATGTTAAGTGTCTATTCGTATATAAAATTGTACATTTTGAAAAGTAATTATGTTTGATGCACATGCAAGTTTTGAAATCGAAGTTTTTTATGGAATAGAAATGGATGATTAGAGATGGATATTCTAAGAAGCAAAGTGGTTAGAAATAATTTTAACTAACATAGGAGTCAGTTTAACACAAATTATGTCGAGTATGCTTTCATAGTTAACCTTGCTTCAATTAGGAATTTTGAAGGTTGTAATGTTTCCATGGATCGTGGTTCAAGAAACAAAGGATATAAGTCTCAAAATTTATTTATCCCACCCCATTCTCCTTGATATTCTCTATTCCTAAATCCAATTAATGCAATAGATGCGTTCAATCTTTAAGAGAAATTTCACAGTCATGCAGATGATGAGAAGCGTATATAAAGATCCAAGCACCAATGGAAAGCATTTTAAGATCCAAGAATTAATGGGAAGCCTTTTTTGATGTGGCAGTCAAAAGATTGTTCTCAAATGTTTTTTTATGTGTTTTCAATCCCTTACTTTTGCATGGACAAATCCTTTTGAATTTGTGGTCCATCGGAATGCCCTAACTTTTGCCAAAGTCAAGTTTTTTTTCGATTTTTACTTGACTTAGCGAGCTTTATTTTTTTGAATTTCTTTTTTTTTTGAACATTTGTGACTTCCATTCTGATTGTTGTAAGCTTCATTTTTGTTGTTTCCTTGATCTTGAATGATGTACTGAGGAAGAACGTCGTGGAATTTATCGTCATTGATTCCTCAATCTTGGATGATGAATGTGAGAAAAAGGATGTGCTTGAACCTTTGCTTAGATCATTTCCTCAATGATATATCAAAGAAGAGATATGTTTGACCTTGTGTTTAGATTGTCCCCTCAATGATTTATCGAGGAAAGGGATATGCTTGAACCTCTGCTTAAATGGAATGCATTGTTTAATTAATTGAAATCTATCCTGCCCCTGGTTGAAATTAAGGTTTTTTATTTTATAAAATATAACAAAACTCCAACTCATGACTTGAGGGGGTTAACTACGGATTATCTCCTTATATATCCAATGTTTGGGAAGTGAAATAATGCCTCGCATTGTTAGCTCGGCCTTACCGTTGAAAGCATAGTTTAGCAAAATTCAGTTATTTAGTTTTCATCATTCTCCCTCATATTTTGTTAAAGTTGAAAAATTAAAATGGAAAAGAAGAGTGAAAATAGAAAGTCATTAATTATTTATGGAAAGTGATAGAATAGTGAATACGAATGGATTGATTTTAAAAACATGCATGATTATTTATTTGAATCACTAGTCAAAAGATACAAATTTACACCAAATACAACTTAGCAACATAGAAATTACAATTTGAAATTTATAAGTCTAACGATCCTATGGAAGAGCTACTTCGTTTGATCCACTTAACTTTAGGAGATGCTTCTTAGTTCTTGGACTTGTCAGAGCATGGGGGTAACCCTAGATTTCTCTTGGGCATACCAACTCTGTGGATATGGAATTTGCTATTTATGGGGATGGATCACCCATGGTGGTGGCATTTGAGGCATTGTGTAGGCCTTTGACTTGTATGGAAAAGGGCTACCTTCTCTCCACAATAAGATTTGTAGGACCAAGCTCCATTGAATCTCCAATGTTTGACCTCTCCTTCACCAACCCAGGACCTTCACAGCTTTCTTGAAGCATGCTTGGAATTTGTTCTTTGAGTATCAGGAAATATTACTAGTTGGATTGATAGTGACCAATGGCGAAGGTGGAAATGCATAAAATTCAAATGTATGAATGTACGAAAATGCATGGGTTTGCAAAAAATATTTTGAGGGTATGAGAAAATATTTTCATGGAGACGTAATGCAATGCAAGGTTAGAACAAAGATAAACCTAAGGAAACCCTACACAAGTTTTAGGGATATATATACAATATGAAACCCATATAAGCTAGGGATTATTATACACCAAAGGAACCCCTACAAGCTAGGATTAAGACACACAAAGATAACCCTACAGGTTAGGGATTATGACTTACAAAAGATAACCCCTACAAATTAGGGATTACAACAAACTTAAGGAAATATCTATGAACCTAAGGGTTGTAATTGACAAATTGAAACCCTTATGAGTTTAGGGTAGTGAATACCCTATATGAGTTTAGGGTATGTGAATACCTTATACCAGTTTTGGGATAGATATAGAGATGAAGATACTCTTACGGGTTAAGAGGATATGGTGTTGATAGAATAACCTATAGGAGAGCTCCTATAAATGTTCTAAGTTTTTATACCCTTCCCCATAAGGTGGCTTCCTTAAGGGTATTATGGATTACACTAGAGGAAAAGGAACAAGAGCCTCCCTTAAGTGGAGCCTCATTGTAGACCGAAACTTTCGTCTCTAAGGTCGTACAAGGTCTCACCTTGAGATTTTGGATTAGGATTATACAAAAAGTCATAGGTTTTATTCCAAAGTCCTATCCCCCAAGAGGATACCTCTTGAGACATATTCCTTTTTTGGAATTCCACCGACTCTAGGCGAAGTCGTCACAAAAACTCATAGGGATGATATATCCCCTTGGCCAATAGACGAACCTTCTTTCTAAGGGTTTGAATTATTCGAAATTAAAATCCCACCACAAATAAAATATGATAATGAAAATAATATAAAAACAAATAAATAGACCAAATAAATAAATAAAATAAGCAAATATAGAAAAACATCAAAAACACAAAACCCTAACAAAAACCCTAAACCAAAAAAGGAGAGGCTTCTAAACCCTATGGTTGAATTCCCTGCAGAGTCACCAGCTGTAATAAACGGCTAAAAATATAGAGTCGTCACCACTACTTTTTATCCTAAGACGGAAATATAACAGAATAACCCTAGTTAATGATACAGATGCTAAGTTCTTGACACACTTTAGACGAAGGGAAGGTGTTAGACACCCTTCATCTACCATGTTCACAAGGATACTAGGGTTTAGGCTTAAGGTTTAAGAATAGGGTTTTAATTTTTTAGTTAGGGGACTCGCCGTGGTTTTTAAGCCGTATGCCTACGTATCCTCTTATGAGGAATCAGAGTCTCATTTCGTAGTTTGTAGTGTTTGATTGTTTTTTTTATGGATTGTGGAAATATTTTGAATTAATCCTTGAACTAAGTCTGGGTTTAAAATAGCGGAATCGTAGACACAATTCGCGGTTAATATAAAATAGATTCATAATCCATTTGAAAACATCTTGATTTTTATATGTTAGTAGAAAAATGTTAGTGTTTGATTGGTTAGCTGTTTTAGAATATGTTATGCAATATGCAAAAATAGGTTTGAGTGAGAAAAAGATTTAATTCAATTAGAAAAATAGGGTTAGTGTATTAGAAAATATTTAATTAATAAATAAATATTTTTTTCTAATTATTAAAAATATATTAAGTATTTTTGATAAAATATCCAATACTTATTTATTAATATGCAAAATTATAATTTAATGCAAACTGCTAAAAATATGATATATATATATATATATATATATATATATATATATATATATATATATATATATATATATATATATATATATATATATATATATATATATATATATATATATATATATATATATATATATATATATATATATATATATATATATACACTAATTAAATGAAAAATAGAATATGTTAATTAAAGAATTAAATTAATAAATTAATTAATTAAAGGAGGGGTGTTAAAGTTAAATTTGGAGTGTATTTTGTTATTCCAAAAAAAAATAAAATCATTTTTTAAGATTTTTGTATTTTTCTATTGCTTTTTTTTTTGTATTTTTAATAATAAATAAAAGTTAAGATAAAAAAAAATATTTTTTGATACTAATTATAACAAGAAAAGTTAAAGTTAGAAAAAAGAATTTTTAGGTTTAGAAAAAAAAAGGTTTTTCTATAATAATAATAAAAAAGTTTAAGGTTAAAAAAAAATGTTTTTTTAGGGTTAAAGAAAAAGTTTTTTATAAAAATAAAAGGTGAAAATAATAATAATAGAAAAACACGAATATCATAAATCATAAACAAAATAAATAGCAATCAAACAATCAAACCAAAACCCAGACAAGAATAAATTCTAATCTACATCAAATACAATATTCATACACATGCTAAAGATATACAAAAATATCAACTGGAATTCTCTGACCAAATTGAGCTGCTCCATTCATCCTTATTTTCTTTTTCTTTGTCTTTTCTTCTTTCTCCTTCGGTGCAAGAGTCTCATTTTTCCTTCAGTACAAGATCCCTCTTTTTTAGATTGATGATGAAATGGAGACCTTAGGGTTTAATTGTTGTTATTCTTCGATGTGAAGAGCAACGACTTTTAGGGGAACTCTAGTGACTTGTTGATCTGTAAATGATTTTTGATTCTTCAAATGGCTGCCGATGAAAAAAGTTTAGATGTTATGTTTAAAATCCTAAAATTAATCAAAAGAGTTGCGTAGAAAGAATATTTGTGTGCGAGAGAGAGATAAAAAATTGTTGATGACAAATTATGGTCAATATAGCCCTATTTATAGAATTAGAAATTAGCTTAAAAACACCAAAAAGGAAATTATCCAACATAAAAAGTTCAAGTTTTGTAGATTCTATCTTGGTCAACAAGTCTACAAACTCTAACCAATGAGAAATCAGTTTTGTCAATATGTGACCAATGAGAAAGTGACAAATCATGTGATTTTGTTGTTTTCATATATATATGATTTTTTGGTTATTTTTTAATTGAAAATTGAAAAAAGTGAAGAAAAAACTATTTTTGAAAATTTTCTAGTTAAAAAATATGAAAATAATAATGTAATAATAAAAATAGTGACTTTTTGAGAAGATTTATACCAATTGAGATTTGATTGAAACTTGGAGGACAAGATTAAGAACCTAGACACTTTTGTGATTTTTTCTCAATATTGTGATTGATTTGGTGATTAATAAAAATTGATTTTGAAAGATTTCAATTATTTTCAACATCTTGACTATTAAGTGTGTAAAATCAAATATTAAAAAAAAATTAAATACCCTTAAAATATAAAACAAAAATAATAATAAAATAATTAAAAAATAAATTTTTTATCCTTTTTATTAAAAAACACACAAAAGAATATAAATACAAAAAAAGTAGTGTAATGAGACTTGAACTCATGACCTTCCACTTGCAAGCCTTACTCTCTTATCAACAGTGTTATGTCATTCTATTCGAGACAAAAAGGCACATAGAAGCATATGAAGGTGGGAAAATATTTTTCTATTTTAAAAATATAAATAATTTAAAGTAAATTATTATATATTTTAAATAAGAAAAAATAAATTATTGTTAAACCAAATGTGAGTAATATCAAAAAAAAAAACTATGGAACCAAGTTTAAAACTAATTTGAATATTTTAAAAATGGAGCGGGCAAATTTGGGGTATGACAAGTGCACGTTTAACCTGGGTGGTAATTATGGGATTCTGGATAGTAGCGGGCTTGGGCCCAATAACTTGCTTGTTTTGTCCAAATCACAGGGGGTGCAACCTGCAGCTTAAACAAGTAAATAAAAGAATTTTTTTGGGGGGGGGGGGGGGGGTTAATCACAATGGGCTCGACCCAAAGAGAATCCAAGGGTGGCTCGTCAGGTTGTGTGTGGGGGCGTGTATGAGGCTACAGTGAGGAAACGTAATTTGGGGCATTCGATTAAGATCAAAGGGCAGAGATATGAGGGTGTATGATAAGGGAAATGTATATGATAAAGGAGGAAGTATATTTTTCCTTTTCTTTCATTTTCTCTTAATTTTCACCGATTTTCATCTCTCTTATCTCTCGTCTTATTCACATCTACTTATAACAACAAATCAACACTAAATCCAAAAACCCAGAGAAAACCCTAACAACCCCAAATCGCCGGCGACTCTAAGCTCTATCCAAATTAACCCAAAATATCAACAATCAAACAAACATTAATCTATGTGCTTATTACCTCTGATGTCGTGAATTTTCGAGTCTCTTCTTTCTCTGATCTTTGTATTTTCTTCTCTACTCCCTTCTTTCTTCTTTGATTCTCAGGCTTTAAAGACGTTTGAGGATGGCTGACGCGGAAGATGGAGATTAAGGATATTAAGGTTTCTATTTAGAAATCCTAGATCTTGGATGTGGTGGCTTCGGTTCAGACTCCAAGTCTCCAATTTTCAAGATCCTTCTTCTTCTCTCCTTCTTTGGCTTTCAAATTTTTGGTCTGATCTGTTTCTGATCCCCCTTCTTTTCAGCTTGTAGGTACGATCGAAGAAGATGATGGAAGCAGCGATGTAGCAGAAGAAGGCTCTAAGGCGACGGTGGCAAGGAATTGAAAGCGAAAACGGCATAGCTGAGATATAGGGTTTCATAAATTAAAACCTAGATCTCTCTCCTTCTACTTCTTCTTTCCCTTCCCTTTTCACGATCTTTTTTTGATCCTTTTCTCCTAGAATTTTAGGGCTTTTATAGGCATTAGTTTAGGATGAATTAGAAAAATTATGTGTAGTTTTTGGTTATTATATTAGTGATTAGAGTTGATTGATTTAGGAATTTATTAGAAATTAGGTTGATCTGTAAATTACAATTTGATTGCACTTTTATTGATATTTGTTTGTAATGGATTTAGGTTTACATGTATCTGGATGATTTCGTATTAAAGATTTAATATAAATGTTTCTGCAAGATTTGATTTATGTGAAGATTGATTTGTTTTGAATTTCAGAGCATTTGATGTACTGCATTTTCGGGCTTGTTTGCTTAGCATAGAAGATGAAGGACCATCTGCTGCTGAGAATTAGGGTTAAAACCCTAACTTGACTTTGGTCAACAAGTCTCAATAAAATAATTGTATTTCTAATAATATTATTAACTACTATTAATAATAATAATCTCTATTTGTAGTAAAATATCACCATACTATAGTAATAGTACAATCATTAATAATAAAGGAATAATAATAATAATAATAATAATAATAATAATAATAATAATAATAATAATAATAATAATAATAATAATGAGTGGTGATAAAAATAAAAAATAATACTATCCGGTGTTGTCCTTGGATTAACCCTAATAATTCTAAGGGCCTCCAAAAGTATCTTAATGGGCCATCTAGTAAAAATAAGTAATAATCCAAAAAATATAGCCCTCTTCAATATCTAAAACATGCCTCCAAAATAATTTGATGGATGATAAAATAAAAAGTGACAATAATTTTGAGAGACCCAATTGATCAGACTATAAAAAATCACACCCCCTTCTTATGGATTAAACATGGGCTCAAAGGTCTAATTGGATATTTGATTTAAGAAACCCACCCCTTTAGAATTTTAGACATCAATATATCTAGCAAAAATTCCAAAATAAACAATAAAAAAATATAAAATTATAAATTGGAAATATGATAATGCTAGGTTTAAGACAAAAATTATTAATCGATATGGAAAATTTGGGGTAAGACAAGTGTTCCTATTTAATCTCTCTTCGATTGAAGGTGCAATAATACGCAGGTATCGCACATTCGAATTGGAGGGTTATTATATAATAGAAGACCCTACAATTTGACCAAATATTTGCTAGATAAGGATACACCATACAACATTCCCAAGAGTACGAAGAAATAGAAAAGATGATGATGCATCATCCTTCCAGAGTTTGAATAGATTATGATTCAACTTAGATACGATGACGCGGATAACTCGTCAATACCTAAAAGAGATCGTAGATTTTTCGCGTATTTACCATAACCTAGGAGGTAAATAACTCAAGTTTGAAAATTGACTTACTAATGTTTTGAGACTAACATAGTAAGCTATAACACAGATTTCATATACTTATCGCAACCTGAGCAAGAGAGAGCTTGATAACACATTGTCGCATGGAGACTAACACAATGTATTATATCAGAGGGACAAATAACATATTGTTGCTTTGAGACTAAAGAAATGAGTTATATCGTAGATTTCGTATATTTACTACAACCTAGAGAGTAAACAATACAAAGATAGGCTTATGTATTTATCACGTCCTAGAGGATAAATAACATAACCTAATAATTCATTATTGCTTGGAGACTGACACAATGAACTATAGATTTTCTGTATACCTACCACAACCTAGAGGATAGATAATACGAGGACAAGCTTGTTCATTTATCACGACCTAGAGGATAAACGACACATGGATAGGCTTATGTATTTATCACGACCTAGAGAATAAATAAAATAACTCTGATAATTCACATACCTACCACAACCTAGAGGATAGATAATACGAGGATAAATTTGTGCATTTATCATGAATTAGAGGATAAATGACACGAGGATAGGCTTATGTATTTATCACGACCTAGAGGATAAATAACATAACCCTGATAATTCGTAAACCTTCTATAACCTATAGGATAGATAATACGAGGATATATTTGTGAATTTATCATGACCTAGAGGATAAATCACACGAGGATAGGCTTATGTATTAATCACGATCTAGAGGATAAATAACATAACTCTGATAATTCTTAAACCTACCACAACCTAGAGGATAGATAATACAAATTATGTTTTTCTGAAAAGTGTTTTGATAATCGAATCTTAGATAACTAAACCAAAGATATGATCAGAGTTTACCAATTGTGTCTATTCTTAACCAAGGTGTTTGTTTGTTTTGCGGACAAGATAATGAAAAATAGGCCCCAAGAAAGTTTGTAGTTTAACCAAAGTAGATTTGAAAAAATGTCATGCACGATGTTTATGCTTAATGCCCTTAATTTCCATGTGTGATACGGTGGGAGAACTGAATTGAGGTTTTGCGTTTGTTTTCGCAAATGTTTCGGTTGAGCAAGAGTCGCCACCGACTTTTTATTTTATCCTAAGGAAAGGTTAAAAAGCACAGCAAAAACCTTTGAGATGTTTTCTTGGGTTCGGGGGGTAGATTATAGAAAGGGAAGGTATTAGCACCCTTTCTATCCATGGTTATCCATGGGCTCTTAGTTACTTGCTTAGATCACTTGCCTTGTGTTTTCAATTGTTTGAAATGGTGCTTTGTGTGTGTGTGTGTGGGTTTGAAAATGTTTTGAAAAGAGGCCATTTGTGGTGGCAACCTTTGTAATGATCCATGTTTGAATGTATACAAAGGTGTACTTGTCTTTTGAAAAAAGTTTTCAATGTTTTTGAAATTTGTTTTGAAAGTGTGTTGTAGAGTGTGGTTTTGAAAAGTAGGCAAGTGTGTTTTGCAAGTTTGATCAAGTAACTAAGAGTTTGTCTACCCCTAAATTTACTCAAAGGTTTTTCCTATGTTTTAACCCTTTTAACA
This sequence comes from Vicia faba, assembly GCA_948472305.1. Taxonomy (NCBI): domain Eukaryota; kingdom Viridiplantae; phylum Streptophyta; class Magnoliopsida; order Fabales; family Fabaceae; genus Vicia; species Vicia faba. Next base: position 975,542,773 of record OX451741.1, on the reverse strand, counting down.
ATTTTGTTCCACCATTGTATTTGGTGTACAATCTTGTGTTAGGATGTTAACGGGACGGGCGCGGGTCATCGTATGGACCATGAATGCAATGGTGCCATGTGTCTTTGGCAATTTGCTTGAAGGGACTATGATCATTTTTAGGCAACTTTCGAAAGCGTCGTCGAGGGACTATGATCATTTGATTTGTTTTGTTTTGCCAAAGACACCTAACATGCAACATGGCCCATTTATTGAAGGCAACAAGTGGAGTAACCCTAGGGGTGCAAGTGTGATTGGTGTTGTCCATTTTCATGCTTTGTTATCTTTGAATTAGGTCAAGCTATTTGTTATTTGCATACGAACCCTAAGTCTATCATGGCATATTTAGAAAGCTTTAAAATATGGAATTTAAAGTCCTAAATTATTACACAATAATCATGGGGATGGGGGTACAAATGTTCAAATGGGGATGAGACTTAATAGGAGAGTGGTATCCCAATATTTACAACCAAATCGAATTAATCGCAAATGTAAATGTAAAGTAATGTACAATAATAAGTAAATGTGTATGTGTAACTGTATTTGTGTAAGTGTATTTGTGTAAGTGTATGTGATTTATTTACAAGTGAAATAAAAATAAAAAAAGTTAATTTTTTTGGATATTTTCATGTTTAGGGCAAAACCCTAATTTTGTAAATAAAAAGGTATTTATTATGTATTATATACAATATTTATTAATTATATACAAAAAAAAAAAAAGGAAGTATATTGTAAAAAGTATTTTTGAGGTTAAATATTAATAAAAATAAAAATGTATTATTTTTATGTTTTTATCCTAAATATTCTAATAAATATATAAGTATTTATATTATATATTAAATATATTAAATATATACAAAAATAAAATATTAATTATTTTACAAAAAAAAGTATATTTTAAGAAAATGTTTTTAAAAGATAAAATAAAATAAAATCAGAAAATAAAGTGTATTTTGTATTATTTTTTAGTATTTTAAATAAAAGTATATATATATTTATTTACATATAGAACTAAATGAAACAAATAAAATACCAAATAAAATGCAAAAAATATGAGAAAAATATTTTTAATGTTTTTTCATGCTTGAATAAAAATATAAAATCAGAATCAAAAAGAAAAAAATCAAAAATGACAAATATATCATGCAATGGGCCAAGGGGGGTGTATGTGAAATAAAGTGGTGCAAACAGAAAAAAGAACCCGACCCAGCCCAAAGGAGTTATCTTCAACCTCCAGACTTGTTTGAAATAAAGAAAACGCGCGTTTCCTAACTCCTGATTCCTGGACTTTCAAGCAAAACTCATAACACCAAAAATGTAGAGCATCAAGAGACGAATCCAGACATATAAAAAACTTGACTTAACTCTAAGAAACGAGGGAGAATTTCTTCATCCCCAATTTCTGACCTAAGTTTTTCTAATGTTCAGGTTCAAAATTCTCTCAGTACACACAACATAAATGAAAGGTAATTATATGGGTAGCTTCAGGGCCATGAGTAGAGCATGTTTCATTCATAAACCTAAGCCTAACTCTTCCTAGATTGAGAGATAGAAGTCCATGTTTTTACCTGTTTCAGCTTGAGACGTGCAAACAATGGAGGTACTTTCAATATAGTGTGAGGATTGGTACAGCTTGCTTGAAGTTCAGGGATGCTTCTCCAACCTCTAGCTTGCTTTGAAACTGACTGAATCGAGCTATGTAACTCAACCTGCACAACTGAAAAAATGAAAATGGTGAACTTGGTTAGAGGTGTTACAGTCTGTAGCTAGGGCTTGGGATAACTTCAATGGATGGTAGGGAGTGTGTATGAACAAGCTTTGGCCAAAACGCACGAGCAAACTGAGTTGTGCAACTCAATCTGCAGGGATGCCCTGTTTTGTGCAGCAAAGTGGTGTTTTGATGTTTGAGGAAGTATTGAAGGTGGTTGGCTCGTATTTCAGGTCAGTTATGATGTTTGGAAGATGCTCAAGAAGTTTGTTTAGGCTTGTGTTGACAGGAACTCAATGTTGTGTTCAAAATGCAAGTTTTCTTTTCTCTTAAGCAAAAGTTGCCAAGTTGGGTTATAGGCTACCACAGGCCCCTCAAGTATGCTGAAAATGTTAGTCTTGATTAGTGGGATATGTCCATGCCTTTGTGCCTCAGAGATTTGCTTTGTACTTCTTGGATTTGTGTTTGACATAAAGTTGCTCTTTACAAGAATGGATAAGTCACTTTTTCCAAATATGGCTTGATTTTGTGTGTATTGTCCAAATGCACAAAGTAATGCTAGAACACAATGGATTGGAATTTAATTATTGAGTGTAAATGAGATTAGAGGCCTGTAACTAGCTTGTGCAAGCTGATTTCAAAAATGCCCAAGTTATGAACATGCATTTGGCCATGAATCAAAGTGACTTTTGCCCATATTGACAAATTCGATTCTCCCTAACCACAAGGGTGTTTGATAAGTTCTTAGACAATTTGGAAAGCTTGGAATGTGTACTACAATCCATCTTTATAATGCAAGTTGAAATTCCAAGTGGAAGCATGTGAAAAGTGGCCATGAAGTTGGGTAAAAATCCTGCCTAAAATAGGTCAAAAAATTTCTAAGTTAAGAATGTTTTGCACCCTTGTTCCAAAAATCATAACTTGAGCTACAAGCTTCTTTTGAGGAAACTTTGTGAATCAAAGTTGTAGATTTTGCAATGGACTATAACTTTCATGTTTTGAGTTTTGTTTGAATCCAAATTTATCTTGATGAAAAGATGGGACAAAGTTAGGAAAAAATTAGGAAATTTCATAACTTAAAAAATTTCTAAGTTATGAAATTTCTTCATTTCAAACCCTAATTTGTAATTTTTGATTCCTTGATGAACAAGTTTCATAATTTGACATGTCTTGATGAAAAATGAATCTTGGCACTTGATTTTGACCAAAAAGTCAAAGTTTGACTTTTTAGTATACAGTCAAATTTTGATCAGTTGACTGGAAAATTCATTTGTCAATCTTGTGCAATTGGGACCTTTTGAACTTGTTGAATGTGTCAAGACCATGTCATTTAATCCTTGAGTCCATATGTGAGCTTGGTTTGCCATTGGCTAGGTCAAACAGTCAAGAATTGCCTTTGTGCAGTCAAAACCCTAAAAATGACCATTTTGCCCTTTTGGTGATCTGATCAAATTTCTTGTGGAATTGTGATCCAAACTTGATCAAATGGTCCATATGAGTTCATAATGTTGATGTGGGTCAAAAATCATGAAGTTTGACTGTCAATTGACCGCATATGACTTTTTCCCCAATACAGTTGATTTTTAGGTCAACTGTCCAATTGACTGGGCAAAGATTGGAATCAAGGCTTGAAACTTGGTATGGATAAACTTGTGAGTCCAATATGAAGCATGAAAGTCATTTTGGGCATTTTAGGTCAAAACATCTTTGTGCAAACTCAAACCCTAATTTGGGTCAACAGTGCAAGGAGGGGCCTTGAGCAGAGTAAACCCTAACTTGATCTTGAGCTCCAAGGGTCTTGTGGTGAGAAAATATTGAGGAAATGGGAGGGCAAATTTTGGGGTACAACAGTTGCCCCTGTTCAATCTTCTTAGACCTGAGGATGTAGATTGGCTTGCTTGCCTTTCGTGATCCGAAGGTGGAAGATGATTGAACACTAAAGTGCCCAGAAATTTGCACTCGCATAGTGGCGTATCAGCAATGTGATGTCGGGAATGGGCTTATAGATGCCATTTGGAGAGATGGTGGACAGGAGGATGGGATTATAGATGCCATCTGGAGGTGTGACAGAACCTTGTCGGGAATGGGCTTATAGATGCCATTTGGAGGTGTCGATCGCGTAAGAGATTCCTTAGCGAGAACTTGCGTACTAGAGAAAGAAAGATGGTTTCCTGGCTTCCTACAGGTGTTGATCTTCAGTCTCTTCATGCAGATATGCCCTAGCTAGGTACAGGTATCGAATCTATAATTAGTTGCTCACAGATGTGCCCTGGCTAGATGCAGGAATCGAATCCGGAACTTCAAAAGGTTGCTTACAGACGTGCCCTGGCTGGATACAGGTATCGAATCTAAAATCAAACGCTCACAGATATGCCCTGGTTTGATACAGGAATCGAATCTGGAATTAGTCGTCTACAGATATGCCCTGGCTGGATACAGGAATCGAATCTGGAATTTGTCGTCTACAGATATGCCCTGGCTGGATACAGGTGTCGAATCTGGAATTTGTCATCTACAGATATGCCCTGGCTAGATACAGGTATCGAATCTCTAAACTCTTCATGCAGATATGCCCTGGCTGGATACAGGTATCGAATCTTCAATCAATCACTCACAGATATGCCCTGGCTAGATACAGATATCGAATCTGGAATTGCGATAGTTGATAGTAATCATCTTTGGATTGACCTTTTTCCTGAAAAGGCAAGACATCAGTTGCATGCAGTGTCATGATGCATGATGTAATGATGCTCAAAATGAGATAGTGTTGTATGCACTTTATCATGTATGTAAGCAGGATGTATGAAATGTGAAATGTCTATGAATGTATTTTCGTCTAGGAAAATAAATCCTTGACGAGTGTCGGGAACTTGTTGAATCCTGGGCTGATGTTTTGAAGAGTAGAGTTCTTCGTTTCCGCTAGGGATGATGGTTGCAAGAATAAACCGGTAGGAGAAGACGACTCCGTTGGGGAATAAACTTGTTGGAGAGATTACTCTGCGAGGAATTACTCTAGGGGAAGAGATACTTCGCTGAGGTTTTGATGAGAGCTCCGCTGGGGATTCCACTGATAAGTTATGTTGGGGAATTTGATAAACTCCGCTAGGGATAGGAAGAACTTCGTCGAGGACGATCTTTTCGTGGTAATTAGCTGAGGATAACCCAGTTATACCCTGGTGGGGAAATAACTTTTGAATAAAGCCGGGGAGACGCGTTCGTACTCTGCAGGTGATAAGCTTCCAGAATCTACTGGGGATAAGCTTCGGAATCTACTGGGGAGGACGATTCAACTTTCCTGGGGAAACTTTTCAGACTGTACTGGGGAGTGACTCCACTGGGGTGTCTGTATTCCACCAGGGAACAATCTTATATTAAGACTGCCGGGGATGCTTGCTGAGGAATGTCTATACTCCGCTGGGGAATGTTGAGACCTTCTGGGGATACCCAACTTCCTTAAGGCTGACAGTAGGCTATCTCTGCTTGAGAGTATCGCTGACTTGCTAGGGGAATATTGTGCCTTTTAAGGGCTGACGGGAGACCAACTCTTCCTGGGGAGAGTTTTGTTGATCCTTGTCTTTCTCTGTGGGGAGTGAAGGTATGCTGGTTACGTTCTTCAGCCGAACCTACCTTGGTACCTTGGTGGACAGAGCAACTAGATCGCTTAGACAGTTATTTACTGCCCCTGTTTCTGATGTCATCTGTAATTAGTCCTTTGTTTCGCATGCAAATATTCATGATTAGCAATTAATGTCAAATTCATATATCAAAAATGAACATTGGACGTTCTTTGCAAAACAAAACAGAAAAAGGGAAAACGATGGGTAATTTGTCTGAGAAATTGAACTTGTATTGATTTTGAAGTTTGCCTATAAATAGGCATTTTGTACAAGAGGCTGACGTCCTAGTAAGAGAACGCCGCCGAGCAAAATAGATTTTATACAATTTTGTGAAAAGGAAACAAAACAGCTATGTGAAAAATAATCCCACTGGGTTCCAACTCTGCTATCGCCTTTATGTCTTCAAGCATCTCATGAAGCTGATTGATTGGAGTCATTTGAGCCTGATAGTTGATGCCGAACTCTGGATGCAAGGTGATCCAATGAGACATAGTGTTACGCTTTATCCCTAACTTTTTCCTGGACCGCCCTTTCGGGTTTTCAGTCCACCGGGATACCCATTTTTGCCCAAGCCGCCTTTTCAGGTTTTCGACTTGCCGGGTGTACAAATTTTTTTTCATTTCATCCCTTATTTTTGCCGAAACCCTTTTGGTTCGCCGGGAAGCCCTTATTTTTTCCTAGGTGTGTCAACCTAGCGGGTCTTTTATTCATGCGTAGTATCTTTTTACTATGTCTGCATTGGTGGGGTGAGGAAGGTCGTCACCATCCGTGGTGGTTAGAATCATAGCTCCTCCTGAGAATATATGTTTAACCACAAATGGCCCTTCGTACGTGGGGGTCCATTTGCCCCTGGGATCACTTTGAGGAAGAATGATGCACTTGATTACCAGGTCTCCGACTTGATACTCTTGTCGTCTGACCTTCTTGTTAAATGCACTGATCATCCGTTTTTGATACGTCTGACCATGACAAATAGCAGTGAGTCTCTTTTCGTCGATTAGGTTTAATTGATCAAGCCGAGTCTGGATCCAGTCATCTTCGCTCAAACCTGCATCCTTCATTATCCGGAGAGAGGGTATCTGGACTTCAATAGGCAAGACTGCCTCCATGCCATAGACCAAGGAAAAGGGCGTTTCCCCTGTTGACGTCTGTGCTGAGGTACGGTACCCATGAAGAGCAAACAGTAACATATCGTGCCAATCTTTGTAGGTCACTGTCATCTTCTACACAATCTTCTTGATGTTCTTATTCGCTGCTTCTACAGCCCCATTCATCTTCGGTCGGTACGGAGAAGAGTTGTGGTGCTGTATCTTGAATTGCTCGCAGAGCTCAGTGATCATCTTGTTGTTAAGATTGGTACCATTATCCGTAATGATCCTCTCAGGTACACCATATCGACAGATCAGGTTGTGCCGAATGAACCGTGCCACGATGTTCTCGGTTACGGTAGCGTAGGAAGCTGTTTCAACCCATTTTGTGAAGTAATCGATTGCTACCAGGATGAAGCGGTGCCCGTTGGATGTCGTAGGTCTGATTTCGCTGATCATATCAATGCCCCACATTGCAAAAGGCCAAGGTGATGTCAAGACGTTCAGAGGAACCGGAGGAATGTGCACCTTATCAGCATAGATCTGGTATTTGTGACACGTCCGAGAGTGTTGGTAACAGTCGGCTTCCATTGTGGACCAGAAATATCCTGCCCGAAGGATTTTCTTTGCCATGGTATGTCCACTGGAATGTGTCCCGAAGGTACCTTCATGTAGCTCTGCCATGATCTTTTCTGCTTCAGTCTTATCCACACAACGCAGTAAGGTTGAATCATGGTTTCGCTTGTAGAGGATGCCATTGCTGAGGAAGAACTTTGCCGAAAACCTTCTCAGGAACTTCTTGTCATTAACAGATGCGCCTTCGGGGTATTCTTGAGCTTCAAGGTACCTCTTCACTTCATGATACCAGGGTTTTTCTGTTACCTCTTCGGTCTCGAGATCGCAGCAATATGCAGGTTCATCCAACTTCCAGATAATGATCCGGGGAGCCTCGTTATCCCATTTGACCTTGAACATAGAAGACATCGTAGCTAGTGCGTCCGCTAACTGATTCTCCTCTCTTGGTAAATGTTCAAAGGTTATCTCTTCGAAGTGGGGAAGCAGTGTCAGTACATACCCTTTGTAAGGAATAAGATTTGGGTGTTTCGTATCCCACTCGCCTTTGATCTGATTGATCACGAGAGCGGAATCTCCGAAGACACTCAGAAGCTTGATCCTTAAGTCAATTGCAGCTTGGAGACCCATGATACATGCCTCATACTCCGCCATGTTGTTGGTGTAGTTGAAACATAGTCGGGCGGTGAGTGGAGTATGAGTGCCTTTAGGGGATATGATCACAGCACCGATACCATTACCCAAAGCGTTCGAGGCTCCGTCAAAGTGCATAGACCATCGGGATCCTTCCTCAGGTCCTTCATCCGGTCCAGGTACTTCACAATCAGTCACTACCATGATATCCTCGTCTAGAAATTCAAAGTTCATCGACTGGTAATCGTCCACTGCCTAGTGTGCCAAATGGTCTGCCAATACACTTCCCTTGATTGCTTTTTGAGTCGTGTACTGGATGTCATATTCCGTCAAGATCATTTGCCATCTTGCTATTCTTCCGGATAAAGCAGGCTTTTCGAAGATGTACTTTATTGGATCCATTTTTGAAATCAACAGAGTAGTGTGAGTCAACATATACTGTCTCAGCCGGCGAGCAGCCCATACCAAAGCGCAGCAAGTCTTCTCGAGCAGTGAGTATCGGGTCTCACAGTCGGTAAAATTTTTGCTAAGGTAATAAATAGCGTGCTCTTTTCGGCCAGACTCGTCATGCTGCCCCAGCACACACCCCATTGAGTTGTCAAGTACAGTCAAATATAAGATTAGAGGTCTCCCTTCAACCGGCGGCATAAGAATGGGTGGTTCTTGGAGATACTATTTGATTCTTTCTAAAGCGGCCTGACATTCATCATTCCAACGTACTACTTGATCTTTCTTCAGCAGCTTAAAGATTGGTTCACAGGTAGCAGTTAGATGCGAGATGAATCGGGTAATGTAGTTCAACCGTCCTAGAAAGCCTCTAACTTCTTTCTCTGACTTGGGAGTTGGCATCTCTTGTATGGCTTTCACTTTGGCAGGGTCCACTTGAATTCCTTTGTCGCTTACGACAAAGCCTAGCAATTTTCCAGATCTCACCCCAAAGGTACACTTGTTTGGGTTCAACCTCAGCTTGTACAACTTCAGACGGTCGAACAGCTTCTGTAGATGGTCAAGGTGTTCCTCCTCAGTTTGGGACCTTGCAATCATATCGTCGATGTATACTTCTATATCGTGATGGATCATGTCATGAAATAAAGCAACCATGGCACATTAGTAGGTGGCCCCAGCATTTTTCAACCCAAAAGGCATGACCTTGTAGCAAAAGGTGCCCCACTGAGTAACAAAAGTGGTCTTCTCCATGTCTTCAGGAGCCATCTTGATCTGATTATAACCGGAGAAACCGTCCATGAAGGAGAATACTTTATGCTGAGCAGTGTTGTCAACCAGAACGTCGATATGAGGCAGAGGGAAATCATCCTTAGGGCTCGCCCTGTTCAAATCCCTGTAATCAACACACATTCAGACCTTACCATCTTTCTTCGGCACTGGAACCACGTTGGCAACCCACTGAGGGTAAGAAGTCACTGCTAGAAACCTGACATCAAATTGTTTCATAACCTCAGCTTTGATTTTCTCGGACATTTCTGGACGCATACGGCGGACCTTCTGTTTAACCGAAGGGCAGTCTTCCTTGGTAGGCAGGTGATGAACCACAATGTCGGTATCCAACCCAGGCATGTCTTCGTAAGACCAGGCAAAGATTTCCACATAGTCATGCAGCATCTGAATCAACCGTTGTTTCACACTGAGCTCTAGATTGGAACCAATCTTGACTTCCTTTCTGTCTGTCTCAGTACCCAGATTTACTGTTTCCACTGGCTCTTCATGTGGCTGAATGGCCCTCTCTTCCTGGAGTAGAAGTCTTGCGAGCTCACCAGGCACTTCGCAATCATCTTCACCTTCGTCTTCGGCTAAGTTGATCGGATTTTCGAAGTCATAACTGGCAGTAGCAGAGTCGTTACCAGTGAGATCCAGAGTGGATTGGAACCTGTATGGGTGAGTGTGTGTAAATATAGCTGTTTTGCAATATATAATAAAGAAAGAAAAGGAGCGCAAGATTTTGAAATGCAACAAACGTCCAATGTTTTTATTGATGATATATGAAAATGACACACAAAAGCCCTCACAAATGAAGCCACGGTGCCCCGGGTAAGACACCGAGCCATAAAAGTTTCAAAATATTGTCTGTTACAAATTCAAAACAAAAGAGTTCATTACTGAGTGACAACAGTAATAGGTGTGAAGTCTTTGGCAGTCCAGTTGCTTGGTCCACCGTTGGTTGTTGGGTAGATCCAGCTGTCGAATTCAGATTCCTCCACGTCGTCTTCAATAGCATTCACTCCCGGGTTGGTGATGAACACGGGAGGTCTTCCAATCCTTGCCTTACGAACAACCCTCTGAGCTTCTGCAGTGAAACCCAAACCGAACTTGTCAGTCTTCGGAGTGAAATCAGGAAGTCGGCCCCAGTTTGCGCACTCACCCTTCTCAACCACAGCCTGAGCATCCTTTAAGGAAGCCATCTTCAAAGGAGGGTCTTCAATCACAGTTTCAGCTGATGCCAATGTCTGAGGAACTTATTCAAAGTGCTGGAATGGAGTCTCAATGAATTCCCCATCCATTTCTATGTACCGGAACGAGTTGAGGTGGCTGACCATGTATTCTTCTTCCCCCTGAACTGTAACAATCTTCCCCCTGACCGGGTATTTCAGCTTCTGATGTAGTGTGGAGGTCACAACTCCAGCCTTGTGGATCCATGGACGACCCAACAAATAAGAATAGGATGGTCGGATGTCCATCACATAGAAAGTAGAATCAAAAACTTGAGAACCAACCCTGATTGGAATGTCAACTTCCCCATGTACCATCCTTTTCGAACCGTCGAAGGCCCGGACAACAATGTTACTAGGCTTGAGCTCTAAACCCTCATAATCCAACCTGTCTAGGGCCTTCTTGGGTAATACGTTCAAAGAAGAACCGATGTCTACCAACACATGGGCAAGAGTAGTTCCCCTACATTCAATGGAGACATGCAGGGCGTCGTTATGGTTCTTTCCTTTGGCAGTCAGATCGGCGTCAGAGAAGCCCAAACCATTATCGGCAGTCAAGTTGGCCACACAATCGGTAAATTGATCAGCAGACGTTTCTTGTGGCACATGGGCCATCTTCAGGAAGAAAATCAGGGCCTTGGCATGGGCCTCTGAAGACAACAACAGTGATAGCATAGAAATTTTTGATGGGGTGTGCCCCAACTGCTCAACTACATTGAAATCACTCTTCTTAATGATCTTGAGAATCTCTTCCATCTCTTGCTGGGAAGCTTCAACAGTGGTTGTCTTCGGTGCCTCCGTCCGGGCAGGCAAATCAGTAGCAATCCCTTTGCCCCGAGCGTTGGATGACTCGGCAGCAGGGGTAGAAACCGGAACTTGATCAGGAAGGGAGACAGGCACACTTGCAGGTGTGATGATAAGAGGTCTCTGAATAGCTGGTGGCGCAATATCTGGTGAGAACAGCCTACCACTGCGAGTAACTTTGGCAGGCCCGGTGATGTTAGTGACACCGGTACTAGTATCAAAATCTTGCTTTACTCCAAGAACATAAACATCTGCCCCATAGTGCCATGGGACAGCTTTGTCGGATGTATAAGGGAGAGGCCCCGGAACAGTGATGATGATAGGAGCAATCTTCTGAGTGGACATGATTTTGACAGGCTTCTTTGAGAGAGCCTTAGGAGGTTTGTTGAAAATAGTGACAATAGAAACTTCTTCAGTAGGGGTGGCAGGAACGGCAATCTTCTCGAACAAGATTTCTTTGCTATCCATCAGGCTTTAGATACCTGATTTCAGCAACGGACAACCAACAGGTGAAACAGCACATAGAAGGCAACCTTTACCACATCCCGGAAATAAACCGGCTAGCAACAGGTTCATTTTGACGGTCAATAAAGGAGTAACAATATCATCCACGGAGGCCACATACCGGTCTTCTTCCACAGCGTTCACTCCATGCTGGGGCATGGGAGCAATCACCACATTGGGCCTTTCGGGCGCCTCGAACTGTATTTCCTTAGCATCAATAAGGTCCTGAACCTTATTCCTCATAGCCCAGCAATCATCTGTAGTATGCCCCGGGCTATCAGAGTGATAAGCGCAACGGGCGTTGGGGTTGTACTTTGGAGAAGTTGTGTTCACTACCTTTCGAGCTTCTTTGATAGTTACCACATTGGTCGACAGCAGTTGCGGCAAAATCTGAGACAGGGTCATGCTGAGTCGAGTGTACTGCCTTTTGGGTCTCTCACACCTTGGTTGGTTGTATTGCTGAGGAGCAGCAGCAGGCTTTGAAATTACCAACGCATTGACAGCTTGGCGGCGTTCCAATTTATTTTGTCTTCAGGGACCATAAACAGCACTGGCTTCCTTCTTGAAGGGCTTCTTTTTAGTACTCGAGGAGGCACCTTTCTGTATCTTCCCCGACTTGATACCAACTTCTATTCTCTCACCAGTCAAGATCAAATCTGTGAACCCAGCAGAAGAATTACCAATTAGATGGTTGAAGAACGGACCAGACAGGGTCCCTAAGAACATGTCAACAAGTTCACGGTCAGTCAACGGTGGCTGCACCCTGCCAGCCAGGTCTCTCCACTTTTGCGCATACTCCTTGAATCCTTCGCCCGTCCCCAGTGACATACCCTGGAGTTGGGTACGCGTGGGAGCGAGGTCATAATTGTACTGATACTGTTTATAAAATGCGGTAGCCAAGTCCTCCCAGTTTCGGATACTGGCTCCATCCAGTTGATAGAACCATTCGAGTTGAGCCCTAGAAAGGCTATCCTAGAAGAAATGGATCCATAGGTTCTTGTCTGCAGTGTAAGGTTGGATCTTCCTTACATATGATCTGAGATGCAGCTTAGGACAGGAAGCCCCGTCGTACTTCGCAAAGGCAGGTGCCTTGAACTTGTGTGGGATCACCACCCCAGAAGATAAACCTAGATCTCCAAAATCCAGCCCCGGCACATTTTGAATCTCCATGGCACTTAAACGGTCCTCTAGATGCTTGTACCTGTCTTCAGCAGGAGGGTACTGTTCATCATTGTAATCCGTCTCGTTGTCGGAGACCATAGGACTAGGAGCCCTTCCCCCTTGGGGACTGTCTTTCCCTGCAGAGGAAGTAGCCTGATCAGCCTCATTCTGCAATGTATTCTCAAACCTCCATCCAGTGTTAAACAGCTCAATCCTCTTCTTCTTCTTCTTCAAGAGCAGAGTCTTCAACTCCTGTTGACCCTGGGCTAAGCTCATGACCAGCTCCTGAAACTGGGCGTTATGGCCCTGGAGGGCCTTGATAGCTTGTTCGGTAGTCGGCTCGGAAGACATGATGATTGAGTGCTAAAATAAACAGCGAAGAAGATTAAGCAACCTGTAGAAGAAGGGTACCTGTTATGCATATGATGCAATGAGATGCTTATGATTTATGTTTTCAAAGACAATCGGGATTCAACTTTGTAAACAAAAGGAAACACACTTCATTAGATTCAAACTTTAAATTGTTCAACAAATGGCCCTTAGGCATTACAGGAATGAAAATACTGAAAAGGAAATAAAAGTTGTAAAAGAAACATCCAAAGCCCATCAGTGCTCCCATGGCCTCCTCTTCTCAGTACGGATATAGTCGTTCAGGATCTTCTCATTCTCCAATTGCTTAGTCAGCTTCTGGATCTTTTGTTCCTGTTCGTTGAACCATTCCCGATTAAAATCCCGTTCTTCCTGTAGCTGCACCCAAGACCTCTTTAGTGTATCAACATCAGTAGGTATCTGAGGAGGGAGGACAGTTGGAGGAACCCCGTCTTCATCAGGAAATTCAAGGATGATAGGCCTGACAGCTTCGTATGGCATACCTAACTTCTGAGCACGGATGCGGACCCATCTGCAGTAGGATTCCATAGGTAGAGAAGTCTTCGATCCCAACTCATGTGGGTCAGCTTTGTGAATTCTGTCCCAAGCCTTGATGAATCTACGGCGTAGCTCGTCACTGTCTACCTGAAACTCAAAACTGATGTGAGGAACCAACATCTCATGAGGCCCTGCTCTCTTGGCTCTTCCAAATTGACGGAGAGCTAAACATGGATTATAAGAGATTCCTCCCTGGGTACCAATCAATGGAACATTAGGATACTCTCCGCAACGATCAATAATGGCTACCTCATCCAAACCTCTGAGAGTCCAAATGATGTCATTATCAGTGAGAGACATTAACCTATGAGCCCAGCCCTTTCCTTCTTCATTCTTCAGCACGAACTTAGGGAGGTGCGAAATAAACCACCTCACTAACAAAGGAGCACAACACCACAGAGTTCCCCGTCTTCGGGCAGTACGAGCATAGAGTTGTTGCAGGATATCACCCAAGAGAGTAGGTACAGGGTTCCGAGACATGAAGATCCTTATGGCATTGATATTGACAAAGTTATCAGAATTTGGAAACAATACTAGACCATAGATTAAGAGAGCCAGAATGTCTTCGTACGCCTTGAAGTCTAAGTCATTCCAGAAACTGTTAGCTTTACCAACCATAAATTTAGCCAAGAAGCCCTTAACTCCGCTTATAGTTTCCCAGTTAGCCATTACCTCTTCTTTGGTCAAGGGAAGGGCTGCAGCAATCTCTTCAGGCCTAAGAGTCTTCTCCCAACCAGTGAATGGAGTCTGCTTCAAAACAGGGATACCAAGTAACTCAGAGAATTCTTCCAGGGTAGGGACCAGCTGGAAGTCTTGAAAGGTGAAGCAATGATACAGGGGATCATAAAACTGGGTCAGGACACTCATCAGTTGTTGGTCCCACTTTGTAGTGACTAAACTAAGGAGAGAACCATGCCTCTTGATGAAGGAAGTAGTGTTTGGAATCCTAACAACCAATTCCTTGAGCAAAGTAGGTGGTTGCACAAAGTTGAGCCGGATAGTATTCCTACGCACGGGCATCATGATGTCCTACAAAACAGAGCAAAGATGAAACCCTCTTGTCTTTGAAATGGGTCAGTCCTTATGCAGGATGCATGCAATGGTATGATGGTATGATGTTTATGATAAAGCACACCACAAGTATTCACAAAGGCAAGCATGATAAGGCACACAAGACAACCCTTAGGGTTTAGGCCAGCATGAAGTTTAGGTATTACCCTCTTTCAGTTTTGTTGGTTAAGACCTGTCCTATCAAAAGTAACCGGGTTCTAGAGGATCTCAATATCATTGACTACCCTCAATCGGTCATAACTCCAGCATCGCAATCTTTTCTTGCGGCCAGAACCATCGCGAGAGTTTAGCCTCAATGAGTGTAGCATACTGCTACTGTTCTATGGCCAAGTTGGGTCAATTTAGGGTTCTAAGGTTGGTTGGTGCTTAATGACTCCTTAGAAGACCCATATTCTCCTCGTTGCAACACAAGGGATATCGGTACAGACCAAGGTGTCACACCAACATAGCCACTGCTTCACCCATGTCGGTCTATGCCGGACAGGTCCCTCACAGATTATGCTACCTAAAAGGGGATTCCCCAGATCCGGGTTAGGATCTATGAAACTCCGATGCAAAGCCCACAAATATAAAAGCAAACAAAGCAAACAATTGAAAACAAGTAAATGATCTAACCCTTAAGGTAACCCCACTTTTAAGTTCATCCCCAACAGAGTCGCCAGTTCTATGATACGGTGGGAGAACTGACTTGAGGTTTTGCGTTTGTTTTCGCAAATGTTTCAGTTGAGCAAGAGTCGCCACCGACTTTTTATTTTATCCTAAGGAAAGGTTAAAAAGCACAGCAAAAACCTTTGAGATGTTTTCTTGGGTTCGGGGGGTAGATTATAGAAAGGGAAGGTATTAGCACCCTTTCTATCCATGGTTATCCATGGGCTCTTAGTTACTTGCTTAGATCACTTGCCTTGTGTTTTCAATTGTTTGAAATGGTGCTTTGTGTGTGTGTGTGGGTTTGAAAATGTTTTGAAAAGAGGCCATTTGTGGTGGCAACCTTTGTAATGATCCATGTTTGAATGTATACAAAGTTGTACTTATCTTTTGAAAAAAGTTTTCAATGTTTTTGAAATTTGTTTTGAAAGTGTGTTGTAGAGTGTGGTTTTGAAAAGTAGGCAAGTGTGTTTTGCAAGTTTGATCAAGTAACTAAGAGTTCGTCTACCCCTAAATTTACTCAAAGGTTTTTCCTATGTTTTAACCCTTTTAACAATTTTGTTCCACCATTGTATTTGGTGGACAATCTTGTGTTAGGATGTTAACGGGACGGGCGCGGGTCATCGTATGGACCATGAATGCAATGGTGCCAAGTGTCTTTGGAAATTTGCTTGAAGGGACTATGATCATTTTTAGGCAACTTTCGAAAGCGTCATCGAGGGACTATGATCATTTGATTTGTTTTGTTTTGCCAAAGACACCTAACATGCAACATGGCCCATTTATTGAAGGCAACAAGTGGAGTAACCCTAGGGGTGCAAGTGTGATTGGTGTTGTCCATTTTCATGCTTTGTTATCTTTGAATTAGGTCAAGCTATTTTTTATTTGCATACGAACCCTAAGTCTATCATGGCATATTTAGAAAGCTTTAAAATACGGAATTTAAATTCCTAAATTATTACACAATAATCATGGGGATGGAGGTACAAATGTTCAAATGGGGATGAGACTTAATAGGAGAGTGGTATCCCAATATTTACAACCAAATCGAATTAATCGCAAATGTAAATGTAAAGTAATGTACAAGAATAAGTAAATGTGTATGTGTAAATGTATTTGTGTAAGTGTATTTGTGTAAGTGTATGTGATTTATTTACAAGTGAAATAAAAATAAAAAAAGTTAATTTTTTTGGATATTTTCATGTTTAGGGCAAAACCCTAATTTTGTAAATAAAAAGGTATTTATTATGTATTATATACAATATTTATTAATTATATACAAAAATAAAAAAAAGGAAGTATATTGTAAAAAGTATTTTTGAGGTTAAATATTAATAAAAATAAAAATATATTATTTTTATGTTTTTATCCTAAATATTCTAATAAATATATAAGTATTTATATTATATATTAAATATATTAAATATATACAAAAATAAAATATTAATTATTTTACAAAAAAAAAGTATATTTTAAGAAAATGTTTTCAAAAGATAAAATA
The DNA here is from genome assembly GCA_948472305.1 of Vicia faba. Taxonomy (NCBI): domain Eukaryota; kingdom Viridiplantae; phylum Streptophyta; class Magnoliopsida; order Fabales; family Fabaceae; genus Vicia; species Vicia faba. The sequence continues at coordinate 975,526,079 of OX451741.1, read as the reverse complement.
AAATAAAATCAGAAAATAAAGTGTATTTTGTATTATTTTTTAGTATTTTAAATAAAAGTATATATATATTTATTTACATATAGAACTAAATGAAACAAATAAAATACCAAATAAAATGCAAAAAATATGAGAAAAATATTTTTAATGTTTTTTCATGCTTGAATAAAAATATAAAATCAGAATCAAAAAGAAAAAATCAAAAATGACAAATATATCATGCAATGGGCCAAGGGGGGTGTATGTGAAATAAAGTGGTGCAAACAGAAAAAAGAACCAGGCCCAGCCCAAAGGAGTTGTCTTCAACCTCCAGACTTGTTTGAAACAAAGAAAACGCGCGTTTCCTAACTCCTGATTCCTGGACTTTCAAGCAAAACTCATAACACCAAAAATGTAGAGCATCAAGAGACGAATCCAGACATATAAAAAACTTGACTTAACTCTAAGAAACGAGGGAGAATTTCTTCATCCCCAATTCCTGACCTAAGTTTTTTCTAATGTTCAGGTTCAAAATTCTCTCAGTACACACAACATAAATGAAAAGTAATTATATGGGTAGCTTCAGGGCCATGAGTAGAGCATGTTTCATTCATAAACCTAAGCCTAACTCTTCCTAGATTGAGAGATAGAAGTCCATGTTTTTACATGTTTCAGCTTGAGACGTGCACAACAATGGAGGTACTTTCAATGCAGTGTGAGGATTGGTACAGCTTGCTTGAAGTACAAGGATGCTTCTCCAACCTCTAGCTTGCTTTGAAACTGACTGAATCGAGCTATGTAACTCAACCTGCACAACTAAAAAAATGAAAATGGTGAACTTGGTTAGAGGTGTTACAGTCTGTAGCTAGGGCTTGGGATAGCTTCAATGGATGATAGGGAGTGTGTATGAACAAGCTTTGGCCAAAACGCACGAGCAAATTGAGTTGTGCAACTCAATCTGCAGGGATGCCCTGTTTTGTGTAGCAAAGTGGTGTTTTGATGTTTGAGGAAGTATTGAAGGTGGTTGGCTCGTATTTCAGGTCAGTTATGATGTTTGGAAGATGCTCAAGAAGTTTGTTTAGGCTTGTGTTGACAGGAACTCAATGTTGTGTTTAAAATGCAAGTTTTTTTCTCTCTTAAGCAAAAGTTGCCAAGTTGGGTTATAGGCTACCACAGGCCCCTCAAGTATGCTGCAAATGTTAGTCTTGATCTGTGGGATATGTCCATGCCTTTGTGCCTCAGAGATTTGCTTTGTACTTCTTGGATTTGTGTTTGACATAAAGTTGCTCTTTACAAGAATGGATAAGTCACTTTTTCCAAATATGGCTTGATTTTGTGTGTATTGTCCAAATGCACAAAGTAATGCTAGAACACAATGGATTGGCATTTAATTATTGAGTGTAAATGAGATTAGAGGCCTGTAACTAGCTTGTGCAAGCTGATTTCAAAAATGCCCAAGTTATGAACATGCATTTGGCCATGAATCAAAGTGACTTTTGCCCATATTGACAAATTCGATTCTCCCTAACCACAAGGGTGTTTGAGAAGTTCTTGGATAATTTGGAAAGCTTGGAATGTGTACTACAATCCGTCTTTGTAATGCAAGTTGAAATTCCAAGTGGAAGCATGTGAAAAGTGGCCATGAAGTTGGGCAAAAATCCTGCCTAAAATAGGTCAAAAAATTTCTAAGTTAAGAATGTTTTGCACCCTTGTTCCAAAAATCATAACTTGAGCTACAAGCTTGTTTTGAGGAAACTTTGTGAATAAAAGTTGTAGATTTGGCAATGGAATATAACTTTCATGTTTTGAGTTTTGTTTGAATCCAAATGTATCTTGATGAAAAGATGGGACAATGTTAGGAAAAAATTAGGAAATTTCATAACTTAGAAAATTTTGAAGTTATGAAATTTCTTCATTTCAAACCCTAATTTGTAATTTTTGATTCCTTGATGAACAAGTTTCATAATTTGACATGTCTTGATGAAAAATGAATCTTGGCACTTGATTTTGACCAAAAAGTCAAAGTTTAACTTTTCAGTATACAGTCAAATTTTGATCAGTTGACTGGAAAATTCATCTGTCAATCTTGTGCAATTGGGACCTTTTGAACTTGTTGAATGTGTCAAGACCATGTCATTGAATCCTTGAGTCCATATGTGAGCTTGGTTTGCCATTGGCTAGGTCAAACAGTCAAGAATTGCCTTTGTGCAGTCAAAACCCTAAAAATGACCATTTTGCCCTTTTGGTGATCTGATCAAATTTCTTGTGGAATTGTGATCCAAACTTGATCAGATGGTCAATATGAGTTCATAATGTTGATGTGGGTCAAAAATCATGAAGTTTTACTGTCAATTGACCATAATTGACTTTTTCCCCAATACAACTTATTTCTAGGTCAACTGTCCAATTGACTGGGCAAAGATTGGAATCAAGGCTTGAAACTTGGTATGGATAAACTTGTGAGTCCAATATGAAGAATGAAAGTCATTTTGGGAATTTTAGGTCAAAACATCTTTGTGCAAACTCAAACCCTAATTTGGGTCAACAGTGCAAGGAGGGGCCTTGAGCAGAGTAAACCCTAACTTGATCTTGAGCTCCAAGGGTCTTGTGGTGAGAAAATATTGAGGAAATGGGAGGGAAAATTTTGGGTTACAACACCATGGAGCCAAAATGTGTGTGAACTGAGTATTTTGTATATGCACCAAATGCTTGTATATGCACCAAATGTTTGTATATGCACCAAATGTTTTGACATTTTTCTCCTTTTAAACCACTGGTTTTTTCTTTTATGTCACCGACTCCCCAACATTATATGTTGTGGTTTCGTGGTATTTTTGAGATGATTTGAACAAGGTGAATAGTGTCAGCAATATTTTGATAATTGTATTGTAGGCACATGCGTAGGCATGGATGTAAACGTGAACACAGGCGTGGATGTAACCTAGGACGCAGGCGTAGATGCAGGCACGGATTTTCTTTCGATGTTTTTATAACCGAAATGGTCTTTGATGTTTTATCAAATGCTTCTATTTGCTTGTAAAATCCCCAAAATGATTTCAACACAATATTCACAAGAAATAATCATAGTATTTTGCAAACAAGTCGGGAAAAAAAACACAATTGAAAGGTTGAAAAGTGAATTGTTGTATTTATGAAATTGCCTTTGAATAGGTGAAAGTACAAGATGTAATTCCTTGAAAGAGGTAATTACAGAAAGTTTAACAAAATTTGAAAATGGCAATGAAAATGATAATCGCTACTGCTGTTTCTCCAATGTCCTTTTGGTAACTCCAATCTCGTTTGCTTTTGAGTCAAATGATTTAGATTAATCCCTCTCCTTCATAGTCATAATCGTGGTTCTTAGATTGCAATCTATTTGTTGTTTATTTTGAATAAGATCCCTAAATTTTTGCTGGACCGCCCTTTCGGTTTTCAATCCATCGAGATAATTTTTTTTGTTCACGTCCCTAATTTTTTCCTAGACCGCCATTTCGGGTTTTCAATCCACTGGGACGCCCCTTTTTGCCTAAGTCACCCTTTTAGGGTTCTAACTTAGCAGGATTTTTATACATAGTATTTTTTTTACTGCGTAAGAGTTCCTCGGATGTGGTAGTTCTTCTCCATCAATTGTTGTGAGGATAAGACCACCACCCGAAAATGTTGTTTTAACCACATATGAATCTTCGTAGTTGGGTGTCTATTTACCACGTGAATCAAGGCGAGGTATTAGAATCTTCTTGAGCACCAAATCTTCTTCTTTGAATACTCGAGGAAGAACCTTCTTGTCAAATGCCTTCTTCATCCGCTTTTGGTATAATTCGCATGGCACAGAGCTGTCAAACGTTTTTCTTCAATGAGGTTAAGTTGGTCGAGTCGGGTTTGAACTCACTCTGATTATTTAAGCTTTGTTTCTATTAGAACTTGTAGCGATGGAATCTCTACTTTAACATGGAGTATTGCCTACATGCCATATACTAGGGAGAAAGGAGTTGCATCTGTTGACGTACATACGGAAGTACGGTAACCATGTAGAGAGAAGGGGATAATTTCGTGCCAATCTTTACATGTATTCACCATTTTTTGAATGATTTTCTTGATATTCTTATTGGAAATTTCAACGACCTCATTCATCTTGGGTCGATATGGTGCGGAATTATGATGTTCAATTTTCAATTCATCGCATAACTCTTTCATTATTTTTTTGTTCAAGTTAGACCCATTGTCTATAATAATCCTTCTAGGAACCCCATATCTGCATATAAGATTCTGCTGGATGAACCGAGTAACCACTTGTCTTGTCACGTTTACGTAGGACATGACTTCCACCCACTTGGTGAAGTAATTGATGTCAACTAGTATGAACCGGTGTCCATTGGAGGCTTTCGGTTTGATCATTACTATCATATCAATTCCCCATATCGAAAATAGACAAGGAGAGCTCAGGACATTCAGAGGAGTCGGTGGCACATGCATTTTGTCGGTGTAGATTTGGCATTTTTGACATGTCTTTGTATAATAGTAGCAATCAACTTCCATCGTCAACCAATAATAACCTACTCACAATATCCTTCTACCCATGGCATGTCCATTTGTATGAGTTCCAAAAGTGCCTTCATATATTTCTCTCATAAGTGTATCTGCTTCATGTTTCTCCACACACCTGAGCAATACCATATTGTAGTTTCTTTTGTACAACACATCACCATTTAGAAAGAACTTTGAAGCTAGCTTTCGCAGAGTTCTGTTGTCAGTTGTAGAGGCATTTTATAGATATTCTTGCTTCTCGATATACCTCTTGATGTCATAGAACCAAGGCTTTTCATCTGGTCCTTCTTCAATGGAAAGGCAATGTGTAGGTTCTTCAAAACGTCAGATTGTAATGTGTGGTTCGTGATTTGGCCAGGTTATTCTGAACATGGATGAGAAAGTTTCTAAGGCGTTTGCCATCTGATTTTCTTCTCGCGGAATGTGAGTAAAGGTAATCTCAATAAATTTTGTAGCTAGCTTCAAGACATGATCCCGATATGGAACCAGTTTGGGATGTTTAATGTCTCATTCACTGTTGACTTGGTATATGACTAATGCTGAGTCTCTGTACACTTTGAGGTGCTTAATCCTTAGATCAATAGCAGCTTCTAGATCCAAGATACAAGCTTCGTATTCAGCGATATTGTTGATGCAGTCAAAACATAACCTTGCGGTATAAGGTTTGTGAAATTTTTTTGAAGAAGTTAAAACTGCCCCAATACCATGCCCTAGTGCGTTTGAAGCTCCGTCAAACATGAGTGTCCAACGTGCCTTGATTCAAGTCCTTCATCGAGTCCTGGAATTTTGTAGTCACCTATAGCCATGACATCTTCGTCTTGAAAGTAGAACTTCATTGGTTTATATTCTGGCAACGGCTGATGAGCTGGGTGATCAGCTAGTATACTACCTTTGATGGCCTTTTGAGTAAAATACTGGATGTCGTACTCGGATAATAACATCTTCCATCTGGCTATTCTTCCTGTAAGAGCTAGTTTTTCCAACACGTACTTTAAAGGATCCATTCTTGCTATTAACCACATGCTGTGAGTTAACATACCTTTCCTCGATCGTTTAGTAGCCCAGGCTAATGCACAACAAGTCTTCTTGAGAAGTGAGTACCAGGTTTCACAGTCGGTGAATTTCTTGCTGAGGTAGTAGATTGAATGCTATTTTCTACCTGTCTCATCATGTTTCCCCAATACACATCCCATAGATCCTTCAAGCACTGTTAGGTACATGAGCAGTTTTCTAGGAACTGGTGGCATCAAGATTGGTGGCTCTTGTAAATATTGCTTTATTATCTCAAAGGATGTCTGACAATCATCATTCCACACCATTGTTTGATCTTTTCAAAGTAATTTGAATATAGGCTCACACGTAGCAGTTAGGTGTAATATGAACCTTGAAATGTAGTTCAATTGTCCTAAGAAATCCCGAACCTCTTTTTCTATTCTTGGAGTCGGAATTTCTTGTATGGCCTTTACCTTGTTGGGATCTACCTTAATACCATGTTGACTTACAATAAAACCCAATAACTTTCCTTATCTGACACCAAATGTACATTTGTTCGGATTCAACCACAGTTTGAACTTTCACAAGCACTAGAATAATTTCTATAAGTGAATGATATGATCCTCCTCCGTATGGGATTTGTCAATCATATCATCTACGTATACCTCAACTTCCTTGTGGAACATATCATGAAATAGTGTGACCATAGCTCGTTCGTAGGTTTCCCCGACGTTCTTTAGACCGAAAGACATTACCTTGTAACAAAAAGTCCCCCAAGGAGTCATGAAAGTAGTCTTTTCCATATCCTTGGATGCCATTTTGATTTGGTTATAACCTGAGAAACCATTCATGAATAAGAACACCGAAGCTTGAGTTGTATTATCCACCAAAACATCTATGTGAGGTAACGGGAAATCATCTTTGGGATTTTCTTTATTTAGATCTCAATAATCTACACACATGTGTACTTTGTCGTCCTTTCTTGGGCACTCACACGATGTTATCTATCCAAGGTGGATAATCTACCACCGCTAAGAACTCTGCATCAAATTGTTTAAGTACTTCTTCTCGAATCTTGTTAGACATGTCCAAACGAGTTCTTCTGAGCTTCTACCTAACTGGAGTACAACCTTCCTTGAGAGGTAGTCTATGCACCATGATATTTATATCCAATCATGGCATATCTCTGTAAGACTGGGAAAATATATCCACATACTCATGTAAAAGTTTGATCAGCCTTTCTTTGACGTTTTCCTCTAAGGTTTCCCCTAGCTTGATTTCTTTTGGATCTTTCTATGTGCCAAGGTTGATGATCTCAATATATTCTTGGTACGATTATATATTATCATCCATTTTCTCTAATACCCTCCCCATTTCTTCAGAGAGTTCGAGGGCTTCTTCATCTTCCTCTTCAGCTTGGTTAATTGGTGCATCAAAATTATATCGAATAACAGCAGTAACATTATTGATGGTTTTAGGCATGGATCTGCACATTTATCATATTTCAGTGTTGCTTAGTATGTGAATTTGGAATTGCTCCTTGCTTTTCAGAATAACTTTTGATGGTCCGTAGTCTAAACCAAAACAATTTTCCTTCTCATGTATATCCACAAGTTTACCTCAACCTTTTGAGGCACGATTTTCCATAACTGCTTGCAAATATCTCCATAAAGTCATAGTAGGTTTCTTGATTTTCTCCATAGGTAGGGTTACCATTAAAGCAACCTCTAATACTTGAAATGGTGTTGCTATACAATCTTCATCCGCACTGATATATTTGTAGGACTCTATGTGACTTACAAAGATGTCCTCTTCACCATCGATTATAACCAATCTTCCTTCAATAAGGAACTTCAATTTCTGATGTAGAGTTGAAGTAACAACCCCTACTGCATGAATCCAAGGTCGTCCGAGCAGACATGTATATGTTGGCTGTATATTAATTACTTAAAAGGTAACATAAAACATATGCGGATCGATCTTGACAGGAAGATCCACTTCTCTAAATACTGAACTTTGAGAACCATCGAAAGCTTTAACTATCAGAGAACTTGGTCTTATAACAACACCATCTAGTGTTAACTTCATCAAGCTGGATTTTGGTAATACATTGAGGGAGAATCAGTATCGGTGAGTACCCTGGATAGGTTAGTTGTACCTATCTGAATGGAAATCTGAAACTTCTTGTTGTAAGCTCTACCTTGTGGAGGCAACTCATTGTCATTAAAACCAATATATGATCCAAATGTTAAATTTGCTACTACATTGTCAAGCTGATTCACTGTAATCTCCTTTGCAACATGAGCAGAACTGAGAACCTTCATCAGAGAGTCTCAGTGTGCTTTTGAATTGATAAGCAACGAGAGTATTGAAATTTTGGTCGGGGTTTGGTGTAGCTAATCCACCACCCTATAATCACTTTTCTTGATTATTTTCAAGAATTCTTCCGCATATGGGTCAATAAAATTCTTGCTTGGAGGTTTTTGTTCTTGACTTGCCTCCACCATAACTTTCCCCTTATCCTTAGCCACAACATCATCCTTCTTCTGTGGTTCGGGACCATATATTCGACCACTTCGAGTCATTACCCCTTTCCTGCTATATTTTTGATTGCAGGTTCTTAACTTGTGGATGCCTCACATTCTTGTTTTAAACCATTAACATAGACAGTAGTATCAAAAATCCATGGTACGACATTGTCACTTTTGTACGACACGGGGGATGGTCCCCTAATCACCATTGTAGGTTTTAGAATCATTGGTATTATCATATTTTGTCACGGTATTGTTATTGGTGCTTCTATTGACTCTCCCTAAGGAATCACCAAAGTCTTCTTAGCAGGACTCTACTCTTGGCGGGGGATTACCAATTGCTTCTTCGTACTTCTATCGATTGCAACTACGTATTCTTCCTCAGGGTATTGTCTAAATTGGACTATTTTGACATCTTCTCAAAAGCTTCATTGTGTTCCAAGAGGAACCCACATTCAAACAAATATTATTTTAAGAGATCTATTAGAGCTTTTACTCGTCTAGCTGCCCCAAAGTCAGTGATTACTTCAATTGCATTCACAGTTGGTCCACCATGCAGAGGCATGGGATTTTTCTTGATGTTCGGCTTGTCAAAAGTGATATCTTGGGAATCCAACAAATCTTGAACCTTATGTCTGAAGGCCCAACATTTTTCTATGGTATGCCTCGGAGAATTGGCATAATACTCACACCTGGAGAGGATCAAATCTTCTCAGAGGCCTTACAAACCTGTTCTGTTGTTGTTCTCGTGGAATCACCAATGGTAGTTGTACTCTTGGATGTGACGCCACAATGTTAATTTCTTCTTCCTTCTTTTTTGAGAAGTTAGGAATATGCCTCTTTGAATTGTAAGGGATACTGGATGATTCCCCTTGTATCTTGCCACTTTTTATGCTTGCTTCAATTATTTCGCCAATAGTTACCAAATCAAAAAATCCGGAAGAGACGCTTCCTACCATGTTATCATAGTACAACCATTGTAAGGTACCCATGAACATATCTACCAATTATTTCTCCTGGAGTGGTGGTTGTACATGTGCTTCCATTTCTCTCCATCGTTGAGCATACTCTTTGAAGGACTCATCTTTCTTTTGAGATAAGTTCTAGAGCTGCATACGGTTAGAAGCCATGTCCAAGTTGTATTTATACTGTCTTAAGTAAGTGTTAGCAAGATCTTCCCATGTATGAATAAGGACTCTCTCCAATTGCATGTACCAATCTAAAGATGCCCCACTCAAATTGTCTTGGAAACAATGGATCATCAACTTCTGATCTTGAGCATAAGCATGCATTTTTCTGTAATACATGCGTATATGGTTCCTCGGGCATGTGAGTCACTTATATTTTCCAAAGTCAGGTACTTTGAATTTTGGGTGGATCACTACATCCGAAAATAGACCAATTTTGAGAGCATCAACGTTGAAAGCATCATAACCCTCCACATCCTTCAACCTTTCCTCAAGAGCTTTAAACTGAGTGAGTGCCATGGGATTTTCATCAACATTAGTATGGGTTTTGCTTTGAGGTACTTGGTTGACGTCTTCTAAGTCATGGTCTCCATACTGTAGGTCTATGTAATTATCCATGTTGTATGGATTATTGTCTGGAATATGCAAGGTATCAGATGCCCTACCTTCGGTAGAGGTGGGACAAATCCTTCAGTATCAGCTTTCTCATCAACCGGTGTTGACAAACCAGAATATTTGTGGTTTATCTCTTCTCCTCTCTATGTATTTCTCTTTTGTTGGGTTTTCTGTGTATTTTTACTTTGAACTCATATATATTTGTCACCCATGGTGTTGTATAAAACCTGCTTTACAAACCTTTGTTGGTTATTGTCCTGGATTTTTACTCTGTGAGGGATTTGGGTTGTTATAGACATATATTGCTCAGATTCTTATCTAGGATGATTATTTGTTATTTTCTGGATTCTAGAGACAGATTTAGAGCTGACATTCACTTTGGGTATCACAACTTAATGCATCTTTGTTGTTTGTGTTGCTATGAGAAATCGGCAACATGAGCGATATGGTTGACTTATGTGTTGTTGAGGTTGGTTGAGAGATGTTTGCCGAGATGATATAGTGGGTGTTCCAATTGATACGTGTTATCATTGATGAATATTGTAGGTTGAGTATAATTGGTCGATAGGTTTAAGTTTGTGATGAGTATAGTACATTCGAGACGGATAAGTTTGTCTTTCCTTTTTATATATTTATTTTCTATTGATACCTTTTACCTTTCCTTTCAACCCACTAAACCCCAAAATCATTAATGAGAGATTGTCGAGCGGCAATTCAGTAGCACTAAACTCTATGGACACGATGAAATATAACCTATACATCACCCGATAAATTAATACTTTACTTTTTTCTTACCACTTTATCCTTTCAGCAAAATGGCGTCGTTGTCGGGGATTGGTGTTTATTGTTTCACATTGTGATAATTTCTTTGTTTTTGAGTTTTGTAATTAATGTACATGTTGTATATAATTTGTAAATGAACTTGTTTATGTTTAATTGTACATCTATTTTTATATGTTTACCAAACTTGTAAATAGTTACATATTTTCTATACTTTTATATTTTTGTTTCTTTTCACGTTTTCCAAAAGTGTGGTTAGATGTGTGGTTCCGGTTAGATCTCGAGGAGATGAGAGAAAAGGTGAGAGTAAAATAATTTGGCTCCTTCGAATCAATGTGTGGGTTTGTAAATAACAGGCATCGAGCTTACAACATAAAATAATCATGTTTTTATTATTTTTAGTTGTTTAGTTTTTTTTCATTGTACTAGTTTAGATAACGTGTGAATGTTGTTTTAACAAGTTGAAATTGAATTTGTTTTAAAACTCTCAAATCTTAACTTTTCAACTTGTTAATTCACTTTCACCCATTTGTTTTGTTATGTCAATTTGTATTTTTCCAAAAGCTTGTCGTGTTTAGCTTGAGGAAGTTTGTTAATATTGTAAATATTGTAATTGTTGTAAATTGAGTGTGTAGGGTGATTGTGCATGGTGATGTGTTGCACCAACCACTCTTATCCTATTTCTACATCTAGTGTAGCGCTCTTAGAGCGATAGTGTCCGCTTAGCGTGCTCTCTTGTATAGCACCAGTGAATTCTTTTTAATTTCACTTGGCCCTCCTTTTTATCATGTTCACCATGGCTTTGTATTAGTGAATAATAATAGTATTATTTTTCTAATTCTTTTGTTGTTGTTTGGACTCCAATTTTGGTCTGGTAACTTGAGTTTCAAGGTGATTTTCCGATTTTGATTGATTCAACTTGCAGATGTATGGAAATAATATTGTTTTGAAGTTGGTGCATGCCAAATACTCATTTATCGCTTTCTATAGCATAGCATGTTTAGAAAACTTATCATTTGTATAATTATGATACCATTCATTCTTTATGCATTACTTGCTTTTGATTGAATCACTTTAGTTCCCTTTTTACCCCAATTATGAGGAAGCTTTTCATTATTCATATATGCTAGGGGATACAATTCTTGTTTTAACTTAATTTCATTATGTTTAATATTTTGTTTGTGTTGATCATTTTGTTTCATTTTGAGCACAACTACCTAACCAAATAGTCAATTCACCTTATGAGTGTGTGAACTTTTGTTAACCCATTTTGAGCCTTTTTGTATATGTCCATGTTGTTTTCGAACCTAATGCTTGTCTATGAGTGTTTGTTTTTTATTTTTGAATGGGTGTTGATTCTTTGTTTTCTTGAACCCTCAACTATGATTTTTAGTTGAATTTTTACCTCGCCTTAGAAAGTATGGAGTATTCACTTTAATGTTAGTTGAATTCAAATTGGGGAGAGATTTGTTTGCTCACATATGTTATTGATTTCTATGAGGTTGTGAAAGAGAAAAAGAAAAGAAAAGTGAAAAAGAAGTGAAAAGAAAAAGAAAGAAAAAAGAGAAATTTTTTTTTGAAAAACAAAAACAAAGAGAGTAGAATAATGTTGTGTTGAATAAGTATTGTGATTGGTGTGAAATTTTGGGGATGAAGAATAATTTTGATTGATATTTTATTGCTTGAAACTTTGTGAGTTGCTCACTCCCTTAGGTTTAGACAAGTTTTTGTTTCAATTAGCTTTAGGACTTATCCCTTGTTTGTTAACCAAGCCACATTACAACCTTGAAAAGCCCTTGTGATTCTTGCCTTTGTATTTTCAACATGATTTTTTGGGTGAATGCATAATTGATTCTTTTGTTTGTTAGATTGTGGATGAGTGTTTTTTGTCCCTCACTTTTGTGTGTTCTTCATCTACAGATGAATTTTTACTAGGTGTGGTTCATGATTGAGCTTATTTTGTTTTAGAATGTTTAGTATGATTTTTGTACGTAGGATTCATTTTGTTTACATGTTGTCGTTGTAATATTATGGTAATTTTTATCTTGCGTGTGCGTTTTTGGTTGAACCATACATTTGTTTTGTTTTCTGAAACTTGTTGATCCATGATTCTTTGGTTGATTACTTTTGTTCTTCGAGTTGTTTAGCCTTGTTTGAGGAAAAACAAGCTCAAGTTGGGGAGAGTTTGATAAGTGAAAATTGTATCTATTTTTGAATATACTTTTTTGGAAGAAATATATTTTTGTATATACTTTTTGTTGCACTTATCGCTCTTTGTTGTTAATTTCGGTTGAATAAACCCGACTTTTGTGTATATACGTTTAGTTTGTGTTTATGTGTACAAAGTGTGTCATTTGATGTTTTTCCATGTATTTTGTAGGTATTTTATTCACATTTGGAGCATTGAGGAATAAGGTGTCGAAGGCACGACTCCGGATGCGCGTTTTCAGAATAAAAGACCAGTTTTGAGAAGTTTTGCCCAGGAGAGCACGCTTAGCACAGTTTTCCCGCTAAGCGCGAGTCCGTGCAGCGTATTTTGTAGCGTATTATGCATGTTTTGAAGATTTCGCAGAACCATAGTTTTTGAGCCCGCTAAGCGAGAGTAGCCCGCTTAGCGCGATTTAGGCGGTTTGATATGTAAAATAAGGAAGTCATGCTTAGTGCGGTCTATTGAGATTTATTTTATAACTTCATTTTCATTTCATTTTAGGTCAAAGTTTTTGGGATGTTTTTGTTCCAAAATTCCATCAACCTCATTTTTTATATATTAGCTTAGAAAACAACACTAGGGTTTTGCTTATGGATGATGGAAGGTGGATTTCTCATCGACCGACACTGACAAACTGGAAGATTTGTGGGTTATCTCTTCTCCTATCTATGTATTTCTCTTTTGTTGGGTTTTGTATGTATTTTTACTTTGAACTCATGTATACTTGTCGCCTATGGCATTGTATAAAACTTGCCTTACAAATCTTTTTCGATTAATGTACTGGATTTTTACTGTGTTAGGGATTTGGGTTGTTATAGACATATATTGCTCGGATTCTTATCTAGGATGATTATCTACTAGTATCTGGAATCTATAGATAGATTTAGAGATGACATTTAATTTGGGTATTAGAACTTAATGCCTTTTTGTTGTTTGTGTTTCTCTGAGAGATCATCATCGCGAGCGATATGGTTGACTTTTGTGTTGTTGAGGTTGGTTGAGAGATTGCAACTGAGATGAAATAGTGGGTGTTGTGGTTGATACATGTTGACATTGATGAATATTATAGGTTGAGTATAAATGGTCGATAGGTTTAAGTTTGTTACGAGTAGAGTACATTCGAGTCAGATAAGTTTGTCTTTCCTTTTTATACATTTATTTTCTGTTGATACCTTTTACCTTTCCTTTCAACCCATTAAACTGAAAACTCATTAACGAGAGATTGTCGAACGGAAATTCAGTAGCACTAATCTCTATGGACATGATACGATATAACCTATATATCACCCGGTAAATTAATATTTTACTTTTTGCTTGCCGCTTTACCATTTCAGCATTATGGAATAAACATTTGGCACATGTCAATTTTGATCTACTTAATAAAATAGTTTAAAAAGACTTAGTAATTGTTCTACCTAAAATAAGTTTTCAAAAGATCACATATGTGATGCATGTCAAAAGGGTAAGCAAACAAGAGTCTCTTTTAAATCTAAAAATGTTGTTTCAACATCGAGACCTCTTGAGCTCATTCACATGGATTTGGTTGGATCTTCACGGACCAAAAGCATAGGTGGTAATTTACTACGGTTTTGTTATCGTAGACGATTACTCATGATTTTGTTGGACTATTTTCTTACATAGAAAAGATGAAACATTCTCGACTTTCACATGTTTTGCCAAGTTATCTCAAAATAAATTAAATTCTAAAATAGTTGCAATTCGAAGAGCTCATTGAGGTGAATTTGAAAACAACCTCTTTAAAGATTATTGTGATAAATTTGGTATTGAACATAACTTTTTCAGCTCCTAGAACTCCATAAAAAAATGGTGTTGTGGAATGCAAAAAAAATGTGTTTTTGCAGAGTTGGCAAGAACAATACTTAATGATTGTGGTCTACCAAAATATTTTTGGGTCGATGCTATTAGCACGACATGTTATGTCTTGAATATGATACTTATTCGTCCTATACTTGACTAAACACCTTATGAACTTCTAAAATGTAGAAAATCAAATTTATCGCATCTTCATGTCTTTGGATGCAAATGTTTTATTTTAAATACTGGAAAAGATAATCTTGGAAAACTTGAATTGAAAGCCGACGAAGGTATCTTTCTTGGATACTCACAATCTAGTAAAGCATATAGAGTTTATAACAAAAGATTACTTATTGTTGAAGTGTCGGTTCATGTTTCTTTTGATGAGACTTACCCAAATAATGTTGGGAAAGGTATTTCTTTTCATGGTGTAGGTGCATCTACAGAAGATAAGATCAAAGACACTGATAAAGGAGTTGATCAACCTAAAATGGTGGAAATTGAGAAGAAGGAAGATGACAACCAAGAAAAGAAGGATGGTGAAAGTCAAAAAGAAGATTATGTTCTTCCATTGGAGTGGAGAACCTCCAAGGATCATTTGATTGACAACATTATTGGTGATATCACCAAAGGGGTAACAACGTGCTCTAAGATGAGTAATTTTTGTTATAACCATTGGTAAATTCTAAGAATGCTAAAAAGTCACTCACAAAAAATAGCATTTATCGAATATATAAAGAACTTATTCATAGAATTATGCACACTTTGACAATAATCTGATACATCTACTAAAATTGTGTTTAAGTTATGCAGGAAAAGATGAAAGGATGGAAAAAAGGAAAAAAAACTCATGTCTTATTTCGCTACAGAGAGCTTGTAGTGAAGATAAGTTAGCTAAGCGATCTTAGTTCGCAAAGGGAACTCAACCCAGAAAAACAAAATAGCCAAGTTAGTTGCAGCAAAGAGAAGCGAGCAGTAGTGAAGGCCCGATTCGCTAAGCGAGTCTCGTTTCGCTTAGCGAACCCAAGACATAAGCAAAAGTAGCCCAGTTCGCCATGAGCGAAGAATTGCGAGACATGTTCGCTTCGTGAGAAAAGGTTCGCGTAGATAACTTTTGGGATTCGCTAAATCGAGTCTCATTTCACTTAGCGAATCCGATATAGAAGCAAAAGTAGCCCAATTCGCCATGAGAAAAGAATATCGAGACATGTTCGCTTCACGAGAAATGGTTGGTGTAGCAAACTTTTGGCGGTTTGCTGAAGGAGGTTTAAATCCAAAATATTAATGAAGAAGAAACAACTACTTCTCTAAGTGAAGAATAGTTCACTTAGGGACACAGGCGGCCAGAAACACTATAAAAAGGACCAAGTGCATTGGAGAAAGGAGATAAGGTTTTAGTTTGATATACAATTTGTAATAGTTGATATTTGTGATCCTGAGAGTTATACTAGACACTTAGGGGAGGGAATCAAAGAACCGAGTTGGATAGGCATCAAATAAAGAGGAATCATCGTTGATGCTCATTCATCTCCAAGTCTTCCTTTTTGTATAAGCTACCATGGAAATGGCTAGCTAAACTCTCTCTCTCTCTCTCTCTCTTGCTAGGGATTGGATTACTCTACCGAAATCATATGTATATTTACAGATTATACTTTTAATATAAGCATGTTGTTATGATTATCGATTCTATCTTGTTATTATCAATCTTATGAATTTGAATGCTAATGAAAATTGCATTTGGAATCATAAATCAAAGATAATGACTCACTTAAATACTAATTGCTAGACATAGAATTAGGTTTAAGATCCATTTGAATACTTGAGTTTAAATACTTTCAGTTCATTTAATCGTTTGAGACATCATCAATTAATAAATTCTAGGGAAATATTGAAATTGCATGTAGATATATATGTTGTCTTTGAAAAGTATGTGGAGATAGGAATAAAAACATGGTTATTGATTTTATACGAAATTAATTGGTATATTTCATACGTGAACAGTAGAGGAAACCCAATCCCTACAAGATTAATCTTTTTCTTGAACTCACATTTATATTATTTCGTTTAATTTACGTTTCAATACTACTCTCAAACCAATACAGTTAAAAAAATTTAACTTAAGACGATATCAATAATTTGATCACTAGTGATATCGCTCCAGTCTTTGTGGATACGATAACAAAAATAATTTATTTTTATTTACTCAACATTAAAGTGGCGCCATTGTCGGGGACTGGCGTTTAGATATTATGAGCCTAATGATTATTGTCATCTTTTTAAGTTTATATATTTTTTTTAAATATTGTATATACATATATTATTTATCTTACTTTTTCCTAACATTTCTTTGTTAGACTTGCAAAGCTTTGTGTATACAAGGTACAAACTCGAGGGAACTAGTATCTTTTGATCCTGAGATCGAAAGAACAACCCGAAAGAACAAACGCCGTATAACGAAGCAAAAGCAATCAACAAAACAAAAGAAGAAGGAATATACTTCTGAATTATCAGCAACTTCAATCACAGAAAACATGACAGAGGCAGATACCGTTGACAGTCATTATGAAAGCAGCCCAAGACGATTGGCTCGTCTCACCAACAATCCAGCCGCAAGACGAGAGGAGATGAAAATAGGGCTAGTGCAAATACTATAGATAATCCTTTTGCATGTTTTGATCATGAAGATCCATACATTCACCTCACTAAATTTTATGAACTCGCCGGTACATTAGGTTCACCTGAGGCGGAGGAAGAAGTTGTATTCATGAGATTATTTTTGCACTCCTTGATTAGCAAAGAAAAGGATTGGTATCTCGACCAACCAACAGAAACCATGACTAATTAGAATGTTTTGGGAAGGAACTTTCTTAATAGGTTTTTCTCTCATAAACGGTTCATGGACGCGAAAATAGCTATTGCCGCATTTACACAAAGTGCAAATAAAACTTTAAGTGAAGCTCGGGAGTGTTACAAATCCATGCTATGGAAATGTCCAGATCATAGTTTTGACAACCTTTCACAAATCCACATCTTCCGCAATGGATTGCAGCCCCAACCAAAATTCTTACTCGAAGCAACAACCAGTGGTTACTTGATAGCAAAAAGCGCAAAAGAAGCAGTCGCAATTATCAACAGAATGGCTCTTACTGATTATTAAGTCCAATACAATCGAGGTGCCACTCAAAAGAAACCTGGAATTTTGGAATTATATACGAATGATGCAATTCTAGCGCAAAATAAGCTTCTCACTAAAACCGTATAAGAGTTGACAAAATAGTTGTCCAAACTGCCACAACAACTCAAGGAAATGCATGATTTGCCAAAAACATCGCAACAAGTGGCTGTTTGTGAGTTATATACAGGAGACCGTCAAACTGATGTTTTTCCTCCAATCAATGAAGAAGTCAATTACATGGGAAATCAGCAATAAAGATCAGCTTTGTGCAATCAAAACTACCAACGCGATAATAATGCTAATTACAATTAAGGGTGGAGGCAAGAAGCTAGAACAACAAACTGATAAAACCAGTATCAAATAAACACCAGCCGCAAAATACAAATCAGCAAGATATAACATCTAATCTTGAAGATACCTTACAACAATTCATGAAGTTGTCTGTTGCAAACCAGAAAAACACTGACGTGTCAATCAAGAATCTAGAAACACGGGTCGAACAAATTACAAAGTAATTGGCAGAGCAACAAGGAGGTACCTTCACAGCCACGCCTCAACTAAATCCAAAAGAACATTGAAAAGCAATCACTATAAGGAGTGGTAAGGTTTTGAATGCAACCGGTAGTGAAATCGAGAAAAAGAAAAAAAAAGAGTTGTTGAAAATAAAGAAGAAGTAGAAAATAAAAATAAAGATGAGGAGAAAGATGAAGAAAATAAAAAGGAGTTAGTAGAAAAGGAGCAAGAAGAAGAAAAAAATGAACAAGGAATGATTGAAGGGCGGAAAAGTTTAAAAAAAAAAGAGAAGAGAAAGGAAAAACGATAAACCCGCCGATACAAAACCTACCTTATCCTCATGCTCCAACAAAAAGATAAAGAGAGGCAATACACTTGATTTTTGTATAATATTCAAGCGGTTGTAAATCAATATTCCATTTGCAGAAGTACTTGAACAAATGCCTACGTATGCTCGATTCTTGAAGGAAATTCTCACCAAGAAAAGGAGAATTACAGATGAAGAGACTATACACCTGGATGCAAGCTGCAGTGCAATCATTCAGCGCACGCTTCCACAAAAAGAAAAACATCTAGGAAGGGTTACGTTACTAGTAAACATTAGAAAAGCTTTAATCGATCTTGGTTTAAGCATCAAACTCATTCCTTTCTCAGTCATACGAAAAATTGGTGATTTGGATATGAAGAATACAAGGATGACTTTGCAGTTGGCCGATAAATCAATTACAAAGCCATCTGGTATAGCCGAAGATGTGTTAGTTAAGGTAGATAAGTTCCTATTTCCCATTGATTTATTTGTTATGGATATAGAGGAAGATGATGATGTGCCATTTATCTCGGGGCATCCTTTCATGAAAACCGCACACATGATGATTGATATTGACGACGGTTTAATGAAAGTGTGTGTTCAAGATGAAGAAGTCAGCTTCAACCTCTTTGACGCAATGAAACATTCCAAAGATAAGGGATCTTATTTTAGAGTTGATACAATTGATAAAGAAATTCTTAAAGTACAAAAAGAAGCACACTTGACATCATCTTTAGAAAGAGCCCTCATGAATGTCTTTGAAGTTCTTGATCCAAAAGAAGAAAATGAACTCAATCAATGCTTAGCAAATCTGGATCCAGCACAAGAAATATCGTTGAAAGAAGCAAAAATTAAGAAATTGAAATAAGAATCCATGGAAAAGAGTACCAAATTGGAATTGAAGTTATTATCGGAACACTTGAAATATGTGTTCCTCGATGAAGAATGCACGAAATTGGTGATAATTAACAAATTTTTGACCAGCCATGAAGAAAGTAAGCTCATTCAAGTTCTTAAAAGGAATCAAAGCGCAATAGGTTAGGTATTATCAGATTTGAAGGGAATCAGCCCATCATATTATATGCATAACATCATGATGGAAGAAAATTTCAGACCAATTGCCCAACCACAGCAGTGTTTGAATCCAACAATGAAAGAAGTCTTACAAAAAGAGGTTATCAAGCTACTAGAGGCATGTATTATTTATCCAATTTCAGATAGTTCTTGGGTAAGTCTTGTCCATGTAGTACCAAAGAAAGGTGGGATGACGAAGATAAAAAATGAGAAAAATGAATTGATTCCAACCCGAACCGTAATTGGATGGTGTATATGCATTGATTATCGAAGACACAATCAAGTAACAAGGAAAGATGATTTCTCGCTTCTATTCATGGATCAAATGTTTAAAATATTATCCAGAAAACAATTTTATTATTTCTTAGACGGATATTCCGGATACAACCAAATCAGCATAAATCCCGAAGATCGTGAAAAAATAGCCTTCACTTGTCCATTCGGTATATTCTTATATAAAAGAATGCCTTTCGGTTTTTGCAATGCGCCTGCGACATTTCAAAGATGTATGCAGGCCATTTTTACAAATATGATTGAAAAATGCATCAAAGTATTCATGCACAACTTCTCCGTGTTTGGTGAATCATTTGAATTATGCTTGAATAACTTAGACACCATACTGAAATGGTGTGTGGAGACGAGTCTGGTATTAAATTGGGAAAAGTGTAATTTCATCGTGATCGAAGGAATTGTTCTTGTGCATAAAATTTCAGCCAAAGGAATTGAATTGGATAAAGCTAAAGTTGATGTCATTAAAAAGCTACCACCTCCAACCAATGTCAAGGGAATCTGAAGCTTCCTTGACCATGTTGGGTTTTATCGATGGTTCATTAAGGATTTCTCAAAGATTTCAAAACCATTAAGCAATATCCTCAATAAAGACATGTAATTTATTTTTGATAAATATTTTTTAATTGCTTTTGAAAGTCTAAAAGAAAAATTGAGCAGCGCACCTGTAATCACTGCACCCGATTGTA
Organism: Vicia faba; assembly: GCA_948472305.1. Taxonomy (NCBI): domain Eukaryota; kingdom Viridiplantae; phylum Streptophyta; class Magnoliopsida; order Fabales; family Fabaceae; genus Vicia; species Vicia faba. Next base: position 975,505,601 of record OX451741.1, on the reverse strand, counting down.
AAATTAACTTTCAACTCATGTGCGATGCAAGTGATTATGCAGTCGGGGCTGTTTTATTACAGAGAAAAACCAAAGTTTTTCATGCCATATACTATGCAATCAAAAAACTAAATGATGCACAAGTTAACTATGCAACCATGGAAAAAGAACTACTTGCTATAGTGTACGCATTGGAAACGTTTTGGTCTTATCTCATAGGGTCCAAGATTATCTGTTATACTGACCATGTAGCAATCAAGCACTTGATTAATAAGGTGGATTCAAAATCAAGGATAATCAGATGGATGCTTCTATTGCAAGATTTTGATTTAGAGTTCCGCAATAAGAAAGTAACCAAAAATATGGTTGCGGGTCATCTATCAAGGTTGGTAAATCCTGAAATTACTAAGGAAAAAACAAAAGTCCTTGAAGAATTTCCCGATGAAAAACTGCTCATGATTGAGGAAAGGGCATGGTTTGCATATCTTGAAAATTACAAAGCATTCAGACTTATTCCCGGAGATCTCAATTGGAAACAAAAGAAGAAGTTCTTACATGATGCCACTCATTACGTATGGGATGATCCATATTTGTTTAAAATTGGAGCCGATGGATTATTAAGAAGGTGTGTTACTAGAGAGGAAGTAAGAAGCATCACATGGCATTTCCGTAATTCACCATATGCCGATCACTATAGTGGAGAACGAATAGCCTCCAACGTATTACAAGCAAGATTTTATTGGCCTACTCTATTCAAAGATACTTATGAACATGCCAAAAATTGTGATAATTGTCAAAGGGTTGGTGGAATTTCCAATAGAAATGAAATGTCGTTACAAAGCATGCTCAAAGTAAAAATATTTGATTGTTAGGGGATCAATTTTGTTGGACCATTTCCATATTCTTTAAGCAATGAATATATCTTGGTAGCGGTTTATTATGTATCCAAGTGGGTGGAGGCTATAGCATCACCAAAAGCAGATAGAAAAACGACAGTGAAAGTTTTAAAACGAAACATCTTCACGAGGTTTCGAACACCAGGAGTATTGATTAGTGATGGAGGCTCTCATTTTTGTAACGCATAACTTGCGAGAGCTCTTGAACATTATGGTGTCAAGCACAAGGTAGCATCACTATATCATCCACAAACAAATTGACAAGCAGAAGTATCTAATCAAGAGGTAAAAATTATCTTAGAAAAAATTGTTTCAACCTCACGAAAATATTGGTCATTAAAGCTTGATGAACCTCTTTGGGCATATCGTACCGCATATTAAGCACCAATAGGCCTTACTCCATTTTAGATGGTGTACGATAAATATTTATATTTAACGGTTGAATTAGAACACAAAGCCTTTTGGGCTTTAAAATCTCTCAATTTTGATTCACAACAAGCTGGTGCAAAAAGAAATCTACAAATACACGAGCTTGATGAACTAAGGCTGCAAGCTTATGAATCTTGAAAGTTATACAAGGAAAGAGTGAAGAAATATCATGACAACAAAATATTGCCCAAAGATATCAAAGTGGGGAAATGGTTCTTATTTTACCCCAAAATTTGCCCTCTCATCTTTGAGACAAATTAATTCATGATTTCTCCTCATGCTCATGAAGGTCTCAATTACTCAAGATTGTTCAAGGGTTAACTAGACAAACTCTCCTCCTAAGAAATTGACCTACAACTAGGGTTTTTCTTCTCTCAAATAAAATTGGACTTCTAATGCCTCAAGTGTATTTCATGGTTTCTCATATGTCTCAAGGTACCCTCATACCAAATTTCAAGACTTACATCACAAGTTTGCTCAGTCAATTAGTCAGATGATTGAAAATCAACTATATTAGACAAAAAGTCAAATTTGACCAATTTATATTCAAACTTCAATATATTTGGTCAACATCAACATTTTAAAGTCACATTCATCATTTGGTCAAGGGTTGATCATGATTCATCAAGAAAACTCAAGATTCATCAAAAGTCAAAAGTTACTAAATAGGGTTTTCTTAAGGAGAAGTCAACTGAAATTTGACCAAACATAACTTTCACATAATTCATCAGAAATTACTCAACCAAAGCCTATGTTGAAGGAAATTCAATTCTCTACAACTTTGTCTCTTTAAGCTCAAGGCAAAAAATGCTTCATTTGAGAGATATGAGCCAAAACATTACAGGTCATTTTGAAAGTCAACAAAAAGATTTTTTTTGTCAAAGCAATTTACATAAAGATAAAGGCTTAAAATGAAAAATGACCAACATGAAAGTTATAGGAGGCTTCTTGAGGTTTCTAAAAAGTCTAAGATCATCTTCATATGACAAAAACTCAGAGAATTATGATTAGTGCAAGTTGGGAAATTTTGAGAAAATGCATGAAGTTCAAATTGAGCAAACTTGAATTTTTGGGATAATGGATCTAATTTTTTAGGTTCAAACGTGTCCATGACCTCATATTAGACCTCTAAATCCATTCATATATTTGTGTGGTTTTTATTTCTTTTTATTTTGATTTTATTCAATTAAAAGAAAAATAAATCAAATAAAATACCAAATAAATGATACAAGGCATGTGGACTTTTGTTTTGATCAGATTTGAAGCCCAAAATGTTCATGATAACTTGGCAAAATCGTACATCAAAGGACACGAAAATCTTCCTTAAGAACAAGCCCTAAAATTCCAAAATTCTCAAAACTGGGGAAAACCCAAACCCTTGTGTGCAGTTGTTCTCAATTAATTCTAGGCATCAAATCATCTTCCTGAGGTTCTCAGGAGTTCATTCCAATCATTATTGAAGCTTGAAGCACGCCAGAACTCTCTCCCTCAACATCGTCAGTTTGGTAAACTTATTGAATTTTTAATATTTAATATACGTATTTTTGAATGATTTGATGCATACATATGTATTCATGATGATGTTTGGAACTATTTTGATGAATCATTTGCAAGCTTTGACACAAGAATAACAAAACACCATTAATAGGGCAATTTGAAATGTGTTCTTCGAAACTCACTGTACAGGTGTTTTTAGGACAAAATAAGACCACTAATAGATTCAGGAGGTCCAAATTAAGGGGATATGATCCATCTTTGTCTTTGATTCCTGCTGTTTTTGCATGTGGAGTTTTCAGGCCATCGGAGAAGAAGACCGAAGCTAGGGCTCCGACCCTTCTCTGATCTAGAATTTTTAATATATTTTGATTTATTTGTGTTTAATAACACAAAAAATAGTGTGGCATAATGGTGAGTGATATGCTGGTATTGTAGAGGGCGTGGGTTCGAGCCAGCCTTTTTTCAAATTTTTTTTCCAGATTTCAACACAGGTTAATATTAAATTGAGTGCTTCCTATTTCACAACACAAACAACATACTGGCCTAGTGGAAGGCAGCGCATCCTGTGAGGCTGAGAGCGTGGATTCAAGTCTCATCCCATGCATTTGTTTTTCCCTATTTTTTCACTAACCCTAATTCTTTTTTTCTATTTTAATTAACCATTAACAAGCCTAAAAAAACCCCTAACAAATTAGGATTAGTTTTTTTAGATAGCAATTAATTTTTTTACATATTTTTCCTTTATTAATTAATTAAGTTAATTATCTCTTTTCGTAAATCTTAAAATTAATTAGAAATAATTAGGTTTTAATTACTATTTATTAACTTAAAATTATTTTCTACAAAAAACACAACATTAAAACATTTTTTCTAACATCTTTTCTTATTTCTTTTTGCTATTTAATTTTCTTAGATAAAATGTATAGGTCACATTATCAATGTAATAACTTAAATTTGCATTCCCGTGTTTTTTCCTATTATGTATCTTCTCCGAGGATGTAATAGCGTAGGTTTAATTTCTCGCAAATTTATATACCTATGTATCTTCCCCAAAGCCATGTAATAGCGTAGGACTTTATATTCTGCACTTTAATTTTCTATATATTTAACTGCTAGTAAAATAGGTTTTGCATGGCAAGACTAAAAGCAACATGGAAAACCTAATTTACAAGATAAGATAACTGAAAACAAACATTCTTCACACTTGCACCTCTAGGGTAACCTCTCTTTTTGCCTTACGAAACATTGGTCATGTCCCTCGAACATAGGGATACTTTAGCAAAATACCCTCGATTCAACAATATCATCATGGTCCCTTTCAAATAAAGATTATACTCCCTCGATGACCCTACGAGCAAAATAATGATAGTACCTTCAATACAATTGCTAAAGTATCCTTAAGTGTTTCCTTCGATGACCATACGATGACCCTACGCATGTCCCATCACATCCAATAGATAGGGCTTCCTACCAACTAATGGTATGGATAGTACTATCTTCAAAGGAGGAGGAAAATAAGAAGAAAGACTTTATTAATGGGTAAGACTCCTAGTTGCTTGCTCATAACATGTTCAAATATCACATTTGCAAAACAACAAATATTTTCAAAAACATTTTGTATACATTCTTGAGGACTTATACAAGAATTATTACAAAGTTAGTCTTACATTGGAATTTCAAAATATTTTCAAACAAATCACACACACACACAAAGAAAGTTTTCTTGAAGTGAACTAAGAAATTAAAAGCCTGTAGATAACTACAGATGAAAAGGGTGCTAACACCGTCCCTTTTAATAACCTACCCCCCGAACTCAAAATCTATCAAAGGTTTTTCCTGTTATTTTCACCTTTCCTAAATATTGGATAAAACAAAAGTTGGTGGTGACTCTTGCTAATCGCAACATTTGCGATAAAATAAAAAAAGTCAGTTCTCCCACCATATTACAGAACTGGAGACTCTGCTAGGGATATACTTAAAAAATAGGGTAACCTTAGAGTTTAGATCACTTTTACTTGCTTTAATTGTTTGAATTGTTTGGTTTACTTTAAGGGTTCATGCTGGCGTATTATTGCTTGTATGATCCTACAATCTGATCTAGGGATTCCTTAGGTAAGTAGCAATAGATCATAAAGACTATACGGCGTATACCGATATGGTTAACATGATAGCTACAGTTAGTGTGACACTTTGGTTTGTACTTATGTTCCTTGAGTCACTCAAGGATAACATTAGGCTTCCGCGTGGTGTCGTTAGTAATAAATTACTTTTAGAAACTTAATTGACCCATCTTGGCCATTAGAAAGTAGTGAGGTAGCCGACATTGGTTCAGTCCAAAGTTGGTTGATACTCGAGGCTACACTCATTGAGATTTGACTTTCGGGATATTTTGATGGCAAGCCAGTTGTCGTGCTAAAATAAATCCTGCATGAAAGATTGATGATATGAGATTCTTAGAACCTGGTTAGTATTTTAGGACATGTTGAGCCAACTTAACTTCAATGGGGAAGGGTATTTACCTATGGACTTCATGCAAGCCTTTAAACCTAAGGCTCTTGTGTGACTTATTTGTGTTTGCTACTTATTTAAACATGAACATAACATCATAACATCATATCATCATAACATAACATTTTTACTAACCATTTCAAGGACCTAGTGATTTATCTTTGTTCCTTGTTGCAGGTTATGGCCTCTTCTCACAGAAATACATTCCGAATCAAATTTGTGAGGATGTCTTCCAAGCTTAAGGATTTAGTCGCAAAAGTTCCTGAAAACTCTTAACTCACCAAGAGGCATGGTTATCTACTCAGTTTGGTCACCTCGGGTTTTGAAGAAGAAATGATGAGTGTTTTGTTCTAGTTGTTTTATCCTAAGCATCAATGTTTTACTTTCCTGGATTATCAATTGGTACCCACAATGGAAGAATTTTCTAAGCTACTTAGAGTACCTATTCTTGATCAGACACCCTTCATCGGTTTAGAGAAAGTTCCAAAGGCTGAAGTTATTGCAGCAACCTTACATATGAAGTGGTCAGACATTGAGTCTAATTGGGAAATGAGAAGTGGAGTTAAAGGTCTTCTTGCTAAATTTCTTATAGAGAAGGCTCAGTTGTGTCTAGATGCCATGAGTTTTCATTATTTTTAGGAGATCTTAGCTCTGTTGATCTATGGTTTGGTATTATTCCCTAATCCAGATCAAGTCATAGATGTGAACACCATCAAAATATTTCTTACTCATAATCTTGTGCCTACTTTGCTTGGAGATATTTTGCACTCTCTTTACACTCGTACTACGAGGGAGCGAGGGACTCTCATGTGTTGCATACATTTACTATCCAGTTGGTTTATTTTGCACCTTCCCTAATCGATGATGAAGAAACAAGGTTTGAGGTGGTCTCGAAGGAAGATGTCACTCTCTTATTCATATATCTATTGGTGTTCCCGATCTCTGGAGGACATCACTATTATTGACTACTGTGGGGAATTCCCTAATGTGCCACTCCTTGTCATAAGTGGAGGTATTACTTACAACCCTTATCTAGTTGTATGTCAATTTGGTTATGCTCGAAGAGACAGCCCTCATGATATGCTCATCCAGGGTTTTGTATTCGACAACAAAAACGATCCTCAAGGTTACCATCAAACGTTTATACGTGCTTGGGGCATGGTGAATAAGATAGATATCAAGACTATGGGACACAAAAACTCCATCCTTTTAGAGTCCTACCTCATATGGGTGTGATCCCATGCTCAGAAACTTATAATTCTGTATCATGTTGTCCTACCAATAATTATGGAGCCTGTTGTTGAAGGAGATATTCCTCATACCATTTTTGATCCAGATATGCCTACTGGCCTTGAAGAGCTACAGAAGTCTTAGATTCAACTGAAAGAAGAAGGGGACACCTTTGAGACTCAGTTATATGCTAGTGAGAAGAAAGTATTGGAGCTGGAGCTGATAAAACTTCTTCACGAAGAGCAGAGCCTTAATGCATATGTCAACACAAGGAGGAAGCATCCATGGGAGATTTGAGTCATAATTTGTTTCCTTGTAACATTTTTTTCATTGTAAGCCTAAGAGACAATTATAATTTGAACTTACTATTAATAGTCTTTGTTTATGTTCCCTTTTGATTAACAAATTTAAATCCCATGAGGTCCTTGAAAACATTGCATATCCATCTACATGCCATACATATCATTGCATAATAGGTTTCCAAGACAGGTTTTTCATCTTCTTGCTATTTATTTCAGAAAAATGGCTCTCGAATAGACAGTCAAAGATCTCCAGGCTCAGAATGCTTAGTTCCAAGAGATGTTCCTAAATTTATCCAAGGGGCAAGAAGAACTGAAGGCGCCCATCAACAACAACAATAAGAAGAAGATAAAGAAACCAATCGGCATCCTTAACATGGGGAGAAAGTTCAGAGGCCCAGTCAAGCGAGCTCAAGATCTTGATATCCCATTGGATGAATACGACGAACGGGATGAAGATGGTAAGAGTGTTAAAACTGGAAACAAAATAATCATGGTTCTGACAAATATTCTAATAAAGGGGAAGAGGATTATTTGGATGAACAATATCCCCCTGCTGGTGAGAATTATAAGCTTCTAGAAGAGCGTCTAAAAGCTATGGAGATCCAAAAAGTGTTTGGCTTGAACTTTGAGGAATTGGGTTTAGTCTCAGGAGTCGTCATTCCTCCTAAGTTCAAAACTCTTACATTTTCTAAGTATGATGGCGTTTCTTTCCCGAAGCTGCATTTGAGATCATATGTTCGGAAAATTCAACCACACACCGCTGACAAGAAATTATGGTTGAATTTCTTTCAAGAGAGTCTGTATGAAACACAATTGGAATGGTATAATCAACTCGAAGGTACCAATATCCATACCTGGGAAGATTTGGCTACAACTTTCGATATACAGTATCAGTATAATTTTGATTTGACACCAACCCGCATGTAACTTTAGAGTATGTCCATGGGTTATGAGGAAGGCTTTAAAGAGTACGCATAAAAATGGAGAGATCTTGTAGGCAGAGTTCAACCTCCTTTAGCTGATAGGGAATTGGTTGACATGTTCATGAGTATGCTAACATGTCCTTTCTATAATTACCTACTTGGAGTTCTTCAGCCGGTTTCACTGAACTGATATTGACAGGGGAACATGTTGAGAATGGAATCAGAAGTGGTAAAATTCAGGTGGCTACTGTAAGTACAAAGAATGCGCCTAAGAGGGGGGGGGGGGGGTTAATTAGGTACTTTAAAAAAGTCTGGTTTTAGTGATGATGGATATTATTTTTATAGATTATGGTGACTTTATGAAAGAGTAAAGTGCAGAAAAATAAAGAGACACAAGCGATATATCCTGGTTCCCCTTATAGTCTGAGAGTACTCCAGACCCATTTCAACATGAAAGAGATTTCCTTATTGTTAGATCTCTAGACAAGACACCCTAGTCCTTCTATACAAGACTCTAACCAATAAAACCACAAAGAACAATCCTCTTGGATTTTCACTATGTCAAAAATGAGAACAATCCTCTCAAAGTGACTTTACTTGTATCCAACAATCCTGGAAAAACAAGATTTATAAAACCACTTAAACTTATTTTCAACAATCTTGAAAAATAAGCAAGTATATAGCAATATTTGATTTGACTGAGTTTGTAGTGTGATAATCACTATGAGTGATTTTATCTAAATTGATTTTCTCTTCCAATGACAATAGTATACAATTACTCAAGATATATAATGCTCAAAGTTTTCTGGTTAACAATATGTGAAAGTGTGCAGAAAACTTGTGTATGAAAATGTATAACAACTTGAGTTTGATTTTTGAAAATTTAGAAAGTATAATTGGAAGAGCTGTTTAAAATGATTTTGAAAATGAGTATTTATATGTTCATAGCACCTTTTTAAAACAACATAAAGTTCTGTAAATGAACCATGAACAATTGCCATGATTGAGTGAAAGGTTTCCATGAAATGGTGTTATGAACAGGCATGTGCAAAGCTGCTGTTTTTCAAAATTGTGCAGCTTGCAATTGATTGCACCCTTGGTGTAAATCGATTGCACGAGGTTTAAACAGCTAGAATTTCAAATATTTTGAGTGTGCAATCGATTGCACAAGAGTGTAAATTGATTGCATGTGAAGTCAGTAGCAAAAATTGATTGAGTGCAATCGATTGCACAAGCATGCAAATCGATTGCACTAAGAAACAGTAGCAAAAACTGATTGAGTGTAATCGATTGCACAAATATTAAAATCGATTGCACTGAGAAACCGTAGCAAAAGATTTAAAAAATGGAAGCATGCAATCGATTGCACTAATATGCAAATCGATTGCACTCAAGTGAAAAATGATTTTTAGCTTAGAAAAACTTGAGTAAAGGTTTGGACAATATAAAATATTTATTTTTACCATTGAGAATCTATTTCTTAAGTTCAAAGTAAGTATTATCATTATACCTTGAAATTTTTCTAAGTGCTTAAACTGAAGACTTTATTCACAGATGCTTTTAGCTGAGTCAAAAATCTTTGCCTTCTTTAACAATCATGGTTTGTCTTCATCAAAACAAAAGTGCATTTGAGAAGGTTTCTTTTACATTCTCCCCCTTTTTGATGATGACAAACGATCTTGTTTGATGCGATGTAATTTCCGGAAAGAGCTTCTCCCCCTAAGATGCATAACTCCCCCTTTGATAAATACACATAGTAGTTATCTTCATCAAAACAAAATGTTGAAGATGCTTGACTCTTTTAGGCAGAATGGGAAACTCTTATATGAATGCTCCCCCTATCTTTGATAACTCCCTCTTGATCAAAATTCTCCCTTTAGTTAGAGACAAGCATACACACACACACACACACACACACACACACACACACACACACACACACACACACACACACACACACACACACACACCCACACACATATATATATATATATATATATATATATATATATATATATATATATATATATATATATATATATATATATATATATATATATATATATATATATATATATATATATATATATATATATATATATATATATATATATATATATATATATATATATATATATATATATATATATATATATATATATATATATATATAAGAGTGACTTCATAAATCATTCATCTTTTGAGAACATGATGTTGAAGCCTTTGTCACAAAGTTGACTTGTACTTAGAAGTTATCTTTTGTTCTTCAACTTGGAGTACATCTTCAATGGATATGAAAGTTAGTGTATCAACTTTGCCAATTCCAAGAATTCTTCCTTTAAGGTATTTACCTTATGTGAAATAATCCTTGGACTTGAACTAGATTTGAAAGTTAGTGTATGTCTCCCGTCATATGCTTTGAACAACCACTATCAAGATACTAAAGATTGCATGTGGTCTTCAAGCATACCTGCAAAACAAATTAAGCTTTGTTAGGTACCCAAGTTGCTTTGGGTCCTTCGTAATTAGTGCCTTTATTTACCCACACATAATGCCCACTTGCCACACTAAAGTTGCTAACATAGCAAGCATTAGGTGTATGGCCTTTAATACCACAATAAAAACAAGTAGGTTAAAAGTTACTTATATACCTAGAAGGATAAGATTTCTTCTTAGGAAATGTTTTCTTTTTAGGATAGTGATGAACTATTTTAGATTTTTTCACTTTATCTTTGGATGATTGATCACTAGCCTTAACAAAGATAGTTTTATTAGAATTTGGTTTTGAAAACTTTGAATATCCAAGTCCACTTTTATCATTGGAGTATATTTGTTGGCTAAGAACACCTTCCAATCCAATTTGTCCTTTTTCATATCTTTCAATGACTCTTTTTAATTGGACAATTTGGAAAGAGAATGATTCACAATTTTTGCATACAAAATTTTGTTTTTGTTCATCACTTAATTTTTGTTTTTCTTCTTTGAAATTTTTTTCTATAGATTCACATTTTTCTTCTAAGGGTGAAATTTGTTTCTTTTGAGATGAAATAGTTTTATACATAATTTTGAATTCATTCAATAGTTCATCTATAGCACCTTGTGCATCACTATCAAAAAGAGAAAATTCACTACAAACCTCATTGTCTTCATCATCGGAATGGTGTGAGGCCATCAATGCTAGATTTCCACTTTCATCACTATCGGAATCGGATGAGGAACTTATTTCATCATCCTCCCATGCAACATAGGCCTTTTTGTTCTTGAATCCCTTTTTGCTTTTGTAGTCACCTTTCTTGGAGAGTTTCGAACAATCCAGCTTGATATGACCTTACTTACCACATTCATAACATGTGACTTCTTGTGTTGATGTGGAAGCTTCCTTTTTCTTGAATTGTTTCTTTCCTTTTGAATGAGAAAAGGATTTGTCATTTCTACCAAAGAACTTACCAAGCCTTTTAACAAGAAGCATGAAATTTTCATCTTCTTCCGGATTGTCATCCTTTTCAACTTCCTTGGAATCTATCTTCAAAGTAATATTCTTGGATTTCTTCTCTTGATTTTCATGTTTTTCAAGTCTTCCGAGTTCCGTTTCATATTCTTGAAGTTTCCCAAACAATGTTGCGGACGTCATGGAGGAGAGACTTTTCTTTTCTGAAATTGTCGTTACCTTTGGTTGACATTCCCTAGTTAAGGACCTAAGTACTTTCAGATTTAGTTCATCATTCGTCAAAGTCTTACCAAGAACACTTAGATGATTTGTCAAGTGCATAAATCTCTTTTGTAGGTCAAGAATGGTTTCTCTGGGCTGCATTCGAAATAATTCGTATTCTTGACTCAGGGTATTTAGTCTTGATCTTTTAACTTCAACAGTTCCTTCATGAGTTTGTACCAAGGTATCCCATATTTCTTTTGTTGTTTTGCATGCCGAGACACGGAAGAATTCATCCATGCTAAGTGCACCTTGAAGAAGGTTTATTGCCTTTTTATCATAGAGAACCTTCTTCTTATCATCTTTGTCCCATGCAGTTTTAGGCTTTGATGAGCCAGCACCATTGATTACCGTTATAGGGATAAATGGACCATTCTCGACGGCATCCCATATTTCTTCTCCTTGTGCTTCTAGATGTGCCTTCATGCGTATTTTTCAGAAGTCAAAATACTCACCACTAAATAGAGAAGTCTTGTTGTTACTACCACCATCTCTAAAAACAAGATTTTGATTTGCGGAAGCCATTCTGGATCTTTTAGGAACATGTTACCTATAACCTGCCCTGATGCCAATTGTAAGTATAAAGAGTGCGCCTAAGAGGGGGGGGGGGGGGGTGAATTAGGTACTTTAAAAAATTCTGGTTTTAGTGATGATGGATATTATTTTTCTTGATTATGGTGAGTTTATGAAAGAGTAAAGTGCATAAAAATAAAGAGACACAAGCCATATATCCTAGTTCCCCTCACAGTCCGAGAGTACTCCAGTCCCCTTTCAACATGAAAGAAATTTCCTTATTGTTAGATATCTAGACAAGACACCCTAGTCCTTTTATACAATACTCTAACCAATAAAACCACCAAGAACAATCCTCTTAGATTTTCACTATGTCAACAATGAGAACAATCCTCTCAAAGTGACTTTACTTGTATCCAAAAATCCTGGAAAAACAAGATTTATAAAACCACTTAAACTTATTTTCAACAATCCTGAAAAATAAGAAAGTATATAACAATATTTGATTTGACTGAATTTGTAGTGTGATAATCACTATGAGTGAGTTTATCTGAATTGATCTTCTCTTCCAATGACAATAGTATACAACGACTCAAGAAATATAATGCTCAATGTTTTATGGTTAAAAATATGTGTAAGTGTGCAGAAAACTTGTGTATGAAAATGTATAACAACTTGAGTTTAATTTTTGAAATTTCAGAAAGTATAATTGGAAGAGCTGTTTAAAATGATTTTGAAAATGAGTATTTATATGTTTATAGCACCTTTTTGAAACAACATAAAGTTCTGTAAATTAACCATGAACAATTACCAAGATTGAGTGAAAGGTTTCCATGAAATAGTGTTATGAACAGGCATGTGCAAAGCTGCTGTTTTTCAAAACCGTGCAACATGCAATCGATTGCACTCTTGGTGTAAATCGATTGCACGGGGTTTCAACAACTAAAATTTCAAATATTTTGAGTGTGCAATCGATTTCACAAGAGTGTAAATCGATTGCATGTGAAGTCAGTAGCAAAAATTGATTGAGTGCAATCGATTGCACAAACATGCAAATCGATTGTACTGAGAAACAATAGCAAAAATTGATTGAGTGAAATCGATTGCACAAACATGCAAATCGATTGCACTGAGAAAAAGTAGCAAAAGATTTGAAAAAATTAAAGCATGCAATCGATTGCACTAATATGAAAATCGATTGCACTCAAGTGAAAAGTGATTTTTAGCTTAGAAAAACTTGAGTAAAGGTTTGGACAATATAAAATATTTCTTTTTACAATTGAGGATCTATGTCTTAAGTTAAAAGTAAGTATTATCTTTATACCTTGAAATTTTGCTAAGTGCTTGAACTGAAGACTTTATTCACAGTTGCTTTTAGCTGAGTCAAAAATCTTTGCCTTCTTTGACAATCATGGTTTGTCTTCATCAAAACAAAAGTGTATTTGAGAAGGTTGCTTTTACATTCTACATCTTCAAATACTGTGAAGAAGTCATACGGTGGTAAGAAAAAATCCAATGCTGTGTACGACCAGAAGGTCATAATAAGAGTAACTGCAACCAATCTGTGGGGGCAGTTCTGATCTCTATTCTCGTGCTAATGTAACAACAACGGAATATTCATCGTAGGAAGGAGGCACCCAGGGGACAATTCACCAAAATCAATATGCCATTGTCTCAAGCATTGCAACACATGTTAAAGGCAGAGCTGATTACATTGAAGGATCCTCCTCAAAATCCCAATACTTTCTCTCCCTGTTACAATTCTAATGCAAGGTGTGCCTATCATTCCAACAGTCCTGGACATGACACTAACAACTGTTGGTCATTGAAAAATAAGATTCAAGATATGATTGACTCTAAGGAGATTTAATTTGATTTTTATGATATACTTAATATGATCATTGCACCTATGCCTAATCATGACAAAGGCGTTAATGCTATTGATGATGTTTCTTATGTTTCTATTGTGAGTGACTTGACTACTCCTCTGATGATCGTTAATAAAAAGTTGTTACAAGCCAGTTTATTTCTGGGTTGCGTTGAAAACTACTACTATTATATGTCACAAACCAATGGTTGTGTACTGCTGAAAGAAAGTATTCAACATCTTATGGATGACCATCTAATTCTATTTGAGAAGACTCCTTCTATAGAGAGCCTATGTAAAAGTATGTATCAAGGTCTGAAGCTTGAAGACGTGTGTTCTACCCCAAAATTTTCCCTCTCATTTCTCAAGAATGTTCTCATAAAATTCTCCTTGACTCAACTTTGCAGCATTGATACATCAATTTAGGGTTGGAATTGGCACAAGGGCAAAATGGTCAAAATGCACACTGAAAAGTCAAACTTTGACTTTTGGATCAAAATCAAGTTTCAAGAGTCACATTTCATCAAGATATGTTAGAATATGAAGTTGGTTCACCAAGAAAATCAAAAGTCAAAATTACTTTGGAAAAGTCAAAGTTCTAAATGTTTAGAAATTTTTCTAAGTGTTAAGAAAATATGATAAATTCAGAACTTCTGGCCAGATTTTTATCATGATGCAAGATGATTTTGGATGAACTTCTGACACCAGAGTTATATACCTCAATGAGATCTAAAACATTGCAGAACAGAACTTCTCCTAGAAATGCTGGGATTTCAAGTTATAAATCTTTGAAGACACGTCCATGAAGCTAAAGCACTTAGTAAATTCTGAGCATTTCCAAGTCAGAATTTGGTTAGAACTTCTGGGCCAGTTCTTAAGTAGGTACGATCAGAGTTTGCAAAAGTAATTCAAAGAGGGTTTATAGAGAATTTTACAAGCTTTCTGAAAAGTATGAGAACTCCTTCGTATCATGCTGGAGTAGGGAGAATCAAAGATCAGAAGTTGGACATTATTCTTAATATCAGTTACATTTGTGTTAAACTTCTTATCCAGTTTCAAGATAGGCTGTATAATCTCAGGTTGCAGGTCTTCTTGCTTGTTAAATCTCATCATCATTTAATTCTCACACCCACTTTTGAGTCTTTATCCCAATGTTTAAACCTTTATCCAAAAGATCTTCCCACGTGTGGCATGAAAGTACCATTGCTGTCCTTGGAAAGTTAACTTTTGTACAAAGTTTATGTTGGTCCCATACTTTACTTTTGCTTCTAAGTGTACTTCTCCACAAATCATGCCTAAAAAATCAGTTTAGGCGTGGTTAAAGCTGCTAACCACTCTACTTTGCCTTAAAACTTAGTTGGCTAAACTTGCTTCAAAAACAAGTCAACGAGCCATAACACATGATTGTTGTACTCTTAACTTCTCCAAGCTTTTAAATCATTTGCCTATAAATTAAGCTTCATTTGCAATTGTTAAAGAGGTCAGAGAAACATTGAAAAAACCTGGAAACCTTGTTGAAAATTCAAAGAACCTGAAACTACAGCCCAAACACAAAACCTGCTAGTTTCTGATTTTTGCATCCAAACTCTAATCTTTCTCGCGTGTTTCTTGACCAAATCATCCATACAATTTCCAGAATAAATATAGAAGCTTTCCTAACATCTGTTTTCAAACTGTAAAACAATATTCACCACTCTCTATTTCAAACACCAGAACTTTGCACCTTGACTGCTCCAGAACTTTCCAACCATTCATAGCTCAAGCTAAAGTTTACTTTAACTTTCTGAGAAGTTGAGGAAGTTGACCAGAACATCACAACAATCTGAACCAGGCTTTAATTCACAGAAAAATTTCCAGCTGCAAGGTAAGTTTCTTCTGATTTTTATCTCATTACTTAGGCATTGTTAGGCTTGCATTTTCAAAGATACAATGTAGACATCATGGCTCTGATTCTGTGCATATTTATAGATTTCATTTATATGTCTTAAGTAGAGATAATTTCATATCAGAACTTCTTGAGAAAATTAGGTTTCAGAATTAGGATTAGTAAAATTTATGCTTGCTTCTGGTTTACAATTTTGATGCTTTGTATTTCTGAAACCATGACGAAATCTGCCACAACTGCTATGTTTGCATTTTCCATTTTGTTGAGAAATGACTAAGTTGCAGATACTCTGGTTGGCATGAAGAAGAAGATGAAGTTCATCATCATAATTTACTTTGTAATATATATTTATGTTTTTTCTTCTAATATCGGATGTATAGCCACCCCAATGGTAGAGAGCGCGCGCATAAGGCACTAGTGTTAAGGGTCCTGAGTTCTAGCCCCAGAAACACCTTTTTATATTTACTTCTTGATACTATTCCTCCATTATTTGTCAAACATTGATCCAGGACCAAAACTTCTATATAAACCCTCCTTCATTTGTTTGTCAAAACAGTGATCTTGGACTGGAACTTCTAGATATCCTCATCCAACATCATTGACACCTCACTTACCCATTACCAGAACTTCTAGCTTGCCAGTAACACTAGAGCTTCTAGATTTTCAGCTACATTATAACTTCTAGACTCTCTCAACAACCAGAATTTCTGACCTTCCAATAACACTAGAACTTCCAGGCTCCATCAGCAATCAGAACTTCCAACCTTCCAGTAACACTAGAACTTCTAGGTTTCCAGTTGCATCAGAACTTTTAGGATTTCCTTTATTCCCAACAACCCCAGAACTTCTGGCTTTCCCCATTTTATGCTAATATTTTCTTTCTGATTTGCAGCGCACCAGAATCAGAACTTCTTCTCTTTCTCATATTTCTATTCTTTCAGCCATGCGCTGACTCTAACTTTTATTTTCTTATTTTTATTAATCAAAAACACCAAAAAATACTTCATATTAATACACTTTGCTTTATTTCTTTTAAAACAAAAAGACTAAAAATATTTTCTTAAGCAAATTTATTTCTTCTCTTAACAAAAACAAAACAAGTCTATTTTACATTTCTTGTACATTATTTTAATATGGTTGTAATAGATATTTAGGACTTTAATTTCTTGCAACCCCCATTTGTAAATTTGTACACCCCATCCCCAAATGATTGTAATAACGTAGGATATTTATTTTCTGCAATTTATCGCTATCATATAAATGCTATTAATTAGGATTTGTATGGGAAGATAAAAACAACAAGTAGACAACCCATAATCAAAGATTAAATGCATGCAAATCAAACACACTATTCACACATGTACCCTTAGGGTTAACTCCACTTGTTGCCTAAAAATGGTCATGACATGCATGTGAGATGTCTTAGAAAAAACACTACAAGAAAATTAGGATTTTACGACACAAAAATTGCGACAGTTACTTAATAACCGTCGTAATTCTAATATAGGGACCCATGTCACGACGGTATACACCTACCGTCCTTACATATTTAAAAAAATATTAAATATCGCGACAATTTTTCATTAAACCGCCCTAAAATGAATGTTGCGACGGTTAAGAAACCTATCTAAAATAGACATCACGACGGTAAAACAACCGTCGCCCCCCTAAACCTTTAAAAAACATGCAAAAGTTATGAAAGGGCACGGCGGTAACCACACCCGTCGTCCCCCTAAATCCTTTACCCCGCTTCGTCTATTTCTCTTTTTATTTATTGTTCACGTATCTTTCTCCAAATTTCTTCATACTTTTGCTTTTTCTCTGTACAAACTTCAACCACATCAATTCGATGAGAACCTTAAGAAGCTTCGATGGCTTCCCTTTAAATTTGAGCATCTTCTCTCGCTATTCCCAATTTGAAATCCATTTTTTGTGTGTTTTGTGTTTGGTGACGTCGTGTTGGTTCTGGAAATTAGGGCATCAAGCATAGGCAAAGCCATCACCCGACTAGCTAGGGCAGTTTCCCAGGCTCTTCCTTCTCTCGTCTGAACTTCTGAATCTCATCGCAATGGTCGCTCTCTCACTCAGGAAATCGAATCTGCTCCAGGAAGTATCAGAGTCAATCTTCTCCTTCGCTCATAAATATGTGTTCTTTTTTAAATCAGAATAGGGTGGCGGAAGAACATCAATGGTTGTGGTACGTTCTGACTCGCGGCATCGGGAATTCGTGGTCGTAGTCGCATATCATTGATTGTCTTTAGATGTCGAATCGTCGTGAGTTATCTTCTTCTTCTTTTTTTTCACTTTTAAGCTCTATTTTTTATGCGGGGTCGTTATTCTGTTGTTAATCATTGTTGTTGTAGGTTGTTAACCAAGTGTTCGGTGAAATGCCTGAACCATGTTGTTAATCACTGACACGTCGACTCCAATATTCATTTGAAATTCATGAAATTCTATTCTGTTCTCCAGACAAACTCAAGTTTGATTGAGGGTCGCTGGCAGCTCATTTTTACTACAAGACCTGGAACAGCATCGCCTATTCAGGTTCTTATTATCATTACTCAAACGCATTTTCTAACCGTTTATTCACTTTAATTTATATTTTAGCGGGGCTGGAAATTTACTTCCAAAATCACCACACCATCATGTCTACAAATTGTTGGTGTATGTTTTCTATTTGGCCTACTTACTATATGTTTGTTTCATTTTTAAAGGAGCCAAACTTGACTCTACAAGTCTAGAATTGAGTATAACCTATTAGTTCGTACAGTAATTATGACAATCATAATGCCGTCTCTTGAATAACACAGGATAGTTCAACAGTCTTTATGACAGTAATATAATATTATGTTTCTAAATGCAATTCATTCTGTAAATTTACGCATGTTTAACTGAAATTTCAATCTCATAATATCTACCTACCAGAACAAGTGTCACCAAACTGTTCAACACATACCCCATAAATTGCTTACTGATATGACTCAATATGGTATTCTATATTGCTCTTTCAGAGAACGTTTGTCGGGGTTGATTTTTTTAGTGTATTTCAAGAGGTTTATCTTCGAACGAATGATCCACGCGTATGCAATATTGTGTCATTTTCTGATGCCATTGGTGAGCTCAAAGTGGAGGTAATACTAAATAAGTTTAACTGAACTTATCATAAATTTAATACACATTTCTGCGTTCAATTCAACTTCTTTTTTTATAGTATTAGGTGAGAGAAACTGAAACTCGGTGAAACTTTTTAGTTTAACAGTAGTCAATATTGTGAATTGAATTATGCCACATAGATTCTAAGGCCGACTTTCTTTTATTTCTTCACATATGTATAGTTTAATAGTTGAATTCCTTTTGTGTTTCTGTTTGCGCCTGTGATACAAAAAACATGATATCATATAGCTGTTCCTTTATTTTGTTATTTTTATTCTTCTATCGATTTAAAGTTTGGTTTCTGGAAGAGTGGAGTGAAGTTTGATCTATAT
This sequence comes from Vicia faba, assembly GCA_948472305.1. Taxonomy (NCBI): domain Eukaryota; kingdom Viridiplantae; phylum Streptophyta; class Magnoliopsida; order Fabales; family Fabaceae; genus Vicia; species Vicia faba. The sequence goes on along the minus strand of OX451741.1, from coordinate 975,486,378 downwards.
GTATGACCGAATCTAGTAGGACAAAGACTTCGTTGTTGTTGTTGTTGTTGTTGTCATTCTTGTTCTTATATTCATGTCTTTCCATCTGAACAGGAAGCAGCATCCATCAAAGATGGAAAAAGAATCCTTTTTAGGTTTGACAGAGCTGCCTTTTCTTTTAAATTTCTTCCATTTAAAGTTCCATATCCAGTTCCATTTAAGCTACTTGGAGATGAAGCAAAGGGCTGGTTAGACACCACATACTTGTCGCATTCCGGAAACCTACGCATCTCAAGAGGAAATAAGGTGATTAGCCATTACCAATATAAACACCATCTTAATAGTCTTTCTTTCCTTCCCTCGAGTGAAATGCTAGATCGTCTAGCACATCAAAGTATTTATATAAAAACTTTATATTTCCAAGACTTATCAGCAGCATATTTATAGTGCAGGGAACCACATTTGTGCTGCAGAAGCAAACTCAACCTAGACAAAAGTTATTAACCGCCATTTCATCGGGGGTGCGTGTTAGAGAGGTAAGAGTGCTGTATTTTCTTCACATTTCCAATATAAACCTAACTGTAATATTTTCACTGTCACAGTTTTTCACATCCTTAATTTCAACAGGCAATAGATGAACTCATTTCCTTAAATAAGAAATCTGAGGATAAAGAGCCAGAACTAGAAGAGGGTGAGTGGCAAATGATATGGAATTCACAGGTAGATTTTGAAATACAAACAGAGAGTTCCACCAACTGATAATTTTTTTACTCGGAAAGTTTTTTTTTGTGAGAAATACTGTTTGAAGATGGTTTAAATGTAAACATTGTGTTACAAGGTTTTCTTTTTCTTATTTAAACAACTTATTTTCTATAGACTGTGACGGATAGTTGGTTAGAGAATGCTGCCAATGGTCTGATGGGAAAGCAGGTATCATGTTAATCTTTATCCAAGCATGAAAGTGTTTAACATTACTCATTTGGCTTCACTTTTCCTGGGTGTTGGATCAGCTCCCTAAATGGTCTCCTATCAATAGGGTTGCTTATACTGATAGGCTCTCTGCGAGGTTTGAAAGAGAGGGTGAGGGTGTCTGCAGTTCTCACAATTCTTTATGCAATTCCTAACCTTGACCTTTTTCAAGTTAACATGAAAGGACTTGATGGAATTCAACGACCTATATATGTGGCGAAAAGGTATGTTTCAACTGACAAGTGCTTTATGGAATTCCTACCCTATTTTGCTTTTAATGCCAAGGAAACCCTGATGACTATGGTATGGTATGTATGGTGACTGGTATAGATCCCTTATGAAGGTGTATGGCTGTTTTTTGTTGGCTGCTAACATTTATTGATCAAGTTAGCTGGTGAGGCCTGATTGATCCATGTAGTAACTTATATGTTTTGAAAGCCCTCGAGGGCATTTTTGTCCTCCCAGCTGCTATATAGCTTAAAGCTGTAAATAGGGTAAATAGGGCACTCTGTTAATTTGAGTAAGGTGAATTTCTCGCATGAAGAGCGGGCCTTCTACAAAAAGTTGGAAGCTGATTCACGTTCTCAATTTAAAGTTTATTTCTTTTCAAATTTCTTATATTAAGCTGGTGCCTTTTGTGTGACAGGAGTTAAACTTGACAATGCAACAACTATAGCAACGTTTGATCCAAATGAGAAAACCTACAACATTAATGGAAAGGATGTGCAAGGACACTTCATCGGTTTCTTAACAAGTGTCAATGAGAAAGTTAGGAAGAAAACAAAGTTCGTCTTTCAATTTCTTAACGCAAGTGATGTCGAACCAACAACAATGCAACCGTATGGCACCATTGTGAAAGATCTTGCGGCAATCAAGTCATATGCATCTGGCATAATAGTGCCGAAAGAATACATATGGCCAGTTAAACCAGACAATTACTTGGGGCCTCTCACAACCCTAGTATCTGATGCACATAAACAAGGACTGGAAGTGTATGCTTCTAGTTTTGCGAATGATTTCTTTTCAAGCTATGATTATAACTATGATCCTACTGCTGAGTACCTACAATTTATAGCGAAAGACGAATGTGTTGATGGTCTTGTTACTGATTTTCCTTCAACCGCATCAAATTCTATAGGTGAGTTGAAAACACTAGACCTTTCTTATTAACATTTTCTGCGGTGAGAGTGAAGAGATATTCAAAACTATGCTTATTAGAAGACTAGTTCAAAAGAAGATAACTGGGCTATATGGAACTGAATTTCTTGTTTTTTCAGCATGCTTTGCACTCAACAATACACTGCCGAAAAAAGGTAATAGTATTATTCTTGAACTTCTCACAACAGTCATAGAACCTTATAAATAAGATGCAAAAAGATGCTAATGCGTTTGTTTTTTGCAGGACAACCTTTGATCATTAGCAATAACGGAGCAAGTGGCGTTTATCTAGGTTCTACCAATCTTGCTTATCAACAAGCAATAGACGACGAAGCTGACATTATAGATTGCTCGGTTCAAATCACAAAAGATGGAATTTCATTCTGCTCAAATACAGCAGACCTAATGGCAGATACAACTGCTATGACTAAATTCATGTCGCGGACTTCCAATGTTCCAGAAATTCAACCAAATAGTGGAATTTTCTCCTTCGATCTCACGTGGAACGAGATCCAAAGCTTGCAACGTAATGCTTCCGTTTGACTTCAAAAATTCATGAAGAATGGTGGATAGCAACGTAATGATTATGGAACTCGCATTTTACATGATTATGAAACACACATTTTTTTGGATATTATAATGCTTATTTGATGTTAAATATTTTTTATTGAAATTATTTTTACTATATTACAAAGTGATAGAAAATAAAACAAAAAATAATACTATAAATAAATATATTAAAGAAGAAATAATTTAAAGAAAAAAATAACACAAAAAAAAACTATATTTAAAATTTTTTACATAGATAATAATTTAAATAAAAAATATATATAATAGAAAAATAAAAAAAAATCAAGACATAAACAAAAGTCATGGCGACAGTACCGAACCGTCGTAATCAACAATTAAAAATAATCAACAAAAGTCATGACGGTATCGAACCGTCGCCATAAACAATTTAATAAATTTCAAAAGATATTCACGACAGTATCGAACCGTCGCCATCAATAATTAAAAGAAACTCAAAAGATAGTCACGACGGTATCAACCCGTCGTAAACTTGAACGACAGTTTTTGTAACCGTCGCGAAATAGGTTGGGGACACACACTTCTGCGACGGTAAAGCAACCGTCGTGGAAAGCAAATTGCGACGGTTTTAACCGTCGTAATCTACAAAAATACCTGTCGCAATCTGCCAATTTTCTTGTAGTGAAACAATAAAAAATACAAGATCATAGTCCCTCGATGACGCTTTGAATGTTGCCTTACAATTGATCCTAGTCACTCAAGATAAATGCTAAGATATCTCACAACATTTCTATAATGACTATACGATGACCCACGTCCATCCCTTTATATCCAAAGATAAGGCTTCTTACCAAATCAATGGTAAGATAGCAACACCTAAAGGAGGAGGAAAAGAACACTAAATACCTTTGAGTAGGTAGTGTTGTACCCCAAATTTTGACCTAAGATACCATCTCTCATCTGCATCATTACATTGTAAGCGTTTTAATCTTTTGATTTTTAAAAATTCATAACTTTTTCAGGTCGAGAGCTGTTTATTTTTGAACGCTAAATTTATTAACTGATCAAGACTTAAATGATGTTTATTAATTATTTATCATCTTAAATTTAAATAATTGGAATTTATTTTCAGTTATTATATAATTCAAAGATCTATAAATAATAAAATAAATATCTGAAAAGAGGCATATTAGTCGTTCAGACAGTGTTTATTTATTATTCACTATCTTAAATTTAAATAATTGGAATTTATTTTCAGTTATTATATAATTTAAAGATTTATGAATAATATAATAAATATTTGAAAAGAAGTTCATTAATTGGTCAATAATGGTTATTTAATTATTTATCATTCTAAGTTAAATAATTGAAATTCTATTTTTAATTATTATAATTTAGAAAGTTATGAATAACGAATTAAATAATTGAAATTATTAATTGATCAATTATGTTTATTTATTCGTTTATTATTCTAAATTTAAGTGATTGAAATTGATTTTCAATTATTATACAATTTAAAGAATTATAAACGATAAATAAATAATTGGAAAGAAAAAGAATTGACGGGAAATAATAGAATTTTATTTCACTTTATTCTATTTTATTACAATTGTTATTTAAATATTGTATTATTTACAAAATATTTATAATAACAAATTACATGAAAGTTTAAAGTAAAATAGAACTATTTTTCTAAGATTCTAATTCTAATCTTCTATCCAATGCTTTTGTCTGCTCATTTAATTTTACCTGCAAAAACAATTAAAAGAAAAGTCAGAATTGAATAAATAAATAAAAGCAGAAAATTATTTATTAGTGTTCATCATTAAAAGCAAACGGCTGGAATCAGTTTACCCTTTTTTGCAAATCACGGGATTTCTCCCGGTTCACTAAAAAGGGAGGAATTTTTATTTTTCATAAATGAATGCACAATTTAAAACATGCACAAATTCATTTTATTTTTCAAAAACTGCATATGCATAATTTCTTTTGTCAAAAAATGCATATTTCAAAATATACACAGCATACAAAATCCACAACATATGCATAAACAAATGACATGTTCAAATTGCAACGTAAACCATGCAACCATATGAGAAGAAGCCAAAAAACATAGGCACCACACTGTACCACATGGTTGACAAAAAGAAATATGCAGTTCAAAACCATTTTGCAAGCATAATATATTTCCCATTTCATCATTTTCCAGCATGTTTGCAATTTCAGAACAGTAAGTACACATCATTTTTATGCATCAATGTACTTAGGAGAGAGAAGAGAGATAGAAAGATGGTTTTGCAGGTTTTGGTTTACACAGAAGGAATTACAAAACAAAGCTACAGCAGTAACTCAGTAAAAAAAAGAAGCATGAAATAGGAATACAGACAAACTGTTGGAGCAGTTTGGTGCAGAGCATCAAGAAGATACCAAATATACCAAGCCTGTAACGTAAACAAAAAAAAGCAAGTTGTTATAACAAGCAAAACCCCTTTCAAGAAGAAGAAGAGGGAAACCTGCCTAAGCATTTTCAAAAACTCAAAATACTACAACAAAGAGATATAGCCTACTGTAAAAAACCAATAGAACCATCAACATAACCATTACCAAACGCCATAACCACTTTCCAAACCAATGAAACACATGGCCTCAAAACCATCAACCTGCTAATCTCATAAACCATCATACCATAGCCCACTGCATAAACCAGTAGAACCATCAACATAACTATTATCAAAACCCTCCACCATCATCAAACATCAAACCAAAAACTACAACATAAATCAAAACCATAGCCCACTGCATAAACCATATCAGAACCATGGCCTCAAACATACGTCTACTGCATAAGACCATAAAGCCTACTGCATAAAACCAGTTAAACCATTAACCTGTCATCTCATAAATCAAAACCTCAACCATTACCAAAACCATAGCCTACTGTAAAACCTGCATAAACCATATCAGAACCATATGGCCTAAACCATCAAGCTCCAAAACTTACTATATCACGATCAAAAACCAGTGCAACTTGTAATGGCCTAAACCATACACGCTCAAAAAACCAAACCCAAGCATACGAAGACCTCAGATACATCCTCATTGGCCAAAATAAAAAGCATACAGTAACAAGGTGAGAAAGAAGAAGAGATAAAGTGTCAATATCATCAAGCTAGTCAAAAATCATTTTTCAACATAGCATTCAAAATATTCAAGGCACCAAAAACCTCAGCATACAGTAGCAAGGTCAAGTTCAAGGCAATGAAGCATTAACAAAAGCGTACAGAATCACAGTGAAGAAGAAGATAGGAAAAGTTTTCAAGGCAACCAAGCATCAAATACACGGAAACAAAGGAAGAGAAGAAAGATAAATACAGAGTACCGGTAGTCCGAAGCAAGCTCACAACGCCTCCGCCGTCCTTCCTTGCCTTGGCCTCCTAGCCCCGTCCAATCTCCCTCCTCCGTCTCCAAAGGTAACCTTTTCCTTCTTTCTCTTTCAAAACCTCAGATAACCATTAACGTATTGGAGTCAGAATCAAATGAAACCAAAATCAACACATGCAAATTGTAACAAAAACACCGAATACGAAAACGAATTTACCGTAAATCCTCGCCCCCTAGCGTCCATTGGAGGGAAGAAGGAGGTATAGAAGCTGGTGGCCATGGCAAAGAAATCGGAAGCGAAACTCAGGGACTCAGAAGCAGGAAGAAGAAGAACACGAGGACGAAGAAGACGAGTGAATGAGCGTCGTTCAGTAACCAAAAACCCTAATCCCAATTACCAAACTTTGTTAACCCTAAAGACAAAATATGAAACAAATGGACCTTCACCCATTTTCTACCTTAAGCCCAACGAATTCCCTTAGGCACCCCCCTTTCTGCTTGCTTCTTTTGGGCCTTTCAAAACCCCTTTGGCCCATAACTACTCTATCCACCCTTTTATTTTCCTTTATACTTCTTTCTATTTATTTCTTTTATTTTTCTTTTAGAAATTCATTAATTTAGTAATTAGTAAATAAATCAAATAGAGTTAATTTAATTAAAAACAATTTTAAACAATTTGCTCATTTATTAATTAACTTTAGGCTTAATTTAGTAATGTTAGTATTTTTTAATAGCTTTTAAGTTTAATCTAGTTAATTATTTAATATTTCTTTAAAAATAAGGCCTTATATAGAACTCTAATACAAATATATATAAAAAAATAGAAAGTCTTAAAACTTAAAAAATATTTTTGTTTTCCTTAATTAATTCTCATTTACTTTTATCCATATAAAAAATGCGTAAAAAATGGAAACTATTAAAACATTTTCTTTTCATTAATATTAAACAAAAATCTAAAAATGCATATTTACACACTTAGTCTTTTATTTAATTGTTATATATCACTATCCGCATAATTTTTCTGTTAATTATTTCATATTTACTTGTTTATTCTGTTTACTTCGAAATCCAAGGGGAAAACGATTAAATTTGTCGACTTCATGTCCTCAAGTCTAATCGCGCGAACATTCGCATTTCATCAAAACTTAGGATAATTTTTCTTCAAATACCCAATCTTTTCAAAACTTATACCTTTTTAAGCAAAAATTTCGACATTAGGTCGTCGTATCTTCAAAAACCCATCCGTACCCCTTTTCGGCCAAAACGATTCTTTTTTTTTCAAACGATCGATTTTAATAAAGTGATATTTCAAAAGGTTCCTATAGAGTACTATAGGTACATTGGGTGCTAATACCTTCCCATTGTATAACCAACCCCCGAACCATAGATCTTTTCAAAAACGCCTTGTATTTTCATTACTTTTAAAAGTATTATTTTACATTGCATATTTAGGGTTTTATTTCGCTCTTTCCCCTTTTCCCTTGGAAATAATAAAGCGCGGTGGCGACTCTTGCTTTTTGTGAGACGAATTAATCAATAATTCGATCTCTGATTTACCCTGCTACATTTTTTATCGCTACAGAATTGGCGACTCTGCTGGGGAAAGATTGACCTCTTGCTGGTCCATCCCTAAGTGGGTTAAGCCTAATTTGTTTTATCTGTTTACTATTATTTGATATGTTTGATTATGTGTTTAAATTGGGGTGTTTGGGTTTTTTGCAAAGGACGAATCCTATACCCGGATTAAGTAACACTTAAGGAATAGGACGGGTGGTACAGTCATGTTAACTTTGAGGGAGTAATCCCGAAGAAGGAGGCATGAGATCCCCCCACTCAATGGAAGGCCCTCTTGAACTTAATATTTGTTTACCGAGTAATCGGGAAGACATTATTATTTTCGACCTAGGAGCCCGAGAAATTGAGGACCGTAGAACCATAACCCCTCTTGGCCTTTTTAGGTGTAGCGCGGAGACTATAACAGAGTAATTCGGAAGTAGTTGTTACGCGATGCTATGCTCGGACGAGTTTCTCCTGAGAATATTGCTAATTATTGAGTAATCAAGACGTTGGTAATATCCGAAGGAGGAATGTAGACTCTGGGAACTCTTAGAACATTGTCTTACAGGTGCGATTGAACCATTAGTACATACCTTTGGGTGGGCTTTACCCTTAACTCCATGCTGAACGTTGAACCTTTGAACCCCATGTTTGCAAACTTGTGTGACTGTTGCATTATCATTCATTCATGCATTCATCAACATCTTTATAAGAAACTTGTTTTTCGAGGAACTTCAGAATGAGTTTTGCAGACATCTCAGGTTATTATGGAATTTGGAAGGAGAAATACTCGAAGCTTTAGTTTTAAGGAGCCCGAGATTGAAGAACTGAAGAGTTTGATTCCGAAGATCGAGAACCCGATGGATTTTCAGAGAAAGTATGGGTCCATTATACCTCTCATGAAGTGAAAGATGAAGGAAGGCATACTCAATACGTTGGTTCAATTCTACGATCCTTTGTACCGATGTTTCACCTTTCCGGATTACAAGTTGATGCCCACCTTAGAAGAGTATTCCTACATACTTGGTTTGCCGATCACCGACTGTGTTCCTTTTTTTGGATTAGAAGGGGAGCCCAAATCTCACGAGATAGCGACCATCACCCACTTGAAGAAGTCAGAGATAGAGGAGAACATGACTACAAAAGGGGGAATCCGAGGCTTGTCTGCGCAGTTTTTGTTGAGGAAAGCTCGTCATTTTGCTGAGATAAAAGATACTGTTGCCTTCGAAGACGTGTTCGCTTTACTCACTTATGGCCTATTCTTGTTCCCTAACATTGATAAATTTGTGGATATCAACGCCATCAGAATTTTCTTGATTGGAAATCCGGCCCCTACGCTGCTCGGAGACACCTAATACTCCATCCATCTTCGAAACTCTTATCAAGGAGGAATGATTATTTGTTGTGCACCGTTGTTGTATCAGTGGTATATTTCGCATCTACCTGGGTCTGATGTTTTCTGGGATCTCGAGAAGGAACCGCGTTGGGCGCCAAAGATCATGGCTCTCACTCATTTCGACATTGATTGGTATAATCGAGTTTACTACGACGTGAAAATCATCGATAGCTGTGGTGCTTTCCCTAACGTGCCTCTTCTCGGTACGAGAGGTGGAATTAACTATAACCCTGTTCTCGCGCGCCGTCAGTTTGGGTACCCGATGAGGGACAAGCCAAACAACATCCATGTGAGTGGTTTCTTTCTACAGGAAGGACAAGATCATCAGGCAGCTAAGAGGGAGATCGAAGGAGCTTGGCGCCACATCCATAGGAAAGGGAGAGATATGTTAGGACATAGAGGTTCCGTTTCTTTGGAGCCTTACCTACAGTGGGTCCGTGCTAGGGCTTGTGCTCTCAAGATGCCCTATAAACTTGAGAAACCTTTATTCCCCACCGTTGCACCATCATCTGTTGTTATCCCTATCGCGAATATAGGAGAATACCAAGGAAATCTGGCTAGGATGAAGTCCGAGAGGGATGCTTGGAAAGAAAAGTACCATATGTCTGAATATGAGAATCGAGTCCTGACTCGACAGCTAAAGGAAAAGGAGGAGTTGCTGTTTATTCAAGACGGCTGGTTCATTGATCATGATGAGAAGCTTCGTCAAAAGGATGCTTTACTGAAGAGGTATGCTAGTGAAAGGAAGAGAAAGAAGGAAGGTTCGGTAAGCGTGGCTCTCGTTCCTAACCCACAGAAGGAAATCATTGATCGACTGGTAGCTGAGAAGAAAGAGATGGAAGACTTTTATGAAGAGAAGATTAAGAAGCTCCGGTTACAGTTAGTGTTTGGTCCTTCATCTGAGGATTTTGAGTGATCTTTAGTTTTTAGTTTTATTTTATTGGTGTCATTTTGTAAAACTATGTAAAAGAGCTTCATGCTCCGAAGTTGTAATTTATTGTTTTATTATGGGCTTCATGCTCCAAAGTTGTAATTTATTGCTTTATTTTGGACTTCATGTTTTAAAATTGTAATTTATCGCTTTATTATGGATTTCATGTTTTGAAGTTGTAATTTACTGCTTTTATTATTGGGTTGTTATACCAAAGTTGTAATTTATTGTTTTGATATTCCAAAGTTGTAATTTGTAATTTACTGTCTTTGACTAATGGATTGAGTTTTTGTTATTCCAAATTCCTTTACCATTGATGTATGCAAAATTATCAAGGTTCCTTGAAAAACTATTAAAATGAATCATCATTTTCATCACACATCATGCATCATTCAACATTTCACTTCACACTTTGTTAGAGTCTTATCCTTGTTCTTTTTCCACTCCAAAGGTTGTCAAGCTGTCTCACCGATACGACACTCGAGCCAATCGTCAGAGAAAAATGGAAGATTTGGAATAGGAAAACCATGAGCTTCGTGGGGAGGTTGCTACCCTTCGTATCAAGATGGAAAAGTTAATTGCGTTGGTGGAAAGTTTGGTGGCTGTTCAGAATCAGCCATCGACTACAGCTGCCGAGATTCAGACTTCAACTCCAGTGGTTTCCGAGGTTGTCACCGTTCCTACATCCGTGACTCAAATCAACTCTCCGCTTCAACATCTGATGCCGAAAGGTTTTCCGTGGGGAATGCCTTACAACTTTGTGCCAGAGGGGTATCAACCTGCCGTACAACCTTTGTTTCAACCTACTTTGTCTCTTCCTCAGCCAGAGACAACTGCCTTGCCGCTGGTAGTCCCGTCTGTAACACCTTTTCCGCAACCGATTATGACAATTGTCGCTCCTGTGATTCACTCCGTGCCGTACTTGAATGAACCTACTTATCCTGCCGAGCCTGCTGAAAGTTTGGGTCTCTTTGATAGAATGGAAGAATTTCAAGATCAGTTCTAGGAAATGCAGAAGGAGCTCAGAGCGTTAAAGGGGAAGGATTTGTTTGGGAAGAACACGCATGACCTTTGTCTAGTTCCGAATGTCAAGATTCCAGCAAAATTCAAAGTGCCAGACTTTGAGAGATATAAGGGTGATTTGTGTCCACGAAGTCATTTGACAATGTACGTGAGAAAGATGTCTACGTATTCCGATGATCATGACTTGTTGATTCACTATTTTCAAGATAGTTTGACGGGTGCTGCTCTAAAGTGGTATATGGGTTTAGACAGTATTCAGATCCGCAACTTCAACGATCTTAGCGAAGCCTTTGTTCACCAGTACAAGTATAACGTTGACATGGCACCGGACAGGGATCAACTCCGGGCGATGTCGCAAAGAGACCGAGAATCTTTTAAGGAGTACGCCCAGAGATGGCGTGAAATTGATGCTTAAATATATCCACCTCTTGAGGAGAGAGAGATGACTAAGATATTTTTGAAGACTTTAGGGTCCTTTTACTATGAAAGAATGATAGCCAGCGCACCCAGTGACTTCACCGAAATGGTAAGCATGGGCATGCGGTTAGAGGAAGGGATTCGTGAAGGGCGTTTGGTTAAAGAAGGGAGTCCGTCTAGCAGTGCTAAGAAGTTTGGAAGTGTTTTCCCGAAAAGAAAAGATCAGGATGTCAGCGCTTTGTTCCCAGGTAGACCTAGGAGAGGTTACTCTCACGTTGCGGCAGTCACCCCGGCTGTCCGCCCAGCTTTGATGACCCCAGCTCATCAAACCCCACCAACTCAACAACGGCCATTTCAGCAGCAGCCTCGACAACAGGCTTATCCATTCAACAATCAGAATCGTTCGCCCAGAAAACCACAGTTCGATGCCATTCCTATGACTTATACTGAATTGTTCCCTGCTCTTATTAGAAAGAATCTCATAACGACAAAGCCTCCTCCTGTCGCACCGAACAATACTTCTCCGTGGTACAAGGCGGATCAGTTTTGTGAATATCATCAAGGGTCGCCGGGGCATAACCTTGAGAACTGTTTTGCTTTAAAGGCGGACGTGCAGAGGTTGATTAAGAATGGTATCTTGTCTTTCAAGGATGTTAATCCAAATGTTAGAGATAATCCTTTGCCTCGACATGGGGCAGCATCAGTGAATATGGTGGAAGGTTGTCCGGGAAAGTTTCAAGTTTTTCAAGTTGAACACATAAGAGAGTCGTTGATCAGGTTACATCAGAGTTTGAGAAGACTTGCCTTTGTTAGGCATCATCATGATTATGATGTCTGTGAATTTTGTTCGAGGGAGGTTGATTGTCCTATTGTGAAGGAGGATATTCAGAAGTTGCTCGACCAGAGAGTTATCACTATTACGTATGATAGAGATCCGGAGGATGAAGTTAATGTTATAATACCACAATTCAATTTTCCTGAATCAGTAGAGATCGCTTACGATAGTCAGACTGCACCTGTTTCTCCTTTGACCATTTACCCACCTGGTCATGTGCCTTACAACTCAGACCAAGCTGTACCGTATAAGTATAATGCCACAATGATTGAGAATGGGGTAAAAGTCCCTATACCAACAAGGCCGTCTTTTGTTAACATTGCTGATGTGAGTAGAGTTACTAGAAGTGGACGTGTCTTTGCAGCAGTACCTTTGAAGAGACCAGAAGTTCAAGTCAGGAGACCCATACCGGCGGAGATTCCAGTGAGAAATGTTGAACCAAGGGTTGAGATATGCCGATCCAGTGAACCTATCCCTCACCCTGAGGATGATGAGATCTTGAAGCTTATCAAGAGAAGTGAATATAAGATTGTGGACCAACTATTACAAACTCCTTCCAAGATTTCTTTGCTTGCTTTACTGAGAGATTCTGGTTCCCATAGAGAAGCTTTGATGAAGGTCTTGGATCAGGCGTTCGTGGATCATGATGTGACGGTTGACCAGTTTGATGGGATTGTGGGAAATATTACTTCGTGTAACAATCTTGGTTTCAGTGATGAAGAACTCCCGGAGGAGGGGAGGAACCACAATATGGCTTTGCATATCTCAGTAAGTTGCGGAAATGATACCTTATCAAGTGTGTTGGTGGATACCGGTTCGTCGTTGAATGTGATGCCCAAGACTACTTTATCTCGACTCTCATATCCAGGTGCTCCTATGAGACCTAGTGGGGTAATTGTTAAAGCGTTTGATGGTTCTAGGAAGACAGTCATTGGTGAAGTGGATCTTCCTATAGTAGTTGGTCCCCGTACTTTTCAAATCACTTTCCAAGTGATGGATATTCGTGCTGCCTACAGTTGCTTATTGGGTCGTCCCTGGATCCATGATGCAGGGGCAGTCACTTCCACGCTCCATCAGAGACTGAAGTTTGTGAGGCATGGGAAGCTAGTGATGATTGGGGGAGAGCAGGCTATGGTGGTAAGCCATTTATCATCATTCTCTTTTATTGATGCTGACGAGGATGTTGGAACCCAGTTCCAAGGTCTTTCTGTTGCCAAGAATGCAGTGAAGAAGCCAGGGGCATCCATTTCTTCTTTTGAGGATGCGCGGCGAGTGGTGGAAAGTGGTTCGGCCGAAGGATGGGGCCAGGTGTTGACGTTGCCCGAGAACAAGTCTGGGGAAGGTCTTGGTTTTCATCCAGTGTCTGCAAGAGTCGAGAAGGAGGTGGTTGTTCGTCCGATTCAAGAGGTTTTCCGAAGTGCAGGGTTTATACATCCTGAGGTTGATGCTATCATAGATGACGATTCCGAGGAAGATTTGCCCGATTTTGTGACGCCTGGATTGGCTTGCCAAAACTGGATAGCTGTTGATGTTCCTGTTGTTATGCATATTTCCGAGTAATGTTTTGTTTTGTTTTTCTTTGAAAAAATTCGCTCTGCCCAAGGCGAAAAGTATTTTGTGTCGGGCTATGAAAAATAATTCCTTTTGCTCTGCCCAAGGCAAAAGAGAAATGTCTGGGCCCTTTGTTTCAAGTATTTCCCTTCAATGAATAAAAATGTTATTTTGTCCACTACTGTTTTACTTTTCACTTTTTTCTGGGAAATAGTAATGAAAATTAATTGGTAGTAATAGGAAATATAATAATTTTTTGTTTTATTTGCACAAATCGATTTCTAAAATAAAGCATAATCATATGTGCAGATTAGTCCATGACTTAACCATCGAAAACAATGATCCTATGCCCTCTCCCAACTTTGAATTCCCTGTGTTCAGAGCCGAAGAAGAGGATGACGAAGAGATTCCTGTTGAAATTTCCCGTTTGCTTGAGCATGATGAGAAGGTCATTCAACCATTTGAAGGACCTGTAGAGTTAGTCAATTTGGGTGATGAAGAAGATAGAAAGGAAGTCAAAGTCGGAGCATTGCTTATCCCGGAAGTTAAAGAGAAGATGTGGGAGCTTCTCAAAGAGTATGTTGATGTGTTTGCTTGGTCTTGCCAAGATATGTCGGGTTTGGACAACGATATTGTGGAGCATCATTTACTGTTGAGACCTGAATGTCCGCCTATCAAGCAGAAGCTGAGAAGGACTTGTCCCGACATGGCTGACAAGATCAAAGAGGAGGTTCAGAAACAAATTAATGCAGGTTTCCTTGTGACATCGGTCTATCCTCAATGGTTAGCCAACATAGTGCCTGTTGCTAAGAAAGATGGCAAAGTTCGGATGTGTGTAGACTACAGAGATCTGAATAGAGCTAGTCCGAAGGACGACTTCCCATTACCTCACATTGACGTATTGGTCGACAGTACCGCCAAGTTCAAAGTCTTTTCTTTCATGGACGGCTTCTCTGGTTACAATCAAATCAAGATGGCACCAGAAGATATGGAGAAGACCGCTTTCATTACACCTTGGGGAACTTTCTTTTATCGGGTTATGTCGTTTGGTTTGAGGAATGCTGGCGCGACATACCAAAGGGCCATGACTACTTTGTTCCATGACATGATGCATAAAGAGATCGAAGTGTATATGGATGACATGATTGCCAAATCGCAGACTGAGGAAGATCACTTGGAGCATTTGTTGAAGTTATTCCAGCGTTTGAGGAAGTACAAACTCCGTCTGAATCCCAACAAGTGCACTTTTGGTGTTCGTTCTTGAAGACTTATGGGTTTCATTGTCAGTCAGAAAGGTATTGAAGTAGATACTGATAAAGTCAAAGCTATTCGAGAAATGCCCGCACCCAAGACGGAAATACAAGTAAGAGGATTCCTTGGGAGACTGAACTACATTTCTAGGTTTATATCTCATATGACTGCTACCTGTGGGCCGATTTTCAAGCTTCTCCGAAAGAACCAAGGATGTGTGTGGACAGAAGATTGTCAGAGAGCTTTTGATAGCATCAAAGAATATTTGCTTGAACCTCCCATTTTGATTCCTCCGGTGGAAGGAAGACCTTTGATTATGTACCTGACTATATTGGAAGATTCCAAGGGATGTGTGCTTGGTCAACAAGATGAGACTGGAAGAAAGGAACATGCCGTATACTATCTGAGTAAGAAATTCACAGACTGTGAGTCTCGATACTCATTGCTTGAGAAAACCTGTTGTGCTTTAGCTTGGGCTGCTCGCCGTCTGCGCCAGTATATGATTAACCACACCACCTGGTTGATCTCCAAAATGGATCCGATCAAGTATATCTTTGAGAAGCCCGCCTTATCTGGAAGGATAGCCCGTTGGCAGATGTTGTTGTCTGAATATGACATTGAGTATCACACTCAGAAAGCAATCAAAGGGAGTATTTTAGCCGATCATTTAGCTCACCAACCAATTGACGGTTATCAATCCATCAAGTTTGATTTCCCAGATGAAGATGTTATGTACTTGTAAGCTAAAGATTGTGAAGAGCCGTTACCTGAAGAAGGACCTGATCCTGAATCCCGTTGGGGTTTAATTTTTGACGGAGCTGTGAACTCTTATGGAAATGGAATTGGGGCAATCATCGTCACTCCCCGAGGTACTCATATCCCGTTCACGGCAAGATTGAAGTTTGATTGCACGAACAACATGGTTGAATATGAGGCATGTATTATGGGTCTCGAAGAAGCGGTGGATCTAAGGATTAAGATTCTTGATATTTACGGAGATTCAGAATTGGTGATTAATCAAATCAAAGGAGAATGGGAGACTCGTCACCCTGGTTTGATCCCTTACAGAGACTATGCTAGAAGATTGTTAACTTTCTTCAACAAAGTGGAATTACACCATATCCCTAGAGATGAGAACCAAATGGCCGATGCTTTGGCTACTTTGTCTTCAATGTTTCAAGTGAATGGTTGGAACGATGTGCCTACAATCCGGGTTATGCGCCTCGACAGACCTGCTCATGTGTTCTCAGTAGAAGAGGTTACCGACGACAAACCGTGGTTCTATGACATTAAACGTGTTCTTCAAACTCAAGAGTACCCGCCTGGGGAATCCAATAAAGATAGGAAGACGTTGAGAAGATTAGCAAGCAGTTTCTTTCTCAATGAAGAAGTTTTGTATAAGAGGAATTATGACATGGTCTTGCTCAGATGTGTAGACAGACATGAAGCAGACATGCTGATGCAAGAAGTGCATGAAGGATCTTTTGGCACTCATGCCAACGGACATGCGATGGCTAGAAAGATGTTGAGAGCTGGTTACTATTGGATGACAATGGAATCTGATTGCTGCAAGTATGTGAAGAAGTGCCATAAATGCCAGATTTATGCGGACAAGATGCATGTGCCGCCGACCCTCCTTAATGTTATCTCTTCACCTTGGCCTTTCTCTATGTGGGGCATTGATATGATTGGAATGATTGAACCCAAAGCTTCAAATGGTCATTGTTTCATCTTGGTAGCGATCGATTATTTTACTAAATGGGTGGAAGCAGCATCTTATGCTAATGTAACCAGACATGTGGTAGTCAGATTTATCAAGAATCAGATCATTTGTCGTTACGGCATCCCGAGCAAGATTATCACTGACAATGGTTCGAATTTGAATAACAAGATGATGAGAGAGCTTTGTGAAGAGTTCAAGATCGAACATCATAATTCTTCTCCTTACAGACCAAAGATGAATGGAGTTGTTGAAGCTGCTAACAAGAATATCAAGAAGATTGTTCAGAAAATGGTAGTAACTTATAAAGATTGGCATGAAATGCTTCTGTTTGCTTTACATGGATACCGTACTTCGGTTCGAACTTCAACGGGCGCAACCCCATTTTCCCTAGTTTATGGTATGGAAGTTGTACTCCCCGTGGAGGTTGAGATTCTGTCTCTGAGAGTGTTGATGGAAGCTAAACTTTCTGAGGCCGAATGGTGTCAAAGTAGATATGATCAGTTGAATTTAATCGAAGAGAAGAGATTGACGGCGTTGTGTCACGGTCAATTGTATCAGCAGAGAATGAAGAAGGCTTTTGATAAGAAGGTTCGATCGCGTGAGTTCAGAGAAGGTGACCTTGTGCTCAAGAAGATATTATCTTTCCAACCTGATTCTAGGGGCAAGTGGGCTCCGAATTATGAAGGACCGTATGTCGTTAAGAAAGTTTTCTCTGGAGGTGCCTTGATTCTCACCAATATGGACGGAGAAGAGCTCCCGCGTCCCATGAACGCCGATGCAGTTAAGAAGTATTTCGCTTAGATTTGAGTTGACAGTTTGCTAAGTTGAAAACCTGAAGAGGCGGCTCAGGCAAGCTTTTGGTCAGACCAGTCTGGGCATTTGAACACATTTCGGAATTCTAAGTTGTTAGGGAGAATAGTGATCATTGTTTTCGTGTAACCCTTTCTTTCATGTACTATTCCCCAAACTTTTGTAAACCGTCGGAGTCGCGCTGTTAGCGAACTACCATCTTATTAATGAAATTTGAGCATTTACCTTTTGGGGGCAAAATTTTAATTTTTCCGGAAATATTTGAAACAAAGTTATTTAAAGTATTCTTATTTTAAAAATGTGTCGTGAATAATGGGAGGAATATTAACAGTTGTTCCGAGGATGGTCGAGCCATGAAATGCGAAACAATACAGTAATGTATCCTTGCATGATGAGCATGTTTCGTTTCAAAACCGTCATGAGGTGTTGGTTGTGTACACTCTTGGTTCTAGTGGTGCTAAGTTTGGTGACTCCCCAGTTGTTCCAGTTAAGTGTTGTTTTGGCTACCTTTGTTTGAGCAGATTTCTAAGTGTGGTACGCTTTGTCTCATGCCAGTGGTCTATTGGTATTAGAAGATTGGATTTGAACACTTTTCTCCTCAAAAGACCTGAGCCTTGTGGCGTGTTACGCTCTGACGTTGCTTTGTGTTTCCAGTTCCATTTATCTTCCGCCTGTCAAGATTGGCCGAGTATCTATCTTGTCGTGACATCCTATTGTCTTCAAGATATTCCGTCTGTTCGTTTTGTCAGCATAACATTCATTTATTCATTCCCACTTATATCATTCACGCATACTCACATTTGCCATTGACTTTTGGGTTGTACTTTGTTTATTCAAATAACGTACATGTTTCTTTCCAAGTAGAAGGTTAGCTTAGGCAGAAAATGTGCTTCCTTTCTAAATTCGCCAACTGAGCTAATCCTCATGGATGATTGTTAGTTTAGCTCACCTTGTCCATTTCTGGATAGGATGAATTCCCCGATCGAGTTGCTTTCTCATTGGGTGGAGTCTTGTTTGACTGTTTTTCTCTTTAGTTATTCCTGGATGAAGTTGTTGTCTCTTGCATAGGCTATCTCATGATTTTTCCCAGTGAAATCGCGACTTAGACAGATGGTGCATTTATTTTGCACATTTATATGTGATATCCTTGGGAATGGACTGATTCATGATTCTCTTTGACGAAGATTTTATTCTCTGCCGGTGTCATCGCAACTTCTTTCTGAGTTACTCTTAGGAAAAGGACAAGCGGTAGCTCTTCACGAGAAACTTGTACGTATATTATCATCGTTGGAAAACGACAAGCGGCAGCTCTTCACGAGCAACTTGTGCGTTGTTATTATTGGAAGACGACAAGCGGCAGCTCTTCATGAGCAACTTGTACGTCATAGACATCGTCGGAAAACGACAAGCGGCAGCTCTTCACGAGCAACTTGTGCGTTATTATTATTTTTGGAAAACGACAAGCGGCGGCTCTTCACGAGCAACTTGTACGTCATTTTATCTTGTGGAAAACGACAAGCGGCAGCTCTTCACGAGCAACTTGTGCATTATTATTTTTTGGAAAACAGCAAGTGGCAGCCTCTTTATTTGAGCAGCTTGTATGTTATTGGTATTTTCTTTGGACGACAGCAAGTGGCAGCCTCTTTATTTGAGCAGCTTGTATGTTATTGGTATTTTCTTTGGACGACAACAAGGGGCAGCCTCTTTACTTGAGAAACTTGTATGTTATTGGTATTTTCTTTGGACGACAGCAAGTGGCAGCCTCTTTATTTGAGCAGCTTGTACGTTATCGGTATTTTCTTTGGAAGACGGCAAGTGGCAGTTTCTTTATTTGAACAACTTGCGTATCTACAATATTATTATATCAGCATTAATGAGTATATCTCCGGAAATCTCGCAGATAAGCTTGTCATGAATCATTACCTTCAGAAGTCGGTAATCCGTCATCAGCAAGATTGTTTGCTTTTCGTCTATTTTCGCCCTTGAGTTGTGAACTCACTGTTTTGGGTCAATAATCTATCATTTTTATGCAAGATGCCGGCTTTGTTAGGGTCAGAGGTCGTATTCCCTCGATTTTATTCGCTGTCAAGAGTCTGTCGTTTGAAGTCGATAGCTCATTTCCTCAGTAATGTATAATCCACGTCTCTGTGTTTTGTTGGTGTTTGATTCCTCCAGCATTGTCTTGTTTCATACAATATCTTTCTCTGTGAATTCAATCACTGCATTCGTAACATAAGGGCGGCATCTTAGGACAAAATTTGCGTAATTATGTATTTAAGTACCTTCAATCTCGTCGAAACGAAGATTTTAATCTTCATATCTCCGGATAGAAGAAACTTAAATAGGGGCAGCTGTTGTACCCCAAATTTTGACCTAAGATACCATCTCCCATCTGCATCATTACATTGCAAGCGTTTTGATCTTTTGATTTTTAAAAATTCATAACTTTTTCAGGTCGAGAGCTGTTTATTTTTGAATGCTAAATTTATTAACTGATCAAGACTTAAATGATGTTTATTAATTATTTATCATCTTAAATTTAAATAATTGGAATTTATTTTCAGTTATTATATAATTCAAAGATCTATAAATAATAAAATAAATATTTGAAAAGAGGCATATTAATCGTTCAGACAGTGTTTATTTATTATTCACTATCTTAAACTTAAATAATTGGAATTTATTTTCAGTTATTACATAATTTAAAGATTTATGAATAATATAATAAATATTTGAAAAGAAGTTCATTAATTGGTCAATAATGGTTATTTAATTATTTATCATTCTAAGTTAAATAATTGAAATTCTATTTTTAATTATTATAATTTAGAAAGTTATGAATAACGAATTAAATAATTGAAATTATTAATTGATCAATGATGTTTATTTATTCGTTTATTATTCTGAATTTAAGTGATTGAAATTGATTTTAAATTATTATACAATTTAAAGAATTATAAACGATAAATAAATAATTGGAAAGAAAAAGAATTGACGGGAAATAATAGAATTTTATTTCACTTTATTCTATTTTATTACAATTGTTATTTAAATATTGTATTATTTACAAAATATTTATAATAACAAATTACATGAAAGTTTAAAGTAAAATAGAACTATTTTTCTAAGATTCTAATTCTAATTTTCTATCCAATGCTTTTGTCTGCTCATTTAATTTTACCTGCAAAAACAATTAAAAGAAAAGTCAGAATTAAATAAATAAATAAAAGCAGAAAATTATTTATTAGTGTTCATCATTAAAAGCAAACGGCTGGAATCAGTTTACCCTTTTTTGCAAATCACGGGATTTCTCCCGGTTCACAAAAAAGGGAGGAATTTTTATTTTTCATAAATGAATGCACAATTTAAAACATGCACAAATTCATTTTATTTTTCAAAAACTGCATATGCATAATTTCTTTTGTCAAAAAATGCATATTTCAAAATATACACAGCATACAAAATCCACAACATATGCATAAACAAATGACATGTTCAAATTGCAACGTAAACCATGCAACCATATGAGAAGAAGCCAAAAAACATAGGCACCACACTGTACCACATGGTTGACAAAAAGAAATATGCAGTTCAAAACCATTTTGCAAGCATAATATATTTCCCATTTCATCATTTTCCAGCATGTTTGCAATTTCAGAACAGTAAGTACACATCATTTTTATGCATCAATGTACTTAGGAGAGAGAAGAGAGATAAAAAGATGGTTTTGCAGGTTTTGGTTTACACAGAAGGAATTACAAAACAAAGCTACAGCAGTAACTCAGTAAAAAAAAGAAGCATGAAATAGGAATACAGACAAACTGTTGGAGCAGTTTGGTGCAGAGCATCAAGAAGATACCAAATATACCAAGCCTGTAACGTAAACAAAAAAAAGCAAGTTGTTATAACAAGCAAAACCCCTTTCAAGAAGAAGAAGAGGGAAACCTGCCTAAGCATTTTCAAAAACTCAAAATACTACAACAAAGAGATATAGCCTACTGTAAAAAACCAATAGAACCATCAACATAACCATTACCAAACGCCATAACCACTTTCCAAACCAATGAAACACATGGCCTCAAAACCATCAACCTGCTAATCTCATAAACCATCATACCATAGCCCACTGCATAAACCAGTAGAACCATCAACATAACTATTATCAAAACCCTCCACCATCATCAAACATCAAACCAAAAACTACAACATAAATCAAAACCATAGCCCACTGCATAAACCATATCAGAACCATGGCCTCAAACATACGTCTACTGCATAAGACCATAAAGCCTACTGCATAAAACCAGTTAAACCATTAACCTGTCATCTCATAAATCAAAACCTCAACCATTACCAAAACCATAGCCTACTGTAAAACCTGCATAAACCATATCAGAACCATATGGCCTAAACCATCAAGCTCCAAAACTTACTATATCACGATCAAAAACCAGTGCAACTTGTAATGGCCTAAACCATACACGCTCAAAAAACCAAACCCAAGCATACGAAGACCTCAGATACATCCTCATTGGCCAAAAGAAAAAGCATACAGTAACAAGGTGAGAAAGAAGAAGAGACAAAGCGTCAATATCATCAAGCTAGTCAAAAATCATTTTTCAACATAGTATTCAAAATATTCAAGGCACCAAAAACCTCAGCATACAGTAGCAAGGTCAAGTTCAAGGCAATGAAGCATTAACAAAAGCGTACAGAATCACAGTGAAGAAGAAGATAGGAAAAGTTTTCAAGGCAACCAAGCATCAAATACACGGAAACAAAGGAAGAGAAGAAAGATAAATACAGAGTACCGGTAGTCCGAAGCAAGCTCACAGTGCCTCCTCCGTCCTTCCTTGCCTTGGCCTCCTAGCCCCGTCCAATCTCCCTCCTCCGTCTCCAAAGGTAACCTTTTCCTTCTTTCTCTTTCAAAACCTCAGATAACCATTAACGTATTGGAGTCAGAATCAAATGAAACCAAAATCAACACATGCAAATTGTAACAAAAACACCGAATACGAAAACGAATTTACCGTAAATCCTCTCCCCCTAGCGTCCATTGGAGGGAAGAAGGAGTTATAGAAGCTGGTGGCCATGGCAAAGAAATCGGAAGCGAAACTCAGGGACTCAGAAGCAGGAAGAAGAAGAACGCGAGGACGAAGAAGACGAGTGAATGAGCGTCGTTCAGTAACCAAAAACCCTAATCCCAATTACCAAACTTTGTTAACCCTAAATACAAAATATGAAACAAATGGACCTTCACCCATTTTCTGCCTTAAGCCCAACGAATTCCCTTAGGCACCCCCCTTTCTGCTTGCTTCTTTTGGGCCTTTCAAAACCCCTTTGGCCCATAACTACTCTATCCACCCTTTTATTTTCCTTTATACTTCTTTCTATTTATTTCTTTTATTTTTCTTTTAGAAATTCATTAATTTAGTAATTAGTAAATAAATCAAATAGCGTTAATTTAATTAAAAACAATTTTAAACAATTTGCTCATTTATTAATTAACTTTAGGCTTAATTTAGTAATGTTAGTATTTTTTAATAGCTTTTAAGTTTAATCTAGTTAATTATTTAATATTTCTTTAAAAATAAGGCCTTATATAGAACTCTAATACAAATATAAAAAAAAATAGAAAGTCTTAAAACTTAAAAAATATTTTTGTTTTCCTTAATTAATTCTCATTTACTTTTATCCATATAAAAAATGCGTAAAAAATGGAAACTATTAAAACATTTTCTTTTCATTAATATTAAACAAAAATCCAAAAATGCATATTTACACACTTAGTCTTTTATTTAATTGTTATATATCACTATCCGCATAATTTTTCTGTTAATTATTTCATATTTACTTGTTTATTCTGTTTACTTCGAAATCCAAGGGGAAAACGATTAAATTTATCGACTTCATGTCCTCAAGTCTAATCGCGCGAACATTCGCATTTCATCAAAACTTAGGATAATTTTTCTTCAAATACCCAATCTTTTCAAAACTTATACCTTTTTAAGCAAAAATTTCGACATTAGGTCGTCGTATCTTCAAAAACCCGTCCGTACCCCTTTTCGGCCAAAACGATTCTTTTTTTTTCAAACGATCGATTTTAATAAACAGATATTTCAAAAGGTTCCTATAGAGTACTATAGGTACATTGGGTGCTAATACCTTCCCATTGTATAACCAACCCCCGAACCATAGATCTTTTCAAAAACGCCTTGTATTTTCATTACTTTCAAAAGTATTATTTTACATTGCATATTTAGGGTTTTATTTCGCTCTTTCCCCTTTTCCCTTGGAAATAATAAAGCGCGGTGGCGACTCTTGCTTTTTGTGAGACGAATTAATCAATAATTCGATCTCTGATTTACCCCCGCTACATTTTTTATCGCTACAAGTAGGTTAATCTTAGTTGCTAGCTTGCTCACAACAAAAACGTTTTATACACCAACACTTTCATTTTGAAATATTTTCAAAAGTCAAACACTTTGTATACATTCTTATAAAGACAAGAATCATTACAAAGTTTGCCTAAACGAAGGCGCTTTTCAATAGTACTTTCAAAACCCACTACAAAGCACACTTTCAAACAAAAGAAAGTGATCTAGAAAGAAACTAAGAGCCCATAGATAACTATGAATGAAAAGGATGCTAATACCTTCCCTTTTCATAATCTACCCCCT
The DNA here is from genome assembly GCA_948472305.1 of Vicia faba. NCBI lineage: Eukaryota > Viridiplantae > Streptophyta > Magnoliopsida > Fabales > Fabaceae > Vicia > Vicia faba. Next base: position 975,462,189 of record OX451741.1, on the reverse strand, counting down.
GAACTCAAGAAAACAATCTCAAAGGTCTTTCCTGTTCTTTTCACCCTTTCCTTTATTGGATAAAAGAAAAGTCGGTGGCGACTCTTGCTATCCGTAACAATTGCGATCAAACGTAAAACATCCCAAGTCAGTTCTCCCACCGTGTTACAGAACTGGAGACTCTGCTGGGGACAAATAAAATAAAGTGGGGTTACCTTAGGGCTATATCACCTTTACTCGCTTTTCTTTGTTTTACTTGTTTGCTTTATATTTTGGTTCCTTGTTTGGGAATGTTTTGATCCTCTACCCGGATATGGGACACCTTATAGGTAAGTAGAAATAAGTTGTGGAAATTGTGTGGGGTATACCGACATGGTCTAAGCAATAACTATGTTAGTGTGACATATTTGTTGGTACCTGTAGCCTTTGAGTAGTCAAGTAGAATACGGGGCCACTGTGTAGTGTCATGAAGCACTAACTGACTTTAGAACCTTTATTTGACCAACTTGGCCATTAGGAAGTAGTGAGGTAGTCGGCTTTGGTGCAGTATGGAGTTGGTTGATACTCGATACTACGCTCATTGAGATCGGATTCGGGATATTTCGGTTGCCATTAAAGAGGCTTGGGCTGAAACAATTCCCGATGAAGAAAGATCAGTGATATTGAGATCCCCTAGAACCCGGTTACTATTACTAGGACAAGTTGAGCCAACTAAACTTTTGCAGGGTACCTACCTATAAACTCCATGCAAGCCTAAACCTAAGGATTTGTTTGCTTTGTGTGTATATGCTTACTTGTATATAACATCATAGCATCATACCATTAAATTTGCACTAACCATTTCAAGGATTATTGGGATTTATCTTTGTTCTATTTTGTAGGACATGGCTTCCACCCGTAGGAATACTATCCAAGTCAATATAGTAAGAATTCCTTCTCAACTCAAAGAGTTAGAATCAAGGGTGCCTGAGAGTTCTTCATTCACCGAAAGACATGGTCGACTCCTAAACTCGGTTACCTCGAGCATTGATGAAGACATGATAAAGGTGCTTTTCCAGTTCTTCGACCATTTGCACCATTGTTTTACCTTTCCCGATTACCAGCTTGTACATACTATAGAAGAATTCGCTCAACTCTTGGGAGTTCCTATTCTAAACCAACTACCTTTCAATGATACTGAAATAGACCTAAACCCTGAAGAGATTGCTCAGGCGCTACACTTGCAACAATTCGATGTCACAGCTAATTAGGAAACAAGAATTGGTGTCAAAGAGTTCATAGCCAAGTTCTTGTTGGAGAAAGCTCAGTATTGTTGGAACTCGCTAGATTTACAAGCTTTTGAAGAAATCTTGGCCCTTCTCATCTATGGGATGGTACTATTTCCAAATCCTGACCAACTTATAGATGTAAATGTTGTCAAAATCTTCATGTCTCGCAATCTGGTGCCTACTTTGTTGGGAGATATCCTGCATTCTCTCCACTCTCGCACCATGAGGAAAAGAGGAACCCTCATGCGTTTCACTCCTCTATTGGCTAGGTGGTTTGTTTCGCATCTCCCCCGATCCGTGTTGAAGAACGAGCAAGGTTTAAGGTGGTTCAATAGGTTGATGTCACTCAGACATTCGGATATTCACTGGTGTTCCAGATCCTTGGAGAATATTACTATCATCGACCGTTATGGGGAATTCCCTAATGTCCCTTTGCTTGGAATTAGGGGAGGTATCACTTATAACCCTTTCTTAGCTTTGCGACAGTTTGGGTATTCCCGAGGAGATGGTCCTCGTGATATGCTCATCCAAGGAGTGGTGTTCGACTATGAGAGCGACGATCAAGGCTACCGTCATAGGTTTGTACGAGCTTGGAGGATGGTAAACAAGGTGGATATTAAGACACTGAGACACAAGAATTCTATTCCCCTTGAACCTTACCTTAGGTGGGTACGAGCTCGTGCTCAAAAGCTCGTGATGCCTTACCCCTCCATCCTACCAGTTATCGTGGAGCCTGTTGTTGAAGGAGATGTCTCGTATACTATCATGTATCCCGACATGCCTACTTCTCTTGAAGACTTGCAAAAGGGTTAGATTCAGCTAAAGGAAGAACGAGATACCTTTGAAGCTCAGTTCTATGCGAGCAAGAAAAGGGTTTTGGAGCTTACCAAGCAACTTCATGAAAAATAAAACTTGAACGCCTACATTACATCGAAGAGGATGCGTTCGACCTCTTTGTCGTAGGAATTTATCTTGTAAGCCCAAGAGGCATGTTGTAACCATTTTGAACTGATTAATGCAATTTGACGTTTGTTCATTCTTTGTCTAGATAAATTTAAATATTATAAATCCTTGAAATCATTTGCATGCACATTTTTCATGCATCATAACATAACAGGTTTTCCACAACATGTTTCCTTATCTTTCTGCTGTTTATTTCAGTGAAAGACCTACAAGCACAAAACTCCCAATTTCAAGAGACTCTACTGACCCTGGCCAAGGGGCAACAAGAGTTGATGACGTTGTTGGCATCCAAAAACAAACCAAAAAGGAAAGCCCTAGTCAACATGGGTAAAAGATTCAGAGAGTCTATCAGCCAGATACCAATAATTGAAGATTTGTCTAAGGAAGACGAAAATCAAATTGGAGAAGCAAGGAGTACCCAGGCTGCGTGTGTCAATGATTGAGTGTCCGATGATGAAGAGTATTTTGACGAGCAATATTCTCATGTCGATGATAAGTACAAGCAACTAGAGGATAAACTGAAGGCCGTTGAGATTCAAGCCATTCCTGGTATGGATTTTTATGATTTGGGTTTAATATCTGGGGTTGTTCTTCCCTATAAATTCAAGATACCAGTCTTTGTTAAATATGATGGGGTTTCCTGCCTAAAGCTTCATCTGAAGTCTTACGTGCACAAAATACAACCACACACCACCGACAAGAAACTCTGGGTCCACTTCTTTCAAGAAAGCTTGGATGGGACTCAACCAGAGTGGTTTTACCAATTGGAGGGTTCCCGTATCCATACATGGGAAGACTTTTCCACTGCTTTCTATCACCAATACCAATACAATGCTGACCTGGCGCCGACTAGAGTTCAATTGCAAGACATGACGATGGGTAAAAATGAAGGGTTCAAAGAGTACGCGCAAAAGTGGAGGGATCTTGCCAGTAAGGTCCAACCACCGTTAACTGATAGGGAACATATTGATATGTTTATGGGTACATTATCTGGTCCATTTTCAAATTATTGCTTGGGTGTTCTTCATCCGGTTTCACCGAGATGATCCTGACCGGTGAAAGGGTCAAAAGTGGTATCAAAAGCGAGAAAATATCCATGGCATCTTCTTCCACCTCCAATCCCATAAAGAAACCCTTCATTAGGAAGAAAGAAACTAATTTTATGTATGGGGCGAGGGCCCGTACCAAGAAGGATAATCGCTCGCCCGTTAATGCTGTTATGATTTCCAACCCGACTCCTGTTCAAAGACAATCTTCCAATCATCAACGATTTGAAGCTCCACAAAGACAATTCACAAGGATAGGCATGTCATTATCCTAAGACTTACAACACCTGTTAAAGGTTAACTTGGTGACACTGTGTGATCCTCCGGAAAATCCGAGTGTGCATATCACTCAAATAGTCCCGGGCATGAGACTGATCAATGTTGGGCACTGAAGAGAAAAATTCAAGACCTAATAGACAACAAGACAATATAATTTGATCTGCCTACAATTCCCAATGTGATAACAGCACCAATGCCAAACCATGGAAAAGGTGTCAATGCAATTGAAGATGCCATTTTTGTTTCCTCCGTCGAAGATCTAACTACTCCGCTAACCATTGTCAAAAAGAATCTGCTGAAAGATGGGGTTTTCCATGGCTATTTGAAGGACTGTGATTGTTGCGCCAAACAAGTTAATGGATGCGAATGGCTGAAATAAGATGTTCAACGCTTGATGAATAGTCATGAGATCCTATTTGAGAAAACTCTATCCATCAAAAGTTTGACCAATAAGATTGAAGACCTCTCCATCATAACAATTTCAAACAAGCCTCTTAGGATCTCCTCAAAGGGTCCTATCAGGATTTTGAATGAATCGGATGTTGCTCCTCTGATAATTACTGCCCTTAGGCCAATTCCGTACTCTTCCAACAAAGCAGTGCCATGGAACTACAGTGTCGAAGTGTTTTACCATGGAATAAAGAAAGATGCTTGGATTGAAGAAAGAAAGGCTGATGACATATGTAATATTGTCGGCTCTAGTAAGGTGACAAGAACTGGGAGAGTCTTTTCGCCCAACATTTCACCCCTAACAGCTACAACGACACCTGTCGCATCACCGCTGCTAAGTCTAGTGCTGACACAAGGGGGAAGGAGAAAGTAGTTGAGCCTGCTGAGACAAAAATTCCTGCAAAAAATATTTTTGTTGAGGAGCCTTCATCTCAAGAAATGGATGAGATCTTGAAAATTATAAAGAGGAATAATTTCAAGATAGTGGAGCAGCTGGGATAAACCCCCTTCCAAGATCTCTATGCTATCTTTGCTACTTTATTCCGACGCTCATGCCCGGGCATTGATCAAATTCTTGAAGAAGGATCATGTCCCTCATGAGACCGCAACTGACCAGTTTGAAAATTGTGTGGCAAGCTTGATGGCCGAAAACGGTTTGGGGTTTTTGGATGCTGATCTGACACCACTTGGAAGGAACCATAATAAAGCTTTACATGTTTCTGTTGAATGTAAGGGGACTTCCCTAGCACATGTTCTAATTGACATTGTCTCCTCTTTAAACGTGCTACCCAAGGGAGCTTTAGACCGGTTAGAATGTGAAGGACTGGTGTTGAAGCTGAGTGATATTATTGTGAGGGCTTTCGATGGGTCCAAAAGGACGGTTCATGGAGAGGTGGATCTCCCTATCAAAGTGGGCTCGCAGATTTTCAACTCTACTTTCTACATCATGGACATCAGTCCTGATTACTCCTGTTTGCTGGGTCGCCCTTGGATCTATGGAGCAGGGGCAGTAACATCTACGCTTCACCAAAAGCTAAAATACCCAGTCAAGGGGACGATCGTCACTATTTGTGGTGAGGAGAAGTTCATGGTAAGCCACCTCAATTATTTCAAATATGTGGAGATGGATGGAGAATTTATAGAAACCCTGTTCCAGGCTTTTCAGGTTGTTCCGCCTATGGTTGATACTTCCAAAATTTCCTCCAACATGCCCAAAGCTGATAAGGTCGTGCCAAAGATGGTTTCATTTAAGGATGCCCGCGCCGCAGTCGAAGATGGAAGCTGTGATACCTGGGGGCAACTCCTCGAGATCACTTTCAAAGCAGACAAATGTGGTTTGGGTTTTACTATCAAGGCTCAAAGGGAAGTGAGGCGCGCTCGTGCAGGAAAGCCCCCTCTCAATATCAGAAATCACGAAGTAAATGCTGTGGAGGATTCTGATGATGAATGTGCCTTTGACGAATGGATATACCCTACTATGACAGAGCTCAACAATTGGCACGCAAACGACTTCGTTCCAATCTCCTTCATTGAGGAGTAATTACTTTTTTATTGCTCTCTATCAATTCAAAGAACCTTTTATCTGTAATATTAAACAATGACTTTTAATCCATGTGCCTTGCCCGGGGCACTATGGTCCATTTGTTAAGGGTTTTATTTATGTTTATTTTATGATATGATCATTCAATATAAACCATTGGACTTTTTGCATTCAAATTTTTGAGTTCATTGTCTTTCTTTCTCTTTAATACACTTTTCAAATAGCCATGTATCTTACATGCACACACACATGCTCTTGCAGGTCCTCGTCCACTCCGAATCTCATTTCCAGTGACTCTACTATTGCCAACTATGATTTCGAACATCCAATTAACCAAGCCGAAGATGAAGGCGAGGAAGATTGCGAAATACCGGTAGAACTAGCCAGACTTCTAATGCAAGAGGAAAAATCTATTCAACCGCATGAAGAGTCAGTTGAAGTCATCAACCTAGGTACTGAGACAGACAAGAAAGAGGTCAAGATAGGCGCCAACCTAGGAAGCAGTGTCAAAAGCAGATTGGTTCAGATGTTACATAACTACGTGGAAGTGTTTGCTTGGTCGTATGAAGATATGCTAGGGTTAGATATCGACATTGTAGTTCATTGTCTTCCAACAAAGGAAGATTGTCCTCCTGTCAAGAAAAAAGTTTGTCGCATGCGGCCTAGCATGTCTGAAAAGATAAAAGCTGAAGTGATGAAATAATTTGGTGCAGGATTCCTAGTTGTGACATCTTATCCCCAATGGGTTGTGAAAGTGGTTCTGGTGCCAAAGAAAGACAAAAAAGTTCGTATATGCGTAGATTATAGGGATCTGAATAGGGCAAGCCCCAAGGATGACTTCCCTCTACCTCATATTGATGTCTTGGTCCATAACACCGCTCAACATAAAGTATTCTCTTTCATGGATAGTTTCTCTGACTATAATCAAATTAAGATGGCTCCCGAAGACATGGAGATGACCACCTTTGTTATGCAATGGGGAACCTTTTGTTACAAGGTCATGCCATTCGGGTTGAAGAATGCAGGGGCAACATATAAAAGGGCTATGGTAGCTGTGTTTCATGATATGATCCATCATGAAATAGAGGTATATATGGATGATATGATTGCAAGGTCACAAACTGAAGAGGAGAATTTCAATCACCTATACAAGCTATTCGAGAGGCTGAAAAAGTACAAGCTGAGGTTGAACCCTAATAAGTGCACATTCAGAGTGAGATCTGGAAAACTTCTAGGTTTTGTTGTCAGTAGTAAAGGCATCAAAGTCGATCCTGCAAAGGTAAAAGCCATCCAAGAAATGCCAACTCCCTATTCTTAAAAGGAGGTTAAAGGATTCGTGGGTCGTCTTAACTATATTGCCCGCTTCATATCTCACTTAACTGTTACTTGTGAACCAATATTCAAACTCTTGAAAAAAGATCAAGTAGTCAGATGGAATGATGAATGCCAAGCTGCCTTCGGCAAAATCAAGGAATATCTCCAAGAGCCTCCTATCCTCATGCCTCTAGTTGAAGGAAGACCCTTGATTATTTACTTGACTACGCTAGATAATTCTATGGGGTGTGCATTGGTCCAACATGACGAGTCTGGCCGAAAAGAGCATGCAATATACTACCTGAGCAAAAAGTTTATCGACTGTGAAACCAGATATTCACTGCTCGAGAAAACTTGTTGCGCTCTGGCATGGGCTGCTCGTCGACTAAGACAGTATATTTTGACTCATACCACTCTATTAATTTCTAAGATGGACCCTATCAAATACATCTTCGAGAAAAATGCTCTTTCCGGACAAATATCTTGATGGAAAATGATTTTGACTGAGTATGATATCCAATACACAACACAAAAGGCCATCAAAGGAAGTGTATTGGAAGACCATTTAGCCCATCAAGTTGTTGATGATTATCAATCCATGAACTTTGACTTCTCGGATGAGGATATCATGCTAGTGACCGACTGTGCAAAACCTAGACCGTATGACGGACCTGAACAAGGATCCCAATGGACTATGGTCTTCGATGGGGCTTCCAACGCTTTGGGAAATGGAATTGGTGTTGTGATAGTTTTTCCTGAGGGTTGCCACACCCCTTTCACTGCTAGATTATGCTTTGATTGTACAAATAACATGGTTGAATATGCAGCATGCATTTTGGGTCTGAAGGTTGCCGTTGATTTTAGGATCAAACATTTGAATGTATTCGGAGACTCTGCTCTGGTGATTAGCCAAGTAAAGGGAGATTGGGACACTAAGCATCCTAATCTCATTCCTTACAAGGAGTTTGTGCTATCTCTAATTCCATACTTCGAAGAAATCACCTTTGAACACTTCCCTAGAGAAGAAAATCAGTTAGCCAATGCTTTGGCCATAATGTCTTATATGTTCAAGGTCAAATGGGATAACGAAGCTCCTATGATTACAATTGAGAGGTTTGACGAACCTGCGCACTTCTATGAGCTTGACACTGACGCCGAGAAGCCATGGTACCATGAGGTGAAGAGATACCTTGAAGCACAAGAGTATCTCGAAGGAGCTTCCATCAATGATAAAAAGTTCTTATGAAGATTCTCAGCCAAATTCTTCCTAAGCAATGGAACCCTGTACAAACGCAACCATGATTCTACTCTACTCTGATGTATGGACAAGAAGGAGGCAGAAGAAATTATGGAAGATATGCATGATGGTCTCTTTGGGACTCACTCGAGCGGACATACCATGGCTAAGAAAATTCGGAGAGATGGTTACTATTGGTTAACAATGGAGATTGATTGCCATCACCACTAAAAAACTTGCCACAAGTGCCAAATCTATGCTGACAAGGTCCATGTGCCTCTTATTCCTCTAAATGTCATGACTTCTCCATGGCCATTTGCAATGTGGGGCATTGACATGATTGGAGAGATTAAACCTACTAATTTTAATGGGCATCACTTCATTCTTGTTGCTATCGATTATTTCACCAAATGGGTCGAAGCTGCCTCATTTGCCTCAGTCACAAAGAGCGTTGTAGCCAGATTCATTAAACATAACCTCATCTGTTGCTATGGTATCCCCGGAAGGATCATCACTGACAATGGGACCAATCTCAATAATGCTATGATTACCGAACTTTGCACTCAGTTCAAAATCAAGCATCATAATTCTTCTCCTTATATACCTAAAATGAATGGCGCAGTGGAAGCAGCCAACAAAAACATTAAGAAGATTGTGCAAAAGATGGTAGTAACCTACAAAGAATGGCATGAGATGTTATTGTTTTCTCTTCATGGCTACCGTACTTCAGTTCGGACCTCAACAGGGGAAACTCCCTTTCCTTTGGTCTATGGCATGGAAGTTGTCCTGCCAGTGGAAGTTCATATTCCCTCACAAAGGATTATGAATGAAGCATGCTTAGGAGAAGACGGATGGATTCAGACAAGATTAGATCTATTAACTTGATCGATGAAAAGCGACTGGTTGTTGTTTGTTATGATCAGATGTACCAAAAATGTATGATCAAGGCTTTCAACAAAAAGATCAGGCCTCAGGTATATCAAGCTGGTGGCTTGGTAATAAAGCACATCATTCTTCCACAAGGCAAACCAATGGTAAAATGGGCTCCCACTTACGAAGGGCCATTTGTTGTCAAGAAAGTTTTCTCTGGTGGTTCCATGATGCTGACTACTATGGACGGTGAAGATTTCCCACATCTAGTGAACGCGGACATAGTTAAAAAATACTACACATAAGAGACACTCTAGGTTGACACACCTAGGAAAAATAAGGGCATCTCAACAAACCAAAGGTTTGGGAAAAAACTAGGGATATATGCAAAAGATTGTACACCCCGCAAGTCGAAAACCAGAAAGGGCGACTTGGGCAAAAATGGGTATCCTGGTGGGCTGAAAACCCGAAAGGGCGATCCTGGAAAAAATTAAGGATTCAAAGCGTATGAATACGTCCCGTAGCATCACCGCAGTCAATTTTATTACTAAGGTCCAAGTTCAAACGATCCAAGATCAATCCAATCAACTTCTGTCAACGGCAAAGTACGTTCGAAGACATTGGGGAAAAGTAGAGTTGGAACAAGATTAGATCATTTCCACATGGTTATTATTTTTGTTTTCAATTCTGTTTTCCCTTCGACGATTTGCTCTTACTAGGACCTCCATCTCTTTGTACAAAAAATCCTATTCATGGGAAAAACATCAATACAAATATACTTTGAAGTGTAAACTTTTTGTTTTTGTTTTGAGTGCAAAGACGTCCAATGACTAAAATTGAACGAACATATGCATATGAACATAATTAAACTATTTAGCACATGTGTCCTGCCAAGTAGCAACAAGCAACTCTTTAATGCATTTGAGATATCCCCCACAGAGTTATCTCATTAGCGTTATCTTCATAGAGCCCGCTACAATAAACCTTTTCCCCAACAGATTTGCCCACAAAGTCAGATTTATGCAAACCGCGGTCAGAGTCTTAATCTCTCGAAATCCCTCTCCTCAGCTGAGTTGGTCTTAAAAGAATAAACCATATGCATTTCTTCCTAAAGAATTCCCTTTGCCAGCATGTCATCAAATATTATATTCAACAAGGTTCATTATCCCCAACAAAATGATACACTCCTCAACAGAATCATCTCATATTCAAACAACCTTCAGTTACTATGAAGCCTGGACCCGACTAGATAATAGTTAACGTTTTAAGATACTATGAAACCTAGATCCGACCAGATAATAGTTTAACTTCTCAAGGTATTGGAAAAAAAACCTGGACTCGACCAGACAAGGGTTTAACTTCTTTTCCCCAGTAGAGTTTGCCTCTACCCCAAGCAAGTTACTATGAAGCTTGGACCTGACCAAATATCAGTTCAACTTCATCCTTTCAAGAAAGTTATTGTGAAGCCTGGACCCTACCAGATATCAGTTCAACCTCATTCTTTCAAGAGAGAAACTGTGAAGCCTGGACCCGACCAGATATCAGTTCAACTTCATCCTTTCAAGCAAGTTACTGTGAAGCCTGGAAATTCGACCAGAAATCAGTTCAACTTTATCCTTGCAAGTGAGTTAGTTCGAAGCCTGGAATTCGACCAGATAACAATTAACTTCCTCCACCTTAAAAATCTGCTTTGAAACCTGGAATTCGACCAGATAGCAGTTCAAAGTTGGTAAGTTGCTGCGAAACCTGGAATCCTACCAGATAACAGTTTAACTTCACTCTCCCAAGTAATTTTCTACGAAGCCTGGAATTCGACCAAATAATAGTTAATTTAATCTTCCCCGGTAAGTCATTGCGAAGCCTGGAATAAGACCAGATAAGCAGTCAACTTCATCATCCCTAACAAATTGCTGCCAAGCCTGGATTTCGACCAGATAACAGCTAACTTCCGATGCTCTCCAGTCAAGAATAACTCCCCAGTAGAGCAAAGGATAATCAAAATTCCTGAACTTTATTCCTCCAAGCAGAAATCAACACTCCCCACAGAGTTTTCCTCATGCAAAGAGCCAAAGTCAATATTCCCCAGCGAATTTCTCCTCAAACAATAAAACAAGAGTTCCCAGCCGAAAACATTCTAATCAAAGTTGAAGATACACTTACTCTCCCACAACGGTTCAGGATTCAGCCTCTCAAGGTTCCCAAGCATGTTGTCAAGGATTTGTTTTCCTAGACAAAGACACGCTGCAATAAATGCATCACATTCATAAACCATAATGCATACATGAGCAATGCATACAACATAATCTCATTTATTTTGAGAACATCATTACGCCATGCATACATCTGCATGCAACTAATCCTCTTCCTTACAGGAAAAATCAACATGGCAAAAGACATCTACTATTTCAGTATAAATCAGCCAAAAGATTCATCCTGATACCTTCCATCATTTCCCCAAATGGAATATTTAAGCCCATTCACTACACAATCAACTATAATATCGTCGAGTGCAAATTTCTGGGCACTCTAGTGTTCAATCATCTTCCAACTTCAAGTTACAAATGGCAGACTCGTCAATCTAACTCTTCAGGTTTAAGAAGATTGAATAGGGGCAGCTGTTGTACCCCAAAATTTCCCCTCTCATTTCTCAAGAATGTTCTCATAAAATCCTCCATGACTCAAGTTTGCAGCACTGATACATCAATTTACGGTTGGAATTGGCACAAGGGCAAAATGGTCAAAATGCACACTGAAAAGTCAAACTTTGACTTTTGGATCAAAATCACGATTCAAGAATCACATTTCATCAAGATATGTTAGAATATGAAGTTGGTTCACCAAGAAAATCAAAATTCAAAATTACTTTGGAAAAGTCAAAGTTCTAAACGTTTAGAAATTTTTCTAAGTGTTAAGAAAATATGATAAATTCAAAACTTCTGGCCAGATTTTCATTATGATGCAAGATGATTTTGGAAGAACTTATGAAACCAGAGTTGTAGATCTCAAGGATATCTAAAACATTGCAGAACAGAACTTCTCCTAGAAATATTGGGAATTCAAGTTATAAGTCTTTGAAGACACGTCCATGAAGCTAAAGCACTTAGTAAATTCTGAGCATTTCCAAGTCATAATTTGGTTAGAACTTATGGGCCAGTTCTCACGTAGGTATGATCTGAGTTTGCAAAAGTAATTCAAAGAGGGTTTACAGAGCATGTTACAAGATTTCTGAAAAGTCTGAGAACTCCTTCAGATCATGCTGGAGCAGGGAGAATCAAAGATCAGAAGTTGGACATTTGTTCTTAATATCAGTTACGTTTGTCCTGAACTTCTGATCCAGTTTCAAGCTAGGTTGTATAATCTCAGGTTGCAGGTCTTCTTGCTTGTTAACTCCCATCATCATTTAATGCTAACACCCACTTTTTAGTCTTTATCCCAATGTTTAAAACATTATCCAAAATATCTTCCCACGTGTGGCATGAAAGTACCATTGTTGTCCTTGGAAAGTAAACTTTTATACAAAGTTTATGTTGGGCCCATACTTTACTTTTACTTCTGAGTGTACTTCTCCATAAATCATGCCTATAAAATCAGTTTAGCCATGGTTAAAGTTGCTAACCAGTCTACATTGCCTTGAAACTTGCTTGGCTAAACTTGCTTCAAAAACAAGTCAACGAGCCATAACACATGATGGTTGTACTCTTTACTTCTCCAAGCTTCTAAATCCCTTACCTATAAATTAAACTTCATTTGCAACTGTTAAAGAGGTCAAAAAACAAATTAAAAAAGCCTTGAAACCTTACTGAAAATTCAAAGAACCTGAAACTACAACCCAAACACAAAACCTGCTAGTTTCTGATTTTTGCATCCAAACTCTAATCTTTCTCGTGTGTTTCTTGACCAAATCATCCATACAGTTTCCAGAATAAACATAGAAGCTTTCCCAACTTCTGTTTTCAAACTGTAAAACAGTATTCACCACTCTCTGTTTCAAAAACCAGAACTTTGCACCTTGACTCCTCCAGAACTTTCCAACCATTCATAGCTCAAGTTAAAGTTTGCTTTAACTTTCTGAGAACTTGAGGAAGTTAACCAGAACATCACAGAAATATGAACCAGGCTTTAATTCACATAACAATTTCCAGCTGCAAGGTAAGTTTTTTCTAATTTTTATCTCATTATTTAGGCATTGTTAGGCTTGCATTTTCAAAGATACAATGTAGATATCATGGATCTAATTCTGTGCATATTTATAGATTTCATTTATAAGGCCTAAGTAGAGAGAATTTCAGATCATAACTTCTTGAGAAAATTAGGTTTCAGAATTAGGATTAGTAAAATTCATGCTAGCTTCTGGTTTACAGTTTTGATGCTTTGTATTTCTGAAACCATGACGAAATCTTCCATAACTGCTACGTTTGCATTTTCCATTTTGTTAAGAAATGACTAAGTTTCACATACTCTGGTTGGCACGAAGAAGAAGATGAAGTTCATCATCAGAATTTACTTTGTAATATACGTTTATGTTTTTGCTTCTAATATTGGATGTATAGCCACCCCAGAGGTAGAGAGCGCGCGCATAAGGCACTAGTATTAAGGGTCCTGAGTTCTAGCCCCAGAAACACATTTTATATTTACTTCTTGATATTATTCCCCTATTATTTTTCAAACATTGATCCTGGACCAGAAATTCTAGATAAACCCCCCTTCAGTTGTTTGTCAAAACAGCGATCCTGGACTGGAACTTCTATATATCCGCATCCAACAGCATTGACACATCACTTACCCATTACCAGAACTTCTAGCTTGCCAATAACACTAGAGCTTCTAGGTTTCCAGCTGCATTAAAACTTCTAGACTCTCTCAACAACCAAAACTTATGACCTTCCAATAACACTAAAACTTCCAGGCTCCCTCAGCAATCAAAACTTCCAACAATCCAGTAACACTAGAACTTATAGGTTTCCAGTTGCATCAGAACTTCTAGGATTTCATGTATTCCCAACAACCTCAGAACTTCTGGCTTTCCACATTTTCTGCTAATATTTTCTTTCTGATATGCAGTGCACCAGAGTCAGAACTTCTTCTCTTTCTCATATTTCTATTCTTTCAGCCATGCGTTGACTCTAACTTTTACTTTCTTATTTTTATTAATAAAAAACACCAAAAAATACATTATATTCATACACTTTGCTTTATTTCTTTTAAAACAAAAAGACAAAATATTTTTCTTAAGCAAATTTATTTCTTCTCTTAACAAAAACAAAACAAGTCTATTTTACATTTCTTGTACATTACTTCAATATGGTTGTAATAGATAATTAGGACTTTAATTTCTTGCAACCCCAATTTGTAAATTTGTACACCCCATACCCAAGTGATTGTAATAGCGTAGGATATTTACTTTATGCAATTTATCGCTTTCATATAAATTCTAGTAATTAGGATTTGTACGGGAAGATAAAAACAACAAGTAGACAACCCCTAATCAAAGACTAAATGCATGCAAATCAAACACACTATTCACACATGTACCCTTAGGGTTAACTCTACTTGTTGCCTAAAAATGGTCATGACATGCATGTGAGATGTCTTAGCAAAAACAATAAAAAATACAAGATCACAGTCTCTCGATGACGCTTCGAATGTTGCCTTACAAATGATCTTAGTCCCTCAAGAGAAATGCTAATATATCTCACAACATTGCTATCATGACTATACGATGACCCACGCCCGTCCCTTTACATCCAAAGATAAGGCTTCTTACCAAATCAATGGTAAGATAGCAATATCTAAAGGAGGAGGAAAAGAATACTAAAGACCTTTGAGTAGGTAGGTTGCTCCTAGTTGCTAGCTTGCTCACGAAAAAAACATTTTATACAACAACACTTTCATTTTGAAATATTTTCAAAAGTCAAACACTTTGTATAGATTCTTATAGAGACGAGAATCATTACAAAGTTTGCCTAAACCAAGGCACTTTTCAAAAATACTTTCAAAACCCACTACAAAGCACACTTTCAAACAAAAGCAAGTGATCTAGCAAGCAACTAAGAGTCCATAGATAAATATGGATGAAAAGGGTGCTAATACCTTCCCTTTTCATAATCTACCCCCCAAACTTAAGAAAATAATCTCAAAGGTATTTCCTATTCTTTTCACCCTTTCCTTTATTGGATAAAAGAAAAGCTGGTGGCGACTCTTGCTATCTGCAACAATTGCAATCAAATGCAAAACATCCCAAGTCAGTTCTCCCACCGCGTTATAACATGTGTGTGTGTGATTACAATTTTCGGTACTCCTATAAGGATCACTTCTAAGGGTTCTGTGAAGATTACTGCCGAGCCTGGGTTTCTCCTCTGATCATTATCGCACCGGGGCCAATTCCATATTCCTCTGACAAGGCTATCTATTGGAATTATGGAGTTGATGTCTACTACCATGGTGTTAAGCAAGAAACATTGGCTGCTGAAGATGAAAATACCGAAGTTACTGATCCCAATGTTGACAACATTGTTAAGACTAGTAAGGTTACCAGAAGTGGAAGGTGTTTTCTCCATATATCTATCCAAAGGTTGTTGCTACATAAGTTCATATCACTTCTACCGAATCAACTATTGAGACTTAAGGAAAAGAACAGATGACTGAGCCTGCCCAGACTGAGGCACCGAAAGAGGTTACTGTTGAAGATACCTCCAAGCAAGAGATGGAGGAAGTATTGAAAATTATTCAAAAGAGTGACTATAAGATTATCGAACTATTAGGGCAGCCCCCTCCAAAATATTTATGTTATCTTTGTTGTTGTGCTCTGAAGCCCATGCTCAGGCTTTGGTAAATTTTCTAAAATGTGATCATGTACCGCAGAAAATCTCTGTTGACCAGTTCGAAAATTGTGTTGATAGCTTGACAACTGATAATGTACTAGGCTTCTATAACAATGATTTAACTCCCATAGGAAAGAACTATAATAAGGCCATGTATGTCTCTATTGAGTTTAAGGGCACTACCTTATCTCATGTGTTGGTGGACATAAGTTCCTCATTGAATGTATTGCCAAAAGTTGTTTTAGACAAACTTGACTATGAAGGGGTTGTGCTAAAACCCAGTGACATTATGGTGAGAGATTTTTATGGTTCAAAGAGAATGGTGCATGGAGAGGTTGTTCTTCCAATCAAAGTGGGTTCCCAGGTTTTTTACTCTACTTTCTATGTGATGGACATTTGTTCAGCATATTCCTATTTGCTTGGACGCCCTTGGATTCATGGGGAAGGCGCTGTTACTTCTACTCTACACCAAAAGTTAAAGTATCCCATGAAAGGAAAAATCATCACAGTCTGTGGCAAAGAAGAATACATGGTGAGCCATTTTAACTCCTTCAAGTATGTTGAGATGGATAGTGAATTCCTCGAGACTCCTTGCCAGACCTTTGAAGTTATTCCTCAAAAAATCCTTGTTGATAAAGCTACTTCTACTATTCCTAATGTTACCAAGATTCCACCAAGAATGGATTCTCTGAAAGACGCTAAGGTTGTGGTAGAAGTAGGTGGTGGCACTATTTAGGGTCAGATTCCTGACATTTCTTACAAGTCTGACAAATTTTGTTTAAGTTTCACCTCAGAGGCTCAGAGGCATGTCTTTCATGCTCATGCTAATTCTAGGAAACCGCCATTTCGCATCAACAACAATGGAGTCCACAAAAATCAAGTCAACATTGTGGAAGACACTGATAGCGACTGTGACATAGACAGTTGGATTTTCCCTACTACCGGCAATGGGCTTAAACAATTGGAAGGATGGGGACTTTATACCAATCTCCTTAACTCAAGAGTAAATGCTATTTTTTGTTTTCTTAATTTCAAGTTTTTTGGTTATGTAATTTGAACAATAACTTTAAGCCTTGTGCCTTACTCGGGGAACAACGGTCCATTTGTTAGGGTTGTCATTTTTCATCCACATATTTTCATTTAATAAATCATTGGACGTTTGCATTCAAATTTTGCGCTCTTTGTCTCGACCACCTACACAATCTATTTGAGAGATTGAAGATGTACAAGTTGAGATTGAATCCAAACAAGTGCACCTTTGGGGTAAGATCCAGTAACCTTCTATGTTACATCGTCAGTGGTAAAGGTATTGAAGTTGATCCTGCCAATGTTAAAGCCATTCAAGAAATAACATCTCCCTGTATTGAGAAGGAAGTCAGAGGTTTCTTGGGACGATTGAACTATATTTCCAGATTTATTTCCCATTTGACTGCTACTTGTGAGGCAATCTTCAAGTTATTAAAGAAAGATCAAGTATTAAAGTGTAACGACGATTGTCAAATAGCCTTCAAAAAATTCAAGGAGTACCTCCAGGAACCTCCAATTCTGATGCCATCGGTTGCAGGAAGACCTCTGATTATGTACTTGACAGTATTAGAGAACTCAATGGGGTGTGTATTAGGGAAACATGACGGGTCTGGTCAAAAAGAACATGCAATATACTACCTTAGCTAAAAGTTTACTGACTGTGAAACAAGTTACTCACTGCTCGAGAAAACTTGCTGCACTTTGGCATGGGCTACTGACCGACTAAGACAATATATGTTGACTCATACTACTTTGTTGATCTCTAAGATGGATCCAATAAAATACATATTCGAGAAACCCGCTCTCTCTGGAAGAATAGCAAGATAGAAAATGGTCTTGACAAAATATGATATTCGGTACACTACTCAAAAGGCAATCAAAGGAAGTGTATTGGCATATCATTTGGCTCATCAAGCTGTAGATGACTATTAGTCTATGAATTTTGAGTTCCCAGATGAGAATATCATGCTAGTTACTGATTATGAAGAACCTGGACCATATGAAGGATATAAACTGGGATCCCGATGGACTATGGTTTTTGATGGAGCTTTCAACGCACTTGGTAATGGAATTGGTGGTATTATTTTATCTCCCAAGGGTTTCCATACGCCCTTCACCACCAGATTATGTTTTAACTGTACCAACAATATGGTCGAGTACGAAGCATGCATCATGGGTATCAAAGCTTCCATCAATATGAGAATTAAATTCTTGAATGTATATGGGGACTCGGCCTTAGTGATTAGTTATATTAAGGGAGAATGGGACATGAATCATCCAAATCTCATTCCTTATCAAGAGCATGTGTTGACATTAATTCCATACTTCAAAGAAATCACTTTTAAACACATTCCACGAGAGGAGAATCAATTGGAAGACGCACTAGCTACTGTGTCATCTATGTTCAAAGTCATATGGGATAATGAAGCTCCTCGAATTACTATTGAGAGGCTAGACGAACTGGCGCATTTCTACGTAGTTGATACCGATGGAGTAGAGGAAAAGCCTTGGTACCACGAAGTAAAAAGATACCTCGAAACTTAAAAATATCCTGAAGGGGCATATATCAATGATAAGAAATTTCTAAGGAGGTTCTCTACCAAGTTCTTTCTAAGTAACAGAATCTTGTACATTTGCAACCACGATTTGACTTTTCTTCATTGTGTAGACAAGAAGGAAGCAGAGAAAATTATGGAAGATATGCACGAAGGTGTCTTTGATATGCACTCTAGTGGATATACAATGGCTAAGAATATTCCGAGAGCATGTTATTATTGGTCTACCATGGAAATTGATTGCCATTGTCATTCCAGAACTTGCAACAAATGCCAGATTTATGCTGATGTAATACGGTGGGAGAACTGACTTGATGTTTTACGTTTGATCGCAATTGTTGCGAATAGGAAGAGTCACTGTCGACTTTTCTTTTATCCAATAAGGAAAGGTTGAAAAGAACATGAAAGACCTTTCAAGATTATTTCTTGAGTTCGGGAGGTAGGTTATGAAAAGGGAAGGTATTAGCACCCTTTTCATCTGTAGTTATCTACGGGCTCTTAGTTGCTTGCTAAATCACTTGCTTTTTTTTGAAAATGTGCTTTGTGATGTGGCGATAAAATGAATGGCGTAGTGGAAGCTGCCAATAAAAAATAAAGAAAACTGTGCAGAAGATGGTGATGACCTACAAGGACTGGCATGATATGCTACCATTTACTCTTTATGGCTACCGTACTTTGGCTCAAACATCAACTGGGGAAACCCCTTTCTCTTTAGTCAATGGCATGGAAGATTTCCCTCCTGTGGAAGTTCAAATTCCTTCTTTAAGGATTATGAAAGAAGCAGATTTAGGCGAAGAAGAATGGATTCAAACTAGATTGGATCAGTTGAACTTGATTGATGAGAAGAGGCTGGTTGTTGTTTGTCATGGTCAAATGTACCAAAAGCATATGATTAATGCTTTCAACAAAAAGATCAAACCTCGAGCGTATCAGACTGGTGATTTGGTAATAAAATGCATCATTTTACCACAAGGCGATCCCAGGGGCAAATGGACTCCCACTTACAAAGGACCATTTATTTTCAAGAAAGTATTCTCTGGTGGTGCCATGATGCTAACAACTATGGACGATGAAGATTTCCTACATCCTGTGAACACGGACATAATCAAAAAATACTACGCATAAAGAATGAACCGCTAGGTTGACATACCTAGGAAAAAATAAGGGCATCCCGACAAACCAAAAAAGGTTCGGGCAAAAATTAGGGATATATTCAAAAGATTGTACACCCAGCAAGTCGAAAACCCGAAAGGACGGCTTGGACAAAAAAGGGTATCCTGGTGGACTGAAAACCCGAAAAAGCGGTCTAGGAAAAAGTTAAGGATCAAAGCGTATGACTATGTCCCATGAGATCACTACAACCAGCTTTATTACCAAGGTCCAAGTTCAATGGTCCAAGATCAATTCAATCGACTCCTTTCAACGGCGAGGGATGATGTTCGAAGACATAGGGGTAATAGCGGAGTTGGAACACAATGAGATCACTTCCATGTGGTTGTGATTTTTGTTTTCACTTTGTATTCCTTTCATTCTTTCGACGATTTCCTCTTACTAGGATCTATTTTTCCTTGTACAAAAACGCATGTTTATAGGCAAACATCAATACAAATATACTTTGAAATGCAAACTTTTTTTCCAGTTTTGAGTGCAAAAGTGTCAAATGACTAAAATTGAATGAACATATTCATATGAACATGATTAAACTGATAACAAATGTATACATAAAAGCAGTAACAAGCATCTCCTTAAGGATTTGGGATATCCACACAGAGTTATTTCAATATAATTATCCCCACAGAGACGGATCCATGCAATCCCCATCCAGAGTTCCAATCTCTCAAAAACCCTCTCCCCAGCTGAGTTGGTCTTAGAAAGAAGCCTCATGGAGTTCAACCTAAAAAAGTCACTTCCCCAGAAGGTCGTCAAAATTTTCTCTTTAACTGGGTTTGTTTCCCCAAACTTCCCAGCTTGAGTTTGTTTCTCAGGCTATTACAAATCAATGGAGAAAACCCTTAATCCTCGGTAAAGTCATTACAATCCCCAACAGAGTCGTTACTATCACCAAAAGTTGTTGTGAAGCCTAGACCCGACCAGATAACAGTTAACTTCATCCTTTAAAGCAAGTCATTGCGAAGCCTGGAATTCGACCAGATAACAATTAACTTCATCATTCCATCTATGTTGCTGCAAAGCCTGGAATCCGACTAGATAACAGTTTAACTTCAATTTTCTACGAAGCCTGGAATCCGACTAGATACTAGTTTAACTTCAATTTTCTACGAAGCCTGGAATCCGACTAGATAACAGTTAATTCCATCTAAGTTGCTGCCAAGCCTGGAATCTGACCAGATAACAATTTAACTTCAATTTTCTGCGAAGCCTAGAATCCGACCAGATAACAGTTAATTCCATCTAAGTTGCTGCGAAGCCTGGAATCTGACCAAATAACAGTTTAACTTCAATTTTCTACAAAGCCTGAAATCTGACCAAATAACAGTTAATTTCATCTAAATTACCGTCAAGCATGGAATCCGACCAGATAACAGATTAATTTCAGTAAGTTGCTGCGAAGCCTGGAATCCGACCAGATAACAGTTGAGTTTAGTAAGTTATTGCGAAGCCTAGAATACGACCAGATAGAAATTAACTTCATCTATCTCAGAAAATCGTTGTGAAGCCTGGAATCTGACCAGATAACAGTTAATTTCATCTAAGTTACTACGAAGCCTGGAATTCAACTAGATAATAGTTAAACTTCATCCCTTCAAGTAAGTTATTACGAATCCTGGAATTAGGCCAGATAACAGTTAACCTCAGTAAGTTACTGCGAAGCCTGGAATCCGACCAGATAACAATTAACTTCATCTTCCCCACGTAAGTCGCTGTGAAGCCTGGAATACGACCGGATAACAATTAACTTTATTATCCCTAGCAAGTTGTTGTAAAGCCTGGATTTCGACCAGATAACAGTTAGCTTCCATTCTCCCCAATCAATAGATAATTCCCTAGTAGAGCAATGGATAACTAAAACTCCTGAACTCTATTCCCCAAGCAGATATCAACACTCCTCACAAGAGTTTCCTCAAGCAAAGGGCCAAGATCAATGTTCCCCAGCGGATTTCTCCTCAAATAGTAAACAGGAGTTCCCGGCAGAAACATTCTAAACAAAGTTTGAAGATACACATACTCTTCATTTCCAAGAAGCAGTCCGAGATTCAGTTTCCCAATACTCCCCAGCATTTGTCAAGGATTTATTTTCCTAAACAAAGATACATTTCAATAACATTCATTCATCATATTACATACATGACAAATGCATATAGTGTAGTCTCATTTATTTTGAGAACATCATTACGCCATGCATACATCTTCTTGCAACTGACCCTCTTCCTTGCAGGAAAAGTCAATCAACGAATCAAAGTCCTCTTCTGGTGGATCTTGCTCCTTCTAGTTAATAACAGGAAAACGAAGACCTCTTTTGGTTAGATTCATTTCCCTAGTGAAGTCACCAAGCAAAGACCTCTTCTGGTTTAGATTCATCTCTTCCAGTTAAAAACAGGAAAAAGACATCAACAATTTTAGTATAAATGGACCAAAGATTTATCTTGATACTTCTCCCTCGACAGTCACTTTGGATGGCATCTGTAAGCCCATCTCCGACAAACTCTTCATCAATTATCCAAAAGGCATCTTTAAGCCCATTCCCGACACAATCAACTACCATATAGTCGAGTGCAAATTTATGGGCACTTTAGTGTTCAATCATCTTCCACCTTTAAGTCACGAATGGCGGACTCGCCAATCTAACTCTTCAGGTTGAAGAAGATTGAACAGGGGAAGCTGTTGTACCCCAAAATATTCCCTCTCATTTCTCAAGAAATTTCCCACAAATATCTTTAAAAGCTCAAGCTTGCACAAGTATTGGCTAGGTCAAGCCATCTCCTTAACACTGATACCTTAAAATTAGGGTTTGACCTTGCACAAGGACAATTGGAATCCTAATACTTCAAATGACTTTCATATATCACTATGAACCTTCAAGAATTCTCATGTAAATTTTCAAGTCCTATATCACAAATTCTGCTAAGTCAATTGAACAGACGACCAAAAATCAGCTGTACTTACAAAAAGTCAATTGATACGCCAAAAGTCAAACTTAAAATTTTTGGTCAATATTAAGTCTCAAAGATCAAAATATATCAAGATATTAAAAAATATGAAACTTGATCATCAAGAAATCAAGAAAGTCAAAATTCAATTTGAAAAGTCAAACTTTCCAAGACTTAGAAATTTTTCTAAGTGTTTTCATACATGATGATCTCATAATTTCATGACATTCTTTCACCAAGATGTAAGATGATTCAAAGAAAACTTTCAAAATGAAAGTTGTAGATCTTGATGAATTATACAACTTTGTATCAAAGGGTTGATGTCCAAAAAATGCTTAGATTTGAATATATGATCCCATGAAGTCATGACATTGTTATCCAACACTTAGAGAAATTTTCAACAGATTCTGGTCAGGATTTTATCCCAACTTCTTAGAACTTTTTCAAATAGTTCCAAGATGATTTTATCAAAATGGTCAACATGAAAGTTATAGATGATGTTTCAATCTTTCCAAAACATCCAAGAGCATGAATTTATCATACTTGAGCTAGGAGATTCAAGTGTATGAAGTTGGGCATCCATCCTTGAATTGCAAGTCCTTTTGTTGAAGAACACATAACAAAATCCTTATGCTATGCTGCATAATTTTGTGTTGCAGGCTTTCTGACTTTCCAATCTCACCATAATTTAATGCTTACACCTACTTTTGAGCTATTACTCAAGTGTTTTAGCCATTATCCAAAAGATATTTCCATTTATGGCATAAAGGCACCATTGCTATTCTTGAAAAGCAAGCTTGTTATACCATGTCTGCTTCTAATTTTACTCCACAATAAATCATGGAAAGTAGCCCCTTTATACCAACAACTTTGGTACTTCATCTTGGAACCATGGAATACTTGACATAGTTTGATATTTTCATCCTAACCAAACCATAACATGTTGTCTTGTAAACCTATTCAGCCCTTGTTCACAAACCTTTTGCCTATAAATAGAAGGAGAATTTGCAAGAGAAAAGGTCAGAAAAATAGAGAGATTCTTGTGTATTGAAAAATCATCAACCCCCCCCCCCCCTCATACTCTAAAAACCAGAATTGTCCACAAAAACCTCCATCTTTGAGCTTTGAAGTCCAAAACTTTTGAACCTCTCACACCTTGCAAGTTCTGTCCAAAAAAACCATCCAAACACTCCATATACATCATGTAGAAGTTGTTAAAACTCAAGAACAACTTCTGTAACATCACTATTTTCAAAACTCAAAAACAGCCACCTGCAATTTGATTTCTCCAACTCAAACTCAAAGCACAAATTTCAGTTTCAAGGTAAGTTTTTCTTGACTTTGAACTCTTTATAAAAAGCATCATTAATGGTTCATTTGTGAAAATAAAATGTAGATATCATTTTCTTGAAGCTAACCATTTGCTTTTTTTTCATTTTCACTAACCATGTGTTGAGAACTAGCTTTTACATGTAGCAAAACAATGATAGAAGTAAAAAACAGCAGTATGAGTCGATACGAAACGCTATGAGTCGACACATATTATGTACAAAACAAGTTACGAGTCGATACAAAATGCGTATGTGTTGATACAAAGCAGTATGAGTCGATACAAAACCCTTATGTGTCGACTCATAATGAGTTGTTTTGACTTCTAGGAGATAGAAATGAGTATGAGTCGATATAAAACTTGCATGTGTCGATACAAAGCGGTATGAGTCGATACAAAACCCTTATGTGTCGACTCATACTGAGTTGATTTTGATTGCCAAGGGCAAAGAGATGATATGAGCCAATACAAAACAGATATGAGCCAATACAAAACAGATATGAGCCAATGCATGCGTCAATACATAAAATTTTTGTATCAATTCATAAGCTCAATTGTCAATACATAAAAGTTTTCTTAAACCAATTTTTTTTCCTATTTTACATTATCTTTATATTTCTTTATATTTTTATTGTCATTCAATATTCAATATAGTTGTAATAGTATAATTAGAACTTTATTACTTTCATCCCCCATTCATAAACTTGTATCTCTATCCCAAAAAAAAAAGATGTAATAGCATAGAACTCTAAAATTCCGCAATTTATCGCTTTCAATATTATTTCTAGTAATTAGGGTGTGTATGGCAAGACTTAAAATCAACAAGTAGTCAATCCTAATTCAAGACAAAAATGCATGAAAATAAAACAGTTTGCACACTCGCACCTCTAGGGTAATCCACACTTGTTGCCTCAAATTTAAACAGTCATGTCCCTCGAACGTGAGATACTTTAGCAAAGACCCTCGAATACATGATCGTAGTACCTCGATGATCCTTTGATGTTGCCTTCATTAAACAATCTTAGACCCTTACAAAAATAGCTAAGGTATCCTACAATGTTTCCTTCTATAACTACACGATGACCCACGCCCGTCCCTTCACATCCAATGATAGGGATTCTTATTTATCAAGGGTAAGATAGCAATATCTAAAGGAGGAGGAAATGAACAAATACTTTTTGAGTAGGTAGAACGCTCGTAGTTTCTTGCTCACAAAATTTCAAAACATCTTTCAAATACACCAACACTTTTCCATGAAATATTTTCAAAAGTCAACACTTTGTATACATTCTTATAGAGACGAGAATCATTACAAAGTTCTCCTAAACAAAGGCACTTTTAAAAAATAGTTTCAAAACCAATCACAAACACATTTCAAACAAAGAATTTCAAAGTGAGCTAGCAACTAAGAGCCCGTAGATAACTACGGATGAAAAGGGTTCTAACACCTTCCCTTTTCATAACCTGCCCCCCGAACTCAAGAAAATATCTTAAAAGGTCTTTCATGTTCTTTTCACCCTTTCCTTATTGGATAAAAGAAAAGTCGGTGGCGACTCTTTCTATCCGCAATAATTACGATCAAATGGAAAACACCCAAGTCAGTTCTCCCACCGTATTACATCATCCTTTTTTCTTAATAGGTATCTAATTGCAACATGATCAGTATAGATAATTATCTTTGCTCCTACTAGGTAGGAAAGAAATTTATCTAGGGCGAAGACGACAGCCCAAAGTTCCTCTTCGATGGTGGCTTAGTTCATCTGTGCAGGATCTAGGATTTTAGTGGCATAATAGATTGCAAGAAGCTTTTTATCCTTTCGTTGTCCTAAAATTACGCCTACAGCATAGTCACTAGCGCTACACATGATTTCGAACGATAATCTCCAATCAGGTGGTTGCATAATAGGTGTGGTAATAAGAGATGTTTTTAATTGTTCAAATGCTTTTAAGCATTCATTATCGAAATTGAATTCAGCGTCTTCCATTAACAGGCCAGTTAGCGGTTTGGTAATTTTAGAGAAATCTTTAACGAATCGTCAGTAGAAACCAGCGTGTCCTAAGAAACTATGCATTTCTCTTACGATTTTTGGAGGTTGAAGGTTTTCTATAACTTATATTTTTTTCTTTTTCAACCTCAATCCCTTTGCCGGATACTATATTTCCAAGCACGATTCCTTGTCGGGCCATGAAATGGCATTTTTCCCAATTTAATACGAGATTAATTTTTACACATCGTTCAAGTACCATTGCTAAGTTCGATAATCATCCTTCAAAGATTTTCCCACGGACTGAAAAATCATCCATAAATACTTCCATTATGTCATCTAAAAAATCAACAAAAAATTACATCATGCACCTTTGGAATGTTGTGGGAGCATTGCATAATCCAAACGACATTTTTCTATAGGCAAATGTACCATAAGTACAAGTGAATGTAGTCTTTTCTTGATCTTCGGGGTGTATAAGGATTTGGAAAAATCCCAAATAACCATCTAGATAGAAGAAATTGGAATTAATTGTTAGTCCTTCGTGCATTTGATCAATGAAAGGTAAAGGAAAATGATATTTAAGTGGCTTTGTTTAAATTCCTATAGTCAATGCACACTCTCCATCCAGTTTGGGTACGTTGTAATACAGATTCACCTTTTGTGTTGCTGACCACTGTAACACCTCCTTTCTTTGGTACAACATGTATCGGGCTAACCCATTTACTGTCGGATATTGGATATATGATTCCCGCTTCTAATAACTTTTGCACTTATTTCTTAACTACATCACTCAGAACTGGGTTTATTCTTCTCTAATGTTCTCTCGAGATATCGCAGTCTTCCTCAAGCATAATGTGATGCATGAAAATTAAAGGGCTTATTCCTTTTAGATCAGAGATGTTATAGCCTAAAGAAGTCGGGTATTTCCTTAGAACATGTAGTAATTTCTCTGTTTCTATCTGTCCTAAATTTGTGTTAACTATGATGGGTTGTTCGAGTTTTGTGTCTAGGAATTCATATCTTAGATCTTTTGGTAATGTTTTAAGTTTTACTGTTGGTTTCCTTAAGCAAGGAATAGGGTCATGAGTTAGCGCAAGACATTCACTTAGATTTTCATCCTTATATTCATCGCACCAATTATCATCTTAAAGGATTGGAGGAATTGCGATTTTTAGAGCTTCTGCATATTTGGTCTATTGTTTCTCCATTTCTTTAATGCATTCATCAATGACTTCCAAGAAACAGCATGAATCATCTATAGCTGGTGCTTTAAAGAATTGTGAAAGGAAGAATTCGACTTTTTCTTCGCCAACCTCAAATGTGAGTTTACCTCTTTTTACATCTATGAGGGCTCCGACGGTGGCGAAAAATAGTCTTCCTAATATAATAGGGAGGTTAGAATCTTCCTTGATATCCATAATAATGAAATCAGTAGGGATATAAAATTATCCAATATGTACAGGAACATTTTCGAGCATTCCTAAAGGAAACTTCACTGAACGATCAGCTAGTTGTACGAATATTCTTATTGGTCGCAATTCTCCCATATTTAGTATTTTGCAGATCGATAAAGGCATTATACTTATACTGGCTCCCAAGTCACACAGAGCTTTGTCTATGGCAAATTTTCCGATTACACATGGTATGGAAAAGCTACCAGGGTCTTTCAGCTTAGGGGCATGTTATTTTGGATTATAGCACTACACTCTGCAATAAGCATAACAATTTCATTGTCCTTGAGCTTTTTCTTATTGGGTAAGATTTCTTTAATGAACTTAGCATAAGAGGGCATTTGCGTAATGGCTCCTGTAAAAGGTCTAGTGTTATTTAGCTGTTTTAGAAGTTCAACGAATTTCTTAAATTGCCCTATATTTTTAGATTTAGCTAACCATTGAGGGTATGGTATCAGTGGTTTGTATGGTGGCGGGGGTACGTATGGTTTTTCTTTCTCTTCCGCCTATGTGATTTCATCTCCCTTCTCATCTTCTTTTGGTTCTTCTTCCTTCTCAGTTGGTTTACCAGTACTCTGGTACATGGTTAGATTTTTTATTCTTGTGTGTGTTGGTCCTTCTACTTTCGTTCCATTTCGAAGTATTATAGCATTAGCATGACCTTTCAAATTTGATTGTGGTTGGCAAGGAAAAGTGCTAGATGGGGCAGTTGTGGCTGCTTGTTGTTGCACCACTTGAGAGATTTTCATTTCAAGCATTTTGTTATAAGTGGCTAGGGCATTAACCTTGTTTGATAGCTACTTTATTTGTTCACTAGTATATATATTTTGATTTATAAAATCTTTGTTTTGTTGATCTTGAGTGGCTACGAAGTTTTCTATCATGATTTCTATGTTAGATTTCGTAGAACATTTGGAGTAATTTGGGCGGCTTTCTGGAATCCGGGTGGTGTAGTAGGAGCTTGTCGAGGTGCATATAATGCATTGTTGTTCTTGTATAAATAGTTCAAATGGTTCTTCTAGGTGGGATTATAGGTATTCCCTTATGGGTTTCCTTGAGCGTAATTCACTTGATCAACTGGTACTCTTGTTAAAAGTGGACATTCAAGCGCAACATGTGCGTGAAGTCCGCATAAATCGTAGGTTGGAACTACTGCAGCCAGGGTGGTTGCGGGAGTTGTGATCAAGTTTTCTATCTTTTGGATAAGAGCTTCTACCTTAGCATTAACTTGGTCTAAACTGCTAACTTCCTACATACTGCCTTTCATTTGAGGTTTCTCCATAATGATTCTATCGCTTCCCCATTGGTAATGATTTTGAGCCATACTCTCGATAAGATGATAAGCGTCATGATAAGGTTTATCCATCATTGTGCCGCCAGCTGCAACACCAATCGTTAGTATTGTGTTATACAAGAGACCATTGTAAAAGGTGTGGATGATCAACCATTCTTCTAGACCATGATGTGGGCAAATTCACAACATATCTTTGTATCTTTCCCATGATTCAAAAAGAGTTTCGTTTTCCTTTTGTTTAAAACCATTGATATTGGCTCTTAGCATAGTCGTCTTACTCGGTAGAAAATATCGCGCTAGGAAAACTTTCTTCAACTCGTTCCATGTGGTAACAGAGTTGGATGGTAGATACTGGATCCAAGCTCTAGCTCTATCTAGTAATGAAAAGGGGAAAAGACGAAGTCTTATTTCTTCGAGGCTGACACCATTTTCTTTTATTGTGTATGAGTACTACACAAACACGATTAAATGGAAGTTTGGGTCGTCTGTAGGACATCCTGAAAACTGATTTTGTTGGACAGCTTATAATCACGAAGGTTTTAATTCAAAATTGTTCCGAGCGATAGTGGGGGAAGCAATGTTGTTGTGAGGTTCCTCTTGCGATGGGGTAGCATAATCCTTCAGAGGACGATTTTGAGGTCCTTCGGCCATTCTTGGTTCAGAAAGAGATAAATCGGGAAGATTGAATTCGGGAAGATTGTACTTAATTTGATATTCTATAATTCGGTGTCTTATACTAACAAAACGCTTGACCTCTTTAATTGGTTTCTCTAATTCTTTGCCTTGAGAGCGACTGTTTGGCATACAATCAACGAATAAAAAGGAAATAAATTTTTTTGCCTTAGTCTATAGTGCGTAATAAAGGAATCACAATATTGACTAAATCAGTCCCCAAAAATGGTGTCAAAAACTTGATCGCAACTTTTAGAGTCTATCGGGTGTATTAACTGCAAGTCCACAATTTAATCGCATAGTTTTAAAATATATCGAACCCACAAGGACTGATAATCGAATTACTACTATCTAAGGGTACTGTGTAAATTTAAGGCTAATAATAAATCTTAGGTTTTTGGGTTACACGAAAATAAGCTTAGACTTAATTGAAATATTTAATAACAGGACACCGGTATGTAATACGTCTGACTTCGGGAATTCAGTAAATCATTGGCATAGCTTTGAGTATTCAAAACACTTTTCAGTAGAAACTATCAGTTTAAAAACCTTTATCTCACACTCTCGTGATTATTGATTCGGATTATAAAATCAAACTTAAATGCTTGCTCTCGTTGTCTCATTTAAAATCCAAAAATACTTTTTGAAAACAAATAGAGTCTAATTAATCCTAAACCGATCTCGCTGTATTTAAAACTGGTGTTTGGTTACCAATATCCGATTAAAAACTCACACTCTCATGATTATTGGTTTTAGCCTTCGTTTTTCTCTTACTCTCGTAAGAAAAAAATTTTAAATTAAAAGTTAGAAACCAAACCAGAAAAGTATTTTATAAAATGTTTATGCCAATTTATTACCGAACTCCTTCGGTTTATGACCTTACATACCGATATCAGGGAAATTAGCCATACATATTATTAATTATGAACAAAAAATAATAACAGACATATAATAATTCAGTCATGATTGATAAAAAAAGATACAGTAATGTAATTGAATTAAAAATATGGAATTAAACAATGAAAATAGAATTTCTGCAACTTCTAGTACTGAAAGCAATCCTCCATAATATGCTGGCAGGATTTTCTTGCGGAAAAATAACTTGAATGCAAAACAAAACAAAAATTAACTTAAAGCAAAATTAAGGAGGCTATGAAAAGAAACTAATGATGCAATAGCTTTTTGGTGTAGAAAAGTATTGATGTTTACGTGAAGGTTTTATCTGTTTAAAGATTCTAAACAAAGCTCTAAACGGTTGAATTGGGATAATCAGCGTGAAAGAAAAAACGAAATAGCTTAAATACCAAAACAAACCAGCGAGAAGAAGAGATCCTCTATTGTAAATTGTCCTTCTTTTATAGTAATTTCCTATAATAGAGTTCTTGAGAGAATCATGGAGTTGTGACTTCATGCTTTAGAAAAATCCGTGCATGGAGAAAGACCGTAACGAAATAATGTAGGAGTCGTTGGAAATGGCAACATGGAGAATCGTGGAGAAAGCTTTGTGCGTCAAATAGAAAAATAGGTTGTTCCGAGTGGCATGCACTGTGTGTCGTAGGGCACACATATTTCTATCTTTTGTCGATCGTCATGACATGTGTGTCGAGGGGCAAACATGTTTAACTTATGCCGAGGTGTTTGTTTGTTTTGCATAGATAAGTTAATTCAATAATAGTCCCCAAGAAAATTCATAGTATTCTTACCCAAAGTATATTTGAAAATGTGATGCATGATGTATATGCACGATGCCCTAAATCGGTATGAAACCAAAATGTATATGTATATGCACCAAATGTTTTGTATGTTCATGCACCAAATGTATTTTAAATACTTTTTATCTTTGTATCCTTTTAAACTATTGACTCTTTTTTCTTTTATCACCTACTCTCTAACGTAACATGTTGTTTAGTCATGGTATCTCCAAGTTAATTTGACATATAAAGGTGAATAGTGTTAGTAATATTTAAAGATTGTATCGTAGGCGTAGTCATGGACCTCTTTCGACACTTTTTCTAACCAAAATACTCTCTGATGTTTTGTCAAATGCTTTTTTTTAATGTTTTTGTATGTCAGATGCACCAAATTTTATGAATGATCTTGATACTTTGATATGGTTATGTGCATGTTATACATGACGTAAGGCTCTTAATGAGAAATCTATTGTCGAGATTTCCAAGGAATCTACTGTCGAGATTCAATTAAGGACTACCTACTGCCGAGATCTTTTGGAAAATCATCTACCGAGATCAACCAGGGGAATATATTGTCGAGATTATGTTAAGAACTACCTTCTACCGAGGTCTTTTGGAAAATTGTTTTTCGAGATCAACTAGGGGAATCTACTGTCAAGATTCTATTAAGAATTAACTTCAACCGAGGTCTTCTAGAAAATCATCTTTCGAGATTAACCAGGTGAATTTGGTGCCGAGATTCTATTAAGAAACTACCTTCTGCCGAGGTCTTCTGAAAAATCATCTCCCGAGATTAACCAGGATTATCTACTTTCGAGATTCTGCGTAGAATTGATAACCTGATTGACAATGATAATTGTATTCACATGAAACATGGTTTTATGCTATGCGCGTACATTTTGATTGATGCATGAAATGTAATGATTGTTTGATGCATGTAATGAGTTACTTGGATATGTATCAATGGATGTTGGATTTTTAAATGCCAATGAGTAATTGGGCTTTTTGAGATATGCTCGATCCATGTTGTCGGAGTTCGTCAAATTGATGAGATGATAAGTATAGCTTGATTCTAGATCGAAGAGCCCTAATAAATTATTTATGCAGACTCGTATGCTTTTGGCAGATGCCTTTGTAAGGGATCGCAGATGGTTAATACATAGAGAGGTTGCCTATATAACAAGGCTTCTTGTCACAAGGGGGTAGAGTGTTATGGTTGCATGATTTCCTGATACTCATTTCGAACTCAAAGATTGCTAATGTAGGAGGAGAGTTTGCCCCTTCATGGTCTGTTTTGCCCCAATTTATTGGTAGGGTCTTGGAGAGATTCTTCTTGACATGATTTCAGAAGTATTTTGATCATGAATGACCCTACTATCTTGAACTATGCCCCTGATTAACGGACTTTTAAAGACAAATGTCTCTGATCAACTTCTCTTGATTGAGCCTCGCAGTGGTTTTCCCTTATATTTGAGTTCCTTGAAAGGTATGTCCCTAAATCTCCATAATTTGAGAAGGTACTCTTGGATCTCCATGATATAGGTTCGATATGAATTACCCCAAGTATTTGAATCTTGCAGAGTTTGTATCTAAAGTCGCTTGAAGGGAAACTTGAACCCTACATTTTGTAAGATGAACTTGATATGCACTTCCCCAACATTTGAGTCGTGGATGGTTTCCCTATGATTATTAGGGCTTTCAGAATTTTGTTGAAAAGATGAAACTGAGTCATACCATGTTGTGATATGACTTGATTAAGGAATGCTCCTTCAAAAGGTATGTCCATGATTGGTGCTTTGAAATGTGATCTGAGTTGATTGAATCTCAGAATGATCACCCCTAGTCATAAGGATCTTCATGTGATATGCCCCTACGATCAATAGTCTTGCTTATGATTATACTGTTCTTTTTTGGATGCTTTCCTCCTAGCTAGGAGCCTCCTAGAAAGGATCGCTTTTGATTAAACCAATTTTTGAGATCTTCTTGATGTTAAGTGTCTATTCGTATATAAAATTGTACATTTTGAAAAGTAATTATGTTTGATGCACATGCAAGTTTTGAAATCGAAGTTTGTTATGGAATAGAAATGGATGATTAGAGATGGATATTCTAAGAAGAAAAGTGGTTAGCAATAATTTTAACTAACATAGGAGTCAGTTTAACACAAATTATGTCGAGTATGCTTTCATAGTTAACCTTGCTTCAATTAGGACTTTTGAAGGTTGTAATGTTTCCATGGATCGTGGTTCAAGAAACAAAGGATATAAGTCTTAAAATTTATTTATCCCACCCCATTCTCCTTGATATTCTCTAACCATAAATCCAATTAATGCAACAGATGCGTTCAATCTTCAAGAGAAATTTCACAGTCGTGCAGATGATGAGAAGCGTATATAAATATCCAAGCACCAATGGAAAGCATTTGATAAGATCCAAGAATTAATGGGAACCCTTTTTTGATGTGACAGTCACAAGATTGTTCTCAAATATTTTTTTATGTGTTTTCAATCCCTTACTTTTGCATGGACCAATCCTTTTGAATTTGTGGTCCATCGAAATGCCCTAACTTTTGCCTAAGTCAAGTTTTTTTCGATTTTTACTTGACTGAGCGATCTTTATTTTTTTGAACATTTGTGACTGCCACACTGATTTTTGTAAGCTTCATCTTTGTTGTTTCCTTGATCTTGAATGATGTACTGAGGAAGAATGTCGTGGAATTTATCGTCATTGATTCCTCAATCTTGGATGATGAATGTGAGAAAAAGGATGTGCTTGAACCATTGCATAGATCATTTCCCCAATGATGTATCAAAGAAGGAGATATGTTTGACCTTGTGCTTAGATTGTCCCCTCAATGATTTATCGAGGAAAGAAATATGCTTGAACCTCTGCTTAGATGGAATGCATTGTTTAATTAATTGAAATCTACCCTGCCCCTGGTTGAAATTAAGGTTTTTTATTTTATAAAATAGAACAAAACTCCAACTCATGACTTGAGGGGGTTAAATACGGATTATCTCCTTATATCTCCAATGTTTGGGAAGTGAAATAATGCCTCGCATTGTTAGCTCGGCCTTACCATTGAAAGCATAGTTTAGCAAAATTCAGTTATTTAGTTTTCATCATTCTCCCTCAAATTTTGTTAAAGTTGAAAAATTAAAATGGAAAAGAAGAGTGAAAATGGAAATTCGTTAATTATTTATGGAAAGTGATAGAATAGTGAATACGAATGGATTGATTTTAAAAACATGCATGATTATTTATTTGAATCACTAGTTAAAAGATACAAATTTACACCAAATACAACTTAGCAACATAGAAATTACAATTTGAAATTGATAAGTCTAACGATCCTATGAAAGAACTACTTCATTTGATCCACTTAACTTTAGGAGATACTTCTTAGTTCTTGGACTTGTCAGAGCATGGGGGTAACCCTAGATTTCTCTTGGGCATACCAACTCTGCCGATATGGAATTTGCTATTTATAGGGATGGATCACCCATGGTGGTGGCATTTGAGGCATTGTGTAGGCCTTTGACTTGTATGAAAAAGGGCTGCCTTCTCCCCACAATAAGATTTGTAGGACCAAGCTCCATTGAATCTCCAATGTTTGACCTCTCCTTCACCAATCTAGGACCTTCATATCTTTCTTGAAGCATGCTTGGAATTTCTTCTTTGAGTATCGGGAAATATTACTAGTTGGATTGATAGTGACCAAGGGCGAAGGTGGAAATGCATAAAATTCAAATGTATGAATGTACGAAAATGCATGGTTATGCAAAAAATATTTTGAGGGTATGAGAAAATATTTTCATGGAGACGTAATGCAACGCAAGGTTAGAACAAAGATAAACCTAAGGACACCCTACACAAGTTTTAGGGATATATATACAATATGAAACCCATATAAGCTAGGGATTATTATACACTAAAGGAACCCCTACAAGCTAGGATTAAGACAGACAAAGATAACCCTACAGGTTAGGGATTATGACTTACAAAAGATAACCCCTACAGACTAGGGATTACAACAAACTTAAGGAAATCTCTATGAACCTAAGGGTTGTAATTGACAAACTGAAACCCTTATGAGTTTAGGGTAGTGAATACCCTATACGCGTTTAGGGAATGTGAATACCTTATACCAATTTTGGGATAGATATAGAGATGAAGATACTCTTACGGGTTAAGAGGATATGGTGTTGATAGAATAACCTATAGGAGAGCTCCTATAAATGTTCTAAGTTTTTATACCCTTCCCCATAAGGTGGCTTCCTTAAGGGTATTATGGATTACACTAGAGGAAAAGGAACAAGAGCCTCCCTTAAGTGGAGCCTCATTGTAGACCGAAACTTTCGTCTCTAAGGTCGTACAAGGTCTCACCTTGAGATTTTGGATTAGGATTATACAAAAAGTCATAGGTTTTATTCCAACGTCCTATCCCCCAAGAGGATACCTCTTGAGACATATTCCTTTTTTGGAATTCCACCGACTCTAGGCGAAGTCGTCACAAAAACTCATAGGGATGATATATTTCCTTGGCCAATAGACGAACCTTCTTTCTAAGGGTTTGAATTATTCGAAATTAAAATCCCACCACAAATAAAATATGATAATGAAAATAATATAAAAACAAATAAATAGACCAAATAAATAAATAAAATAAGAAAATATAGAAAAACATCAAAAACAGAAAACCCTAACAAAAACCCTAAACCAAAAAAGGAGAGGCTTCTAAACCCTATGGTTGAATTCCCAGCAGAGTCGCCAGCTGTAATAAACGGCTAAAAATATAGAGTCGCCACCACTACTTTTTATCCTAAGACGGAAATATAACAGAATAACCCTAATTAATGATACAAATGCTAAGTTCTTGACACACTTTAGACGAAGGGAAGGTGTTAGGCACCCTTCATCTACCATGTTCACAAGGATACTAGGGTTTAGGTTTAAGGTTTAAGAATAGGGTTTTAATTTTTTAGTTAGGGGACTCACCATGGTTTTTAAGCCGTATGCCTACGTATCCTCTTATGAGGAATCAGAGTCTCATTTCGTAGTTTGTAGTGTTTGGTTGTTTTTTTATGGATTGTGGAAATATTTTGAATTAATCCTTGAACCAAGTCCGGGTTTAAAATAGCGGAATCGTAGACGCAATTCGCGGTTAATATAAAATAGATTCATAATCCATTTGAAAACATCTTGATTTTTATATGTTAGTAGAAAAATGTTAGTGTTTGATTGGTTAGCTGTTTTAGAATATGTTATGCAATATGCAAAAATAGGTTTGAGTGAGACAAATATTTAATTCAATTAGAAAAATAGGGTTAGTGTATTAGAAAATATTTAACTAATAAATAAATATTTTTTCCTAATTATTAAAAATATATTAAGTATTTTTGATAAAATATCCAATACTTATTTATTAATATGCAAAATTATAATTTAATGCAAACTGCTAAAAATATGATATATATATATATATATATATATATATATATATATATATATATATATATATATATATATATATATATATATATATATATATATATATATATATATATATATATATATATATATATATATATATATATATATATATATATATATATATATATATATATATATATATATATATATATATATATATGGGGTGTTAAAGTTAAATATGGAGTGTATTTTGTTATTCCAAAAAAAATAAAATCATTTTTAAAGATTTTTGTATATTTCTATTTCTTTTTTTTGTATTTTTAATAAAAAATAAAAGTTAAGATAAAAAAATTATTTTTTTAATACTAATTATAACAAGAAAAGTTAAAGTTAGAAAAAAGAATTTTTAGGTTTAGAAAAAAAAAGGTTTTTCTATAATAATAATAAAAAAGTTTAAGGTTGAAAAAAGGTTTTTTTAGGGTTAAAGAAAAGGTTTTTTATAAAAATAAAAGGTGAAAATAATAATAATAGAAAAACACGAATATCATAAATCATAAACAAAATAAATAGCAATCAAACAATCAAACCAAAACTCAGACAAGAATAAATTCTAATCTACATCAAATACAATATTCATACACATGCTAAAGATATACAAAAATATCAACTGGAATTCCGTGACCAAATTGAGCTTCTCCATTCATCCTTATTTTCTTTTTCTCTGTGCTTTTCTTCTTTCTCCTTCGGTGCAAGAGTCTCATTTTTCCTTCAGTACAAGATCCCTCTTTTTCAGATTGATGATGAAATGGAGACCTTAAGGTTTAATTGTTGTTATTCTTCGATGTGAAGAGCAACGACTTTTAGGGGAACTCTAGTGAGTTGTTGATCTGTAAATGATTTTTGATTCTTCAAATGGTTGCCGATGAAAAAAGTTTAGATGTTATGTTTAAAATCCTAAAATTAATCAAAAGAGCTGCGTAGAAAGAATATTTGTGAGAGAAAGAGAGATAAAAAATTGTTGATGACAAATTATGGTCAATATAGCCCTATTTATAGAATTGGAAATTAGCTTAAAAATACCA
Organism: Vicia faba; assembly: GCA_948472305.1. Taxonomy (NCBI): domain Eukaryota; kingdom Viridiplantae; phylum Streptophyta; class Magnoliopsida; order Fabales; family Fabaceae; genus Vicia; species Vicia faba. The sequence continues at coordinate 975,424,790 of OX451741.1, read as the reverse complement.
AAAAGGAAATTATCCAATATAAAAAGTTCAAGTTTTGTAGATTATATCTTGGTCAGCAAGTCTACAAACTCTAACCAATGAGAAATCAGTTTTGTCAATATGTGACCAATGAGAAAGTGACAAATCATGTGATTTTGTTGTTTTCATATATATAAGATTTTTTGGTTATTCTTTAATTGAAAATTGAAAAAAGTGAAGAAAAAAACTATTTTTGAAAACTTTCTAGTTAAAAAATATGAAAATAATAATGTAATAATAAAAATAGTGACTTTTTGAGAAGATTTATACCAATTGAGATTTGATTGAAACTTGGAGGACAAGATTAAGAACCTAGACACTTTTGTGATTTTTTTCTCAATATTGTGATTGATTTGGTGATTAATAAAAATTGATTTTGAAAGATTTCAATTATTTTCAACATCTTGACTATTAAGTGTATAAAATCAAATATTAAAAAAAAAAATTAAAATACCATTAAAATATAAAACAAAAATAATAATAAAATAATTAAAAAATAACTTTTTTATCCTTTTTAATTAAAAAACACACAAAAGAATATAAATACAAAAAGTAGTGTAATGAGACTTGAACTCATGACCTTCCACTTGCAAGCCTTACTATCTTATCAACTGTGTTATGTCATTCTATTCGAGACAAAAAGGTACATAGAGGCATATGAAGGTGGGGAAATATTTTTCTATTTTAAAAATATAAATAATTTAAAGTAAATTATTATATATTTTAAATAAGAAAAAATAAATTATTGTTAAACCAAATGTGAGTAATATCCAAAAATAACTATGGAACCAAGTTTAAAAATAATTTGAATATTTTAAAAATGGGGCGGGAAAATTTGGGATATGACAAGTGCACGTTTAACCTGGGTGGTAATTATGGGATTCTGGATAGTAGCGGGCTTGGGCCCAATAGCTTGCTTTTTTTGTCCAAATTACAGGGGGTGCAACCTGTAGCTTTAACAAGTAAATAAAAGAAATTTGGGGGGGGGGGGGAGGTTAATCAAAATGGGCTCGACCCAAAGCGAATCCAAGGGTGGCTCGTCTGGTTGTGTGCGGGGGCGTGTATGAGGCTACAGGGAGGAAACGTAATCTGGGGCGTTCGATTAAGATCAAAGGGCGGAGATATGAGGGTGTATGATAAGGGAAATGTATATGATAAAGGAGGAAGTATATTTTTCCTTTTCTTTCATTTTCTCATCATTTTCAATGATTTTCATCTCTCTTCTCTCTCGTCTTCTTCCCGTCTACTTATAACAACAAATCAACACTAAACCCAAAAACCTAGAGAAAACCCTAACAACCCCAAATCGCCTGCGACTCTAAGCTATATCCAAATTAACCCAAAATATCAACAATCAAACAAACATTAATCTATGTGCTTGTTACCTCTGATGCCGTGAATTTTCGAGTCTCTTCTTTCTTCGATCTTCATTTTTTCTTCTCTACTCACTTCTTTCTTCTTTGATTCTCAGGCTTTAAAGACGTTTGAGGATGACTGACGCGACAGACGGAGATTCAAGATATTAAGGTTTCTATTTAGAAATCCTAGATCTTGGATGTGGTGGCTTTGGTTCGGACTCCGAGTCTCCAATTTTCAAGATCCTTCTTCTTCTCTCCTTCTTCGGCTTTCAAATTTTTGGTCAGATCCGTTTCTAATCCCCCTTCTTTTCAGCTTGTAGGTACGATCGAAGAAGATGATGGAAGCAGCGGTGTAGCAGAAGAAGGCTCTAAGGCGACGGTGGCAAGGAATTGAAAGCGACAATGGCATAACTTAGATATAGGGTTTCAGAAATTAAAACCTAGATCTCTCTCCTTCTACTCCTTCTTTCCCTTCCCTTTTCACGATCTTTTTTCGATCGTTTTCTCCTAGAATTTTAGGGCTTTTATAGGCATTAGTTTAGGATGAATTATGAAAATTATGTGTAGTTTTTGGTTATCATATTAGTGATTAGAGTTGATTGATTTAGGAATTTATTAGAAATTAGGTTGATCTGTAAATTTACGATTTGATTGCGCTTTTATTGAGATTTGTTTGTAATGGATTTAGGTTTACATGTATCTGGACGATTTCGTATTAAAGATTTAATATAAATGTTTCTGCAAGATTTGATTTCTGCGAAGATTGATTTGTTTTGGATTTCAGAGCATTTGATGTACTGCATTTTCGGGCTTGTTTGCTTAGCATAAAAGATGAAGGACCATCCGCTGCTGAGAATTAGGGTTAAAACCCTAACTTGACTTTGGTCAACAAGTCTCAATAAAATAATTGTATTTCTAATAATATTATTAACTACTATTAATAATAATAATCTCTATTTGTAGTAAAATATCACCATACTATAGTAATAATACAATCATTAACAATAAAGGAATAATAATAATTATTATTATTATAATAATAATAATAATGAGTGATGATAAAAATAAAAAATAATACTATCCGGTGTAGACCTTGGATTAACCCTAATAATTCTAAGGGCCTCCAAAAGTATCTTAATGGGCCATCTAGTAAAAATAAGTAATAAGCCAAAAAATATAGCCCTCTTCACTATCTAAAACATGCCTCCAAAATAATTTGATGGATGATAAAATAAAAAGTGACAATAATTTTGAGAGACCCAATTGATCAGACTATAAAAAATCACACCCCCTTCTTATGGATTAAACATGGGCTCTAAGGTCTAATGGGATATTTGATTTAAGAAACCCACCCCCTTTAGAATTTTAGACCTCAATATATCTAGCCAAAATTCCAAAATAAATAATAAAAAATATAAAACTATGAATTGGAAATATGATAATGCTAGGTCTAAGACAAAAATTATTAATCGATATGGAAAATTTGGGCTATGACAAGTGTTCCTATTTAATCTCTCTTCGATTGAAGGTGCAATAATACACATGTATCGCACATTCGAATTGGAGGGTTTTTATATAATGGAAGACCCTACAATTTGACCAAATATTTGCTAGATAAGGATACACCATACAACATTCCCAAGAGTACGAAGAAATAGAAAAGATGATGATGCATCATCCTTCCAGAGTTTGAATAGAGTATGATTCAACTTAGATACGATGACGCGGATAACTCGTCAACACCTAAAAGAGATCATAGATTTTTCACGTATTTACCATAACCTAGGAGGTAAATAACTTGAGTTTTAAAATTGACTTACTAATGCTTTGAGACTAACATAGTAAGCTATAACACAGATTTCATATACTTATCGCAACCTGAGCAAGACAGAGCTTGATAACACATTGTCGCATGGAGACTAACACAATGAATTATATCAGAGGGACAAATAACATATTGCTGCTTTGAGACTAAAAAAATGAGTTATATCGTAGATTTCGTATATTTACTACAGCCTAGAGAGTAAACAATACAAAGATAGACTTATGTATTTATCATGTCCTAGAGGATAAATAACATAACCTAATAATTCATTATTGCTTGGAGACTGACACAATGAACTATAGATTTTTTGTATACCTACCACAACCTAGAGGATAGATAATACGAGGATAAGCTTGTTCATTTATCACGACCTAGAGGATAAATGACATATGGATAGGCTTATGTATTTATCACGACCTAGAGAATAAATAAAATAACCATGATAATTCACATACCTACCACAACCTAGAGGATAGATAATACGAGGATAAATTTGTGCATTTATCATGAATTAGAGGATAAATGACACGAGGATAGGCTTATGTATTTATCACGACCTAGAGGATAAATAACATAACCCTTATAATTCGTAAACCTTCCATAACCTATAGGATAGATAATACAAGGATATATTTGTGAATTTATCATGACCTAGAGGATAAATGACACGAGGATAGGCTTATGTATTAATCACGACCTAGAGGATAAATAACATAACTCTGATAATTCTTAAACCTACCACAACCTAGAGGATAGATAATACAAATTATGTTTTTCTGAAAAGTGTTTTGATAGTCGAATCTTAGATAACTAAACCAAAGATATGATCAGAGTTTACCAGTTGTGTCTATTCTTAACCAAGGTGTTTGTTTGTTTTGCGGACAAGATAATGAAAAATAGGCCCCAAGAAAGTTTGTAGTTTAACCAAAGTAGATTTGAAAAAATGTCATGCACAATGTATATGCTTAATGCCCTTAATTGCCATGGAGCCAAAATGTGGGTGAACTGAGTATTTTGTATATGCACCAAATGCTTGTATATGCACCAAATGTTTTTTGTAATTATTTTGATATTTTTCTCCTTTTAAACCACTGGTTTTTTCTTTTATGTCATCGACTCCTCAACATTGTATGTTGTGTTGTCGTGGTATTTTTGAGATGATTTGAACAAGGTGAATAATGTTAGCAATATTTTGATAATTGTATTGTAGGCGCATGCGTAGGCATAGATGTAGACGTGAACGCAGGCGTGGACGTAACCTAGGAGGCATGCGTAGATGCAGGCGTGGATTTTCTTTTGATGTTTTTCTAACCAAAATGGTCTTTGATGTTTTATCAAATGCTTTTATTTGCTTGTAAAATCCCCAAAATGATTTCAACGCATTATTCACAAGAAATAATCATAGTATTTTGCAAACAAGTCAGGAAAAAAAACACAATTGAAAGGTTGAAAAGGGAATTGTTGTATTTATGAAATTTCCTTTGAATAGGCGAAAGTACAAGATGTAATTCCTTGAAAGAGGTAGTTATAGAAAGTTTAACAAAATTTGAAAACGGCAATGAAAATAATAATCGCTACTGCTGTTTCTCCAATGTCCTTTTGGTAACTCCAATCTCATTTGCTTTTGAGTCAAATGATTTAGATTAATCCCTCTCATTCGTGGTCATAATTATGGTTCTTAGATCGTAATCTATTTGTTCTTTATTTTGAATAAGATCCCTAACTTTTTCCTGGACCGCCCTTTCGGTTTTCAATCCATCGAGATAAGTTTTTTTGCTCACGTCCCTAATTTTTTCCTGGACCGCCATTTCGAGTTTTCAATCCACTGGGACGCCCTTTTTTGCCTAAGTCACCCGTTTAGGGTTCTAACTTAGCAGGATTTTTATACATAGTATTTTTTTACTGCGTCAGAGTTCGTCGGATGTGGTAGTTCTTCCCCATCCATTGTTGTGAGTATACGACCACCACCCGAAAATGTTGTTTTAACCATATATGAATCTTCGTAGTTGGGTGTCCATTTACCACGTGAATCAAGGCGAGGTAGTAGAATCTTCTTGAGCACCAAATATTCTTCTTTGAATACTCGAGGAAGAACCTTCTTGTCAAATGCATTCTTTATTTGCTTTTGGTATAATTCGCATGGCACAGAGTTGTCAAACGTTTTTCTTCAATGAGGTTAAGCTGGTCGAGTCAGGTTTGAACCCAATCTGATTATTTAAGCTGTTTCTATTAGAACTTATATCGATGGAATCTCTACTTCAATAGGGAGTATTGCCTACATGCCATATACTAGGGAGAAAGGAGTTGCATCTGTTGACGTACATACGGAAGTACGGTAGCCATGTAGAGAGAAAGGGATAATTGCGTGCCAATGTTTACATGTCTTCACCATTTTTTGAATGATTTTCTTGATATTCTTATTGGCAATTTCAACGGCCCCATTCATCTTAGGTCGATATGGTGCGGAATTATGATGTTCAATTTTTAATTTATCGCATAACTCTTTCATCATTTTGTTGTTCAAGTTAGACCCATTGTCTATAATAATCCTTCTAGGAACCCCATATCTGCATATAAGATTCTGCTGGATGAACCGAGTAACCACATGTCTTGTCACATTTACATAGGACATGACTTCCACCCACTTGGTGAAGTAATTGATGTCAACTAGTATGAACTGGTGTATGTTGGAGGCTTTCGGTTTGATCATTACTATCATATCAATTCCCCACATCGAAAATGGACAAGGAGAACTCAAGACATTCAGAGGAGTCGGTGGCACATGCATTTTGTCGGTGTAGATTTGGCATTTGTGACATGTCTTTGTATAATAGTAGCAATCAACTTCCATCATCAACCAATAATAACCTACTCACAATATCTTTCTACCCATGGCATGTCCATTTGTATGAGTTCAAAAACTGCCTTCATAGATTTCTCTCATAAGTGTATCTGCTTCATGTTTCTCCACACACCTGAGCAACACCATATTATAGTTTCTTTTGTATAACACATCACCATTTAGAAAGAACTTTGAAGCTAGCTTTCGCAGAGCTCTGTTGTCAATTGTAGAGGCATTTTCTAGATATTCTTGCTTCTCGATATACCTCTTGATGTCATAGAACCAAGTCTTGTCATCTGGTCCTTCTTCAATGGCAACGTAATGTGTAGGTTCTTCAAAACGTCTGATTGTAATGTGTGGTTCGTGATTTGGCCAGGTTACTTTGAACATGGCTGAGAAAGTTTCCAAGGCGTTTGCCATCTGATTTTCTTCTCGCGGAATGTGAGTAAAGGTAATCTCAATAAATTTTGTAGCTAGCTTCAAGACATGATCCCGATATGGAACTAGTTTGGGATGTTTAATGTCTCATTCACTGTTGACTTGGTATATGACTAATGCTGAGTCTCTGTACACTTTGAGGTGCTTAATCCTTAGATCAATAGCAGCTTTTAGATCCAAGATACAAGCTTCATATTCAGCGATATTGTTGATGCAGTCAAAACATAACCTTACGGTATAAGGTTTATGAAATTTTTTCGAAGAAGTCAACACTGCCCCAATACCATGCCCTAGTGCGTTTGAAGCTCCGTTAAACATGAGTGTCCAACGTGCCTTGATTCAAGTCCTTCGTCGGGTCCTAGAATTTTGTAGTCGCCTATAGCCATGACATCTTCGTCTAGAAAGTAAAACTTCATTGGTTTATATTCTGGCAACGGCTGATGAGTCGGGTGATCAGCTAGTATACTACCTTTGATGGCCTTTTTGAGTAAAATACTGGATGTTGTACTCCGATAATAACATCTTCCATCTGGCTATTCTTCCTGTAAGAGCTAGTTTTTCAAACACGTACTTTAAAGGATCCATTCTTGCTATTAAACACATGCTGTGAGTTAACATGCCTTGCCTCGATCATTTAGTATCCCAAGCTAATGCACAACAAGTCTTCTCGAGAAGTGAGTACTTGGTTTCACAGTCTGTGAATTTCTTGCTGAGGTAGTAAATTGAATGCTATTTTCTACCTGTCTCATCATGTTTCCCCAATACACATCCCATAGATCCTTCAAGAACTGTTAGGTACATGAGCAGTTTTCCAGGAACTGGTGGTATCAAGATTGGTGGCTCTTGTAAATATTGCTTTATCATCTCAAAGGATGTCTGACAATCATCATTCCACACTATTGTTTGATCTTTTCAAAGTAATTTGAATATAGGATCGCACGTAGCAGTTAGGTGCAATATGAACCTTGAAATGTAGTTCAATTGTCCTAAGAAATCTTGAACCTCTTTTTCTATTTTTGGAGTCGGCATTTCTTGTATGGCCTTTACCTTGTCGGGATCTACTTCAATACCATGTTGACTTACAATAAAACCCAATAACTCTTCTGATCTGACACCAAATGTACATTTGTTTGGATTCAACAACAGTTTTAACTTTCACAAGCACTAGAATAATTTATATAAGTGAATGATGTGATCCTCCTCCGTATGGGATTTCTCAATCATATCATCCACGTATACCTCAACTTCCTTGTGGAACATATCATGAAATAGTGTGACCATAGCTCGTTCGTAGGTTTCCCCGACGTTCTTTAGACCGAAAGACATTACCTTGTAACAAAAAGTCCCCCAAGGAGTCATGAAAGTAGTCTTTTCCATATCCTCGGATGCCATTTTGATTTGGTTATAACCTGAGAAACCATTCAAGAATAAGAACACCGAAGCTTGAGTTGTATTATCCATAAAAACATCTATGAGGTAACGGGAAGTCATCTTTGGGATTTGCTTTGTTCAGATATCAATAATCTACACACATGTGTACTTTGTCGTCCTTTCTTGGGCACTCGCACGATGTTATATATCCAAGGTGGATAATCTACCACCGCTAAGAACCCTGCATCAAATTGTGTAAGGACTTCTTCTCGAATCTTGTTAGACATGTCCGAATGAGTTCTTCTAAGCTTCTACCTAACTGGAGAACAACCTTCCTTGAGAGGTAGTCTATGCACCATGATATTTGTATCCAATCATGGCATATCTCTGTAAGACCGGGAAAATATATCCACATACTCATGTAAAAGTTTGATCAACCTTTCTTTGACGTTTTCCTCTAAGGTTTCCCCTAGCTTGATTTCTTTTGGATCTTTCTATGTGCCAAGGTTGATGATCTCAATATATTCTTGGTACGATTGTACATTATCATCCATTTGCTCTAATACCCTCACCATTTCTTCAGAGAGTTCGAGGGCTTCTTCATCTTCCTCTTCAGCTTGGTTAATTGGTGCATCAAAATTATATCAAATAACAGCAGTAACATTATTGATGGTTTTAGGCATGGATCTGTACATTTGTCATATTTCGGTGCAGCTTAGTATGTGAATTTGGAATTGCTCCTTGCCTTTCAGAATAACTTTTGATGGTTCGTAGTCTAAACCAAAACAATTTTCCTTCTCATGTATATCCACAAGTTTACCTCAACCTTTTGAGGCACGATTTTCCATAACTGCTTGCAAATCTCTCCATAAAGTCATAGTAGGTTTCTTGATTTTCTCCATAGGTAGGTTTACCATTAAAGCAACCTCTAATACTTGAAATGGTGTTGCTATACATTCTTCATCCACACTGATATATTTATAGGACTCTATGTGACTTACAAAGATGTCCTCTTCACCATCGATTATAACCAATCTTCATTCAATGAGGAACTTCAATTTCTGATGTGGAGTTGAAGTAACAACCCCTACTGCATGAATCCAAGGTCGTCCGAGCAAACATGTATATGTTGGCTCTATATTCATTACTTAAAAGGTAATATAAAACATATGCAGATCGATCTTGATAGGAACATCCACTTCTCTAAATACTGAACTTTGAGAACCATCGAAAGCTTTAACTATCGTAGAACTTGGTATTATAACAACACCATCTAGTGTTAACTTCATCAAGCTGGATTTTGGTAATACATTGAGGGAGAATCAGTATCAGTGAGTACCCTGGATAGGTTAGTCGTACCTATCTAAATGTAAATGTGAAACTTCTTGTTGTAAGCTCTACCTTGTGGAGGCAACTCATTGTCATTAAAACCAATATATGATCCAAATGTTAAATTTTCTACTACATTGTCAAACTGATTCACTGTAATCTCCTTTGCAACATGAGCAGAACTGAGAATCTTCATCAGAGAGTCTCAGTATGCTTTTGAATTGGTAAGCAACGAGAGTATTGAAATTTTGGTCGGGGTTTGGTGTAGCTAATCCACCACCCTATAATCACTTTTCTTGATTATTTTCAAGAATTCTTCCGCATATGGGTCAATAAAAATTCTTGCTTGGAGGTTTTTGTTCTTGACTTGCCTCCACCATAACTTTCCCCTTATCCTTAGCCACAACATCATCCTTCTTCTGTGGTTCGGGACCATATATTTGACCACTTCGAGTCATTCCCCCTTTCCTGCTATATTTTTGATTGCAGGTTCTTAACTTGTGGATGCCTCGCATTCTTGTTTTAAACCATTAACATAGAAAGTAGTATCAAAACTCCATGGTACGACATTGTCACTTTTGTACGACACGGGGGATGGTCCCCTAATCACCATTGTAGTTTTTAGAATCACTGGTATTATCATAGTTTGTCGCGGTATTGTTATTGGTGCTTCTATTGACTCTCCCTAAGGAATCGCTAGAGTCTTCTTAGCAGGACTCGACTCTTGGCGGGGGATTACCAATTGCTTCTTCGTACTTCTATCAATTTCAACTACGTATTCTTCCTCAGGGTATTTTCTGAATTGGACTATTTTGACATCTTCTCAAAAGCTTCATTGTGTTCCAGGAGGAACCCACATTCAAACAAATATTATTTTAAGATATCTATCAGAGCTTTTACTCGTCTAGCTTCCCCAAAGTCAATGATTACTTCAATTGCATTCACAGTTGGTCCACCATGCGGAGGCATGGGGTTTTTCTTGATGTTCGGCTTGTCAAAAGTGATATCTTGGGAATCCAACAAATCTTGAACCTTATGTCTGAAGGCCCGACATTTTTCTATGGTATGCCCCAGAGAATTGGCATGATACTCACACCTGGAATTTGGATCATACTTTGGTGAGAGTGCCCCAATTGGATTAGCTAATGGCTTTATCTCAACTAAAGATGATTTGAGTTAGTTCTTCAGTAATTGACTGTGAGGCATAGGGAGAGGATCAAATCTTCTCGGAGGCCTTACAAACCTGTTCTATTGTTGTTGTTCTTGTGGAATCACCAATGGTAGTTATACTCTTGGATGTGACGCCACAATGTTAATTTATTCTTCCTTCTTTTTTGAAAAGTTAGGAACATGCCTCTTTGAATTGTAAGGGGTACTGCATGATTCCCCTTGTATCTTGCCACTTTTTATGCCTGCTTCAATTATTTCGCCAATAGTTACCAAATCACAAAATCTGGAAGAGACGCTTCCTACCATGTTATTATAGTACAACCATTGTAAGGTACCCATGAACATATCTACCAATTATTTCTCCAAGAGTGGTGGTTGTACATGTGCTTCCATTTCTCTCCATCGTTGAGCATACTCTTTGAAGGACTCATCTTTCTTTTGAGATAAGTTCTAGAGCTGCATACGGTTAGAAGCCATGTCCAAGTTGTATTTATACTGTCTTAAGGAAGTGTTAGCAAGATCTTCCCATGTATGAATAAGGACTCGCTCCAATTGCATGTACCAATCTAAAGATGCCCCACTCAAATTGTCTTGGAAACAATGGATCATTAACTTCTGATCTTGAGCATAAGCATGCATTTTTCTGTAATACATGCGTATATGGTTCCTCGGGCATATGAGTCACTTATATTTTCCAAAGTCAGGTACTTTGAATTTTGGGTGGATCACTACATCCGAAAATAGACCAATTTTGAGAGCATCAACATCGAAAGCATCATAACCCTACACATCCTTCAACCTTTCCTCAAGAGCTTTAAACTGAGTGAGTGCCATGGGATTTTCAGCAACATTAGTATGGGTTTTCCTTTGAGGTACTTGGTTGACGTCTTCTAAGTCATGGTCTCCATACTGCAGGTCAATGTAATTATCCATTTTGTATGGATTGTTGACTGGAATATGCAAGGTATCAGATGCCCTACCTTCGGTAGAGGTGGGACAAATCCTTCAGTATCAGCTTTCTCATCAACCGGTGTTGACAAACTAGAATATTTGTGGTTTATCTCTTCTCCTCTCTATGTATTTCTCTTTTGTTGGGTTTTCTATGTATTTTTACTTTGAACTCATATATATTTGTCACCCATGGTGTTGTATAAAACTTGCTTTACAAAACTTTGTTGATTATTGTCCTGGATTTTTACTCTGTGAGGGATTTGGGTTGTTATAGACATATATTGCTCAGATTCTTATCTAGGATGATTATTTGTTATTTTCTGGATTCTAGAGGCAGATTTAGAGCTGACATTCACTTTGGGTATCACAACTTAATGCATCTGTGTTGTTTGTGTTGCTATGAGAAATCGGCAACGTGAGCGATATGGTTGACTTATGTGTTGTTGAGGTTGGTTGAGAGATGTATGCCGAGATGATATAGTGGGTGTTCCAATTGATACGTGTTATCATTGATGAATATTGTAGGTTGAGTATAATTGGTCGATATGTTTAAGTTTGTGATGAGTATAGTACATTCGAGACGGATAAGTTTGTCTTTCCTTTTTATATATTTATTTTCTATTGATGCCTTTTACCTTTCCTTTCAACCCACTAAACCCCAAACTCATTAATAAGAGATTGTCGAACGGCAATTCAGTAGCACTAAACTCTATGGACACGATGAAATATAACCTATACATCACCTGATAAATTAATACTTTACTTTTTGCTTACCACTTTATCCTTTCAGCAAAATGGCGTCGTTGTCGGGGATTGGTGTTTATTGTTTCACATTGTGATAATTTCTTTGTTTTTGAGTTTTGTAATTAATGTATATGTTGTATAGAATTTGTAAATGAACTTGTTTATGTTTAATTGTACATCTATTTTTATATGTTTACCAAACTTGTAAATAGTTACATGTTTTTTATACTTGTATATTTTTGTTTCTTTTCACGTTTGCCAAAAGTGTGGTTGGATGTGTAGTTCCGGTTAGATCTTTAGGAGATGAGAGAAAAGGCGAGAGTAAAATAATTTGGCTCATTCGAATCAATGTGTGGGTTTGTAAATAATAAGCATCGAGCTTACAACATAAAATAATCATGTTTTTATTATTTTTAGTTGTTTAGTTGTTTTTCATTGTACTAGTTTAGATAATGTGTGAATGTTGTTTTAACATGTTGAAATTGAATTTGTTTTAAAACTCTCAAATCTTAACTTTTCAACTTGTTAATTCACTTTCACCCATTTGTTTTGTTATGTCATTTTGTATTTTTCCAAAAGCTTGTCGTGTTTAGCTTGAGGAAGTTTCTTAATATTGTAAATATTGTAATTGTTGTAAATTGAGTGTGTAGGGTGATTGTGCAGGGTGATGTGCTGCACCAGCTGCTCCTATCCTATTTCTACATCTAGTGTAGCACTCTTAGAACGATAGTGTCCGCTTAGCATGCTCTCTTGTGTTGCACCAGTGATTTTTTTTTAATTTCACTTGGCCCTCCTTTTTCTCACGTTCACCATGGCTTTGTATTAGTGAATAATAATAATATTATTTTTCTAATTCTTTTGTTGTTGTTTGGACTCCAATTTTGGTCTGGTAACTTGAGTTTCAAGGTGATTTTCCGATTTTGATTGATTCAACTTGCAGATGTATGGAAATAATATTGTTTTGAAGTTGGTGCACGCCAGGTACTCATTTATCGCTTTCTATAGCATAGCATGTTTAGGAAACTTATCATTTGTATAATTACGATACCATTCATTCTTTTGGCATTACTTGCTTTTGATTGAATCACTTTAGTTCCCTTTTTTACCCCAATTATGAGGAAGCTTTCCATTGTTCATATATGCTAGGGGATACAATTCTTGTTTTAACTGAATTTCGTTATGTTTAATATTTTGTTTGTGTTGATCATTTTGTTTCATTTTGAGCACAACTACCTAACCAAATAGTCAATTCACCTTGTGAGTGTATGAACTTTTGTTAACCCATTTTGAGCCTTTTTGTCTATGTCCATGTTGTTTTCGAACCTAATGCTTATCTATGAGTGTTTGTTTTTTATTTTTGAATGGGTGTTGATTCTTTGTTTTCTTGAATCCTCAAATATGATTTTTAATTGAATTTTTACCTTGCCTTAGAAAGTATGGAGTATTCACTTTAACGTTTGTTGAATTCAAGTTGGGGAGAGATTTTTTTGCTCACTTATGTTAGTTATTGCTATGAGGTTGTGAAAGAGAAAAAGAAAAGAAAAGTGAAAAATAAGTGAAAAGAAAAAGAAAGAAAAAAGAGAAATTTTTTTTTGAAAAACAAAAACAAAGAGAGTAGAATAATGTTGTGTTGAATAAGTATTGTGATTGGTGTGAAATTTTGGGGATGAAGAATAATTTTGATTGATATTTTATTGCTTGAAACTTTGTGAGTTGCTCACTCCCTTAGGTTTAGGCAAGTTTTTGTTTCAATTAGCTTTAGGACTTATCCCTTGTTTGTTAACCAAGCCACATTACAACCTTGAAAAGCCCTTGTGATTCTTGCCTTTGTATTTTCAACATGATTTTTTGGGTGAATGCATAATTGAGTCTTTTGTTTGTTAGATTGTGGATGAGTGTTTTTTGTCCCTCACTTTTGTGTGTTCTTCATCTACCGATGAGTTTTTACTAGGTGTGGTTCATGATTGAGCTTATTTTGTTTTAGAATGTTTAGTATGATTTTTGTACATAGGATTCATTTTGTTTACATGTTGTCATTGTAATATTATGGTAATTTTTGTCTTGCGTGTGCCTTTTTGGTTGAACCATACATTTGTTTTGTTTTCTGAAACTTGTTGATCCATGATTCTTTGGTTGATTACTTTTGTTCTTCGAGTTGTTTAGCCTTGTTTGAGGAAAAACAAGCTCGAGTTGGGGAGAGTTTGATAAGTGCAAATTGTAGCTATTTTTGAATATACTTTTTTGGAAGAAATATATTTTTGTATATACTTTTTGTTGCACTTATCGCTCTTTGTTGTTAATTTCGGTTGAATAAACCCGACTTTTGTGTATATACGTTTAGTTTGTGTTTATGTGTACAAAGTGTGTCATTTGATGTTTTTCCATGTATTTTGTAGGTATTTTAATCACATTTGGAGCATTGAGGAATAAGGTGTCGAAGGCACAACTCCGGATGCATTTTTTCGGAATAAAAGACCAGTTTTGAGAAGTTTTGCCCAGGAGAGCATGCTTAGCGCGGTTTGCCCGCTAAGCGCGAGTCCGTGCAGCGTATTTTGTAGCGCATTATGCATGTTTTGAAGATTTGGCAGAACCATAGTTTTTGAGCCTGCTAAGCGAGAGTAGCCTGCTTAGCGCGATTTAGGCGGTTTGATATGTAAAATAAGGAAGTCATGCTTAGTGCGGTCTATTGAGATTTGTTTTAAAACTTCATTTTCATTTCATTTTAGGTCATAGTTTTTGGGATGTTTTTGTTCCAAAATTCCATCAACCTCAATTTTTATATATTAGCTTAGAAAACAACACTAGGGTTTTGCTTATGGATAATTGAAGGTGGATTTCTCATCGACCGACACTGACAAACTAGAAGATTTATGGGTTATCTCTTCTCCTCTCTATGTATTTCTCTTTTGTTTGGTTTTGTATGTATTTTACTTTGAACTCATGTATACTTGTCGCCCATGGCATTGTATAAAAATTGCCTTACAAATCTTTTTCGATTATTGTCCTGGATTTTTACTGTGTTAGGGATTTGGGTTGTTATAGACATATATTGCTCGGATTCTTATCTAGGATGATTATCTACTAGTATCTGGAATCTATAGATAGATTTAGATATGACATTCAATTTAGGTATTAGAACTTAATGCCTATGTGTTATTTGTGTTGCTCTGAGAGATCGTCATCGCGAGCGATATGGTTGACTTTTGTGTTGTTGAGGTTGGTTGAGAGATTGCAACTGAGATGAAATAGTGGGTGTTGTGGTTGATACATGTTGACATTGATGAATATTGTAGGTTGAGTATAAATGGTCGATAGGTTTAAGTTTGTTATGAGTAGAGTACATTCGAGTCGGATATGTTTGTCTTTCCTTTTTATACATTTATTTTCTGTTGATACCTTTTAACTTTCCTTTCAACCCATTAAACCCAAAACTCATTAACGAGAGATTTTCGAACGGCAATTCAGTAGCACTAATATCTATGGACATGATACGATATAACCTATATATCACCCGGTAAATTAATATTTTACTTTTTGCTTGCCGCTTTACCGTTTCAGCATTATGGCATAGACATTTGGCACATGTCAATTTTGATCTACTTAATAAAATAGTTTAAAAAGACTTAGTAATTGTTCTACCTAAAATAAGTTTTCAAAAGATCACCTATGTGATGCATGTCAAAAGGGTAAGCAAACAAGAGTCTCTTTTAAATCTAAAAATGTTGTTTCAACATCGATACCTCTTGAGCTCCTTCACATGATTTGGTTGGATCTTCACGGACAAAAAGCATAGGTGGTAATTTACTATGGGTTTGTTATTGTAGACGATTACTCATGATTTTGTTGGACTATTTTCTTACATAGAAAAGATGAAACATTCTCGACTTTCACATGTTTTGCCAAGTTATCTCAAAATAAATTAAATTCTAAAATAGTTGCAATTCGAAGAGCTCATTGAGGTGAATTTGAAAACAACCTCTTTAAAGATTATTGTGATAAATTTGATATTGAACATAACTTTTTCAGCTCCTAGAACTCCATAACAAAATGGTGTCGTGGAACACAAAAAAACGTGTTTTTGCAGAGTTGGCAAGAACAATACTCAATGATTGTGGTCTACCAAAAATTTTTTGGGTCGATGCTATTAGCATGACATGTTATGTCTTGAATATGATACTTATTCGTCCTATACTTGACTAAACACCTTATGAACTTCTAAAATGTAGAAAATAAAATTTATCGCATCTTCATGTCTTTGGATGCAAATGTTTTATTTTAAATACTGGAAAAGATAATCTTGGAAAATTTTAATTGAAAGCCGACAAAGGTATCATTCATGGATACTCACAATCTAGTAAAGCATGTAGAGTTTATAACAAAAGATTACTTATTGTTGAAGTGTCTGTTCATGTTTCTTTTGATAAGACTTGCCCAAATAATGTTGGGAAAGGTATTTCTTTTCATGGTGTAGGTGCATCTACAGAAGACAAGATCAAAGACACTGATAAAGGAGTTGATCAACCTAAAATGGTTGAAATTGAGAAGGAGGAAGATGACAACTAAGAAAAGAAGGATGATGAAAGTCAAAAAGAAGATTATGTTCTTCCATTGGAGTGGAGAACCTCCAAGGATCATTTGATTGACAACATTATTGGTGATATCACCAAAGGGGTAACAACGTGCTCCAAGATGAGTAATTTTTGTTATCACCACTGGTAAATGCTAAGAATGCTAAAAAGTCATTCACAAAAAAGAGCATTTATCGAATATACAAAGAACTTATTCATAGAATTATGCACACTTTGACAATAATCTGATACATCTACTAAAATTGTGTTTAAGTTATGCAGGAAAAGATGAAAGGATGAAAAAAAGAAAAAAAACACATGTCCTGTTTCGCTACAGCGAGCTTGTAGTGAAGATAAGTTATCTAAGCGATCTTAGTTCGCAAAGGGAACTCAACCCAGAAAAACAAAATAGCCAAGTTAGTTGCAGCAAAAAGAAGCGAGCAATAGCGAAGGCCCGATTCGCTAAGCGAGTCTCGTTTCGCTTAGCAAACCCAAGACATAAGAAAAAGTAGCCCAGTTCGCCATGAGCGAAGAATTGCGAGACATGTTCGCTTCGTGAGAAAAGGTTCGCGTAGCTAACTTTTGGGATTCGCTAAATCGAGTCTCATTTCACTTAGCGAATCCGAGATAGAAGCAAAAGTAGCCTAATTCGCCATGAGAAAAGAATGTCGAGACATGTTCGCTTCACGAGAAAAGGTTCGTGTAGCAAACTTTTGGCGGTTTGCTGAAGGAGGTTTAAATCCAAAATATTAATGAAGAAGAAACAACTACTTCTCTAAGTGAAGAATAGTTCACTTAGCGAACACAGGCGGCCAGAAACACTATAAAAAGGACCAAGTGCATTGGAGAAAGGAGATAAGGTTTTAGTTTGATATACAATTTGTAATAGTTAATATTTGTGATCCCGAGAGTTGTACTAGACACTTAGGGGAGGGAATCAAAGAACCGAGTTGGATAGGCATCAAATAAAGAGGAATCATCGTTGATGCTCATTCATCTCCAAGTCTTCCTTTTTGTATAAGCTACCATGAAAATGGCTAGATAAACTCTCTCTCTCTCTCTCTCTCTCTCTCTCTCTCTCTCTCTCTCTCTCTCTCTCTCTCTCTTTCTAGGGATTGGATTACTCTACCGAAATCATATGTATATTTACAGATTATACTTTTAATATAAGCATGTTGTTATGATTATCGATTCTATCTTGTTATTATCAATCTTATGAATTTGAATGCTAATGAAAATTGAATTTGGAATCATAAATCAAAGATAATGACTCACTTAAACACTAATTGCTAGACATAGAATCAGGTTTAAGATCCATTTGAATACTTGAGTTTAAATACATTCAGTTCATTTAATCGTTTGAGACATCATCAATTAAGAAATTCGAGGGAAATATTGAAACTGCATGTAGATATATATGTTGTCTTTGAAAAGTATGTGGAGATAGTAATAAAAACATGGTTATTGATTTTATACGAAATTAATTGGTATATTTCATACGTGAACAGTAGAGGAAACCTAATCCCTGCAAGATTACTCTTTTTCTTGAACTCGCATTTATATTATTTCGTTCAATTTACGTTTCAATACTACTCTCAAACCAATACAGTTAAAAAAATTTAACTTAAGACGATATCAATAATTTGATCACTAGTGATATCGCTCCAGTATCTGTGGATACGATAACAAAAATAATTTATTTTGATTTACTCAACATTAAAGTAGCGCCATTGTCGAGGACTGGCGTTTAGATATTACGAGCCTAATGATTATTGTCATCTTTTTAAGTTCATATATTTTTTTAAAATATTGTATATACATATATTATTTATCTTACTTTTTCCTAACATTTCTTTGTTAGAATTGCAAAGCTTTGTGTATGCAAGGTACAAACTCGAGGGAACTAGTATCTTTTGTTCCTGAGATCGAAAGAACAACCCGAAAGAACAAAAGATGTATAAAGATGCAAAAGCAATCAACAAAAGAAGAAGGAATATACTTTTGAATTATCAGCAACTTCAATCACAAAAAACATGACAGAGGAAGATACCGTTGACGGTCCTTATGAAAGTAGCCCAAGACAATTTGCTCGTATCACCAACAATCCAGTCGCAAGACGAGAGGAGATGAAAATAGGGCTAGTGAAAATACTATAGATAATCCTTTTGCAGGTTTTAATCATGAAGATCCATACACCCACCTCACTAAATTTTATGAACTCGCCGGTACATTAGGTGCACCTGAGGCGGAGGAAGAAGTTGTATTCATGAGATTATTTTCGCACTCCTTGATTAGCAAAGAAAAGGATTGGTATCTCGACCAACCAACAGAAACCATGACTAATTAGAATGTTTTGGGAAGGAACTTTCTTAATAGGTTTTTCTCTCATGGACGCGAAAATAGCTATTGCCGCATTTACAGAAAGTGAAAATAAAACTTTAAGTGAAGCTTAGGAGTGTTACAAATCCATGCTACGGAAATGTCCAGATCATAGTTTTGACAACATTTCGCAAATCCACATCTTCCGCAATAGATTGCAGCCCCAACCGAAATTCTTACTCGAAGCAACAACCAGTGGTTCCTTGATAGAAAAAAGCGCAGAAGAAGCAGTCGCAATTATCAACAGAATGGCTCTTACCGATCATCAAGTCCAATACAATCGAGGTGCCACTCAAAAGAAACCTGGAATTTTGGAATTATATATGAATGATGCAATTCTAGCGCAAAATAAGCTTCTCACTCAAACCGTAGAAGAGTTGACAAAATAGTTGTCCAAACTGCCACAACAACTCAAGGAAATGCATGATTTGCCAAAAACATCGCAACAAGTGGTCGTTTGTGAGTTAGATACAGGAGACCGTCAAACTGGTTTTTGTCATCCAATCAATGAAGAAGTCAATTACATGGGAAATCAACAATAAAGATCAGCTTTGTGCAATCAAAACTACCAACGCAATAATAATACTAATTACAATTAAGGGTGGAGGCAAGAAGCTAGAACAACAAACCGATAAAACCAGTATCAAATAAACACCGGCCGCAAAAATACAAATCAGCAAGATATAACATCTAATCTTGAAGATACCTTACAAAAATTCATGAAGTTGTCTGTTGCAAACCAGAAAAACACTGACGTGTCAATCAAGAATCTAGAAACACAGGTCGAACAAATTACAAAGTAATTGGCAGAGCAACAAGGAGGTACCTTCACAGCCACGCCTCAACCAAATCCAAAAGAAAATTGAAAAGAAATCACTATAAGGAGTGGTAAGCTTTTGAATGCAACCGGTAGTGAAATCGAGAAAAAGAAAAAAAAAGAGTAGTTGAAAAAAAAGAAGAAGTAGAAAAGAAAAATAAAGATGAGGAGAAAGATGAAGAAAATAAAAGTAGTTAGTAGAAAAGGAGCAAGAAGAAGAAAAAAATGAGCAAGGAATGATTGAAGGGCGGAAAAGTTTAAAAAACCAAGAGAAGAGAAAGGAAAAACGATAAACCCGCCGATACAAAACCTACCTTATCCTCATGCTCCAACAAAAAGATAAAGAGAGGCAATACGCTTGATTTTTGTATAATATTCAAGCGGTTGCAAATCAATATTCCATTTGCGGAAGTACTTGAACAAATGCCTACGTATGCTCGATTCTTGAAGGAAATTCTCACCAAGAAAAGGAGAATTACATATGAAGAAACTATACACCTGGATGCAAGCTGCAGTGCAATCATTCAGTGCACGCATCCACAAAAAGAAAAACAGCTAGGAAGGGTTACGTTACTAGTAAACATTAGAAAAGCTTTAATTGATCTTGGCTCAAGCATCAAACTCATTCCTCTCTTAGTCATACGAAGAATTGGTGATTTGGATATGAAGAGTACAAGGATGACTTTGCAGTTGGCCGATAAATCAGTTACAAAGCCATCTGGTATAGCCAAAGATGTGTTAGTCAAGGTAGATAAGTTCATATTTCCCATTTATTTATTTGTTATGGATATAGAGGAAGATGATGATGTTCCATTTATCTTGGGGCATCCTTTCATGAAAACCACACATATGATGATTGATATTAACGATGGTTTAATGAAAGTGTGTGTTCAAGATGAAGAAGTCAACTTCAACCTCTTTGACGCAATGAAACATTCCAAAGATAAGGGATCTTATTTTAGAGTTGATACAATTGATAAAGAAATTCTGAAAGTACAAAAAGAAGCACACTTGACAGCATCTTTAGAAAGAGCCCTCATGAATGTCTTTGAAGTTCTTGATCCGAAAGATGAAAATAAACTCAATCAATGCTTAGCAAATCTGGATCCAGCACAAGAAATATCGTTGAAAGAAGCAAGAATTAAGGAATTGAAAGAAGAATCCATGGAAAAGAGCACCAAATTGGAATTGAAGTTATTATCGGAACACTTGAAATATGTGTTCCTCGATGAAGAATGCACGAAATTGGTGATAATTAACAAATTTCTGACCATCCATGAAGAAAGTAAGCTCATTCAAGTTCTTAAAAGGAATCAAAGCGCAATAGGTTAGGTATTATCAGATTTGAAGGGAATCAGCCCATCATATTGTATGCATAATATCATGATGGAAGAAAATTTCAGACCAATTGCCCAACCATGACAGTGTTTGAATCCAACAATGAAAGAAGTCTTACAAAAAGAGGTTATCAAGCTACAGAGGCATGTATTATTTATCTAATTTCAAATAGTTCTTAGGTAAGTCTTGTCCATGTAGTACCAAAGAAAGGTGGGATGACGGTGATAAAAAATGAGAAAAATGAATTGATTCCAACCCGGACTGTAATTGGATGGTGTATGTGCATTGATTATCGAAGACTCAATCAAGTAACAAGGAAATATGATTTATCGCTTCTATTCATGGATCAAATGTTTAAAAGATTATCCAGACAACAATTTTATTATTTCTTAGACGGATATTCCGGGTACAACCAAATCACCATAAATCCCGAAGATCGTGAAAAAATAGCCTTCACTTGTCCATTCGGTATATTCTTATATAAAAGAATGCCTTTCGGTTTATGCAATGCGCATGCGACATTTCAAAGATGTATGCAGGCCATTTTTAGAAATATGATTGAAAAATGCATCAAAGTATTCATGGACGACTTCTCCGTGTTTGGTGAATCATTTGAATTATGCTTGAATAACTTAGACACCATACTGAAATGGTGTGTGGAGACGAGTCTGGTATTAAATTGGGAAAAGTGTAATTTCATCGTGATTGAAGGCATTGTTCTTGGGAATAAAATTTCAGCCAAAGAAATTTAATTGGATAAAGCTAAAGTTGATGTCATTAAAAAGCTGCCACCTTCAACCAATGTCAAGGGAATCTAAAGCTTCCTTGGCCATGTTGGGTTTTATCGATGGTTCATCAAGGATTTCTTAAAGATTTCAAAACCATTAAGCAATATCCTCAATAAAGACATGTAATTTATTTTTGATAAAGATTTTTTAAATGCTTTTGAAAGTCTAAAAGAAAAATTGAGCACCGCACCTGTAATCACTGCACCCGATTGAAAAATTAACTTTCAACTCATGTGCGATGCAAGTGATTATGCAGTCGGGGCTGTTTTATGACATAGAAAAACCAAAGTTTTTCATGCCATATAATACGCAATCAAAATACTAAATGATGCACAAGTTAAATATGCAACCACGGAAAAAAGAACTACTTGCTATAGTGTACGCATTGGAAAAGTTTTGGTCTTATCTCATAGGGTCCAAGATTATCTGTTATACTGACCATGTAGCAATCAAGCATTTGATTAATAAGGTGGATTCAAAATCAAGGATAATCAGATGGATGCTTCTCTTGCAAGAGTTTGATTTAGAGTTCCGTGATAAGAAAGGAACCAAAAATATGGTTGCGGATCATCTATCAAGGTTGGTAAATCCTGAAATTAATAAGGAAGAAAGAGAAGTCCTTGAAGAATTTCCCGATGAAAAACTGCTCATGATTGAGGAAAGGGCATGGTTTGCATATCTTGAAAATTACAAAGCATGTGGACTTATTCCCGGAGATCTCAATTGGCAACAAAAGAAGAAGTTCTTGCATGATTCCACTCATTACGTATGGGATGATCCATATTTGTTTAAAATTGGAGCCGATGGATTATTAAGAAGGTGTGTTACTAGAGAGGAAGCAAGAAGCATCACATGGCATTGCCGTAATTCACCATACGTCGATCATTATAGTGGAGAACGAATAGCCTCCAACGTATTACAAGCAAGATTTTATTGGCCTACTCTATTCAAAGATACTTATGAACATGCCAAAAATTGTGATAATTGTCAAAGGGTTGGTGGAATTTCCAAGGGAAATGAAACGTCGTTACAAAGCATGCTCAAAGTGGAAATATTTGATTGTTAGGGGATCAATTTTGTTGGACCATTTCCATATTCTTTAAGCAATGAATATATCTTGGTAGTGGTTTATTACGTATCCAAGTGGGTGAAGGCTATAGCATTACCAAAAGCAGATAGCAAAATGATAGTGAAAGTTTTAAAATGAAACATCTTCACGAGGTTTCGAACACCAAGAGTATTGATTAGTAATGGAGGCTCTCATTTTTGTAATGCACAACTTGCGAGAGCTCTTGAACATTATGGTGTCAAGCACAAGGTAGCATCACTATATCATCCACAAAGAAATTGACAAGCAAAAGTATCTAATCAAGAGGTAGAAATTATCTTAGAAACAATTGTTTCAACCTCACGGAAATATTGGTCATTAAAGCTTGATGAACCTCTTTAGGCATATCGTACCCCATACTAAGCACCAATAGGCCTTACTCCATTTCAGATGGTGTACGATAAATCTTTCTATTTAACGGTTGAATTAGAACACAAAGCCTTTTGGGCTTTAAAATCTCTCAATTTTGATTCACAACAAGCTGGTGCAAAAAGAAATCTACAAATACACGAGCTTGATGAACTAAGGCTGCAAGCTTATGAATCTTGAAAGTTATACAAGGAAAGAGTGAAGAAATATCATGACAACCGAATATTGCCCAAAGACTTCAAAGTGGGGAAATGGTTCTTATTTTATCCCAAAATTTGCCCTCTCATCTTTGATACAAATTAATTCACGATATCTCCTCATGCTCGTGAAGGTCTCAATTACTCAAGACTGTTCAAGGGTTGACTAGACAAACTCTCCTCCTAAGCAATTGACCTACAACTAGGGTTTTTCTTCTCTCAAATAAAATTGGAATTCTAATGCCTCAAGTGGATTTCATGGTTTCTCATATGTCTCAAGGTACCCTCATACCAAATTTCAAGCCTTACATCACAAGTTTGCTCAGTCAATTAGTCAGATGATTGAAAATTAATTGTATTAGACAAAAAGTTAACTTTGACCAATTTATATTCAAACTTCAATATTTTTGGTCAACATCAACATTTTAAAGTCACATTCATCATTTGGTCAAGGGTTGATCATGATTCATCAAGAAAACTCAAGATTCATCAAAAGTCAAAAGTTACTAAATAGGGTATTCTTAAGGAGAAGTCAACTGAAATTTGACCAAACCTAACTTTCACATACTTCATCAAAAATTCCTCAACCAAAGCCTATGTTGAAGGAAATTCAATTCTCTACAACTTTGTCTCTTTAAGCTCAAGGCAAAAGATGCTTCATTTGAGAGATATGAGCCAAAACATTACAGGTCATTTTGAAAGTCAACAAAAAGATTTTTTTTGTCAAAGTAATTTACATAAAGATAAAGGCTTAAAATGAAAAATTACCAACATGAAAGTTATAGGAGGAATCTTGAGGTTTCTAAAAAGTCCAAGATCATCTTCATATGACAAAAACTGAGAGAGTTATGATTAGTGCAAGTTGGGAAATTTTGAGAAAATGCATGAAGTTCAAATTGAGCAAACTTGAATTTTTGGGATAATGGATCTAAGTTTTTAGGTTCAAACGTGTTCATGACCTTATATTAGACCTTTAAATCCATTCATATATTTTTGTGGTTTTTATTTCTTTTTATTTTGATTTTATTCAATTAAAAGAAATATAAATCAAATAAAATACCAAATAAATGATACAAGGCGTGTGGACTTTTGTTTTGATCAGATTTGAAGCCCAAAATGTTCATGATAACTTGGAAAAATCGTACATCAAAGGACACAAAAATCTTCCTTAAGAACAAGCCCTAAAATTCCAAAATTCTCAAAACTGGGGAAAACCCAAACCCTCGTGTGCAGTTGTTCTCAATTAATTCTAAGCATCAAATCATCTTCCTGGGGTTCTCAAGAGTTCATTCCAATCATTCTTGAAGCTTGAAGCACGCCAGAACTCTCTCCCTCAACATCGTCAGTTTGGTAAACTTATTGAATTTTAAATTTTTAATATACGTATTTTTGAATGATTTGATGCATACATATGTGTTCATGATGATGTTTGAAACTGTTTTGATGAATCATTTGCAAGCTTTGACACAGGAATAACAAAACACCATTAATAGGGCAGTTTGAAATGTTTTCTTTGAAACTCACTCTACAGGTGTTTTTAGGACAAAATAAGACCACTAATGGATTCAGGAGGTCCAAACTAAGGGGATATGATCCCTCTTTGTCTTTGATTCTTGCTGTTTTTGCATGTGGAGTTTTCAAGCCATCGGAGAAGACGACCAGAGCTAGGGCTCCGACGCTTTTCTGATCTAGAATTTTTAATATATTTTGATTTATTTTTGTTTAATAACAAAAAAAATAGTGTGGCATAATGGTGAGTGATACGCTGGTATTGTAGAAGGCGTGGGTTCGAGCCAGCCTTTTTTCAAAAAAAAAATTCTTTCAGATTTCAACACAGGTTAATATTAAATTGAGTGCTTCCTATTTCACAACACAAGCAACATACTGGCCTAGTGGAAGGCAGCGCATCCTGTTAGGCTGAGGGCGTGGATTCAAGTCCCATCCCATGCATTTGTTTTTCCCTATTTTTTTCACTAACCCTAATTCTTTTTTTCTATTTTAATTAACCATTAACAAGCCTAAAAAACCCCTAATAAATTAGGATTAGTTTTTTTAGATAGCAATTAATTTTTTGACATATTTTTCATTTATTAATTAATTAAGTTAATTATCTCTTTTCTTAAATCTTAAAATTAATTAGAAATAATTAGGTTTTAATTACTATTTATTAACTTAAAATTATTTTCTACAAAAAACACAACATTAAAACATTTTTTCTAACATCGTTTCTTATTTCTTTTTGCTATTTAATTTTCTTAGATAAAATGTATAGGTCACATTATCAATGTAATAGCTTAAATTTACATTCCCGTGTTTTTTCCTATTATGTATCTGCTCTGAGGATGTAATAGCGTAGGTTTAATTTCCCGCAACTTTATATACCTATGTATCTTCCCTAAAGCCATGTAATAGTGTAAGACTTTATATTCTGCACTTTAATTTTCTGTATATATTTAACTGCTAGTAAAATAGGTTTTGCATGGCAAGACTAAAAGCAACATGGAAAACCTAATTTACAAGATAAGATAACTGAAAACAAACATTCTTCACACTTGCACCTCTAGGATAACCTCTCTTGTTGCCTTACGAAACATTGGTCATGTCCCTCGAACATAGGGATACTTTAGCAAAAGACCCTCGATTCAACAATATCATCATGGTCCCTTTCGAATAAAGATTATACTCCCTCGATGACCCTACAAGAAAAATGATGATAGTCCCTTCAATACAATTGCTAAAGTATCCTTAAATGTTGCCTTCGATGACCATACGATGACCCTATGCCTGTTCCATCACATCCAATAGATAGGGCTGCCTACCAACTAATGGTATGGATAGTACTATCTCCAAAGGAGGAGGAAAATAACAAGAAAGGCTTTATTAATGGGTAAGACTCCCAGTTGCTTGCTCACAACATGTTCAAATATCACATTTGCAAAATAACAAATATTTTCAAAAACATTTTGTATACATTCTTGAGGACTGATACAAGAATTATTATAAAGTTAGTCTTATATTGGCATTTCAAAATATTTTCAAACAAATCACACACACACAAAGAAAGTTTTCTTGAAGTGAACTAAGCAATTAAGAGCCTGTAGATAACTACAGATGAAAAGGGTGCTAACACCTTCCCTTTTAATAACCTACCCCCCGAACTCAAAATCTATCAAAGGTTTTTCCTGTTATTTTCACCTTTCCTAAATATTGGATAAAACAAAAGTTGGTGGTGACTCTTGCTAATCGCAACATTTGCGATAAAATAAAAAAAGTCAGTTCTCCCACCATATTACAGAACTGGCGACTCTGCTAGGGATATACTTAAAAAATAGGGGTTACCTTATAGTTTAGATCACTTTTACTTGCTTTAATTGTTTGAATTGTTTGCTTTACTTTAAGGGTTCATGTTGGCGTATTATTGCTTGTATGATCCTACACCCGGATCTAGGGATTCCTTAGGTAAGTAGCAATAGATCATAAAGACTATACGGCGTATACCGATATGGTTAACATGATAGCTACAGTTAGTGTGACACTTTGGTTTATACTTATGTTCCTTGAGTCACTCAAGGATAACACTAGGCTTCCGCGTGGTGTCGTTAGTAATAAATTACTTTTAGAAACTTAATTGACCCATCTTGGCCATTAGAAAGTAGTGAGGTAGCCGAATTTGGTTCAGTCCAAAGTTGGTTGATACTCGAGGCTACACTCATTGAGATTTGACTTTCAGGATGTTTTGGTGGCAAGCCAATTGTCGTGCTAAAATAAATCCTGCAAGAAAGATTGATGATATGAGATTATTAGAACCTGGTTAGTATTTTAGGACATGTTGAGCCAACTTAACTTCAATGGGGAAGGGTATTTACCTATGGACTTCATGTAAGCATTTAAACCTAAGGCTCTTGTGTGACTTGTTTGTGTTTGCTACTTATTTAAACATGAACATAACATCATAACATCATATCATCATAACATAACATTTTTACTAACCATTTCAAGGACCTAGGGATTTATCTTTGTTCCTTGTTGCAGGTTATGGCCTCTTCTCGCAGAAATACAATCCGAATCAAATCTGTGAGGATGTCTTCCAAGCTTAAGGAGTTAGTCTCAAAAGTTCCTGAAAACTCTTAACTCACCAAGAGGCATGGTTATCTACTCAGTTTGGTCACCTCAGGTTTTGAAGAAGACATGATGAGTGTTTTGTTCTAGTTGTTTGATCCTAAGCATCAATGTTTTACCTTCCTGGATTATCAATTGGTACCCACAATGGAAGAATTTTCTAAGCTACTTAGAGTACCTATTCTTGATCAGACACCCTTCACCAGTTTAGAGAAAGTTCCAAAGGGTGAAGTTATTGCAGCAACCTTACATCTGAAGTGGTTAGACATTGTGTCTAATTGGGAAACGAGAAGTGGAGTTAAAGGTCTTTTTGCTAAATTTCTTATAGAGAAGGCTCGGTTGTGTCTAGATGCCATGAGTTTTCATGATTTTTAGGAGATCTTGGCTCTGTTGATCTATGGTTTGGTATTATTCCCTAATCCAGATCAACTCATAGATGTGAACACCATCAAAATATTTCTTACTCATAATCTTGTACCTACTTTGCTTGGAGATATTTTGCACTCTCTTTACACTCGTACTACGAGGGAGCGAGGGACTCCCATGTGTTGCATACATTTACTATCCAGGTGGTTTATTTCGCACCTTCCCTAATCGATGATGAAGAAACAAGGTTTGAGGTGGTCTCGAAGGATGATGTCACTCTCTTATTCATATACCTATTGGTGTTCCCGATCTCAGGAGGACATCACTATTATTGACTGCTGTGGGGAAGTCCCTAATATGCCACTCCTTGTCATAAGGGGAGGTATTACTTACAACCCTTATCTAGTTATAGGTCAATTTTGTTATGCTCGAAGAGACAGTCCTCATGATATGCTCATCCAGGGTTTTTTATTCGACAACGAAAATGATCCTCAAGGTTACCGTAAAACGTTTATACGTGCTTGGGGCATGGTGAATAAGATAGATAACAAGACTTTGGGACACAAAAACTCCATCCTTTTAGATTCCTACCTCATATGGGTGTGATCCCATGCTCAGAAACTTATAATTTTGTATCCTATTGTCCTACCAGTAATTATGGAGCCTGTTGTTGAAGGAGATATTCCTCATACCATTTTCATCCAGATATGCCTACTGGCCTTGAAGAGCTACATAAGTCTTAGATTCAACTGAAAGAAGAAGGGGATACCTTTGAGACTCAGTTCTATCCTAGTGAGAAGAAAGTATTGGAGCTGACAAAACGACTTCACGAAGAGCAGAGCCTTAATGCATATGTCAACACAAGGAGGAAGCGTCCATGGGAGACTTGAGTCATAATTTGTTTCTTTGTAACTTTTTTTCATTGTAAGCCTAAGAGGCAGTTATAATTTGAACTTACTATTAATAGTCTTTGTTTCTGTTCCCTTTTGATTAACAAATTTAAATCCCATGAGGTCCTTGAAAACATTGCATATCCATCTACATGCCATACATATAATTGCATAATAGGTTTCCAAGACAGGTTTTTCATCTTCTTGCTATTTATTTCAGAAAAAATGGCCCTCGAATAGACAGTCAAATATCTCCAGGCTCAGAATGCTTAGTTCCAAGAGATGTTCCTAAATTTAGCCAAGGGGCAAGAAGAACTGAAGGCGCCCATCAACAACAACAAGAAGAAGAAGACAAAGAAACCAATCAGAATCCTTAACATGGGGAGAAAGTTCAGAGGCCCAGTCAAGCAAGCTCAAGATCTTGATATCCCATTGGACGAATACGACGAACGGGATGAAGATGGTAAGAGTGTTAAAACTGGAAACAAAATAATCATGGTTCTAACAAATATTCTAATGAAGGGGAAGAGGGTTATTTGGATGAACAATATCCCCCTGCTGGTGAGAAGTATAAGCTTCTAGAAGAGCGTCTAAAAGCTATGGAGATACAAAAAGTGTTTGGCTTGAACTTTGAGGAATTGGGTTTAGTCTCAGGAGTCGTCATTCCCCCTAAGTTCAAAACTCTTACATTTTCTAAGTATGATGGTGTTTCTTTCCCGAAGCTGCATTTGAGATCATATGTTCGGAAAATTCAACCACACACCGTTGACAAGAAATTATGGTTGCATTTATTTCAAGAGAGTCTGTATGAAACACAATTGGAATGGTATAATCAACTCGAAGGTACCAATATCCATACCTGGGAAGATTTGGCTGCAGCTTTCTATATACAGTATTAGTATAATTCTGATTTGACACCAACCCGCATGTAACTTTAGAGTATGTCCATGGGTTCTGATGAAGGCTTTAAAGAGTACGCATAAAAATGGAGAGATCTTGTAGGCAAAGTTCAACCTCCTTTAGCTGATAGGGAATTGGTTGACATGTTCATGAGTATGCTAACAGGTCCTTTCTATAATTACCTACTTGGAGTTCTTCAGCTGGTTTCACTAAACTGATATTGACAGGGGAACATATTGAGAATGGAATCAAAAGTGGTAAAATTCAGGTGGCTACTGTAAGTACGAAGAGCGTGCCTAAGAGGGGGGTGAATTAGGTACTTTAAAAAATTCTGGTTTTAGGGATGATGGATAGTATTTTTATGGATTATGGTGAGTTTATGAAAGAGTAAAGTGCAGAAAAATAAAGAGACACAAGCGATATATCCTGGTTCCCCTTACAGTCTGAGAGTACTCCAGACCCCTTTCAACATGAAAGAGATTTTCTTATTGTTAGATCTCTAGACAAGACATCCTAGTCCTTCTATACAAGACTCTAACCAATAAAACCACCAATAAAACCACCAAGAAAAATCCTCTTGGATTTTCACTATGTCAACAATGAGAAAAATCCTATCAAAGTGACTTTACTTGTATCCAACAATCCTGGAAAAACAAGATTTATAAAACCACTTAAACTTATTTTCAACAATCTTGAAAAATAAGCAAGTATATAGCAATATTTGATTTGACTGAGTTTGTAGTGTGATAATCACTATGAGTGATTTTATCTGAATTGATCTTCTCTTACAATGACAATAGTATACAATTACTCAAGATATATAATGCTCAAAGTTTTCTGGTTAACAATATGTGAAAGTGTGCAGAAAACTTGTGTATGAAAATGTATAACAGCTTGAGTTTGATTTTTGAAAATTCAGAAAGTATAATTGGAAGAGATGTTTAAAATGATTTTGAAAATGAGTATTTATATGTTCATAGCACCTTTTTGAAACAACATAAAGTTCTGTAAATGAACCATGAACAATTGCCATGATTGAGTGAAAGGTTTCCATGAAATGGTGTTATGAACAGGCATGTGCAAAGCTCCTATTTTTCAAAATTGTGCAGCATGCAATCGATTGCACCCTTGGTGTAAATAGATTGCACGAGGTTTCAACAGCTAGAATTTCAAATATTTTGAGTGTGCAATCGATTGCACAAGAGTGTAAATCGATTGCATGTGAAGTCAGTAGCAAAAATTGATTGAGTGCAATCGATTGCACAAACATGCAAATCGATTGCACTGAGAAACAATAGCAAAAACTGATTGAGTGTAATCGATTGCACAAACATGAAAATCGATTGCACTGAGAAACAATAGCAAAAGATTTAAAAAAATTGAAGCATGCAATCGATTGCACTAATATGCAAATCGATTGCACTCAAGTGAAAAATGATTTTTAACTAAGAAAAACATGAGTAAAGGTTTGGACAATATAAAATATTTCTCTTTACCATTGAGCATATATGTCTTAAGTTCAAAGTAAGTATCATCATTATACCTTGAAATTTTGCTAAGTGCTTGAACTGAAGACTTTATTCACAGATGCTTTTAGCTGAGTCAAAAATCTTTGCCTTCTTTGACAATCATGGTTTGTCTTAATCAAAACAAAAGTGCATTTGAGAAGGTTGCTTTTACATTCTCCCCCTTTTTGATGATGACAAACGATCTTACTTGATGCGATGTAATTTCCGGAAAGATCTTCTCCCCCTAAGATGCATAACTCCCCCTTTGTATGAGAAGGTTGGAATCCTTTGAATTTGTTCATCTTGGTTGAAGAGTACCTTAGAAATTTAAGACAAGGAAATACACAAGCATAAAGTACAACATACTTCTCCCCCTTTGACATTATCAAAAAGAAGGGAAAGATGCATTAAAATATGGAAAAAATATATGTAGTAATATTGAAAGCTTAACCATAGCCATATTTCGCCATGATGCTTTTTCTCATCCTTTGATAAATACACATAGTAGTTATCTTCATCAAAACAAAATGTTGAAGATGCTTGACTCTTTTAGTAAGAATGAGAAACTCTTATATGAATGCTCCCCCTATCTTTGATAACTCCCTCTTGATTAAAGTTCTCCCTTTAGTTAGAGACAAGCATACACACACACACACACACACACACACACACACACACACACACACACACACACACACACACACACATATATATATATATATATATATATATATATATATATATATATATATATATATATATATATATATATATATATATATATATATATATATATATATATATATATATATATATATATATATATATATATATATATATATATAAGAGTGACTTCATAAATCATTCATCTTTTGAGAACATGATGTTGAAGCCTTTGTCACAAAGTTGACTTGTACTTAGAAGTTGTATTTTGTTCTTCAACTTGGAGTACATCTTCAATGTATATGAAAGTTAGTGTATCAACTTTGCCAATGCCAAGAATTCTTCCTTTAAGGTATTTACCATATGTGAAATAATCCTTGGACTTGAACTATATTTGAAAGTTAGTGTATGTCTCCCGTCATATGCTTTGAACAACCACTATCAAGATACCAAAGATTGCATGTGGTCTTCAAGCATACCTGCAAAACAAATTAGGCTTTGTTAGGTACCCAAGTTTTTGTGGGTCCTTCATAATTAGTTCCTTTCTTTACCCACACATAATGCCCACTTGCCACATTAAAGTTCCTAACATAGTAAGCATTAGGTGTATGACCTTTAATACCACAATAAAAACAAGTAGGTTCAAAGTTACTTCTATATCTAGAAGGATAAGATTTCTTCTTAGGAAATGTTTTCTTTTTAGGATAGTGATGAACTATTTTAGATTTGTTCACTTTCTCTTTGGATGATTGATCACTAGCCTTAACAAAGATAGTTTTATTAGAATTTGGTTTTGAAAACATTGAATATCCAAGTCCACTTTTATCATTGGAGTATCTTTGTTGGCTAAGAACACCTTCCAATCCAATTTGGCCTTTTTCATATCTTTCAATGACTCTTTTTAATTGGACAATTTGGAAAGAGAGTGATTCACAATTTTTGCATACAAAATTATGTTTTTGTTCATCACTTAATTTTTGTTTTTCTTCTTTGAAATTTTTTTCTATAGATTCACATTTTTCTTCTAAGGATGAAATTTGTTTCTTTTGAGATGAAATAGTTTTATACATAATTTTGCATTCATTTAATAGTTCATATATAGCACCTTGTGCATCACTATCAAAAATAGAAAATTCATTACTAACCTCATTGTCTTTCATCGGAATGGTGTGAGGCCATTAATGCTAGATTTTCACTTTCATCACTATCGGAATCGGATGAGGAACTTATTTCATTATCCTCCCATGAAACATAGGCCTTTTTGTTCTTGAATCCCTTTTTGCTTTTGTAGCCACCTTTCTTGGAGAGTTTCGGACAATCCGGCTTGATATGACCTTGCTTACCACATTCATAACATGTGACTTCTTTTGTTGATGTGGAAGCTTCCTTTTTCTTGAATTGTTTCTTTCCTTTTGAATGAGAAAAGGATTTGTCATTTCTACCAAAGAACATACTAAGCCTTTTAACAAGAAGCATGAAATTTTCATCTTCTTCCGGATTGTCTTCCTTTTCAACTTCCTTGGAATCTATCTTCCAAGTAATATTCTTGGATTTCTTCTCTTGATTTTCATGTTTTTCAAGTCTTCCGAGTTCTGTTTCATATTCTGGAAGTTTCCCAAACAATGTTGTGGACGTCATGGAGGAGAGACTTTTCTTTTCTGAAATTGCCGTTACCTTTGGTTGCCATTCCTTAGTTAAGGACCTAAGTACTTTCAGATTTAGTTCATCATTCGTCAAAGTCTTATCAAGAGCACTTA
This sequence comes from Vicia faba, assembly GCA_948472305.1. NCBI lineage: Eukaryota > Viridiplantae > Streptophyta > Magnoliopsida > Fabales > Fabaceae > Vicia > Vicia faba. The sequence continues at coordinate 975,390,977 of OX451741.1, read as the reverse complement.
GATGATTTGTCAAGTGCACAAATCTCTTTTGTAGGTCAAGAATGGTTTCTCCAGACTGCATTCGAAATAATTCGTATTCTTGACTCAGGGTATTTAGTCTTTATCTTTTAACTTCAACAGTTCCTTCATGAGTTTGTACCAAGGTATCCCATATTTCTTTTGCTGTTTTGCATGCCGAGACACAGAAGAATTCATCCATGCTAAGTGCACCTTGAAGAAGGTTTATTGCCTTTTTATCATAGAGAACCTTCTTCTTATCATCTTCGTCCCATGCAGTTTTAGGCTTTGATGAGCCAGCACCATTGATTACTATTATAGGGATAAATGGACCATTCTCGACGGCATCCCATATTTCTTCTCCTTGTGCTTCTAGATGTTCCTTCATGCGTATTTTCCAGAAGTCAAAATATTCACCACAAAATAGAGAAGGCTTGTTGTTACTACCACCATCTCTGAAAACGGGATTTTGATTTGCGGAAGCCATTCTGGATCTTTTAGGAACAGGTTACCTATAACCTGCCCTGATGCCAATTGTAAGTATAAAGAGTGCGCCTAAGAGGGGGGTGAATTAGGTACTTTAAAATTTTTTGGTTTTAGTGATGATGGATATTATTTTTCTGGATTATGGTGAGTTTATGAAAGAGTAAAGTGCAGAAAAATAAAGAGACACAAGCGATATATCATGGTTCCCCTTACAGTCCGAGAGTACTCCAGTCCCCTTTCAACATGAAAGATATTTCCTTATTGTTAGATCTCTAGACAAGACACCCTAGTCCTTTTATACAAGACTCTAACCAATAAAACCACCAAGAAAAATCCTCTTGGATTTTCACTATGTCAACAATGAGAACAATCCTCTCAAAATGACTTTACTTGTATCCAACAACCCTGGAAAAACAATATTTATAAAACCACTTAAACTTATTTTCAACAATCCTGAAAAATAAGCAAGTATATAACAATATTTGATTTGACTGTGTTTGTAGTGTGATAATCACTATGAGTGATTTTATCTGAATTGATCTTCTCTTCCAATGACAATAGTATACAACGACTCAAGATATATAATGCTCAAAGTTTTCTGGTTAACAATATGTGAAAGTGTGCAGAAAACTTGTGTATGAAAATGTATAACAGCTTGAGTTTGATTTTTGAAAATTCAGAAATTATAATTGGAAGAGTTGTTTAAAATGATTTTTAAAATGAGTTTTTATATGTTCATAGCACCTTTTTTAAACAACATAAAGTTCTGTAAATGAACCATGAACAATTGCCAAGATTGAGTGAAAGGTTTCCATGAAATAATGTTATGAACAGGCATGTGCAAAGTTGCTGTTTTTCAAAACCGTGCAGCATGCAATCGATTGCACCCTTGGTGTAAATCGATTGCACGGGGTTTCAACAGCTAGAATTTCAAATATTTTGAGTGTACAATTGATTGCACAAGAGTGTAAATCAATTGCATGTGAAGTCAGTATAAAAAATTGATTGAGTGCAATCGATTGCACAAACATGCAAATTGATTGCACTGAGAAACATTAGCAAAAATTGATTGAGTGTAATCGATTGCACAAACATGCAAATCGATTTCACTGAGAAATAGTAGCAAAAGATTTGAAAAAATTGAAGCATGCAATCGATTGCACTAATATGAAAATCGATTGCACTCAAGTAAACAATTATTTTTAGCTTAGAAAAACTTGAGTAAAGGTTTGGACAATATAAAATATTTCTTTTTACAATTGAGGATCTACGTCTTAAGTTCAAAGTAAGTATTATATTTATACCTTGAAATTTTGCTAAGTGCTTGAACTGAAGACTTTATTCACAGATGCTTTTAGCTGAGTCAAAAATCTTTGCCTTCTTTGATAATCATGGTTTGTCTTCATCAAAATAAAAATGCATTTGAGAAGGTTGCTTTTACATTCTACATCTTCAAATATTGTGAAGAAGTCATACAGTGGTAAGAAAGAATCCAATGTTGTGTACAACCAGAAGGTCATAATAAGAGTAACTGCAACCAATCTGTGGGGGCAGTTCTGATCTCTATTCTCGTGCTAATGTAACAACAACGGAATATTCATCGTAGGAAGGAGGCACCCAGGAGACAGTTCACCAAAATCAATATGCCATTGTCTCAAGCATTGCAACACATGTTAAAGGCAAAGTTGATTACATTGAAGTATCCTCCTCAAAATCCCAATACTTCCTCTCCCTGTTACAATTCTAATGCAAGGTGTGCCTATCATTCCAACCGTCCTGAACATGACACTAACAGCTGTTGGTCATTGAAAAATAAGATTCAAGATATGATTGACTCTAAGGAGATTTAATTTGATCCTTATGATATTCTTAATATGATCACTGCACCTATGCATAATCATGATAAAGGCGTTAATGCTATTGATGATGTTTCTTATGTTTCTGTTGTGAGTGACTTGACTACTCCTCTGATGATCGTTAAGAAAAAGCTGTTACAAGCCAGTTTATTTCTGGGTTGCGTTGAAAACTACTACTATTATGCATCACAAACTAATGGTTGTGTACTGCTGAGAGAAAGTATTCAACATCTTATAGATGACCATGTAATTCTATTTGAGAAGACTCCTTCTATAGAGAGCCTATGTAAAAGTATGTATCAAGGCCTGAAGCTTGAAGACGTGTGTTGTACCCCAAAATTTTCCCTCTCATTTCTCAAGAATGTTCTCATAAAATCCTCCTTGACTCAAGTTTGCAGCACTGATACATCAATTTAGGGTTGGAATTGGCACAAGGGCAAAATGGTCAAAATGCACACTGAAAAGTCAAACTTTGACTTTTGGATCAAAATCAAGTTTCAAGAGTCACATTTCATCAAGATATGCTAGAATATGAAGTTGGTTCACCAAGAAAATCAAAAGTCAAAATTACTTTGGAAAAGTCAAAGTTCTAAACGTTTAGAAATGTTTCTAAGTGTTAAGAATATATGATAAATTCAGAACTTCTGGCCAGATTTTTATCATGATGCAAGATGATTTTGGAAGAACTTCTGACACCAGAGTTATAAACCTCAATGAGATCTAAAACATTGCAGAACAGAACTTCTCCTAGAAATGCTGGGATTTCAAGTTATAAATCTTTGAAGACACGTCCATGAATTTGGTTAGAACTTCTGGGCCAGTTCTAAAGTAGGTACGATCAGAGTTTGAAAAAGTAATTCAAAGAGGGTTTACAGAGAATTTTACAAGCTTTCTGAAAAGTCTGAGAACTCCTTCGTATCATGCTGGAGTAGGGAGAATCAAAGATCAGAAGTTGGACATTTGTTCTTAATATCAGTTACATTTGTGTTGAACTTTTGATCCTGTTTCAAGCTAGGCTGTATAATCTCAGGTTGCAGGTCTTCTTGCTTGTTAAATCTCATCATCATTTAATGCTCACACCCACTTTTGAGTCTTTATCCCAATGTTTAAACATTTATCCAAAAGATCTTCCCACTTGTGGCATGAAAGTACCATTACTGTCCTTGGAAAGTAAACTTTTGTACAAAGTTTATGTTGGTCCCATACTTTACTTTTGCTTCTAAGTGTACTTCTCCACAAATCATGCCTACAAAATCAGTTTAGGCGTGGTTAAAGTTGCTAACCACTCTACTTTGCCTTAAAACTTGCTTGGCTAAACTTGCTTAAAAAACAAGTCAACGAGCCATAACACATGATTGTTGTACTCTTAACTTCTCCAAGCTTTTAAATCTTTTTCCTATAAATTAAAATTCATTTGCAATTGTTAAAGAGGTCGGAGAAACATTGAAAAAAACCTTGAAACCTTGCTGAAAATTCAAAGAACCTGAAACTACAGTCCAAACACAAAACCTGCTAGTTTCTGATTTTTGCATCCAAACTCTAATCTTTATCGCGTGTTTCTTGACCAAATCATCCATACAATTTCCAGAATAACATAGAAGCTTTCCTAACGTCTGCTTTCAAACTGTAAAACAGTATTCACCACTCTCTATTTCAAACACCAGAACTTTGCACCTTGACTGCTCCAGAACTTTCCAACCATTCATAGCTCAAGTTAAAGTTTGCTTTAACTTTCTGAGAACTTAAGGAAGCTGACCAGAACATCACAACAATATGAACCAGGCTTTAATTCACAGAACAATTTCCAACTGCAAGGTAAGTTTCTTCTGATTTTTATCTCATTACTTAGGCATTGTTAGGATTCCATTTTCAAAGATACAATGTAGATATCATGGCTCTGATTCTTTGCATATTTATAGATTTCATTTATATGGCTTAAGTAGAGATAATTTCATATCAGAACTTCTTGAGAAAATTAGGTTTCAGAGTTAGGATTAGTAAAATTTATGCTTGCTTATGGTTTACAGTTTTGATGCTTTGTATTTCTGAAACCATGACGAAATCTGCCACAACTGCTATGTTTGCATTTTCCATTTTGTTGAGAAATGACTAAGTTGCAGATACTCTGGTTGGCACGAAGAAGAAGATGAAGTTCATCATCAGAATTTACTTTGTAATATATATTTATGTTTTTGCTTCTAATATCGGACGTATAGTCACCCCAATGGTAGAGAGCGCGCGCATAAACACCTTTTTATATTTACTTCTTGATAATATTCCTCCATTATTTGTCAAACATTGATCCAGGACCAGAACTTCTATATAAACCCCCCTTCAGTTGTTTGTCAAAACAGTGATCCTGGACTGGAACTTCTAGATATCCTCATCCAACATCATTGACACCTCACTTACCCATTACCAGAACTTCTAGATTGCAAGTAACACTACAGCTTCTAGATTTTAAGCTACATTATAACTTCTAGACTCTCTCAACAACCAGAACTTCTGACCTTCCAATAACACTAGAACTTCCAGGCTCCCTCAGAAATCAGAACTTCCAACTTTCCAGTAACACTAGAACTTCTAGGTTTCCAGTTGCATCAAAAATTCTAGGATTTCCTTTATTCCCAGCAACCCCAGAACTTCTGGCTTTCCCCATTTTCTGCTAATATTTTCTTTCTGATTTGCAGCGCACCAGAATCAGAACTTCTGCTCTTTCTCATATTTCTATTCTTTCAGCCATGCGCTGACTCTAACTTTTATTTTCTTATTTTTATTAATCAAAAACACCAAAAAATACTTTATATTCATACACTTTGCTTTATTTCTTTTATAAAAAAAGACTAAAAATATTTTCTTAAGCAAATTTATTTCTTCTCTTAACAAAAACAAAACATGTCTATTTTACATTTCTTGTACATTATTTCAATATGGTTGTAATAGATATTTAGGACTTTAATTTCTTGCAACCCCCATTTGTAAATTTGTACACCCCATCCCCAAATGATTGTAATAGCAAAGGATATTTATTTTCTGCAATTTATCGCTGTCATATAAATGCTATTAATTAGGATTTGTATGGGAAGATAAAAAAAACAAGTAGACAACCCATAATCAAAGACTAAATGCATGCAAATCAAACACACTATTCACACATGCACCCTTAGGGTTAACTCCACTTGTTGCCTAAAAATGGTCATGACATGCATGTGAGATGTCTTAGAAAAAACAATAAAAAATACAAGATCTTAGTCCCTCGATGACGCTTTGAATGATGCCCTACAAATGATCCTAGTCCCTCAAGAGAAATGCTAAGATATCTCAAAACATTGCTATAATGACTATACGATGACCCACATCCATCCCTTTACATCCAAAGATAAGGCTTCTTACTAAATCAATGGTAAGATAGCAACACCTAAAGGAGGAGGAAAAGAATACTAAAGACCTTTGAGTAGGTAGGTTGATCCTAGTTGCTAGCTTGCTCACAACAAAAACATTTTATACACCAACACTTTCATTTTGAAATATTTTCAAAAGTCAAACACTTTGTATACATTCTTATAGAGACGAGAATCATTACAAAGTTTGCCTAAGCGAAGGCGCTTTTCAAAAATACTTTCAAAACCCACTACAAACCACACTTTCAAACAAAAGCAAGTGATATAGAAAGAAACTAAGAGCCCATAGATAACTATGAATGAAAAGGGTTCTAATACCTTCCCTTTTCATAATCTACCCCCCAAACTCAAGAAAATAATCTCAAAGGTCTTTCCTGTTCTTTTCACCCTTTATTGGATAAAAGAAAAGTCGATGGCGACTGTTGCTATCCATAATAATTGCGATCAAACGCAAAACATCCCAAGTCAGGTCTCCCACCGTGTTACAGAACTGGCGACTCTACTGGGGACAAATAAAATAAAGTGGGGTTACCTTAGGGCTAGATCACCTTTACTCGCTTTTCTTTGTTTTACTTGTTTGCTTTATATTTTGGTTCCTTGTTTGGGCATGTTTTGATCCTCTATCCGGATCTGGGACACCTTATAGGTAAGTAGAAATAAGTTGTGGAAATTGTGTGGGGTATACCGACATGGTCTAAGCAATAGCTATGTTAGTGTGACATATTTGTTCGTACCTGTAGCCCTTGAGTAGTCAAGGAGAATACAGGGCCGCTGTGTAGTGTCATGAAGCACTAACTGACTTTAGAACCTTTATTTGACCAACTTGGCCATTAGGAAGTAGTGAGGTAGTCGACTTTGGTGCAGTCTGAAGTTGGTTGATATTCGATACTATGCTCATTGAGATCAGATTCAGGATATTTCAGTTTCCATTAAAGAGGCTTGGGCTGAAACAATTCCCGATGAAGAAAGATCAGTGATATTGAGATCCCCTAGAACCCGGTTACTATTACTAGGACAGGTTGAGCCAACTAAGCTTTTACAAGGTACCTACCTATAAACTCCATGCAAGCCTAAACCTAAAGATTTGTTTGCTTTGTGTGTATATGATTACTTGTACATAACATCATAGCATCATACCATTAAATTTGCACTAACCATTTCAAGGATTATTGGGATTTATCTTTGTTCTATTTTGTAGGACATGGCTTCCACCCGTAGGAATACTATCCAAGTCAATATCGTAAGAATTCCTTCTCAACTCAAAGAGTTAAAATCAAGGGTGCCTGAGAGTTCTTCATTCACCAAAAGACATGGTCGACTCCTAAACTTGGTTACCTCGAGCATTGACGAAGACATGATAAAGGTGCTTTTCCAGTTCTTCGACCCTTTGCACCATTATTTTACCTTTCCCGATTACCAGCTTGTACCTACTATAGAAGAATTCGCTCAACTCTTGGGAGTTCCTATTCTAAACCAACTACCTTTCAACGATACTGAAAGAGACCTAAACCCTGAAGAGATTGCTCAGGCACTACACTTGCAACAATTCAATGTCACATCTAATTAGGAAACAAGAAGTGGTGTCAAAGGGTTCCTAGCCAAGTTCTTGTTGGAGAAAGCTCAGTATTGTTGGAGCACGCTAGATTTACAAGTTTTTGAATAAATCTTGGCCCTTATCATCTATGGGATGGTACTATTTCCAAATCCTGACCAACTTATAGATGTAAATGTTGTCAAAATCTTCATGTCTTGCAATCCAGTGCCTACTTTGTTGGGAGATATCCTGCATTCTCTCCACTCTCGCACCATGAGGAAAAGAGGAACCCTCATGCATTGCACTCCTCTATTGGCTAGGTGGTTTGTTTTGCATCTCCCCCGATCCGTGTTGAAGAACGAGTAAGGTTTAAGGTGGTTCAATAGGTTGATGTGACTCAGACATTCGGATATTCACTGGTGTTCCAGATCCTTGGAGAACATTACTATCATCGACCGTTATGGGGAATTACCTAATTTCCCTTTGCTTGGAATTAGGGGAGGTATCACTTATAACCCTTTCTTAGCTTTGCGATAGTTTGGGTATGCCTGAGGAGATGGTCCTCATGATATGCTCATCCAAGGAGTGGTGTTCGACTACGAGAGCGATGATCAAGGCTACCGTCATAGGTTTGTATGAGCTTGGAGGATGGTAAACAAGGTGGATAGTAAGACACTGAGACACAAGAATTCTATTCCCCTTGAACCTTACCTTAGGCGGGTATGAGCTCGTGCTCAAGAGCTCGTGATGCCTTACCCCTCCATCCTACCAATTATCGTGGAGCCTGTTGTTGAAGGAGATGTCCTGTATACTGTCCTCTATCCTGACATGCCTACTGTTGTACCCCAAAATTTTCCCTCCCATATTCTTCAAGAAATTGCCAAGTCAAGCTGCAAAATTCCCCAAGGGTTGCACAATGCAAGGGCCTCCTAAACAAGTCAAGATTAGGGTTTTGGTTCTGATCAAGAAAATGAAGTTTCCAAGGGTCCAATCAAGTCTCACATGCCTACAAATATGGTCAAGCATCCTCATACAAAGTTTCAAGACTTTCAGCACAAAATTGCACAGTCAAAAACCCTAATTGCACTACAGTCAACTGTAGGGGCAAAATGGTCATTTGACAGTCAAAAGTTCAAATTTTTGGTCAACATCTCATTTTGAAGCCACAAACATCATTTGATCAATGCTTGATCATGATTCTCAAAGCTTGGCTCAAAAATCATCAAGATGCAAAAGTTTCCTTATTTGGACAGTTGAAAAAGTCAACTGTAAATTGACCATGGCATAACTTTCACATGGATTATCAGAAAAATTCCATCCAAATCTCATATTGAAGAGAAAGACATTTCCTACAACTCATCTTCATACTCCAAGTCCAAGAAATGCTCTCACAAAAAGTTATCAATTTCAACATTATAGGTCATTTTCAAAAGTCAACAAAAAGGGACTTTAAGTCAAAGACCATAACTTGAGATTGGTAAATCAAAATGACATGGGACCAAGGACATTGTTTAGAGGACTTCAAGACCTTTCTAAAATGTCCAAGAACATGATCAAAGCTTAAAAATTGAGCAAGATATGCATTGGAGAAGTTGGGAAATTTTTGTGAAATGGCCAAAATCATTTATCCTTGAAATTTCATTTTTGACAAAAAGGGCCCACTTTTTCCACTTGAATTAACTTGGCCATGCTTCCCACGTGTCCCACCTTTTATTTCATATTTTTTAATTAATTTTTTCATTTTTAATTGATTTTATTGGATTTAATTAATTTTAAATCTTTTAAAATCAAAAGAAAATCAAAAAGCTTAATTAAATGGAATATTTGGCCTTAACTAACCTTGACTTATCATTATGCAACTTACCAAATTCGTGCAAAAGGCTAATTGAAGCAAGAATTCAAAAATGAGTCAAAAAAGGAAGCTTGGTTATGGAGGTTTATGGAGGATCTTGAAATTGAAAGCTTTGCATTAAGAGGCCATAATTCCTCTTGATTCACATTGCCTAATGCCTATACAAGTAAGACAAAACGAAATTGGAAAGGGGCTGCGCATAAACACTCAAAAAGAAAACTCACATTTTTGGCCATTTTTTTTAAAAACTGAAAACTGCTTTGGAGCATTGGTTGAGCCTCCATTTTGATCAAAACATATTCGTGAGTTCCCACGAAAGCTCCAGCGATCAAAACCACACTCAAACGTGCAAGGAATCAGTCCCACAAAGCTACACGGTTTGTATATTTTTTTCCAGAAATGCATAGCACGAATAATCCATTTCCATTGATTTTTATTGATTGATTTGAACTAACAATTGTCCTCTGAAGCTTTTGGTGGCATCCAATTGGATTATAGGTGTCTAAATCCGATTCCACCATGAACAAAAACTAGGGTTCTTGAAACTCAGAATTAGGGCTTTGGTTATGAGGTAAAATTGGACTTTGACACCAGCATGAACGAAATCGTGGCAACCTGAGGATTCCAATTTGCTTGTCGCGCTCAATTTATGTTTAGGCATGGCCTATTCGCTATTTTCAAATAGCTTGAGTTTTGGGGGGGGGGTTTAAAACCCCCGCTATTTCATTTTCATTACAGGTGCATTGGGGAAGATGATTGTGTGTCACGCTGTGAATGGCTGGTTTGAATCCAGCGCGCTTTTTTTTTAAATTTTATTTTTAACACTAACTACCATTTTATTTTATATTATTTATTTCTTATATTATATACAACTAACGCACGCAGCTCCATTGGTTAAGGCGTATAGGCAATGATCATTGGGACCTGGGTTCGAATCCCAGGTCCCCCCATTTCACTTCTATTATTTTGTTTAACTTGTTCCAACGCAGTGCACGTTCCAAGGGTTCACCATACACCCAATACAAAGGCTTGCCAAGTGTCTTGAAAGAAGCATCTGAAGGTCAGAATGGGAGGTCCATGGAATGCTCCAGTCAACGCTCCACATGTGATCCAAAAAGTCAGCAAAAGGGCTCCTTCTATTGGGCCAGAGTTCATCAAGTTCACCTCCTCATTTGGGGTCTACACCCCCTTGGTTTGCTCTCTCCTATTCCCTTTTTTTTTATTTTTTTATTCTTGTTTGTTTGTTTAAATTCCATTTAATTTTTCAAATAAATATTTTCTTAACATAATAATAAAAAACACCAAAAAATCAGAAAATCATAAAAGGACAAAATATGTTTCATTTTAATTTAATTCATCAATAACTTCTTTTGTAAATAAATCCAATAATAAATTTAGTTCTTATTTTAAGTTGTTAATTTAATTCTTTTTCTCAATAACCAAAAATAATAAAAAATAGACCTTTAGCACTTTTTACCCTTTTTTTTAATTCATTAAATATTTTTATGATAAGTATCATTAACCATTAATTTTGTAAATAAATTTTATGATTAATTTAGTTTTAATTCTAGGTTTTAATGCATTTTCTTTAATAAATTAAAAAACAATTAGAATTAGAATTATTTGACTTTTAATTAATTTAATTTTCTTTAATGTCATAAATACAAAAAAAACATAAAAAAATAAGTTCTTTGTTTTTATTTAACTTAGTTATTTTATTTCCTTTAAAGGGTCCAACGCCCTCGCATTCGATTACATCTTTGTTCGCGCGTTTTATTTATTTCTTTTTGTGAATATAATGTACTTGCTCCAAAGCCCTGTAATAGTCAATTAGACATTTATTTTCTGCACTTTATTTTAAATCGGGTCTGGATTAATTTGGCGATGTAGACCCGCGCCTTTGTAATAGCGTAGGACCTTTATCTTTTCCGCACTTTAAATTCCTGCACCTTTAACTGTTAAACAATAACATGAAAGAATGAATGCCCAAAAAATAAAAATAAAGCGTAGATCACCAATGCATGAACAAGACAAAAATATATGAAAACGACACACAAATCACACACCATCCCTAGGGTACGCCTCACTGTTGCCTTGCCCCTCGAAAGGTGGTCATCAAGTATAGGACGTCTTAGTGAGTCCTTATGTTCCATTGATCTAGTTGCCTTGAATAAGTTGCCTCGGAACGGTCGCCTCAGAATAAAAGATCAATGGCATAAGGGTAGCTTCTAAGGTATCCTACTGTTGCTCTGGTGATCACCCTATTGCCTTGCCCCTCGAAACGTGGTCGTTGAGTACAGGACGTCTTAGTAAGTCCTTATGTTCCATTGATCTAGTTACCTCGAATAAGTTGCCTCGGAACGGTCGCCTCGGAATAAAAAGATCAATGGCATAAGGGTAGCTTCTAAGGTATCCTACTGTTGCTTCGGTGACCACACTGTCCCTAAACTCGAATTGACCCGAACACCCCCAACGGTGGTGCTACCTACCTCTCAATGGTGGGATGGCACTATCTAAAGGACTCTTACACAGCCTAATTCCTTAGGGTAGGTAGATCTCATGGGTACTTGCTCTTTTCAAACAAAAAAACAACTTTTCGCACCCCACACTTTCAAAAAGTTTTCAAACAAAACACTTCATACACTCTTGAGGACTGATACAAGAGTTACTTAGAAGTTTTCCAAACGAACATTTTCAAAACCCACACACACTTGAAAAGCAAACACATTTTGAAAACATAAGAGCAAGTACCTAAGAGCCCATGGATAACCATGGATAGAAAGGGTGCTAACACCTTCCCTTTCTATAAATCTACCTCCCGAACCGAGAGACATCTCAATAAGGAATTTTTCTTTGCTTTTGTCCTTTCCATGTTGGAGAAAATAAAAGACAGTGGCGACTCTTGCTTCCGCGACATTTCACGAAACCAGCTTTAAACAGTCAGTTCCAGATCCACCGATCACAGAACTGGCGACTCTGCTGGGGATTTAACTTAAAGTGAGGTGTACCTTAGGGTTAGTTCATAACTGTGTTTTCAATTGTATTGACTTGCTTGCTTTACTATTGTGGGTTGCATGGGAGTTACATAGATCCTAACCCGGATCTGGGGATACCCTGTTTACGTAGCATAAGCTGTGAGGGACCTGTCCGACGTATACCGACATGGGTGAAGCAGTGGCTATGTTGGTGTGGCGCCTTGGTCTGTACCGATATCCCTCGTGTTGAAACGGGGAGAATATGGGTCTTTCAAGGAGTCATTAAGCACCAACAGACCTTAGAACCTTAAATGACACAACTTGGCCATTAGAACAGTAGCAGTATGCTACGCCCATTGAGGCTAAACTCTCGTGATGGTTCTGGCCGCAAGAAAAGATTGCGATGCTGGAGTTATGACCGATTGAGGGTAGTCAATGATGTTGGGATCCTCTAAGAACCCGGTTACTTTGATAGGACAGGTATGAACCAACCAACTGAAAGAGGGTAACACCTAGACCTCATGTTGGCCTAAACTCTAAGGGTTCTTTTGTGTGACTTGTGTGCCTTCATACTTGAACTACTTGCATGCTTATTATCTGACCCTTGAATTTCTTGCAGGTTTTGTTTATAGTCCTTAATTGGGACTCATAATAAAGTTTACTGAATTTCTTGCAGGTTTTGTTTATAGTCCTTAATTGGGACTCATAACAAAGTTTACTGAATTTCTTGCAGGTTTTGTTTATAGTCCTTAATTGGGACTCATAACAGAGTGTACTAAGTTTCTTGCAGGTTTTGGTTTGCAGTCCTTAATAAGGGCTCATAAAAGGGCTTATCCATATTACCCCATGCATCATGACATCATACCATTGCATACATCCTAATCCATTTCAAGGATCTCAAGGGCTTGTGATGCAGGTCACGGTGAATCAACTATCCTAGCAAGGGGCAAAGAGGATTTATTTTCCTCTAGCCAAGGTTGTCAGAGGCTATGACCCACTTGATATGGTGAGCTTTGACTCCTGAAGAAGGTTCCCCCAGCCAAGGTTGTTTGGAAAGCAAAATAAGGTTGATGACTTGAGTCAGGGGCTATGACCCACTTGATATGGTGAGCCTTTGACCCTTGGAAGAGAGACTCTCAACAAATATGAAATTCCTTCAATCATGCTACCGGTTTCAAATTTTAACAAATTTCTTGTTTACCCTGCGAGGTCCTTGAAAACATTGCATGCATATCATACTCATCATTGCATAACAGGTATCTTTGTTGCAGGTCACTTACCTTTCCCGCTGTTTATTTCAGCAATGGCCTTCCAACCAGATAACCAGGACCTTCTCGCTCAAGAGACTCAGTTCAGGGAGACCTTCTTAAGCCTATCCAAGGGGCAGGAAGAGTTGAGGACACTCCTCATGGGGAATCTGATCAGAAAGAGTCCTGAAGATGACAAGGACGAACAACTGAAACGTCTACAAGCTGAGGTAGACAGATTGAAAACCCAGATGCTGGGGCAAAGGGCCCTCATTCAAGGTTTAGCTCAGGAGCAAGGAGAACTGGGGGCCATGATCAGTCAACTCCGCCAAGACAGATCCAACATGAAGCAACCAGTCCGAGCCAGGGGCCAAGTCTGTGATCAGCCTCCAAAAGGAAAAGAGTCGGGTATGGGGAAAAATAGACCTCTTCAAATTGTTACCACTTCACAGGTCCAACCACAACCTCGCCCGGAGCAAAGGGTTGATCAGAGTGAGCCAAACAGGCCTAGGAGGCAATTTACCCAGCTCAACACGTCACTGTCTCAAGCCCTACAACACTTGTTGAGACTAAATCTGACTACATTAAGGGACCCTCCTAAGAATCAGAATACAGCGTCACTAAAGTATAATCCCAACGCCCGTTGCGCTTATCATTCCGACAGCCCGGGGCATAATACAAACGACTTTTGGTCTCTGAAGAACAAGATTCAGGACCTGATTGACGAAGGAGCAGTGAAATTCACCCAAGATGGTCAGGCCGAATTCTTCTACTACCCCTGCAAGACTCACCATTTGAAGTGACAAATCATGAGACTGGAAAACTTTTGTTCAAATTGGAATTTTCTTTTGTTCAAACATTTACTCATGTTAAACATTGTTATTTCATTAATGCATCGCATATGTCTGTTTTGAAGCAATATATTCGTATTCACTAAATGCAAATTATTTTCATATTTTTTCTGATGTCAGTTCTTGATCTAAAATTCTAAGCCTCTTGAGGGAGGATGACGAAAACGATACCGCGATCATTACAGTATGCTTTTGAACAGACCCCGCTAATGAGGTACAGGCATTGTTTCAATCCCTAAACACTGGAGTTATAAGGATGATAATCCCTCGTCAACCCCTCTGAGCCAAAGAAGTAGGAGTTTTTCTTTTCGAAATTTAAAACCCTTAATCATAACCTGGGGCAGGGTAGTTCTCTCAGTTGATCCAGGTGCACGACAAATGGCACCAAGGAGGTCCTTACAAAAAAAAAGAAGACTGTGATGATTCCGAATAATCATAAAGAAAGGCAGTCATTATCTCAAAAAATAAAAAACCCATTAAGTCAAAACCTATGAAGGAGACTTACAAAACTGGGGCATCTCGCTGACTGTAATTCCAAAAAAGGAAACAGTTCAGGCAAAAAAAGAAAGGGATAACAAAAATCAGACAAGAAAGAGGTCTAACAAACCCTCGACAAAAACAAAATGACTGCCTATTCAAAATAAGTTATCAACATCCGAATCATCACCAGAAAATCAGAGCAAAGACTCAAATAAGGTCTAACGCGATCAACTGAGTTTAGGTTTGGAGAACATCACGAAGAGTGGGTGGGTACAAATAATTTGAGCCTTTATCTTTTGTTTCTTAAACCGTGAACCAGGCCAAGTTATAACCCTTAAAAGTCCTAGCTGAAGCATGGGTTAGTTCGAAAGCATATTGTGACGAAAGGTATCCTGACTCCTTAAGGCTCGCAATAAAATAACGAGTTGACATCACGTTTTACAAACATTCATTTGTTTTATGAAAAAGAATGCATTTTCAAAATCTTCAAGACAGACATAGGCTTTGCATTTTTAACATAACTTTGTTTGCATATGACTTTTTGTTTGAACAGCAGGGAAATTCGCACAATGAAAGTCTAATGAACAAGAGTATCTCCAATCAAGGGGCATGGCATGACTATTGTCCATCATCTGGGGCAGTTAAGTCAAGATTCGGAGAATCTCTCAAAAAAAAAAAAAAAACCTATCAGCCTGGGGCAAATCTCCGCCTGAGTCACTTGGGGCGCTCCAGCAACGAATCTTGCCTGATCAAACACTTTCTGGTGGCATGACAAAGCACTTCTAACAGGGGCAGCACCCTGCATCCCGAAAGCGTGGACATAGTCGAAAAAATACTACGCACAATCAAAGACCCGCTAGGTTGACACACCTAGGCAAAAATAAGGGCTTCCCGGCGAACCAAAAGGGTTCGGGCAAAATGAAGGGATGAAATGAAAAAATCTGTACACCCGGCAAGTCGAAAACCTGAAAAGGCGGCTTTGGCAAAAAGGGGTATCCCGATGGACTGAAAACCTGAAAGGGCGGTCCAGGCAAAGGTTAGGGATTAAAGCGTACGACTATGTCCTGTCGTCCTGTCACCTGCCTACCAGAAGAAGGTTTGTCCATCAACAATTATCAGCACCCCACAGGTGCCTTCTCCCACAGAAACAGGGGCAATGATGAGTGGTCTAAGCGATCTAATGGCTCCATCCGCTAAGGTACCAAGGTAGGTTTAGCCGAAGAACATAACCAGACACCTTAATTCCCCAGAGAGTAAGCAGTCAGTACACTCTCTCCAAATTATATTATCAGGCCTTAAGGAAATTGGGTATCCTCCAGCAGATCTCAACATTCCCCGGCAGCATATATATTCTTAACAAGCATCCCCGGAAATCTTGGTCTAAAGATTGTTCCCCGGCGGCATATCAACATTCAAAGGAATCACTTCCCCCGCAGCTCAAAACTTCCCCAAGAGAGTCCAATCCAGTTCCCCAGGAAGGTTGGAATCCATCTCCCCAAGCAGTAAGCTATCCCCAGTAGATTCTGGAAACTTATCCCTCGCAAAGCACGAACGCGTCGCCTGGCTTTATTCAAAGAGTTATTTCCTCGCCAGGATATAACTGGGTTATCCTCAGCCAAAAGCCACGGAAAGGTCGTCGTCAACACAGTTCTTTCTTATCCCCAGCGAAGTCCATTAACACTTCCAATATAACGATGGTATCCACAGAAAGTTATCATCAACACTCAGCAAAGTATCTCTCTCCCCACAGAGTATTGCTTCCCAGCAAGATCGTTAGAGTACTCTTCTCCCCGCAGAGTTATCTATTCGCCAAGTTTATTCCCCAACGGAGTTATCTTCTCCTACCGGTATTCTTGCAACTCTCATCCCCAGCGGAAGCAAAAATCTATTCTCCAAACATCAGCCCAGGAGTGACTTCCCGGCACCCGTCAAGGATTTACTTTCCTAGACGAAAACATACATAAACATCACATACATCATTATAGCATGCATGTACGCATTATATCTTACAAATCTCATTTAGGTTGAGAACATCATTGCTTGATCCATATCACGCATTACATATGACTGACCTTTACCTTTCAGGAAAGATTCAGTTAAATTCTCAATCATATTTCAAGACCTAGACCGGTTCAGTTAATCGACTCCAAAGATTTCTTATCCAGTCCAAGGCCTTCTCTAGTCCAGCTAAATCGACCCCAAACAGATTTTTCTGATGAAGACTCGTAGAAGTTATCAAAGGTTTTTCTCAAACGTCTGCTTTTGAGATTATAATTTCCTATGGTTCTCTCCCCAATGTTGCGGAGATGATAATTCCATCCCAGGTTTTTCTCAAACGTCCGCTTTTGAGATTATAATTTCCTATGGTTCTCTCCCCGATTCTACGGAGACGATAATTCCATTCCAGGTTTTTCTCAATGTTTGCTATTGAGATTATAATTGCCTATGGTTCTCTCCCCCATGCTGCGGAGACGATAATTCCATTCCAGGTTTCTCTCAATGTTTGCTATTGAGATTGTAATCGCCTATGGTTCTCTCCCCAATGCTGCGGAGACGATAATTCCACTCCAGGTTTTTCTCAAACGTCCGCTTTTGAGATTATAATTTCCTATGGTTCTCTCCCCAATGCTGCGGAGACGATAATTCCATTCCAGGTTTTTCTCAAACGTCCGCTGTTGAGATTATAATTTCCTATGGTTCTCTCCCCAATGTTGCGGAGACGATAATTCCACTCCAGGTTTTTCTCAAACGTCCGCTTTTGAGATTATAATTTCCTATGGTTCTCTCCCCAATGCTGCGGAGACGATAATTCCATTTCAGGTTTTTCTCAAATGTCCGCTGTTGAGATTATAATTTCCTATGGTTCTCTCCCCAATGTTGCGGAGACGATAATTCCACTCCAGGTTTTTCTCAAACGTCCGCTTTTGAGATTATAATTTCCTATGGCTCTCTCCCGATACTGCAGAGATGGTAATTCCCACCAAGATTTTCGCAACGATTGCTGTTGAAGTTAAAGTCATCCAAGGTTCTCTCACCGTTCCTGCTGAGGTAGTAACCACCCCTGGTTCATTCATCACCGTTTGAAGATCCAGATCCAGCTCCTGTAGCCAGTCAGGACACATCCATACCAAGCATCTGAAAACCAGCTCCTGCAACATGACAGGTACTCATTTTCTCTTTTGCAGGTACGCAGGTTCTCGCTAAGGAATCTCTTACGCGATCAACATCCCGATGGCATCTATAAGCCCATCATCCTATTCATCAATCTCTAAATGGCATCTATAAGCCCGTTTCCATCACACTGCTACTATGTGAGCGCAAATTTCTGGGCACTCTAGTGTTCAATCATCTTCTACCCTCGGATTACGAAAGGCACGTCAGCCAATCTGCATCCTCAGGTCTAAGAAGATTGAACAGGGGCAACTGTTGTACCCCAAAATTTGCCCTCCCATATTCTTCAAGAAATTGCCAAGTCAAGCTGCAAAATTCCCCAAGGGTTGCACAATGCAAGGGCCTCCTAAACAAGTCAAGATTAGGGTTTTGGTTCTGATCAAGAAAATGAAGTTTCCAATGGTCCAATCAAGTCTCACATGCCTACAAATATGGTCAAGCATCCTCATACAAAGTTTCAAGACTTTCAGCACAAAATTGCACAGTCAAAAACCCTAATTGCACTACAGTCAACTGTAGGGGCAAAATGGTCATTTGACAGTCAAAAGTTCAAATTTTTGGTCAACATATCATTTTGAAGCCACAAACATCATTTGATCAATGCTTGATCATGATTCTCAAAGCTTGGCTCAAAAATCATCAAGATGCAAAAGTTTCCTTATTTGGACAGTTGAAAAAGTCAACTGTAAATTGACCAGGGCATAACTTTCACATGGATTATCAGAAAAATTCCATCCAAAGCTCATTTTGAAGAGAAATACATTTCCTACAACTCATCTTAATACTCCAAATTCAAGAAATGCTCTCACAAAAAGTTATCAATTTCAACATTATAGGTCATTTTCAAAAGTCAACAAAAAGGGACTTTAAGTCAAAGACCATAACTTGAGATTGGTAAATCAAAATGACATGGGACCAAGGACATTGTTTAGAGGACTTCATGACCTTTCTAAAATGTCCAAGAACATGATCAAAGCTTAAAAATGGAGCAAGATATGCATTGGAGAAGTTGGGAAATTTTTGTGAAATGGCCAAAATCATTTATCCTTGAAATTTCATTTTTGACAAAAAGGGCCCACTTTTTCCACTTGAATTAACTTGGCCATGCTTCCCATGTGTCCCACCTTTTATTTCATATTTTTTAATTAATTTTTTCATTTTTAATTGATTTTATTGGATTTAATTAATTTTAAATCTTTTAAAATCAAAAGAAAATCAAAAAGCTTAATTAAATGGAATATTTGGCCTTAACTAACCTTGACTTATCATTATGCAACTTACCAAATTCGTGCAAAAGGCTAATTGAAGCAAGAATTCAAAAATGAGTCAAAAAAGGAAGCTTGGTTATGGAGGTTTATGGAGGATCTTGAAATTGAAAGCTTTGCATTAAGAGGCCATAATTCCTCTTGATTCACATTGCCTAATGCCTATACAAGTAAGACAAAACGAAATTGGAAAGGGGCTGCGCATAAACACTCAAAAAGAAAACTCACATTTTTGGCCATTTTTTTTGAAAACTGAAAACTGCTTTGGAGCATTGGTTGAGCCTCCATTTTGATCAAAACATATTCCTGAGTTCCCAAGAAAGCTCCAGCGATCAAAACCACACTCAAACGTGCAAGGAATCAGTCCCACAAAGCTACACGGTTTGTATATTTTTTTCAGAAATGCATAGCACGAATAATCCATTTCCATTGATTTTTATTGATTGATTTGAACTAACAATTGTCCTCTGAAGCTTTTGGTGGCATCCAATTGGATTATAGGTGTCTAAATCCGATTCCACCATGAACAAAAACTAGGGTTCTTGAAACTCAGAATTAGGGCTTTGGTTATGAGGTAAAATTGGACTTTGACACCAGCATGAACGAAATCGTGGCAACCTGAGGATTCCAATTTGCTTGTCGCGCTCAATTTATGTTTAAGCATGGCCTATTCGCTATTTTCAAATAGCTTGAGTTTTGGGGGGGGGTTTAAAACCCCCGCTATTTCATTTTCATTACAGGTGCGTTGGGGAAGATGATTGTGTGTCACGCTGTGAATGGCTGGTTTGAATCCAGCGCGTTTTTTTTTTAATTTTATTTTTATTTTTAACACTAACTACCATTTTATTTTATATTATTTATTTCTTATATTATATACAACTAACGCACGCAGCTCCATTGGTTAAGGCGTATAGGCAATGATCATTGGGACCTGGGTTCGAATCCCAGGTCCCCCCATTTCACTTCTATTATTTTGTTTAACTTGTTCCAACGCAGTGCACGTTCCAAGGGTTCACCATACACCCAATACAAAGGCTTGCCAAGTGTCTTGAAAGAAGCATCTGAAGGTCAGAATGGGAGGTCTATGGAATGCTCCAGTCAACGCTCCACATGTGATCCAAAAAGTCAGCAAAAGGGCTCCTTCTATTGGGCCAGAGTTCATCAAGTTCACCTCCTCATTTGGGGTATACACCCCCTTGGTTTGCTCTCTCCTATTCCCTTTTTTTTTTAATTTTTTTTATTCTTGTTTGTTTGTTTAAATTCCATTTAATTTTTCAAATAAATATTTTCTTAACATAATAATAAAAAACACCAAAAAATCAGAAAATCATAAAAGGACAAAATATGTTTCATTTTAATTTAATTCATCAATAACTTCTTTTGTAAATAAATCCAATAATAAATTTAGTTCTTATTTTAAGTTGTTAATTTAATTCTTTTTCTCAATAACCAAAAATAATAAAAAATAGACCTTTAGCACTTTTTACCCTTTTTTTGAATTCATTAAATATTTTTATGATAAGTATCATTAACCATTAATTTTGTAAATAAATTTTATGATTAATTTAGTTTTAATTCTAGGTTTTAATGCATTTTCTTTAATAAATTAAAAAACAATTAGAATTAGAATTATTTGACTTTTAATTAATTTAATTTTCTTTAATGTCATAAATACAAAAAAAAACATAAAAAAATAAGTTCTTTCTTTTTATTTAACTTAGTTATTTTATTTCCTTTAAAGGGTCCAACGCCCTCGCATTCGATTACATCTTTGTTCGCGCGTTTTATTTATTTCTTTTTGTGAATATAATGTACTTGCTCCAAAGCCCTGTAATAGTCAATTAGACATTTATTTTCTGCACTTTATTTTAAATCGGGTCTGGATTAATTTGGCGATGTAGACCCGCGCCTTTGTAATAGCGTAGGACCTTTATCTTTTCCGCACTTTAAATTCCCGCACCTTTAACTGTTAAACAATAACATGAAAGAATGAATGCCCAAAAACTAAAAATAAAGCGTAGATCACCAATGCATGAACAAGACAAAAATATATGAAAACGACACACAAATCACACACCATCCCTAGGGTACGCCTCACTGTTGCCTTGCCCCTCGAAAGGTGGTCATCAAGTATAGGACGTCTTAGTGAGTCCTTATGTTCCATTGATCTAGTTGCCTCGAATAAGTTGCCTCGGAACGGTCGCCTCAGAATAAAATATCAATGGCATAAGGGTAGCTTCTAAGGTATCCTATTGTTGCTCTGGTGATCACCCTGTTGCCTTGCCCCTCGAAACGTGGTCGTTGAGTACAGGACGTCTTAGTAAGTCCTTATGTTCCATTGATCTAGTTGCCTCGAATAAGTTGCCTCGGAACGGTCGCCTCGGAATAAAAAGATCAATGGCATAAGGGTAGCTTCTAAGGTATCCTATTGTTGCTTCGGTGACCACACTGTCCCTAAACTCGAATTGACCCGAACACCCCCAACGGTGGTGCTACCTACCTCTCAATGTTGGGATGGCACTATCTAAAGGACTCTTACACAGCCTAATTCCTTAGGGTAGGTAGATCTCATGGGTACTTTCTCTTTTCAAACAAAAAAACAACTTTTCGCACCCCACACTTTCAAAAAGTTTTCAAACAAAACACTTCATACACTCTTGAGGACTGATACAAGAGTTACTTAGAAGTTTTCCAAACGAACTTTTTCAAAACCCACACACACTTGAAAAGCAAACACATTTTGAAAACATAAGAGCAAGTACCTAAGAGCCCATGGATAACCATGGATAGAAAGGGTGCTAACACCTTCCCTTTCTATAAATCTACCTCCCGAACCGAGAGACATCTCAATAAGGAATTTTTCTGTGCTTTTGTCCTTTCCATGTTGGAGAAAATAAAAGACGGTGGCGACTCTTGCTTCCGCGACATTTCGTGAAACCAGCTTTAAACAGTCAGTTCCAGATCCACCGATCACACCTACTTCTCTTGAAGACTTGCAAAAGGGTTGAATTCAGCTAAAGGAAGAACGAGATACCTTCGAAGCTCAGTTCTACGCGAGCGAGAAAAGGGTTTTGGAGCTTACCAAGCAACTTCATGAAGAACAAAACTTGAACTCCTACATTACATCGAAGAGGATGCGTTCGACCTCTTTGTCTTAGGAATTTATATTGTAAGCCCAAGAGGCATGTTGTAACCATTTTGAACTGATTAATGCAATTTGACATTTGTTCATTCTTTGTCTAGATAAATTTAAATCTTATAAATCCTTAAAATCATTTTCATGCACATTTTTCATGCATCATAACATAACAGGTTTTCCACAACATGTTTCCTTATCTTTCTGCTGTTTATTTCAGTAAGATGGATATCGAGAAAACAGTGAAAGACCTACAAGCACAAAACTCCCAGTTTCAAGAGACTCTACTGACCCTGGCCAAGGGGCAACAAGAGTTGATGACGTTGTTGGCATCCAAAAACAAACCAAAAAGGAAAGCCCTAGTCAACATGGGTAAAAGATTCAGAGAGTCGATCAGCCAGATACCAATAGTTAAAGATTTGTCTAAGGAAGACAGAAATCAAATTGGAGAAGCAAGGAGTACCCAGGCTGCGTGTGTCAATGATCGAGTGTCCGATGATGAAGAGTATTTTGACTAGCAGTATCCTCCTGTCGATGATAAGTACAAGCATCTAGAGGATAGACTGAAGGTCGTTGAGATTCAAGCCATTCCTGGTTTGGATTTTGATGATTTGTGTTTAATATCTGGGGTTATTATTCCCTATAAATTCAAGATACCATTATTTGTTAAATATGATAGGGTTTCCTGCCTAAAGTTTCATCTGAAGTCTTACATGCACAAAATACAACCACACACCACCGACAAGAAACTCTGGGTCCACTTCTTTCAAGAAAGCTTGGATGGGACTCAACCAGAGTGGTTTTACCAATTGGAGGGTTCCCGTATCCATACATGGGAAGACTTTGCCACTGCTTTCTATCACCAATACCAATACAATGCTGACCTGGCGCCGACTAGAGTTCAATTGCAAGACATGACGATGGGTAAAAATGAAGGGTTCAAAGAGTACGCGCAAAAGTGGAGGGATCTTTCCAGTAAGGTCCAACCACCGTTAACTGATAGGGAACATATTGATATGTTTATGGGTACGTTATTTGGTCCATTTTCAACTTATGGTTGGGTGTTCTTCGTCCGTTTTCACCGAGATGATCCTGACCGGTGAAAGGGTCGAAAGTGGTATCAAAAGCGGAAAAATCTCCATGGCATCTTCTTCCACCTCCAATCCCATAAAGAAACCCTTCACTGGGAAGAAAGAAACTAATTTTGTATGGGGCGAGGGCCCGTACCAAGAAGGATAACCGCCCGTCCGTTAATGCTGTTATGATTTCCAACCCGACTCCTGTTCAAAGACAATCTTCCAATCATCAACGATTTGAAGCTCCACAAAGACAATTCACAAGGATAGGCATGTCACTATCCTAATCCTTACAACACCTGTTAAATGCTAATTTGGTGTCACTGTGTGATCCTCCGGACAATCTGAACACTTCCTCACCTAAATGCAATCCAAATACCAAGTGTGCATATCACTCAAATAGTCCCGAGCATGAGACTGATCAATTCTGGGCACTGAAGAGAAAAATTCAAGACCTAATAGAAAACAAGACAATATAATTTGATCCGCCTACAATTCCCAATATGATAATGGCACCAATGCCAAACCATGGCAAAAGTGTCAATGCAATTGAAGACGCCATTTTTGTTTCCTCCGTCGAAGATCTAACTACTCTGCTAACCATTGTCAAAAAGAATCTGTTGAAAGATGGGGTTTTCTCTGGCTGTTTGAAGGATTGTGATTGTTGCGCCAAACAAGTTAATGGATGCGAATGGCTGAAATAAGATGTTCAACGCTTGATGAATAGTCATGAGATCCTATTTGAGAAAAATCTGTGCATCAAAAGTTTGACCAATAAGATTGAAGACCTCTCCATCATAACAATTTCAAACAAGCCTCTTAGGATCTCCTTAAAGGGTCCTATCAGGATTTCTAATGAACCAGATGTTGCTCCTCTGATAATTACTTCCCTTGGGCCAATTCCGTACTCTTCCGACAAAGCATTGCCGTGGAACTACGGTGCCGAAGTGTTTTACCATGGAATAAAGCAAGATGCTTGGATTGAAGAAAGAAAGGCTGATGACATATGTAATATTGTCGGCTCTAGTAAGGTGACCATAACTGGGAGAGTCTTTTTGCCCAACATTTCACCCTTAACAGCTACAACGGCACCTGTCTGCATCACCGCTGCTAAGTCTAGTGCTGACATAAAGGGGGAAGGAGAAAGTAGTTGAGCCTGCTGAGACAAAAATTCCTGCAAAAAATATTGCCGTTGAGGAGCCTTCGTCTCAAGAAATGGATGAGATATTGAAAATTATAAAGAGGAATGATTTCAAGATAGTGGAGCAGCTGGGACAAACCCCTTCCAAGATCTCGATGCTATCTTTGCTACTTTGTTCCGACGCTCATGCCCAGGCATTGATCAAATTCTTGAAGAAGGCTCATGTCCCTCATGAGACCACAACTGACTAGTTTGAAAATTGTGTGGCAAGCTTGACGGCCGAAAATGGTTTGGGGTTTTTGGATGCTGATCTGACACCACTTGGAAGGAACCATAACAAAGCTTTACATGTTTCTGTTGAATGTAAGGGGACTTCCCTAGAACATGTTCTAGTTGACATTGGCTCCTCTTTAAACGTGCTACCCAAGGGAGCTTTAGACCGGTTAGACTGTGAAGGACTGGTGTTGAAGCTGAGTGATATTATTGTGAGGGCTTTCGATGGGTCCAAAAGGAAGGTTCATAGATAGGTGGATCTCCCTATCAAAGTGGGCTCGCAGATTTTCAACTCTACTTTCTACATCATGGACATCCGTCCTTCTTACTCCTGTTTGCTGGGTCGCCCTTGGATCTATGGAGCAAGGTCAGTAAATCTACGCTTCACCAAAAGCTAAAATACCCAGTCAAGGGGAGGATCGTCACTGTTTGTGGTGAGGAGAAGTTCATGGTAAGCCACCTAAATTATTTCAAATATGTGGATATGGATGGAGAATTTATAGAAACCCTGTTCCAGGATTTTGAGGTTGTTCCGCCTATGGTTGCTACTTCCAAAATTTCCTCCGACATGCCCAAAGCTGATAAGGTCATGCCAAAGATGGTTTCATTTAAGGATGCCCGTGCCGCAATCGAAGATGGAAGCTGTGATACCTGGGGGAAACTCCCCGAGATCACTTTCAAAGTAGACAAATGTGGGTTGGGTTTTACTATCAAGGCTCAAATGGAAGTGAGGCACGCTCGTGCAGGAAAGGCCCCTCTCAGTATTGGATATCACGAAGTAAACACTGTGGAGGATTCTGATGATGAATGTGCCTTCGATGAATGGATATACCCTACTATGACAGAGCTCAACAATTGGCACGCAAAGGACTTCGTTCCCATCTCCTTTATTGAGGAGTAATTACTTGTTTATTGCTCTCTATCAATTCAAAGAACCTTTTATCTATAATATTAAACAATGACTTTTAAGCCATGTGCCTTTCCCGGGGCACTATGGTCCATTTGTTAAGGGTTTTATTTATGTTTATTTTATGATATGATCATTCAATATTAACCATTGGACTTTTTGTATTCAAATTTTTGAGCTCATTGTCTTTCTTTCTCTTTAATACACTTTTCAAATAGCCATGTATCTTACATGCACACACACACGCTCTTGCAGGTCCTCGTCCACTCCGAATCTCATTGCCAGTGACTCTACTATTGCCAACTATGATTTCGAACATCCAATTAACCAAGCCTAAGATGAAGGTGAGGAAGATTGTGAAATACCGGTAGAACTATCCAGACTTCTAATGCAAGAGGAAAAATCTATTCAACCGCATGAAGAGTCAGTTGAATTCATTAACCTAGGTACTGAGACAGACAAGAAAGAGGTCAAGATCGGCGCCAACCTAGGAAGCAGTGTCAAAAGCAGATTGGTTCAGATGTTATATAACTACATGGAAGTGTTTGCTTGGTCGTATGAAGATATGCCAGGGTTAGATATCGACATTGTAGTTCATTGTCTGCCAACAAAGGAAGATTGTCCTCCTGTCAAGCAAAAAGTTTGTCGCATGCGGCCTAACATGTCTGAAAAGATAAAAGCTGAAGTGATGAAATAATTTGATGCAGGATTCCTAGTTGTGACATCTTATCCCCAATGGGTTGTGAACGTGGTTTCGGTGCCAAAGAAAGACAAAAAAGTTCGTATGTGCGTAGATTATAGGGATCTGAATAGGGCAAGCCCCAAGGATGACTTCCCTCTACCTCATATTGATGTCTTGGTCGATAACACCGCTCAACATAAAGTATTCTCTTTCATGGATAGTTTCTCCGACTATAATAAAATTAAGATGGCTCCCGAAGACATGGAGAAGACCACCTTTGTTACGCAATGGGGAACCTTTTATTACAAGGTCATGCCATTCGGGTTGAAGAATGTAGGGGCAACATGTAAAAGGGCTATGGTAGCTTTGTTTCATGATATGATCCATCATGAAATAGAGGTATATATGGATGATATGATTGCAAGGTCACAAACTGAAGAGGAGCATTTCAATCACCTATACAAGCTATTCGAGAGGCTGAAAAAGTACAAGCTGAGCTTGAACCCTAATAAGTGCACATTCAGAGTGAGATCTGGAAAACTTCTAGGTTTTGTTGTCAGTAGTAAAGGCATCAAAGTCGATCCTGCAAAGGTAAAAGCCATCCAAGAAATGCCAACTCCCTATTATGAAAAGGAGGTTAGAGGATTCTTGGGTCGTCTTAACTATATCGCCCGCTTCATATCTCACTTAACTGCTACTTGTGAACCAATATTCAAACTCTTGAAAAAAGATCAAGTAGTCAGATGGAATGATGAATGCCAAGCTGCCTTCGGAAAAATCAAGGAATATCTCCAAGAGCCTCCTATCCTCATGCCACCAGTTGAAGGAAGGCCCTTGATTATGTACTTGACTACGCTAGATAATTCTATGGGGTGTGCGTTGGTCCAACATGACGAGTCTGGCCGAAAAGAGCATGCAATATACTACCTGAGCAAAAAGTTTACCGACTGTGAAACCAGATATTCACTGCTCGAGAAAACTTGCTGCGCTCTGGAATGGGCTGCTCGTCGGCTAAGGCAATATATGTTGACTCATACCACTCTATTAATTTCTAAGATGGACCCTATCAAATACATCTTCGAGAAACATGCTCTTTCCGGACGGATAGCTAGATGGAAAATGATTTTGACTGAGTATGATATCCAATACAAAACATAAAAGGCCATCAAAGGAAGTGTATTGGAAAACCATTTAGCCCATCAAGTTGTTGATGATTATCAATCCATGAACTTTGACTTCTCGGATGAGAATATCATGCTAGTGACCGACTATGCAAAACCTGGACGGTATGATGTACCTGAACAAGGATCCCAATGGACTATGGTCTTCGATGGGGCTTCCAACGCTTTGGGTAACGGAATTGGTGTTGTGATAGTTTCTCCTGAGGGTTGCCACACCCCTTTCACTTCAAGATTATGCTTTGATTGTACAAATAACATGGTTGAATATTTGGCATGCATTTTGGGTCCCAAGGCTGCCATTGATTTTAGGATCAAACATTTGAATGTATTCGGAGACTCTGCTCTGGTGATTAGACAAGTAAAGGGAGATTGGGACACTAAGCATCCTAATTTAATTCCTTACAAGGAGTTTGTGCTATCTCTAATTCCATACTTCGAAGAAATCACCTTTGAACACTTCCCTAGAGAAGAAAATCAATTAGCCAATGCTTTGGCCATAATGTCTTATATGTTCAAGGTCAAATGGGATAACGAAGCTCCTATAATTACAATTGAGAGGTATGACGAACCTGCGCACTGCTATGAGCTTTACACTGACACTGAGAAGCCATGGTAGCATGAGGTGAAGAGATACCTTGAAGCACAAGAGTATCTCGAAGGAGCTTTCATCAATGACAAAAAGTTCTTACAAAGATTCTCAGCCAAATTCTTCCTAAGCAATGGAACCCTGTACAAACGCAACCATGATTCTACTCTACTCCGATGTACGGATAAGAAGGAGGCAGAAGAAATTATGGAAGATATGCATGATGGTCTCTTTGGGACTCACTCGAGCGGACATACCATGGCTAAGAAAATTCTGAGAGCTGGTTACTATTGGTCAACAATGGAGATTGATTGCCATCACCACTAAAAATCTTGCCACAAGTTCCAAATCTATGCTGACAAGGTCCATGTGCCTCTTATTCATCTAAATGTCATGACTTCTCCATGGCCATTTGCAATGTGGGGCATTGACATGATTGGAGAGATTAAACCTACTACTTCCAATGGGCATCGCTTCATTCTTGTTGCTATCTATTATTTCACCAAATGGGTCGAAGCTGCTTCATTTGCCTCAGTCACAAAGAGAGTTGTAGCCAGATTCATTAAACATAACCTCATCAGCTGCTATGGTATCCCCGAAAGGATCATCACTGACAATGGGACCAATCTCAACAATGCTATGGTTACCGAACTTTGCACTCAGTTCAAAATCAAGCATCATAATTCTTCTCCTTATATACCTAAAATGAATGGCGTAGTGGAATCAACCAACAAAAACATTAAGAAGATTGTGCAAAAGATGGTAGTAACCTACAAAGACTGGCATGAGATGTTACTATTTTCTCTTCATGGCTACCGTACTTCAGTTCGGACATCAACTGGGGAAACTCCCTTTTCTTTGGTCTATGGAATGGAAGTTGTCCTGCTAGTGGAAGTTCATATTCCCTCACGAAGGATTATGAATGAAGCAGGCTTAGAAGAAGACAAATGGATTCAGACAAGATTGGATCTATTAACTTGATCGATGAAAAGCGACTGGCTATTGTTTGTTATGATCAGATGTACCAAAAATGTATGATCAAGGCTTTCAACAAAAAGATCAGGCCTCAGGTATATCAAGCTGGTGGCTTGGTAATAAAGCCCATCATTTTTCCACAAGGCAAACCCATGGGAAAATGGGCTCCCACTTACGAAGGGCCATTTGTTGTCAAGAAAGTTTTCTCTGGTGGTTCCATGATGCTGACTACTATGGACGGTGAAGATTTCCCACATCCAGTGAACGTGGACATAGTTAAAAAATACTACACATAAGAGACCCGCTAGGTTGACACACCTAGGAAAAATAAGGGCATCTCGACAAACCAAAGGTTTGGGCAAAAACTAGGGATATATGCAAAAAATTGTACACCCGGCAAGTCGAAAACCCGAAAGGGCGACTTGGACAAAAATGGATATCCCGGTGGGCTGAAAACCCGAAAGGGAGATCCTTGCAAAAATTAAGGATTCAAAGCGTATGACTACGTCCCGTAGCATCACCGCAGTCAATTTTATTACCAAGGTCCAAGTTCAAATGGTCCAAGATCAATCCAATCAACTTCTGTCAACGACAAAGTACGCTCGAAGACATTGGGGAAAAGTAGAGTTGGAACACGATGAGATCATTTCCACATGGTTATTATTTTTGTTTTCAATTCTGTTTTCCCTTCGACGATTTGCTCTTACTAGGACCTCCATCTCTTTGTACAAAAAAGCCTATTCATGGGAAAAACATCAATACAAATATACTTTGAAGTGTAAACTTTTTGTTTTTGTTTTGAGTGCAAAGACGTCCAATGACTAAAATTGAACGAACATATGCATATGAACATAATTAAACTATTTAGCACATGTGTCCTGCCAAGTAGCAACAAGCTTCTCTTTAATGAATTTGAGATATCCCCACAGAGTTATCTCATTAGCGTTATCTTCATAGAGCCCGCTATAATAAACCTTTGCCCCATCAGATTTTCCCACAAAGTTGGATTTATGAAAACCGCGGTCAGAGTCTTAATCTCTCGAAATCCCTCTCCTCAGCTGAGTTGGTCTTAAAAGAATAAACCATATGCATTTCTTCCTAAAGAATTCCCTTTGCCAGCATGTCATCAAATATTATCTTCAACGTGGTTCATTATCCCCAACAAAACGATACACTCCTCAACAGAATCATCTCCTATTCAAACAACCTTCAGTTACTATGAAGCCTGGACCCGACCAGATAATAGTTAACGTCTTAAGATACTATGAAACCTGGATCTGACCAGATAATAGTTTAATTTCTCAAGGTATTGGAAAAAAAACCTGGACTCGACTAGACAAGGGTTTAACTTCTTTTCCCCATTCGAGTTTGCCTCTACCCCCAGCAAGTTACTGTGAAGCCTGGACCCGACCAGATATCAGTTCAACTTCATCCTTTCAAGCAAGTTATTGTGAAGCCTGGACCCTACCAGATATCAGTTCATCTTCATTCTTTCAAGCAAGATATTGTGAAGCCTGGACCCGACCAGATATCAGTTCAACTTCATCCTTTCAAGCAAGTTACTCTGAAGCCTGGAATCCGACCAAAAATCAGTTCAACTTCATCCTTGCAAGTGAGTTAGTATGAAGCCTGGAATTCGACCAAATAACAATTAACTTCCTCCACCTCAAAAATCTGCTTTGAAACCTGGAATCCGACCAGATAGCAGTTCAAAGTTGGTAAGTTGTTGCGAAGCCTGTAATCCTACCAGATAACAGTTTAACTTCACTCTCCCAAGTAATTTTCTGCGAAGCCTGGAATTCGACCAGATAATAGTTAATTTAATCTTCCCTAGTAATTCATTGCGAAGCCTGGAATACGACCAGATAAGCAGTCAACTTCATCATCCCCAATAAATCGTTACTAAGCCTGGACTTCGACCAGATAACAACTAACTTCTGATGCTCTCCAGTCAAGAATAACTCCCCAGTAGAGCAAAGGATAATCAAAATTCCTGAACTTTATTCCTCCAAGCAGAAATCAACACTCTCCACAGAGTTTTCCTCATGCAAAAAGCCAAAGTCAATATTCCCCAGCGAATTTCTCCTCAAACAATAAAACAAGAGTTCCCTGCCGAAAACATTCTAAACAAAGTTGAAGATACACTTACTCTCCAACAACGATTCAGGATTCAGCCTCTCAAGGTTCCCAAGCATGTTGTCAAGGATTTATTTTCCTAGACAAAGACACGCTGCAATAAATGCATCACATTCATAAACCATAATACATACATGAGCAATGCATACAACATAATCTCATTTATTTTGCGAACATCATTATGCCATGCATACATCTGCATGCAACTAATCCTCTTCCTTACAAGAAAAATCAACATGGCAAAAGACATCTACTATTTCAGTATAAATCAGCCAAAAGATTCATCCTGATACCTTCCATCATTTCCCCAAATGGCATATTTAAGCCCATTCACTACACAACAAACTACCATATCATCAAGTGCAAATTTCTGGGCACTCTAGTGTTTAATCATCTTCCACCTTCAAGTCACAAATGGAAGACTCGTCAATCTAACTCTTAAGGTTTAAGAAGATTGAACAGGGGCAACTGTTGTACCCCAAAATTTCCCCTCTCATTTCTCAAGAATGTTCTCATAAAATCCTCCATGACTCAAGTATGCAGCACTGATACATCAATTTAGGGTTGGAATTGCACAAGGGCAAAATGGTCAAAATGCACACTGAAAAGTCAAACTTTGACTTTTGGATCAAAATCACGATTCAAGAATCACATTTCATCAAGATATGTTAGAATATGAAGTTGGTTCACCAAGAAAATCAAAATTCAAAATTACTTTGGAAAAGTCAAAGTTCTAAACGTTTAGAAATTTTTCTAAGTGTTAAGAAAATATGATAAATTCAAAACTTCTGGCCAGATTTTCATTATGATGCAAGATGATTTTGGAAGAACTTATGAAACCAGAGTTATAGATCTCAATGAGATCTAAAACATTGCAGAACATAACTTCTCTTAGACATATTGGGATTTCAAGTTATAAGTCTTTGAAGACACGTCCATGAAGCTAAAGCACTTAGTAAATTTTGAGCATTTCCAAGTCATAATTTGGTTAGAACTTATGGTCCAGTTCTCACGTAGGTATGATCTGATTTTGCAAAAGTAATTCAAAGATGGTTTACAGAGCATGTTACAAGATTTCTGAAAAGTTTGAGAACTCCTTCAGATCATGCTGGAGCAGGGAGAATCAAAGATCAGAAGTTGGACATTTGTTCTTAATATCAGTTATGTTTGTGTTGAACTTCTGATCCAGTTTCAAGCTAGGTTGTATAATCTTAGGTTGCAGGTCTTCTTGCTTGTTAAATCCCATCATCAATTAATGCTCACACCCACTTTTTAGTCTTTATCCCAATGTTTAAAACTTTATCCAAAAGATCCTCCCACGTGTGGCATGAAAGTACCATTGTTGTCCTTGGAAAGTAAACTTTTATACAAAGTTTATGTTGGGCCCATACTTTACTTTTGCTTCTGAGTGTACTTCTCCATAAATCATGCCTACAAAATCAGTTTAGGCATGGTTAAAGCTGCTAACTAATCTACTTTGCCTTGAAACTTGCTTGGCTAAACTTGCTTCAAAAACAAGTCAACGAGCCATAACACATGATGGTTGTACTCTTGACTTCTCCAAGCTTCTGAATCCCTTACCTATAAATTAAACTTCATTTGCAACTGTTAAAGAGGTCAGAGAAACAAATTAAAAAAGCCTTGAAACCTTGCTGAAAATTCCAAGAACCTGAAACTACAACCCAAACACAAAACCTGCTAGTTTCTGATTTTTGCATCCAAACTCTAATCTTTTTCGTGTGTTTCTTGACCAAATCATCCATACGGTTTCCATAATAAACATAGAAGCTTTCCCAACTTCTGTTTTCAAACTATAAAATAGTATTCACCACTCTCTGTTTCAAAAACCAGAACTTTGCACCTTGATTGCTCCAGAACTTTCCAACCATTCATAGCTCAAGTTAAAGTTTGCTTTAACTTTCTTAGAACTTGAGGAAGTTGACCAGAACATCACGAAAATATGAACCAGGCTTTAATTCACAGAACAATTTCCAGCTGCAAGGTAAGTTTTTCTAATTTTTATCTCATTATTTAGGCATTGTTAGGCTTGCATTTTCAAAGATACAATGTAGATATCATGGTGTTGTACCCCAAAATTTTCCCTCCCATATTCTTCAAGATTTGTCAAGATCAAGGTTCAAAATCTCTCAAGGATTGCACAGTCCAATGGCCTCCTAACACAGTCAAAATTAGGGTTTTGGTTCTTGCAAAGAAATTGAAGTTTTCAGGGGTCCAATAAAGTCCCAAATGCCTATTACATTGTCAAGCATCTATATGCCAAGTTTCAAGACTCACAGCATCAAGTTGCACAGTCAAAAACCCTAAATGCTCCATAGTCAACTATAGGGGCAAAATGGTCATTTGACAGTCAAAAGTCAAAATTTTTGGTCAACATCTTATTTTGAAGCCACAATCATCATTTTATCAAGTCTTGATCATGATTCCACAAGCATGGCTCAAAAAGTCTCAAGATGCAAAAGTTTCTATTTTTGGATAATTTAAAAGTCAACTGCAAATTGACCAAGGCATAACTTCTTCATGGTTTATCAGAAAAATCCCATCCAAAGCTCATTTTGAAGGGGATGACATTTCCTACAACTCATCTTCACACTCCAAGTCCAAGAAATGATCTCACAAAAAGTTTTCAATTTC
Organism: Vicia faba; assembly: GCA_948472305.1. Lineage (NCBI taxonomy): Eukaryota > Viridiplantae > Streptophyta > Magnoliopsida > Fabales > Fabaceae > Vicia > Vicia faba. Next base: position 975,357,117 of record OX451741.1, on the reverse strand, counting down.
AACATTATAGGTCATTTTCAAAAGTCAACAAAAAGACACTTTAAGTCAAAGACCATAACTTGAGATTGGTAAATCAAAATGACATGGGACCAAAGGCATTGGTTAGAGGACTCCAAGAACTTTCCAAAATGTCCAAGAACATGTTCGTAGCTTCAAAATTGAGCAAGATATGCATTGGAGAAGTTGGGGAATTTTTTGGAACTTTCAAAAGTCAACTTTGCCTAAAACACTTCAAAATTGCTAATGGGCCTCAAATTCTTTCTTGAATCATTACCCAAAGCCTATGCACGACCCATTGAGCTCAAAATAATTTATTTTCTTATTTTTAATTAATTAATTGAATTTTTATTCTTATTAATTCATTTAATTAGTTTTAATTGTAGAAAAATATCAAATAATGGTTGTCAAATCTTTTTATGCAGCAAATATACTCCACACATGCTAAGGATTTCGTGCATCAATCAACAAGACAAGATCTTCCATAATTGGCAAAGTTTCCATGGAAAAAGATTGAAAAAAGATATGATTAGCAATCAAATATTCAAGTCATTAATCCATGGATTTGTGGGCTTTATTTTGACCTAATTCCATTCATATACAAAGGCATAAGCTAACCCTGAGGCCACACACACGAAAAAGCTGCTGAAAACTCATAACCAAATTGCAAAATTTCAACAAAAACTTGGAAACTGATTTCATAGTTGCAGTACAATTCAAGGCCTGAAATTGCTTCTAATACGTTGCTGGACCTTCCAGGAGTCGATTGGAATCAAGAATCAATCCTAACACGTGAAGAATCCAAGAACATAGGCTACACGGTTTGTCTTGTTTTTCAAACTTACATAACACGATTCATGTGCTTTTAATCTGTTTTCTTGCTTGATTCATACTAATAGGTACCTCCTGAAGCCATTGGTATAAGTTAATTGGACTAACACTGCCTGAATCCAAATCCACCATGGACGAAAATTAGATTTTCTGAAGCTTGCATTTGGGGCTTTAGGCATGGGGAAAAATTGAACCTTGAGACCTATGCAGTTGAATTCAGGAGCTCAACACGAGTTGAATGGAAACCTCGCACTCAATTTATATTACCTATGGGCGTAATCGCTATTTTCCACACTTTCAATTTGTGGGGGTTTAAAACCCCTGCTACTTGTTTTATATAATTGCAGGAAAATGAAGAAGAAACATACGTGGCTTTGTGTGGTTGGGAGGTTTGAATCTGCGCAAGTTTCCCAGCGTAGTGGTTACTTTTTCATATATTATGTTTACTGTCCATTATATGTACAAACGCGTTTGAATGGCTGGATGGTGGATGACACGCTTGGTGAGTGCTGGGACCTGGGTTCGATTCCCAGGTCCCCCCATATAATTGTTGTTATTTTTCTTAACCTATTCCCATGCAGCGTTCACTCAAAGGACTACCATACGTCCTAACATGCTGGCTTGCCAAGTGCCCCCTGATGTTCCATCCAGTGGCCAGATGATGCAGTCCAGGGTATACTCCAGTCAATGAGCGTGTACACAATTCTGAAAGTCAAACGTGACTTTGCTTCAATGTGCCAGAATTCTGCAATCAAACCTCCCCTTGGGCCTGATACCCCCCTTGGTTTGCATTTTTTTTTAATTTTATTTTCTTTTCTTATCTAATTCTTTTCAAATTGTTTTTAATTGTTTTCATTAATTTACCATAAAATCAATTTTCATAATAAAAAATCAGAAACCAAAAATATATTTTATTATTATTAATCTCACCACTAACCTATTTTTTTGTAAATAAATAACTAACAATTAATCTAGTTTAAATTAGGTTTTAATTCAATATTTTCTTAATAAATAAAATACATAGAATTAGGTCTTGACATTTTATCTTTTTTCTTAATTAATTTTTCCTCATTATTTATTATTATTATTAATTATTATTTTTGTAAATAAATATGTAAATTAACTAATTAGTTTAAATTAGGTCAACTTTGACATTTCATTAATAATTAAAATATATAGAATTAGGGTTTCATCTTGATTTTAATTTTCTTTATTTTCATAAATACAAAAAACACAAAAAACACTTTCTTTTTTTAATTAAATAATTAATTAGACTTTAATTTAATTTAATTTCAAGCAAAGGGTCAAAACCCTCGGACGTTCAATTTTAATTTCTTTTCGCGCATTATTTTCTTTTGAATATTATGTAACTGCTCAAGGATGTAATAGTAATTAGGTATTTATTTACTTTCCGCATCTTTTATCAAAAACGGGTCTTTGTATTTTGGCGATTTATAGACCCACGCCTTGTAATAGCGTAGCTTTTATCTTTCCGTCTTTTAATTTCCCGCACTCCTAACTTCTAAATTGCATGAAAGAATGTATGCTAATTAAAAACAAGCGTAGCTCACAATGCCATGATCAAAGATAACTGTTAAACTGAAAACAACATACAAATACACACACCACTTCTAGGGTACGCCTCACTCATTGCTTTCGAAACGTGGTCGTCAAGTATAGGACGTTTTAGCGGTCCTTATGTCCATGATCCAGTTGCCTCGAAACAGTTGCCTCGAAATGGTTGCCTCGGATTAAAAAAGGATCAAGGATATAAGGGTAGCTTCTAAGGTGTCCTACTGTTGCTTCGGTGACCACACTGTCCCTACACTCGAATTGACCCGAACACCTCCAACGGTGGTGCTACCTACCTCTCAATGGTGGGATGGCACTACCTTAAGGACTTCTACACAGCTTAATTCCTTAGGGTAGGTAGATGACTCATGGATACTTGCTCTCTAAAAAACAAACAAAAATCTTTTCACACTGACACTTTCTAAAAGCTTTCAAAACAAATTTTTCAAACACTCTTGAGGACTGATACAAGAGTTATTCAGAAATCTTTCAATGAAACTTTTTCAAACCCACTCACATTTGAAAAGCAAACATTTTGAAAACATAAGAGCAAGTACCTAAGAGCCCATGGATAACCATGGATAGAAAGGGTGATAACACCTTCCCTTTCTATAAATCTACCTCCCGAACCGAGAAACGTTCTCATAAGGAATTTTGTTGTGCTTTTGTCCTGTCCATGTTGGAGAAAATAAAAGACGGTGGCGACTCTTGCTTCCGCGACATTTCGCGAAACAACTTTAAACAGTCGGTTCTAAATCCACCGATCACAGAACTGGCGACTCTGCTGGGGAATTATAAAGTGAGGTGTACCTTAGGATAGCTCATACTTGTGTTTTCAATTGCTGTGTTTTGTTTGCTTTATTATTATGGGCATTGTCTTGGAGTTTCATAGATCCTAACCCGGATCTGGGGATACCCTGTTAGGTAGCATAAGCTGTGAGGGACCTGTCCGGCGTAGACCGACATGGGTGAAGCAGTGGCTACATTGGTGTGGCGCCTTGGTCTGTACCGATATCCCTTGTGTCGCAACGAGGAGAATATGGGTCTTCTGAGGAGTCATTAAGCACCAACCGACCTTAGAACCTTAAATGACCCAACTTGGCCAATAGAACAGTAGCAGTATGCTACACCCATTGCGGCTAAACTCTCGCGATGGTTCTGGCCGCAAGAAAAGATTGCGATGCTGGAGTTATGACCGATTGAGGGTAGTCAGTGATATTGGGATCCTCTAGAACCCGGTTACTTTTCTAGGACAGGTCTTAACCAACAAACTGAAAGAGGGTAATACCTAGACCCCATGCTGGCCTAAACTCTAAGGGCTGTCTTGTGTGACTTGTGTGCCTTATCATGTTTGCCTTTGTGAATACTTGTGGTGTGCTTTATCATAACATCATACCATCATAGACATTGCATGCATCCTGCATAAGGACTGACCATTTCAAAGACAAGAGGGTTTCACCTTTGCTCTGTTTTGTAGGACATCATGATGCCTATGCGAAGGAACACTATCCGGTTCAATTTTGTTCACCCACCTGAGCTGCTTGAAGAATTGGTTAGCAGAATTCCAAACACCACTTCCTTCATCCAGAGGCATGGTTCTCTTCTCGGTTTAGTCACTGCAAAGTGGGACCAACAACTGATGAGTGTCCTGACCCAGTTTTATGATCCCTTGTATAACTGCTTCACCTTTCAAGACTTCCAGCTGGTCCCTACCCTGGAAGAGTTCTCTGATTTGCTGGATATCCCTATCTTGGATCAGACTCCCTTCACTGGTTGGGAAAAGACTCTTAGGCTTGAGGAGATTGCTGCAGCCCTTCCCTTGACCCACAAAGAGGTAATGGAAAACTGGGTGACTAGAAGCAGAGTTAAGGGTTTCTTGGCCAAGTTTCTGATCGGTAAAGCTAACAGTTTCTCGAATGACTTAGACTTTAGGGCGTATGAAGACATCTTGGCTCTCTTAATCTATGGTCTAGTCCTGTTTCCTAATCCTGATAACTTCATTAACATCACTGCCATAAGGATCTTCATGTCTCGGAACCCTGTGCCCACTCTCTTGGGTGATATCCTGCAACAACTCTATGCTCGTACTGCCCGAAGACGAGGAACTCTGTGGTGTTGTATCCCTTTGTTAGTGAGGTGGTTTATTTCGCACCTCCCTAAGTTCGTGCTGAAGAATAAAGAAGGAAGAGGTTGGGCTCATAGGTTAATGTCTCTCACTGATAATGACATCATTTGGACTTTCAGGGGTTTGGATGAGGTAGCTGTTATTGATCGTTGCGGAGAATATCCTAATGTTCCTCTGATTGGTACCCAAGGAGGAATCTCTTATAATCAATGTCTAGCGCTCCATCAGTTTGGAAGAGCTAGAAGAGTAGGGCCTCATGAGATGTTGGTGCCTCACATCAGTTTTGAGTTTCAGGTAGATAGTGACGAGCTGCGTCGTAGGTTCATCAAGGCTTGGGACAGAATCCACAAAGCTGACCCACATGAGTTGGGACCGAAGACTTCTCTACCTATGGAACCCTACTACAGATGGGTCCGCATCCGTGCTCAGAATTTAGGTATGCCATATGAAGATGTCAGACCCATCATTCTTGAATATCCTGATAGAGATGGGGCTCCTCCAACTGTTCTCCCTCCTCAGATACCTACTGATGTTGATACACTAAAAAGGTCTTGGGCACAACTACGAGAAGAACGGGATTCTTATCGAGAAAAGTTCAACGAGCAGGAATTAAAGATCCAGAAGCTGACAAAGCAGTTGGAGAACGAGCGGGCCTTGAATTACTACATCCGTACTGAGAAGAGGAGACCCTGGGATCACTGATGAGCTTTGGATGTTCTTTTACAGTTTTTATTTCCCTTTTCAATATTTCCATTTTATGTAACGCCTAAGGGCAATCTGTTGAACAATCTAAATTTCAAAGTCGAATCTAATAAAGTGCGTTGCTTTTTTGTTTACAAAGTTGAATCCCGATTGTCTTTGAAAACATAAATCATACGCATTCCATTCATCATATGCATCACAGGTACTCTTCTTTTCAGGTTGCTTAATGTTCTTCGCTGTTTATTTCAGCATCATGAATCCTGAATCATATACTGAGCAATCCATCAAGGCCCTCCAGGCTCAAAACGCCCAGTTCCAAGAGCTGATAATGAGTTTAGCCCAAGGACAGGAGGAATTGAAGGCTCTGCTAGTCAAGAAGAAGAAGAAGAGAACTATACTATTTAACACTGGTCGGAGGTTTGGCAACACACTGCAAATTGAGGTTGATCAAGCTGGTTCTTCTGTAGGGAAAGGCAGCCCCCAAGGGGGAAGGGTTCCTAGTCTGGTGGTCTCTGACAACGAGACTGATTTCAATGAGGAGCAGTACCCTCCAGCTGAAGACAAGTACAAGCAGTTAGAGGATCGCCTGAATGCCATGGAAATTCAACAAGTGTCGGGGTTGGATTTTGGAGACATGGGTCTATCTTCTGGTGTGGTGATCCCACACAAGTTCAAAGCACCATCTTTCGCAAAGTATGACGGGGCGTCTTGCCCTAAGCTACATCTCAGATCTTATGTGCGGAAGATTCAGCCGTATACTGTGGACAAGAACTTGTGGATCCATTTCTTCTAGGAGAGTCTTTCAGGGACTCATCTCGAATGGTTCTATCAGCTGGATGGAACCAAGGTTCATAACTGGGAGGACTTGGCTACTGCTTTTTACAAGCAGTATCAGTACAATGCCAACCTCGCTTCTACACGTACCCAACTCCAGGGTATGTCGCTAGGATCGGGAGAAGGTTTTAAAGAGTATGCGCAGAAGTGGAGGGACCTGGCTGGCAGGGTTCAGCCACCGTTAACCGATCGTGAACTAGTGGACATGTTCTTAGGGACCCTATCCAGGCCGTTCTTCAATCATCTCATTGGCAATTCGTCTGCAGGGTTTACAGATCTCATTCTGACTGGGGAAAGGATAGAAGCTGGGATGAAATCAGGGAAGATTCAGAAAGGTGCGTCCTCAAGTTCTGAGAAGAAGCCTTTCAAAAAGGAAGCCAGTGTTGTGTATGGCCCTAGGAGGCAAAACAAACCAGAACGCCGCCAAGCTGTCAACGCGGTGGTAATTGCAAAGCCTGCTGCCGCTCCTCGGCAACCTAACCAACCAAGGGGTGAGAGACCCAGAAGAGAATATACTCGGCTTAGTATGACCTTGTCACAGATCTTGCCGCAACTGCTGTCGACCAACTTGGTAACCGTCAGAGAAGCTCCGAAGGTGGTAAACACAACCTCTCCGAAGTACAATCCCAACGCCCGCTGCGCTTATCACTCTGATAGCCCGGGGCATTCTACTGATGACTGCTGGGCCCTAAGAAATAAGGTTCAAGACCTTATTGATGCTAAGGAGGTTCAGTTTGAGACACCCGAGAAGCCTAATGTGGTGACAGCTCCCCTACCTGACCATGGGGTGAATGCTATCAGGGATGGTGACGAAGTGGAAGAATCTGAGTTCAACAGCTGGATCTGCCCGACGACCGATGGTGGACTGAACAATTGGACTGCAAAAGACTACATACCTGTTACTTTTGTTACGCAGTAATGAATTCCTTTGTTTTTTTATTTGTAATGAACAATAAATTGAAACTTTATGGCCCGGTGTCTTACCCGGAGCACTGTGGCTTCATTTGTGAGGGCTTATTACTTGTCATTTCCATATATCATGAATAAAGACATTGGACGTTTTTCCCATTTCAAATCTTGTGCTCCCTTTCTTTCTTTCTTCATATATTGCAAAGCAGCTATATTTACACACACTCACCTATACAGGTTCCAATCCACTCTGGATCTCACTGGTAACGACTCTGCTACTGCCAGTTATGACTTCGAAAATCTGATCAACTTAGCCGAAGAAGAAGGTGAAGATGATTGTGAAGTGCCTGGTGAGCTTGCAAGACTGTTATTCCAGGAAGAGAGGGCCATTCAGCCACATGAAGAGCCAGTGGAAACGGTAAATCTGGGTACTGAGACAGATAGAAAGGAAGTTAAGATTGGTGCCAATCTAGAGCTCAGTGTGAAACAAAGGTTGATTCAGATGTTGCATAATTATGTGGAGATCTTTGCCTGGTCTTACGAAGACATGCCTGGGTTGGATACCGACATTGTGGTCCATCACTTGCCTACCAAGGAAGACTGTCCTCCGGTTAAACAAAAGGTCCGTCGTATGCGTCCAGAGATGTCCGAGAAGATCAAAGCTGAGGTTATGAAGCAATTTGATACCGGGTTTCTAGCAGTGACTTCTTACCCTCAGTGGGTTGCCAATGTGGTTCCGGTACCGAAAAAAGATGGTAAGGTCAGAATGTGTGTTGACTACAGGGATTTGAACAGGGCCAGCCCCAAGGATGATTTCCCTCTGCCTCACATCGACGTTCTGGTTGACAATACTGCCCAGCACAAGGTGTTCTCCTTCATGGATGGTTTTTCAGTCTATAATCAGATCAAAATGGCTCCTGAAGACATGGAAAAGACTACCTTTGTTACTCAGTGGGGTACCTTCTGTTACAAGGTCATGCCTTTCGGACTGAAAAATGCTGGGGCAACCTACCAACGTGCCATGGTTGCTTTATTTCATGACATGATCCATCATGAGATTGAAGTATACGTTGACGATATGATTGCAAGGTCCCAAACTGAGGAGGAACACCTTGACCATCTACAGAAGCTGTTTGCCCGTCTGAAGTTGTACAAGCTGAGGTTGAACCCAAACAAGTGCACCTTTGGGGTATGATCTGGGAAGTTGCTGGGATTCGTCGTGAGCGACAAAGGTATTCAAGTGGACCCTGCCAAGGTTAAAGCCATACAAGAGATTCCAGTTCCCAAGACAGAGAAAGAAGTCAGAGGCTTTCTAGGACGTCTGAATTATATTTCCCGATTCATCTCGCATCTAACTGCTACTTGTGAGCCAATCTTCAAGCTGCTGAAGAAAGATCAGGTAGTACGTTGGAATGATGAATGTCAGGCCTCTTTTGACAGAATCAAAGAGTATCTCCAAGAACCACCCATCCTTATGCCACCGGTTGAAGGGAGACCTTTGATCCTATACCTAACAGTACTTGACAGCTCAATGGGATGTGTGTTGGGGCAGCATGACGAGTCTGGCCGAAAAGAGCACGCCATTTATTACCTTAGCAAAAAGTTTACCGACTGTGAGACCCGATACTCACTGCTCGAGAAAACTTGTTGTGCTTTGGTATGGGCTGCTCGCCGGCTGAGACAGTATATGCTGACTCACACTACTCTGTTGATTTCAAAAATGGATCCAATAAAGTACATATTCGAAAAGCCTGCTCTGTCCGGAAGAATAGCAAGATGGCTGATGATCTTGACAGAATACGACATCCAGTACACGACTCAGAAGGCAATCAAAGGAAGTGTATTGGCAGACCACTTGGCACACCAGGCAGTGGACGACTATCAATCTATGAACTTTGAGTTTCCAGACGAGAACATCATGGTAGTGACTGATTGTGAAGTACCCGACCAGATGAAGGACCTGAGGAAGGATCTCGATGGTCTATGCACTTTGACGGAGCCTCAAACGCTTTGGGAAACGACATTGGCGCTGTGATCATATCCCCTCAAGGCACTCATACTCCACTCACTGCCCGACTATGTTTCAACTGCACCAACAATATGGAGGAGTATGAGGCATGTATCATGGGTCTTCAAGCTGCGATTGACTTAAGGATCAAGTTTCTGAGTGTCTTTGGAGATTCCGCTCTCGTGATCAATCAAATCAAAGGCGAGTGGGATACGAAACACCCAAACCTTATTCCTTACAAAGAGTGTGTGTTGACGTTGATCCCCCATTTTACAGAGATAACTTTTGAACATTTCCCAAGAGAGGAGAATCAACTGGCGGACGCGTTAGCTACAATGTCTTCTATGTTCAAAGTCAAATGGGACAACGAGGCTCCCCGGATCATTATTTTGAAACTGGATGAACCCGCATACTGTTGTGATCTTGAGGCTGAGATAGTAACTGAGAAACCTTGGTATCATGAAGTGAAGAAGTACTTGGAAGCTCAAGAATACCCTGAAGGTGCATCCATCAATGACAAAAAGTTTCTGAGAAGGTTCGCTGCGAAGTTCTTCCTCAGCAACGGCATTCTATACAAGCGAAACCATGATTCAACCTTACTGCGTTGTGTGGATAAGACTGAAGCAGAAAAGATCATGGCAGAGCTGCATGAAGGTACCTTCGGAACACATTCCAGTGGACATACCATGGCAAAGAAAATCCTTCGGGCAGGATATTTCTGGTCCTTAATGGAAGCCGACTGTTACCAACATTCTCGGACATGTCATAAGTGCCAGATATATGCAGTTAAGGTGCACGTTCCTCCAGTACCCCTGAATGTCTTGACAGCGCCTTGGCCTTTTGCAATGTGGGGCATTGATATGATCGGCGAGATTAAACCTACGGCATCCAACGGGCATCGCTTCATCCTGGTGGCGATTGATTACTTCACAAAGTGGGTCGAAGCAGCGTCCTACGCTACGGTAACCAAGAATGTCGTGGCACGTTTATTCGGCACAACCTGATCTGTCGATACGGCGTCCCGGAGAGGATCATTATGGACAATGGTACCAATCTTAACAACAAGATGATCACTGAGATCTGCGAGCAATTAAAGATACAGCACCACAACTCTTCTCCCTACCGGCCGAAGATGAATGGGGTTGTCGAAGCAGCAAATAAGAATATCAAAAAGATTGTGCAGAAGATGACAGTGACCTATAAAGATTGGCACGAGATGTTACCGTTCGCTCTTCATGGGTACCGTACCTCAGCAAGGACGTCAACCGGGGCAACTCCTTTTTCCTTGGTCTATGGCATGGAGGCAGTCTTGCCAATTGAAGTCCAGATACCCTCTCTCCGGATAATGAAGGATGCAGGTTTGAGCGAAGATGACTGGATCCAGACCCGACTTGATCAGCTAAACCTAATTGACGAAAAGAGACTCACCGATATTTGTCATGGTCAAACGTATCAAAAACGGATGATCAGGGCATTTAACAAGAAAGTCAGACCACAAGAGTATCAAGTTGGGGACCTGGTAATCAAGCGCATCATTCTTCCTCAAAGTGATCCCAGGGGAAAATGGACCCCCACATACGAAGGGCCATTTGTGGTTAAACATGTCTTCTCAGGAGGAGCCATGATTCTAACCACCATGGATGGTGACGACCTTCCTCACCCCGCCAATGCATACATAGTAAAAAGATACTACGCATGACTAAAGACCCGCTAGGTTGACACACCTAGGAAAAAATAAGGGCTTCCCGGCGAACCAAAAGGGTTCGGGCAAAATGAGGGATGAAATAAAAAAAATATGTACACCCGGCAAGTCGAAAACCTGAAAAGGAGGCTTGGGCAAAAATGGGTATCCCGGTGGACTGAAAACCCAAAAGGGAGGTCCAGGAAAAAGTTAGGGATTAAAGCGTAATACTATGTCTCATTGGATCACCTTGCATCCAGAATCCGGTATCAACCATCAAGTTCAGACGGCATCAACCAATCAGCTTCATCTTCAACTAAGCAGATAAGTGATGAGACGCTCGAAGATATAAAGGCGATAACAGAGTTGGAACCCAGTGGGATTATTCTCTTCACATAGCTGTTTTGTTTTCCTTTGTACAAATTGTATAAACTCGGTTTGTTCGGCGGCGTCCTCTTACTAGGGAGTCAGCCTCTTGTACATAAACGCCCATTTACGGGCAAATTCAAAAATCAATACAAATTCACTTTTCAGATCAATTGTCAATTATTTTTCCTTTTTCTGTTTTGTTTTGTAAAGAACGTCCAATGTTCAATTGTGATATATGCATTTGACACTAATTGCTAACTCATAAATATTTGCATACGAAACAAAGGATTAATTACAGATGACATCAGAAACAGGGGCAATAATGAGTTGTCTAAGCAAGCTAATGGCTCTGTCCACCAAGGTACCAAGGTAAGTTCGGCTGAAGAATGTAACCAAGATGCCTTAATTCCCCAGAGAGTGAGCCAAGGTTCAGCCATACTCCCCCCGAGCAGAGAAGGCACAATACCTCCAGCAAGTCCGCAACACTCTCCCCAAGCAGAATTAGTCTACGGTCAGCCTTAAGGAAGTTGGATTATCCCCCAGAAGATCTCAACATTCCCCAACGAAGTATACAAACATTCCTAACAAGCATCCCCGGCAATCTTGATCTAAGATTGTTCCCCGGCGGTATACCGGACGTCCAGCAGAGCCATTCCCCAGTCCAATCTGAAAATCTCCCCAGGAGAACTCAATCAATCTCCCCAACAGATTCAGGAAGCTTATCCCCAGTAGATTCTGGAAGCTTATCACCTGCAGAGTACGAACGCCCCCCCCCGGCTTTATTCAGAAAGTTATTCCCCACCAGGATATAACTGGGTTATCCTCAGCCAATTACATCGGAAAGATCGTCCCCGGCGAGTCTTCCTATCCCCAGCGGAGTTCATCAAATCTTCCAGCAGAGCTCAACAATGGTATCCCCAGCGGAGTTATCATCAACCTCAGAAAAGTACCTCTCTTTCCCCACAAGAGTTCACTCCCCGCAGAGTAACCTATTCGCCAAGTTTATTTCCCAACGGAGTCATCTTCTCCTACAGGTATTCTTGCAACCATCATCCCCAGCGGAAATGAAGAACTTCACTCTTCAACATCAGCCCAGGATTTGACTTCCCGGCACCCGTCAAGGATTTATTTTCCTAGACGAAAATACGTTCACAAACATCACATCTTCATACATTATAGTATGCACATACGCATCATGGACATAAAATCTCATTTATTCTGAGAACATCGTACATTTCATACATCATGACATTGCATACAACTAATGTTTTGTCTTTTCAGGACAAAGGTCAATACAAAGATAATTACTATTAACTGTCGTGATTCCAGATCCGATTCCTGTATCTTGCCAGGGTGTATCTGTTGACGACTAATTCCAGACTTGATTCCTGTATCCTGCCAGGGCACGTCTGAAGAGTTTGAAGATCCGATTCTTGTATCTTGCCAGGGTGTATCTGACGACTAATTCCAGACTCGATTCCTGTATCCTGCCAAGGCACGTCTGAAGAGTTTGAAGATCTGATTCCTGTATCTTGCCAGGGTGTATCTGTTGACGACTAATTCCAGACTCGATTCCTGTATCCTGCCAGGGCACGTCTGAAGAGTTTGAAGATCCGATTCCTGTATCTTGCCAGGGTGTATCTGTTGACGACTAATTCCAGACTCGATTCCTATATCCTTCCAGGGTACGTCTGAAGAGTTCGAAGATCCGATTCCTGTATCTTGCCAGGGTGTATCTGTTGACGACTAATTCCAGACTCGATTCCTGTATCCTGCCAGGGCACGTCTGAAGAGTTTGAAGATCCGATTCCTGTATCTTGCCAGGGTGTATCTGTTGACGACTAATTCCAGACTCGATTCCTGTATCCTGCCAGGGCACGTCTGAAGAGTTCAAAGACTCGATTCCTGTATCCTGCCAGGGCACGTCTGAAGAGTTTGAAGATCCGATTCCTGTATCTTGCCAGGGTGTATCCGTTGACGACTATTCTCCGGACTCGATTCCTGTATCTTGCCAGGGAACGTCTGAAGAGTTTGAAGATTCGATTCATGTATCTAGCCAGGGCACATCTACATAAAGAGTTTGAAGATCAACCCCTGTAACAGGCCAGGTAATTATCTTTCTTTTTCAGGTACGCAAGTTCTTGCTAAGGAATCTCTTACGCGATCGACAACCTCCCGATGGCATCTATAAGCCCATCTCTACAACTACCATTACAGATCCAAATGGCATCTATAAGCCCATTCCCGACGAGGTTTTGTCACTCTTCCAGATGGCATCTATAAGACCATCCTCCTATCCATCAGTCTCCAAATGGCATCTGTAATCCCATTCCCGACATCACACTGCTAACATGTGAGCGTAAATTTCTGGGCACTCTAGTGTTCAATCATCTTCCACCTTCGGATTACGAAAGGAACGCCAGCCAATCTACATCCTCAGGTCTAAGAAGATTGAACAGGGGCAACTGTTGTACCCCAAAATTTTCCCTCCCATATTCTTTAAGATTTGTCAAGATCAAGGTTCAAAATATCTCAAGGATTGCACAGTCCAATGGCCTCCTAACACAGTCAAAATTAGGGTTTTGGTTCTTGCAAAGAAATTGAAGTTTTCAGGGGTCCAATCAAGTCCCAAATGCCTATATACATTGTCAAGCATCTATATGCCAAGTTTCAAGACTCACAGCATCAAGTTGCACAGTCAAAAACCCTAATTGCTCCACAGTCAACTGCAGGGGCAAAATGGTCATTTGACAGTCAAAAGTCAAAATTTTTGGTCAACCTCTTATTTTGAAGCCACAATCATCATTTGATCAAGTCTTGATCATGATTCCATAAGCATGGCTCAAAAAGTCTCAAGATGCAAAAGTTTCTATTTTTGGACAGTTGAAAAGTCAACTGCAAATTGACCAAGGCATAACTTCTTCATGGTTTATCATAAAAATCCCATCCAAAGCTCATTTTGAAGTGGATGACATTTCCTACAACTCATCTTCATACTCCAAGTCCAAGAAATGATCTCACAAAAAGTTATCAATTTCAACATTAAAGGTCATTTTCAAAAGTCAACAAAAAGACACTTTAAGTCAAAGACCATAACTTGAGATTGGTAAATCAAAATGACATGGGACCAAAGTCATTGGTTAGAGGACTCCAAGACCTTTCCAAAATGTCCAAGAACATGTTCATATCTTCAAAATTGAGCAAGATATGCATTGGAGAAGTTGGGAATTTTTTGGAACTTTCAAAAGTCAACTTTGCCTAAAACACTTCAAAATTGCTAATGGGCCTAAAATTCTTTATTGAATCATTACCCAAAGCCTATGCACGACCCATTGAGCTCAAAATAATTTATTTTCTTATTTTTAATTAATTAATTGAATTTTTATTCTTATTAATTCATTTAATTAGTTTTAATTGTAGAAAAATATCAAATAAAGATTGTCAAATCTTTTTATGCAGCAAATATACTCCACACATGCTAAGGATTTCGTGCATCAATCAACAAGACAAGATCTTCCATAATTGGCAAAGTTTCCATGGAAAAAGATTGAAAAAAGATATGATTAGCAATCAAATATTCAAGTCATTAATCCATGGATTTGTGGGCTTTATTTTGACCTAATTCCATTCATATACAAAGGCATAAGCTAACCCTGAGGCCACACACACGGAAAAGCTGCTGAAAACTCATAACCAAATTGCAAAATTTCAACAAAAACTTGGAAACTGATTTCATAGTTGCAGTACAATTCAAGGCCTGAAATTGCTTCTAATACGTTGCATGACCTTCCAGGAGTCGATTGGCATCAAGAATCAATCCTAACACGTGAAGAATCCAAGAACATAGGATACACGGTTTGTCTTGTTTTTCAAACTTACATAACACGATTCATGTGCTTTTAATCTGTTTTCTTGCTTGATTCATACTAATAGGTATCTCCTGAAGCGATTGGTATAAGTTAATTGGACTAACACTGCCTGAATCCAAATCCACCATGGACGAAAATTAGGTTTTCTGAAGCTTGCATTTGGGGCTTTAGGCATGGGGAAAAATTGAACCTTGAGACCTATGCAGTTGAATTCAGGAGCTCAACACGAGTTGAATGGAAACCTCGTGCTCAATTTATATTACCTATGGGCGTAATCGCTATTTTCCACACTTTCAATTTGTAGGGGTTTAAAACCCCCGCTACTTGTTTTATATAATTGCAGGAAAACGAAGAAGAAACATACGTGGCTCTGTGTGGTTGGGAGGTTTGAATCTGCACGTGTTTCCCAGCGTAGTGGTTACTTTTTCATATATTATGTTTACTGTCCATTATATGTACAAACGCGTTTGAATGGCTGGATGGTGGATGACACACTTGGTGAGTGCTGGGACCTGGGTTCGATTCCCAGGTCCCCCCATATAATTGTTGTTATTTTTCTTAACCTATTCCCATGCAGCGTTCACTCAAAGGACTACCATACGTCCTAACATGCTGGCTTGCCAAGTGCCCCCTGATGTTCCATCCAGTGGCCAGATGATGCAGTCCAGGGTATACTCCAGTCAATGAGCGTGTACACAATTCTGAAAGTCAAACGTGACTTTGCTTCAATGGGCTAGAATTCTGCAATCAAACCTCCCCTTGGGCCTGATACCCCCCTTGGTTTGCATTTTTTTTTAATTTTATTTTCTTTTATTTTCTAATTATTTTCAAATTGTTTTTAATTGTTTTCATTAATTCACCATAAAATCAATTTTCATAATAAAAAATCAAAAACCAAAAATATATTTAATTATTATTAATCTCACCACTAACCTATTTTTTTGTAAATAAATAACTAACAATTAATCTAGTTTAAATTAGGTTTTAATTCAATATTTTATTAATAAATAAAATACATAGAATTAGGTCTTGACATTTTATCTTTTTTCTTAATTAATTTTTCCTCATTATTTATTATTATTATTAATTATTATTTTTGTAAATAAATATGTAAATTAACTAATTAGTTTAAATTAGGTCAACTTTGACGTTTCATTAATAATTAAAATATATAGAATTAGGGTTTCATCTTGATTTTAATTTTCTTTATTTTCATAAATACAAAAAACACAAAAAACACTTTCTTTTTTTAATTAAATAATTAATTAGACTTTAATTTAATTTAATTTCAAGCAAAGGGTCAAAACCCTCGGACGTTCAATTTTAATTTCTTTTCGCGCATTATTTTCTTTTGAATATTATGTAACTGCTCAAGGATGTAATAGTAATTAGGTATTTATTTACTTTCCGCATCTTTTATCAAAAACGGGTCTTTGTATTTTGGCGATGTATAGACCCGCGCCTTGTAATAGCGTAGCTTTTATCTTTCCGTCTTTTAATTTCCCGCACTCCTAACTTCTAAATTGCATGAAAGAATGTATGCTAATTAAAAACAAGCGTAGCTCACAATGCCATGATCAAAGATAACTGTTAAACTGAAAACAACACACAAATACACACACCACTTCTAGGGTACGCCTCACTCCTTGCTTTCGAAACGTGGTCGTTAAGTATAGGACGTTTTAGCGGTCCTTATGTCCATGATCCAGTTGCCTCGAAACAGTTGCCTCGAAACAGTTGCCTCGAAATGGTTGCCTCGGATTAAAAAAGGATCAAGGACATAAGGGTAGCTTCTAAGGTGTCCTACTGTTGCTTCGGTGACCACACTGTCCCTACACTCGAATTGACCCGAACACCTCCAACGGTGGTGCTACCTACTTCTCAATGGTGGAATGGCACTACCTTAAGGACTTCTACACAGCTTAATTCCTTAGGGTAGGTAGATGACTCATGGATACTTGCTCTCTAAAAAACAAACAAAAATCTTTTCACACTGACACTTTCTAAAAGCTTTCAAAACAAATTTTTCAAACACTCTTGAGGACTGATACAAGAGTTATTCAGAAATCTTTCAATGAAACTTTTTCAAACCCACTCACATTTGAAAAGCAAACATTTTGAAAACATAAGAGCAAGTACCTAAGAGCCCATGGATAACCATGGATAGAAAGGGTGCTAACACCTTCCCTTTCTATAAATCTACCTCCCGAATCGAGAAACGTTCTCATAAGGAATTTTGCTGTGCTTTTGTCCTGTCCATGTTGGATAAAATAAAAGACGGTGGCGACTCTTGCTTCCGCGACATTTCGCGAACCAGCTTTAAACAGTCAGTTCTAAATCCACCGATCACACATGGCTCTGATTCTGTGCATATTTATAGATTTCATTTATATGGCCTAAGTAAAGAGAATTTCAGATCATAACTTCTTGAGAAAATTAGGTTTCAGAATTAGGATTAGTAAAATTCATGCTAGCTTCTGGTTTACAGTTTTGATGCTTTGTATTTCTGAAACCATGACGAAATCTTCCATAACTGCTATGTTTGCATTTTCCATTTTGTTAAGAAATGACTAAGTTTCACATACTATGGTTGGCACGAAGAAGGAGATGAAGTTCATCATCAGAATTTACTTTGTAATATACGTTTATGTTTTTGCTTCTAATATCGGATGTATAGCCACCCCAGTGGTAGAGAGCGCGCACATAAGGCACTAGTATTAAGGGTCCTGAGTTCTAGCCCCAGAAACACATTTTTATATTTACTTCTTGATATTATTCCCCCATTATTGTCAAATATTGATCCTGGACAAGAAATTCTAGATAAACCCCCTTCAGTTGTTTGTCAAAATAGTGATCCTGGACCGGAACTTCTATATATCCTCATCCAACAGCATTGACACATCACTTACCCATTACCAGAACTTCTAGCTTGCCAGTAACACTAGAGCTTCTAGGTTTCCAGCTACATTATAACTTCTAGACTCTCTCAACAACCAAAACTTCTGACCTTCCAATAACACTAGAACTTCCAGGCTCCCTCAGCAATCAGAACTTCCAACCTTCCAGTAGCACTAGAACTTCTAGGTTTCCAGTTGCATCAGAACTTCCAGGATTTCCTTTATTCCCAACAACCCCAGAACTTCTGGCTTTCCCCATTTTCTGCTAATATTTTCTTTCTGATATGCAGCGCACCAGAGTCAGAACTTCTTCTCTTTCTCATATTTCTATTCTTTCAGCCATGCGTTGACTCTAACTTTTATTTTCTTATTTTTATTAATAAAAACACCAAAAAATACATTATATTCATACACTTTGCTTTATTTCTTTTAAAACAAAAAGACTAAAAATATTTTTCTTAAGCAAATTTATTTCTTCTCTTAACAAAAACAAAACAAGTCTATTTTACATTTCTTGTACATTACTTAAATATGGTTGTAATAGATAATTAGGACTTCAATTTCTTGCAACCCCCATTTGTAAATTTGTACACCCCATCCCGAAGTGATTGTAATAGCGTAGGATATTTACTTTATGCAATTTATCGCTTTCATATAAATTCTAGTAATTAGGATTTGTACGGGAAGATAAAAACAACAAGTAGACAACCCCTAATCAAAGACTAAATGCATGCAAATCAAACACACAATTCACACATGTACCCTTAGGGTTAACTCCACTTGTTGCCTAAAAATGGTCATGACATGCATGTGAGATGTCTTAGCAAAAACAATAAAAAATACAAGATCATAGTCTCTCGATGACGCTTCGAATGTTTCCTTACAAATGATCTTAGTCCCTCAAGAGAAATGCTAATATATCTCACAACATTGCTATCATGACTATACGATGACCCACGCCCGTCCCTTTACATCCAAAGATAAGGATTCTTACCAAATCAATGGTAAGATAACAACATCTAAAGGAGGAGGAAAAGAATACTAAAGACCTTTGAGTAGTTAGGTTGATCCTAGTTTCTAGCATGCTCACGAAAAAACATTTTATACATCAACACTTTCATTTTGAAATATTTTCAAAAGTCAAACACTTTGTATAGATTCTTATAGAGATGAGAATCATTACAAAGTTTGCCTAAACCAAGGCGCTTTTCAAAAATACTTTCAAAACCCACTACAAAGCACACTTTCAAACAAAAGCAAGTGATCTAGCAAGCAACTAAGAGTCCATAGATAAATATGGATGAAAAGGATGCTAATACCTTCCCTTTTCATAATCTACCCCCCAAACTTAAGAAAATAATCTCAAAGGTATTTCCTGTTCTTTTCACCCTTTCCTTTATTGGATAAAAAAAAGCCGGTGGCGACTCTTGCTATCTGCAACAATTGCAATCAAATACAAAACATCCCAAGTCAGTTCTCCCACCGTGTTACAACATATGTGTGTGTGATTACAATTTTCGGTACTCCTGTAAGGATCACTTCTAAGGGTTCTGTGAAGATTACTGCCGAGCCTGGGTTGCTCCTCTAATCATTATCGCACCGGGGCCAATTCCATATTCCTCTGAAAAGGCTATCCCTTGGAATTATGGAGCTGATGTCTACTACCATGGTGTTAAGCAAGAAACATTGGCTGCTGAAGATGAAAATACCGAAGTTACTGATCCCAATGTTGACAACATTGTTAAGACAAGTAAGTTTACCAGAAGTGGAAGGTTTTTTCTCCATAGATCTATCCAAAGGTTGTTGCTACACAAGTTCGTATCACTTCTACTGAATGAACTATTGAGACTTAAGGAAAAGAACAGATGACTGAGCCTGCCCAGACCGAGGCACCGAAAGAGGTTACTGTTGAAGATACCTCCAAGCAAGAGATGGAGGAAGTATTGAAATTTTTTCAAAAGAGTGACTATAAGATTATCGAACTATTAGGGCAGACCCCCTCTAAAATATCTATGTTATATTTGTTGTTGTGCTCTGAAGCCCGTGCTCAGGCTTTGGTAAAGTTTCTAAAATGTGATCATGTACCGCAGAAAATCTCTGTTGACCAGTTCGAAAATTGTGTTGCTAGCCTGACAACTGATAATGGACTAGGCTTCTCTAACGATGACTTAACTCCCGTAGGAAAGAACTATAATAGGGCCATGTATGTCTCTATTGAGTTTAGGGGCACTACCTTATCTCATGTGTTGGTGGACATAAGTTCCTCATTGAATGTATTGCCAAAAGTTGTTTTAGACAAACTTGACTATGAAGGGGTTGTGCTAAAACCCAGTGACATTATGGTGACAGATTTTTATGGTTCAAATAGAATGGTGCATGGAGAGGTTGTTCTTCCAATCAAAGTGGGTTCACAGGTTTTTGACTCTACTTTCTATGTGATGGACATTTGTCCAGCCTATTCCTGTTTGCTTGGACGCCCTTGGATTCATGGGGAAGGCGTTGTTACTTCTACTCTACACCAAAAGTTAAAGTATCCCGTGAAAGGAAAAATCATCACATTCTGTGGAAAAGAAGAATACATGGTGAGCCATTTTAACTCCTTCAAGTATGTTAAGATGGATAGTGAATTCGTCGAGACTCCTTTCCATACCTTTGAAGTTATTCCTCAGAAAATCCCTGTTGATAAAGCTACTCCTACTATTCCTAATGTTACCAAGATTCCACCAAGAATGGATTCTCTGAAAGACACTAAGGTTGTGGTTGAAGTAGGTGGTGGCACTATTTAGGGTCAGCTTCCTGACATTTCTTACAAGTCTAACAAATTTTGTTTAGGTTTCACCTTAGAGGCTCAGAGGCATGTCCGTCATGCTCATGCTAATTCTAGGAAACTGCCATTCCGCATCAACAACAATGGAGTCCACAAAAATCAAGTCAACATTGTGGAAGACGCTGATAGCGACTGTGACATAGACAATTGGATTTTCCATACTACCGGCAATGGGCTCAAACAATTGGAAGGATGGGGACTTTATACCAATCTCCTTAAGTCAAGAGTAAATGATATTTTTTGTTTTCTTTATTTCAATTTTTTTGGTTATGTAATTTGAACAATAACTTTAAGCCTTGTGCCTTACTCGGGGAACAACGGTCTATTTGTTAGGGTTGTCATTTTTCATCCACATATTTTCATTTAATAAATCATTGGACGTTTGCATTCAAATTTTGCGCTCTTTGTCTTTCTTTTACTTTATTGCTTTCAAAATAGCAATGTGTTCTTACACACACCCATATAACAAATTTCATCCACCCTGGATCCCATTGATAACAATTCTGCTATTGCCAATTATGACTTCGAAAGTCCGATCTACCAAGCTGAGGACGAAGGTGAGGAAGATTGTGAAGTACCTGGAGAGCTTGCTATACTGTTAAAGCAGGAAGAAAGAGCCATAAAACCGCATGAAGAGTCAATCGAGGTTGAGAAATTGGGTACTGAAGAGGACAAGAAAGAAATCAAGATATGGGCCAACCTAGAAGACATTGTCAAAAGGAGATTAATCCATATTTTACGTGACTATGTTGAGATCTTTGCTTGGTCTTATGAAGACATGCCAGGGCTTGATACTGACATTGCGGTTCACCGTCTACCGATGAAGGAAGATTGTCCTCTTATAAAGTAGAAGGTTCGACGTATGCATCCTGAGATGTCTGAAAAGATCAAAGTTGAGGTCATGAAGCCGTTCAACACGGTTTTCTTAGTTGTTACATCCTATCCTAAGTGGGTTGAAAATGTGGTTCCGGTACCTAAGAGGATCGTAAGGTGCATATGTGTATAGACTACAGGGATCTGAATAGGGAAAACCCCAAAGATGACTTTCCACTTCCGCATATTGATGTTCTGGTTGATAACACCACTCAGCATAAATTATTTTCCTTCATGGATGGTTTCTCTGGTTATAACCAAATCAAGATGGCACCTAAAGACATGGAGAACACTACTTTTGTCACACAGTGGGGCACTTTCTGTTATAAAATCATGCCTTTTAGTTTGAAGAGCGCTGGTGCAACATATCAACTTGATATGGTAGCTTTGTTCCATGATATGATCCATCATGAGATGGGGGTTTATGTTGATGACATGATATCCAGGTCTCAGACTGAAGAAGAGCATCTCGACCACCTACACAATCTATTTGAGAGATTGAAGAAGTACAAGTTGAGATTGAATCCAAACAAGTGAACCTTTGGGGTAAGATCCAGTAACCTCCTATGTTACATCGTCAGTGGTAAAGGTATTGAAGTTGATCCTGCCAATATTAAAGCCATTCAAGAAATAACATCTTCCCGTATTGAGAAGGAAGTCAGAGGTTTCTTGAGACGATTGAACTATATTTCCAGATTTATTTCCCATTTGACCACTACTTGTGAGGCAATCTTCAAGTTACTAAAGAAAGATCAAGTATTAAAGTGGAACGACGATTGTCAAATAGCCTTCGAAAAAAATCAAGGAGTACCTCCAGGAACCTCCAATTCTGATGCTATCGGTTGCAGGAAGACCTCTGATTATGTACTTGACAGTATTAGAGAACTCAATGGGGTGTGTATTAGGGAAACATGACGAGTCTTGTCAAAAAGAACATGCAATATGCTAACTTAGCTAAAAGTTTACTGACTGTGAAACAAGTTACTCACTGCTCGAGAAAACTTACTGCACTTTGGCACGGGCTACTGACCGACTAAGACAGTATATGTTGACTCATACTACTTTGTTGATCTCTAAGATGGATCCAATAAAATACATATTCGAGATACCCGCTCTCTCTGGAAGAATAGAAAGATAGAAAATGGTCTTGACAAAATACGATATTCGGTACACTGCTCAAAAGGCAATCAAAGGAAGTGTATTGGCATATCATTTGGCTCATCAAGCTGTAGATGACTATCAGTCTATGAATTTTGAGTTCCCAGATGAGAATATCATGCTAGTTACTGATTATAAAGAACCTGGACCATATGAAGGATATAAATTGGGATCCCGATGGACTATGGTTTTTGATGGAGCTTTCAACGCACTTGGTAATGGAATTGGTGTTGTTATTGTATCTCCTAAGGGTTTCCATACGCCCTTCACCGCCAGATTATGTTTTAACTGTACCAACAATATGGCTGAGTACGAAGCATGCATCATGGGTATCAAAGATTCCATGAATATGAGAATTAAATTCTTGAATGTATATGGGGACTTGGTCTTAGTGATTAGTCATATTAAGGGAGAATAGGACATGAATCATCCAAATCTCATTCCTTATCAAGAGCATGTGTTGACATTAATTCCATACTTCAAAGAAATCACTTTTAAACACATTCCACGAGAGGAGAATCAATTGGAAGACGCACTAGCTACTGTGTCATCTATGTTCAAAGTCATATGGGATAATGAAGCTCCTCGAATTACTATTGAGAGGCTAGACGAACTGGCGCATTGCTACGTAGTTGATACCGATGGAGTAGAGGAAAATCCTTGGTACCACGAAGTAAATAGATACCTCGAAACTTAAAAATATCCTGAAGGGGCATCTATCAATGATAAGAAATTTCTAAGGAGGCTCTCTACCAAGTTCTTTCTAAGTAACATTATCTTGTACATTTGCAACCACAATTTGACTTTTCTTCGTTGTGTAGACAAGAAGGAAGCAGAGAAAATTATGGAAGATATGCACAAAGGTGTCTTTGATATGCACTCTAGTGGATATACAATGGCTAAGAATATTCTGAGAGCAAGTTATTATTGGTCTACCATGGAAATTGATTGCCATTGTCATTCCAGAACTTGCCACAAATGCCAGATTTATGCTGATGTAATACGGTGGGAGAACTGACTTGGTGTTTTACGTTTGATCGTAACTGTTGCGGATAGGAAGAGTCACCACCGACTTTTCTTTTATCCAATAAGGAAAGGTTGAAAAGAACATGAAAGACCTTTCAAGATTATTTCTTGAGTTCGGGAGGTAGGTTATGAAAAGGGAAGGTATTTGCACCCTTTTCATCCGTAGTTATCTACGGGCTCTTAGTTGCTTGCTAAATAACTTGCTTTTGTTTGAAAATGTGCTTTGTGATGTGGGTTTGAAAATATTTTGAAAAAACATCTTTGTAATGATTCTCGTTTCTATAAGAATGCGTACAAAGTGTTGGTTGCAAATAATTCAAAAGGGTGTTTGTGAAATGTGTTTTTGAAAGTGATTTTGAAAAGTGTCTTTGTAATGATTCTCGTCTCTATAAGAATGCGTACAAAGAGCTTTTTCTTTCGGAAATGTTTCAATGGAAATTGTTGGTGTGAAAAAAATGTTTTTGTTGTGAGCAAGCGAGAAACTATGAGCATCCTACCTACTCAAAAGGTCTAATGTTCTTTTCCTCCTCCTTTAAATGTTACTATCTTACCATTGATTTGGTAAGAAGCCCCATCGTTGGATGTGAAGGGACGGGCGTGGGTCATTTGTATAGTCATAGAAGGCAACCCATGAGACGTTTTAGCAATTTAGTATAGGGACTAGATCGTTTACCAAAGGAAACATCGAGGGTCATCGAGGGACTACGGTCTTTTATCGAGGGTCTTTGCTAAAACGCCCATATTCGAGGGACATGAATATTTTCCGAGGCAACAAATGGGATTACCCTAGAGGTGCATGTGTGTGAATAATGTGTTTTATTTGCTTGCATTTAGTATTTGATTAGGGTGGTCTATTTGTTGGTTTTATCTTGCCATACATCCTAATTACTAACATTTGTACAAAGCAATAAAAATGCAGAAAATAAAAATCCTACACTATTACAACCATATTTAATAGCAAGAAAATGTAAAGACAAAACAAAATAAAAGAAGGAAAAATAAACTCTTCGATTTAGGCAGCAACACCCTTTGATTCTGCTCTTCATGTCTTCTTTCGATTTGGGCTAGAAGTCATCATGTGCAGGTAGCTTTCGATTCATCCTTCTGGTTTCTTCTTTCGATTAGGCCTTGAACCAGCATGAGGCACACTCTTTGTTTCGAACTCTTTGCTGCCTCCTTCGATTATAGGAATGCAAATCTCCCAAGTTGAGATTTGAAAGGCTTCAATGTTTAGCCAATCGAAGGATACAAAAAACTTGTCTTAAACTTAAAAATGAAATTAACAAAGTCCAACTTTCGAAAGCTACAAGCCAGGGGTTAGCACAAGGTCATTTGGCACCAAAATCTAAAGTCTAACTAGTCAGGGTTGAGGTTTTCAACATACATGCAGTGAGGATCGAAAGTTAAGACATGGTCAACTTCCTAGATGGGATATCTACATTTTCATTTTATTTATTTGTGCAAATGACATTTAAATGAAAAAGTTCCAAGTTTGGAGGAAAAACTTACCTACTGAAGTGCTTGATCGAAGGAACTACAAGTGACTTCCTTGGTGGTGAATGGAACTTCGATGGAATCTTCCTGAAGCTAGTTCAGTTACTGCTTTGTTTGGGCAGTCACTGAATCGAAGGAAAGTATATGACGTTGATGAGTGAATCAGAGGTTATTATATAACAGTCTAGGGAGTGAATCAAAAGACTATTATGTTGTAGTTGGGGAATGGGTCGAAGGTTAGTGTCTTTCGAATGGTCCCTTTTTATGCATCCTTCGAAGGGGACAAATGTATGCCCCTTGAATGGGCCACCAAAATATGTCATTCAATTGGGAAATCCAGGTACGTCTGGATAGTCCTTCGAATGTGCCACCATAGTACGTCTCTCGAATGGGACAACAATTATGTGTCATAGTGTAGAATTTGTATGTTGAATATTTTCAAAGGTGGAATCAAAGAAAGTTATTTCAAAGGGAGATATTATCTATTCAAAAACTAGTACAAAAATGGTCAATGCATGAGGGAAGTTCTTGCCCTGTGACTTGAAACAAAGCAGGAAAGAAACCTTTGTTTCCTGAATCAAAACAAACACTATAAGGGGCCATTGCTTTAATCGAAGCTTACATGCAGAGGCCACTTGCTTTGGGGCATTAGCATGAAAAGGAATTTCTGCCTTGTGAATTTGGCAAACCATGCAAAAACATTGGCTTCTGAGTAAAAAGAAAGTTACAAGAGGCCATTGCTTTGTGACTTCAATCAAACATGCAAGAGGCCTTTTCTCAAACGAAAGCTTGCATGAAGAAACATTGTCCACTCAAAACTTTCCTGCAAGAAGTCATATGGCCAAACGAAAGTTGTAACCCAAAGTTGCATTCGAAGGAAACCACAAACCCAAACGAAAGATGCATGTAGGAAGTCCCTGCTTTGTGAATCAAAGGAAACTTTCAGAAGTCCATTGCCTTCTGAATTGAAGGAAGCTTTCATAAGGTCATTTTACTCTGAATCAAAGGGGAACCAGTATGAAGCCACTACTTTCTGAATCGAAGGTCACCAATAGGAGGTCCTTCCCATTTGAATCAAAGGAGGCTATTTCAAAGGGAAAAAAATGTCCAGTCAAAGCTTGTGAGAAGATAGGTATTGTTCTTGTGAGTCGAAAGCCAGTTGTTTCAAGGGGGACTTTTCCCAGTCAGAGTTAGCATGAAGATAGTCAATGCCATGTGGGTGTTAATATAAACGCTAGCCATAGTGAAACTTCTATCTTGTGTATGCTAACATCGTGGGAACCCCTTGCTCTATGAATCGAAGCATACGTGAAAGATGTAATTTCTCAATCAAAAGTTGTATGCAGATAGCTAATGCTTTATGAATCGAAGCATGCAGGAATGATGTAATTTCTCAACCGAAGGCTGCATGCAGATAACTAATGCTTTATGAATCAAAGCAAGCATGTCAGGGGCCAATGCCCAATTGAAGGATGTAAGCCAAGCTTGCATCGAAAGAGGCCAAAAACCCAATCGAAGGATGTGAAATTGAAGCAGGCATGCTCTTCTTTGATTTGATGCTTGAAAGCCCACTTGTACTTGTTCTAATTTGAAAATTTGAAAATACTTGTAAGGAAATTCGTTTGAGAAATGAGAGGGAAAATTTTGGGGTACAACAACTTCCTCTGTTCAATCTTCTTAAACCTAAAGTTAGATTGTCGAGTCTGCCATTTGTGACTTGAAGGTGTAAGATGATTGAACACTAGAGTGCCTAGAAATTTGCACTCGACGATATGAGGGTTGATTGTGTAGTGAATGGGCTTAAACATGCCATTTAGAGAGGTGATGGAGAGTTGTTAGGAATGGGCTTATAGCTGCCATCCAAAAGTGATTGTTGGAAAGAATTAGACTAAGTCTAAGCTTAACTTCAACTGGAAAAGAATCAGAATAAGTCTTTGATTGATTTAAACTGAACCGGAGAAAGTGTCTACCAGAACGGAATCAGGATAAACCATTTATCAATTTAAACTGACCAGTAAAGGTCTGAAAAGTCTTTAACTGGAAAATAATCAGAATAAATCTTTGGTCGATTTAGAATAAACCAGAGGCAGTGTCTACCAGAACGGAATCAGGATAAATCTTTGATCGATTTAGAATGAACCTGCATAAGTCTGAAAAGTCTTTAACTGGAAAAAAATCAGAATAAATCTTTGGTCGATTTAGACTGAACCATAGGCAGTGTCTACCAGAACAGAATCAGGATAAATCTTTGATCTATTTAGACTGAACCAGCAGAAGTCTGAAAAGTCTTTAACTGGAAAAGAATCAGAATAAATCTTTGGTGCGATTTACACTGAACCAGAGGCAGTGTCTACCGAAGTAGAATAAGGATAAATCTTTGATCGATCTAGACTGAACCAGCAGAAGTCTGAAAAGTATTTAACTGGAAAAGAATCAGAATAAATATGTGGTGCGATTTATTTGAACCAGAGAAAGTGTCTACCAGAACGGAATTAGGATAAATCTTTGATCGATTTAGACTGAACCAGAAGAGGTCTAAAAAAATTCTTTAACTGGAAAAGAATCAGAATAAATCTTTGGTGCGATTTATTTGAACCGGAGAAAGTGTCTGCCGGAATGGAATCAGGATAAACCATTGATTGATTTAAACTAAACCAACAGAGGTCTTGAATAAAGTGTTTGTCATGTAGATGGTCATCTCGTCTGGTTTCGGGAATTTCTCTATAATCAACTTGTTCACAGATAGTTGTCCTGTCATGTGTTAGGTATTAATCTAGAATTAACGAAAATTAATAATGATATTTGTTTTCTTGCTAACTTTCCTGAAAAAGGTAATGAGTCAGTTGTGTGCAGTGTCATGATGCATGAGATGCATCAAATAATGATGTTCTCAAAATAAATGAAATTATGATATATGCATTTATGTTGTTGATGCTATGATGTATGAATGCAATGTATGAACATATCAATTGTTCTACTGCGGTGTTGCTGGGCTGGAGAAAATAAATCCATGACTAGTGATGGGGATGAGGAGCGTAAGTCTTCATATTTTGTTAAAGTTGAAGTGTTGATAGACAGGTTTCTGTTGTTTAGAGAAATGGACTATGTTGAGGAAGGTAAATTCCGTGAACTTGCTTGGGGATTTTGTGAAATCCTGCTAGGGAATCCTGAGAAGCCTAGCGACTTCACTGGGGAATTTTAGAGCAGTAATTGGGATTTTTTCTCTGCCGGGGATATGAGAGTACCTGACATCATTAGGCTACATACTGAAGATATGATAGTGACCTTGTAGCCGGATGTCTCTGCTTCTGTTCTTTCTGGAGAAAGTACCTGCGGGGATTTTATGGAATGGCCTTCAGATATTGTCCTGTTTCTTAATGCCATTAGTAATTGTCTTTTTGTTTTCTTTTCTTTTTTATGCATATATTTGTAAGAAATAATCACGTTCAAATGAATATGTTCAAAAATAGTCACTGGACATTTTTTGCAAACAAAACAGAAAAATAAAAACAAGTAGTTTTTCACTTTCAAAGGAATAACTTTGTAATGGCTTGAATAAGCGTTTTTGTACAAAGAGACGAACATCCTGGTAAGATAATGTCGTCGTAAGAATGAAAACTAATACAAATAAAGATATCTATGTGAAATAATCCCATGGGGTTCCCATTCTTCTATTTCCTTTATGTCTTCGAGTGTATTATCTCTTTGCTGCTTGTCCGAAGTTGATTGGATTGATCAGTACCGTTTGAGTTTGACAGTTGATACTGAAGGTTAGTTGTAAGGTGATCCAACGGGACATAGTTATACTCTTTAAATCCCTAACTTTTTCTGGACCGCCCTTTCGGGTTTTCAGTCCACCGGGATACCCTTTTTTGCCCAAGCCGCCTTTTCAGGTTTTCGACTTGTCGGGTGTACATATTTTTCATGTATATCCCTAACTTTGCCCGAACCCTTTTGATTCTCCAGGATGCCCTTATTTTTGCCTAGGCCAGTCAACATAGCAGTTCTTTTTTATATGTAGTATCTTTTAACTATGTTTGTGTTTACAGGGTCCGGAAGGTCGTTGCCGTCCATAGTGGTTAAGATCATGGCCCAACCAGAAAATATGTTCTTGATCACAAATGGTCCTTCGTATGTAGGAGTCCAGTTTCCCCTGAGATCACCTTGCGGCAGTATGATGCGCTTGATTACTAAGTCACTTGTCTGATATATCTGAGGTTTGACCTTCTTGCTAAAAGCTTTAATCATATGTTTTTGGTACATCTGACCATGGAAGACAGCCGCGAGCCTCTTCTCATCAATCAGGTTCAATTGGACAAGTCTAGTTTGAATCCATTCGTCTTCATTTAAACATGCACCCTTCATGATTCTCAAAGAAGGTATCTGGACTTCAATTCGTAGGACAACTTCCATATTGTATACCAAAGAGAAAGGAGTTTCCCCTGTTGATGTGTGCACTGTGGCACGGTAACTGTGAAGTGAAAATGGTAACATCTCATGCCAGTCTTTATAGGTCAATGTCATCTTTTGTATGATCTTTTTGATGTTTTTATTAGCAGCCTCCATAGCGCCATTCATCTTCATCCGGTAAGGAGAAAAGTTATGATGCTGGATTTTGAATTGTGCGCATAGCCTGGTGATCTAAATATTATTGAGATTAGTACCATTATCTGTGATGATTCTCTCCGGAATAACATACCGACAGATAAGGTTATGTTTGATGAAACGGGATACCACGTTCTTGGTAACAGAAGCAAATGAAGCTGCTTCGACCATTTTATGAAGTAATCAATGGCGACGAGGATGAAACGTTGTCCATTTGAAGCTGTAGGTCTGATCTCCCCAATCATGTCGATGCCCCATAATGCAAATGGCTAGGGAGCGGTCAAGAGTTCAGAGGAACCGGTGGCACAGATACTTTATCAGCATAGATCTGGAATTTGTGACAAGTTTGTGAATGCTGAAAATAGTCTGCTTCTATAGTGGACC
Organism: Vicia faba; assembly: GCA_948472305.1. NCBI lineage: Eukaryota > Viridiplantae > Streptophyta > Magnoliopsida > Fabales > Fabaceae > Vicia > Vicia faba. The sequence continues at coordinate 975,326,956 of OX451741.1, read as the reverse complement.
AATAGTATCCTTCTCGTAGGATCTTTTTATCCATCGTGTTCCCACTAGAATGGGTGCCAAAGGTACCTTCATGTAAATCAGCCATAATGTTTTCTGCCTCACTCTTGTCTATGCACCGAAGCAAAGTAGAGTCGTGGTTGCGCTTATAGAGGATTCTGTTACTGAGGAAAAACTTAGCAGAGAACCTTCTTAGGAACTTCTTATCATTGACTTAAGCTCTCTCAAGATATTCTTGGGCCTCGAGATATCTTTTAACTTCATGGAACAAAAGTTTGTCCACTACTTCTTCAGTATCAATCTCGTGACAGTATACTGGTTCATCCATCCTCTCAATAGTGATTTGAGGAGCCTCATCACCCCATTTGATTTTTAACATGGATGACATAGTAGCTAGCGCGTCCGCTAGTTGATTTTCCTCTCGTGGAAAATTTCAAAGGTGATTTCTTCAAAATGTGGGATCAATGTCAACACATTCTCTTTGTAAGGGATGGGATTAGGTGCTTCGTGTCCCATTCTCCTTTGATCTGACTGATTACTAAGGCCGAGTCTCCAAATACACTTAAGAATTTTATCCCCAAGTCTATAGCCGCTTTGAGACCCATAATGCACGCTTCATATTCAGCCATATTGTTGGTACAGCTGAAACACAGTCTGAGAGTGAAAGGAGTATGACAGCCTTCGGGAGATATGATTATAGCACTGATGCCATTACCTAGTGCGTGGGAAGCTATGTCAAAAGTCCATAGGGATCCTTGTTCAGGTCCTTCATTCGGTCTGAGTTCTTCAAACTCATTCACCAACATGATGTCCTCGTCCGGGAATTCGAAGTTCATGGATTGATAGTCATCCACAGTCTGATGAGCCAAATGATCAGCTAGTACACTTCCTTTTATTACTTTTTAGGTAGTGTACTGAATGTCGTATTCGTTCAGTACCATTTTCCATCTTGCTATTCTCCCAGAGAGGGCGGGTGTTGTACCCCAAAATTTTCCCTCTCATTTATCAAGATTTTCCTCACAAGACTTCTTGAACTCCAGACAAGATTAGGGTTTTGCTCAGCTCAAGACCTCATCTTGCACTGATGACCTGAAATTAGGGTTTGAATTTGCACAAGGATTTTTGGACCACCAATGCTTCATGTGACTTTAATACACCATCTTGGACCCCTAAGATTGCTCATACCAAGTTTCAAGCCTTGAATCACATTTTTGCACAGTCAATTGGACAGTTGACCCAAAAATTAGTTGTATTAGGGAAAAAGTCAACCATGGCCAATTTACAGTCAAAATTCATAATTTATGATCCACAACAACATTCTAGGCTCCTATGTACCATTTTATCAAGTTTGGATCACAACTCCTCAAGAAATTTGATCAAATCATCAAAAGGGCAAAATGGTCAAAATTAGGGTTTTGACTGAGAAAGGGCAATTTCTGATTTTTAACCTAGACAATGACCAATTGGGTTCAAGCATGATTTCAAGGACTCAATTTCATCATCTTGACCTAATCACATAGTTCAAAATATCTCAAATTCATAGGATTGACAGATGAATTTTGCAGTCAACTGATCAAAAGTCAATTGTACACTGAAAAGTCAAACTTTGACTTTTTGGTCAAAATCAAGTGTCAAGGGTCATAATTCATCAAGATATGTCAAAATATGAAACTTTTTGATCAAGAAAATCAATTTTGCAAATTAGGGTTTTAATTTGAAAATTTTTCATAACTTAGAAAATTTCTAAGTATGGAAAATTTCTTATTTTTTCCCAACTTTCCACAACTTTTTCACCATGATGCAATTGGATTCAAAGAAAACTTCCAACATGAAAGTTGTAGTCCTCCATGAAATCTACAATTTTGGTACACAAAGTTTTCCCAAACGATGCTTAGATCTCAAGTTATGAATTTCTGAATAGGGGTCCATGAACTAAAAGACTTAGTGAAAATTTTCCCTAATTTAGGCAGGTTTTTGACCCAACTTCATGGACATTTTTCACCTATTTCCAAGAGCTATCTCAAAATTCATTTCAAAGATGGATTGTAGAGCATGTTAAAAGCTTTCCAAAATGTCTAAGATCTCTCCAAGATCATTTGTGGTTAGGGAGAATCGAAGAAGAGAAAATGGCATTTTGTCACTTTTGTTCAAGTCATTTTTCACAATGCACCAAGTTGTAAATCTGATCAAGCATGCTTGTACCTTGCATTACAGGTCTTAAATCCCTTCTACACTCCATAATTAAATGCTAACTCAATGGATAATGTCTTTGTTTTGGCTTTTGAGGCATTACACAAAGAATAATTCCATAAATGGCCAAAAGTTCACAATGCCATTTTGATAAAGCAAGCTTTTCCAACATTACAATTCTTGAGCCATGGACCTGATCTTTTGTTGCAAGCAATATCCATAAATATCAGGTAATGTTTACCAACTCTCATCAGTCCTAGAACTAGCAAGTACAACACTTTGGCATAGTCACTTCAACCTTTCTTCAAAAGCAAGAAAATTGGCAAAAGGGATCAGAACTTGCACATCTGTTAAAGGGAAGCCTTGGCATCATTCTAAACAACTTCACAAACTTGTTGCAAGCCAATACACGAATTCATAGCATTTTGAAACTCTCCCAAACACAAAAAACACAAGTTTCTGCCCAAACAGGGCATCTTCTGCAGAACTCTTGCCAAATCAATATTGGCTTGTGCGTTTCTCACTTTAAGACTTCAAACACTTTACATACATCCTACCTAAACTATCCAAGCCCTTGTCCTGGTTTTGTAAACCCTATTTCAGACATCACCATTTTCATTTTGGAAGGTTGCAGGTTGACTTCTACAAGGAGTTTCAAGCATCCTCAAGGCAAGCTGAGCATTGGAATAGGTTGAGGGAACTTCAAGGAAGCTCACACGATCTTCAGGCCTCACTCAAAGTCCCCATATTGCCATATCCAAACTCAGCTGAACAAGGTATTTTTCAAATCTCTATCTCTTTATTTAGGCATCCTTAAGTCACGATTTGCGAAGCAAAAATGTAGTCCTTAACTTGCTGAAGTTGTACATATGCACAATTGTCATTTATATTAACTGAGTAGTGAGAATTTGAAGCTTGAAGTTCATGAAAAAACTAGGTTAGGAATTAGGGGTGATTAAATTCTCCATGATCCTTGAGAGTTAGGTTATATTTTTTATATCACTGGAATCGTGAGATCATAAGCTACATTTTTTGTGTTACGAGTTTTTGATTTTATGCAAGCTAGAGCAACATACATGTTTGAACTCAGAAACGCGTGCAGAAGGAAGAAGCCAAGGACAGGGACGAAGCTGTTCTGGGCCTGGCGCGCTTAAGCCTGTTGTTTTACTTTCCATACCCCCCAGTTTACTATCCACACCCTCTTTGCATATTTTTATATTTTGCATATTTTTTTCATTTCTTTTATGTTTATTGACTTTAATATTTTTTTTCTGAATATTAAAAAATCCCAAAAATATTTTCTTAATTTTTTGCATTTTATTTTATTTTTTTATCTTATTTTTTGCATAAAATATTGATTATTCAAGTAAATAGAACTTTTATTTTCTTAAAATAAATAGTAAATATATTTTAAAATATCATACATTTTTATTTTTATTATTCATACACATAAAATATTATTTCCACACATATTTTATTTTTTCTAATATTTGTTAATAATATTGTTATTATTTTTCTTGAACAAAAAATGAATAAAATAAATAATAGAAAATATACTTTTCTGTTAAACCAAAAAATTAGGGTTTCCCCTTTCAAAAATAATATTATTATTTTTCTTATTTTTAGGACTTAAATAATTTTATTTTACATATATAAAATAAATACAAAAATAATTTTGCATCCATATATTTTATTGCATATTTAAATAATTGTTTATTTATTTATTGTACCAAAATTCAATTGGGTTGTAATAATTTCTAGGGTTTTATTTTGAGCAATATTCCCCATTCAAAAACTTGTATCCTCCCTCCCATAATATTGTTGTAATAGCTTAGATTTATTTTACGCAATTTATTGCATTATATACATGTTTAGTAAAATTAGGGTTTGTATGATAAGACAAAAATCAAAAAATAGCATGACCTAATACAAGACAAAAATGCATGTAAAATGACAACACATTGCACACAAGCACCCCTAGGGTTTCACCCACTTGGTTGCCTAAAAGAAAATGACCATGGTATGCATGCTAGGTATCTTGGCAAAACAATACAAAAAAATAAGATCATAGTCCCTCGATGACGCTATCTAAAGGTTACCTTATAACAAATGATCTTGGTCCCTCAAACAAGCTAAGATACTTGGCACCATTGCTATCATGGTCATAAGATGACCCACGCCCGTCCCGTTTAACATCCAAAGATAGGGTTGTTTACCAAATCAATGGTAAATCAACAATGTCAAAGCAATAAAAATGTACAAGAAAGACTTTTGAGTAGGTAGATAGCTTCTAGTTACTTGATCAATTTGAAAACAATCCTTGCTATTTTCAAACAAACACACACACATTTTCAAAACATTTCCAAACAACTTTCAAACATTGAAACATTTTTCAAAAGACAAACATCTTTGTATACATTCTTACGAACGAGAATCATTACAAAGATTGCCTAAACAAAGGCCTCTTTTCAAAATACTTTCAAAACTACACAAAGCACCATTTCAAAAAATTGAAAAAGCAAAGAAAGTGATCTAAACAAGTAACTAAGAGCCCATGGAAAACCATGGATGAAAAGGGTGTTAATACCTTCCCTTTTCATAATCTACCCCCCGAACTCAAGAAAATATCTCAAAGGTCTTTTCTGTGCTTTTTTACCTTTCCTTTTAGATAAAATAAAAGTCGGTGGCGACTCTTGCTAACCGCCACATTTGCGAACACAAACGAAAAACCTCAAGTCAGTTCTCCCACCGCATCACAGCGGGCTTCTCGAATATGTATTTGATAGGATCCATCTTAGATATCAATAAGGTGGTGTGAGTCAACATATACTATCTTAGCCAGCGAGCAGCCCATGCCAAAGCGTAACAAGTTTTCTTGAGGAGTGAATATTTGGTTTCATAATTGGTAAACTTTTGCTCAGGTAGTATATTGCATGCTCTTTTTGGTCAGACTCGTCATGCTGCCCCAGCATACACCCCATTGAATTTTCCAAAACTGTTAAGTACATGATCAGAAGTCTTCCCTCAACTTGAGGCATCAAAATTGGAGGTTCTTGAAGGTACTCCTTGATCCGGTCAAAGGTATACTGGAAGTCATCATTCCACTTAACCACTTGATCTTTCTTCAGTAATTTGAAGATTGGCTCGCAAGTAGCGGTTAGATGAGAATTGAATCTGGCGATGTAGTTTAGACGTCCCAAGAATCCTCTAACTTCCTTCTCAGTGTGAGGAGCAGGCATTTCTTATATTGCTTTTACCTTTGCAGGGTCAACTTCAATACCTTTGACACTGACAAAGAAGCCTAAGAGCTTACCGGATCTTACTCCAAAGGTGCATTTATTTGGGTTCAACCTCAGTTTGTATTTCCTCAGTCTTTCAAATAGCTTCTGCAGGTGGTCAAGGTGTTCTTCTTCAGTTTGAGATCTGGCTATCATGTCATCAACATAGACCTCTATCTCGTGATGGATCATATCGTGAAACAAAGCTACCATGGCACACTGATAGGTTTCCCTAGTGTTTTTTAACCCAAATGGCATAACTTTGTAACAAAAAGTAACCCGACTGCGTGACAAAAGTCATTTTCTCCATGTCCTCAGGTGCCATTTTGATATGATTATACTCAGTGAAGCCATCCATGAAGGAGAGTACATTTTTTTGTGTGGTGTTGTCAACCAAAACATCAATATGGGGAAGCGGGAAGTCATCCTTGGGGCTTACCCTATTTAAGTCTCTATAATCCACACACACACGTACCTTTCCGTCCTTCTTAGGTATCAGAACAACATTAGCAACCCATTGTGGATAGGAGGTAGCAGCTAAGAAACCCGCGTTGAACTGCTTCATCACTTCAACCTTGATCTTTTCTGACATCTCTGGCCGCATACGACGAACCTTCTGTTTCACTGGAGGGCAGTCTGCTCTTGTCGACAGACGATGGACAATGATATTAGTGTTGAGTCCTGGCATGTCTTCATATGACCAGGCAAAGATTTTAACATAGTCATGTAACATCTGAATTAAATGCTCTATAACACTGGGCTCCAGATTATCACCTATCTTGACATCTTTCTTGTCCTCTTTAGTACCTAAGTTTACTGTCTCAACTGGCTCTTTGTGGGGTTGTATTGTCCTTTCTTCCCCTGGTACCTCACAATCTTCCTCACCTTCATCATCGGCTTGGTAGATCGGATTTTCAAAGTCATAATTGGAAATAACAGTACCGTTACCAAGGGGATCCAGAGTGGATGTAGATCTGCATTTTGATATGTGAGTGTGTGTAAGAGCAGAGCTATTTTTGATAAAGTAAAAGGTAGAAAAATAAATACAAAGAGCGTAAAATTTGCGTGCAAAAACGTCCCATGATTTATTAATGACATATGAAGATGAAGTAATAACCCTCACAGATATACCATTGTGCCTCAGGTAAGACACGAGGTTTTAAAGTTTCAATTGTTTAAATATTACAAGTCCAAAAACTAAAAGACGATTACTCTTGAATAAAAGTAATAGGAACAAAAATTATGGCCTCCCAATTATTGAGTCCACCGCTGATAGTTGGGAAAATCCACTCGTCCATGTCACAGTTTCTATAATTGTCTTCCAACGCATTGAATCCATGATCACTGATGCGTAATAGTGGTCCCCCAGCGCGAGCACGTTGAACATCTCTTTGGGCCTCCGAAGTAAAACCCAAACCAAACTTGTTAGATTTGTAGGGAATGTCCGGAAGTTGACCCCAAATGGTACATCCACCTTCCTCAACTACTGCTTTAGCATCCTTCAGAGAAGCCATTTTCAATGGAGGTCTGGTAATCTTCGGAACCTTAGTAGCAGTCTTGGTTGCAACAACTGTCTGTGGAACTTCCTCAAAATTCTGACAGGGGTTCTTAATGAACTCGTCGTCCATTTCAACATACCTGAAAGAGTTTAGGTGGCTAACCATGTATTCCTCCTCCCCATGGAATTTTATAATCTTTCCCTTGACTGGGTACTTCAACATCTGATGCAGGATAGAAGTAAAAACACCAACCCCATGGATCTAGGGTCGACCCAATAAACAGGAATAAGATGGGAAGATATCCATCACATAGAAGGTTGAATCAAAAGTTTGAGTACCAACTTTGATAGGGATGTCCAACTCCTTGTGCATTATTCTTTTAGAACCATCGAAGGCCCTCACCATAATGTTGATGGGCTTAAATGTGAGTCATTCGCAATCTAACCGGTCAAGTGCATTATTGGGTAAGACATTCAGCGATGAACCTGTATCCACCAAAACATGGGCTAATGTAGTTTCCCTGCACTCAATGGAGACATGCAAGGCATCATTGTGTTTCCTTCCCTTGGGAGTTAAATCAGCGTCAGAAAAACTCAGTCCATTATCAATAGTCAGGCTGGCCATGCAACTCTCAAATTGATCAGCGGAGGTCTCGTGGGGCACTTGGGAAGACTTCAGGAATTTTACTAAAGCCTTAGTGTGGGCTTCAGAGTACAAAAGTAAGGCTAGCATTGATATTTTTGAGGGGTTCTTCCCCAACTGCTCCACGACATTATGGTCACTTTTCTTGATTATCTTTAATATCTCTTCCATTTCCCTTTTAGAAGCCTCAGGGATGACTTCTTTGTGCACCTTCGTTTGGACAGGCTCAACCAATACCCCTTTACCCCGAGCCTCAGCCGACTCAGTAACAGGGATAACAGTAGGAGTAGTAATGGGAATACCGATAGGAGTAACAACTGGAATGATCACGGGAGTAGAAACAGTCTTTGGAGAGATCTCGAGGGAGAAAACTCTTCCACTTCTTGTAATTTTACTGGTACCGACGATGTTGTCGATGTCAGGATTAGTATTTTCAGTAACTTTATCTTCAATAGCCAACAAGTCTTGCTTAACGCCATGGTAATAGACGCCAGCCCATAATTCCAGGGAACAACTTTATCTGAGGAATAAGGTATTGGCCCCGACATGGTGATGATCAAGGGAGCAAACTTGGGAACAGATGTAATCCTGACGGGTCTTTTCGTGGAGACCCCGGGAGGATTGTCGAAAATGGTAATTATAGAGACATTTTCACAACAACTTCTTGTAAGGGGAATTTTTTCGAACATAATTTCTTTGTTGATCATTAGGCGCTGGACGCCCATTTTTAACAACAAACAGCCATCTGGTAGAGACATACATAAGTGGCAACCTTCACCACAACCCGAAAATAAACTGGCTCACAACAGATTTTCTTTAATGATCAGAAGATGAGTAGTTAGTTCACCCACGGAGGAAACAAAACGGTCATCATCAACAACATTGACACCTTAGCCATGTTTGGGAATTGGCGTTATTATTACATTATGCGTCTCTATAAGGTAAAACTCAATTTCTTTTGCCTCGATGAGGTCTTGCACTTTATTTTTCAAAGCCCAATAATCGTTTGTATCATGCCCCAGACTTTCAGAATGATAGGCACCTCGGGCGTTTGGGTTGTAGCAGGGAGAAGCAGTATTTGGGTTCTTAGGAGCTTTCTTTAGAGTCGCTAGATTGGATTTCATCAGATGCGGCAAAACCTGGGATAAGGTCATGTTGATCCGGGTGAATCGTCTTATGGGCGCATTCGGCCTGCGTTAATGGTTTCGTTGTTGGCTTGATACAGGATTGGAGATCATAACAGCCCCTACCGTCGAACGATGTTCAGTTTTGTTTTTATTTCTTTGGCCATAAGTAGCACTGACCTCCTTCTTTCCGGTGAAAGGTTTCTTCATCGTTCTTGAGGATGCATCCCTTTTAATTTTGCCACTCTTAATACCAACTTCTACCCGCTCACCGGTCAAGATCAATTCAGTAAACCCAGCTGAAGAGCTTCCAATCAGATGGTTGAAGAATGGACCAGACAACATGCCCAAGAACATATCCACCAGCTCTCTATCAGATAAAGGGGGATGGACTCTTCCCGCAAGATCCCTCCATTTATGGGCATAATTTTTGAAACACTCACCAGAACCCATAAACATACTTTGTAGTTGTGTTCGAGTTAGAGCTAGGTCAGTATTATACTGGTATTGCTTGTAAAAATCAGCAGCCAAATCTTCCCAATTGTGAATATTGGTTCCTTCAAACTGATAGAACCAATCCAACTGCGTCCCTGACAAAGTTTCTTAGAAGAAATGTACCCATAAATTCCTATCAGCAGTATGGGGTTGAATCTTCTTGCCGTATGACCTTAAATACAGCTTAGGACAAGAGACACCATCACATTTAGTAAATGTGGGGACCTTGAATTTATGCGGGATGACCACCCCCTGAGACCAGTCCTAATTCTTCAAAATCCATCTCGGGTACCCTTTGGATCTCCATAGAATTAAGGAGATCCTCCAGCTGTTTGTATTTATCATCAGCAGGAGGATACTGCTCTTCAGAGTAGTCAACTTCATCTTCCTCAAAATCTGGGTTATCATTTCCTTCCTTGTTCTTTCCTTCTTGATTATCTCCTTCACTCGATGAGGTTGTGAAATCTAGAGCTCGCTTGGCTAGTCCTATGAACCTTCTTCCCAAATTCAAAACACTGACTGGTTTCTTGGCCTTCTTATTTATATCTTTGATCATGAGAGCCTTCAGGTCCTCTTGTCCTTTAGCCAAATCCAGGAACATCTGTTGGAATTGAGCGTTTTGTGCTTGAAGATCCTTTAATGTCTGTTCAATATCCATCTCACTGAAATAAACAGTAGAAAGATAAGGAGACCTATTTATGAAAAACCTGTTTGTGTTATGATGAATGAAAATGCATATGCAAATGATTTCAAGGAAACTAAGAGATTTAAATTTGCTTAGACAAAAGGAAACACACATTTGTATTAATAAATCCAAGTTGATTACATCATGCCTCTTGGGGCTTACAATGGAGGAAATAAACCTAAAATAAACTCCTAAGACAAAAAGGTCGAGCGCATCCTTTTTGGCACAATGTAGGCTTTCAAACTTCGCTCTTCACGAAGTTGTCTTGTAAGCTATAAAACTTTCTTCTCACTCGCGTGGAACTGGGCTTCGAAGGTGTATCGCTCTTCCTTTAGCTGAATCTAATCCTTTTGCAAATCTTCAAGAGAGGTAGGCATTTTAGGATAAAGGATAGTATATGAAACATCTCCTTCAATAACAGGCTCCACAATGATGGGTAGGATGGAGGGGTAAGGCATTACGAGACTCTGAGCATGAGTTCGTACCCACTTAAGGTAAGGATAGAGGGGAATTGAATTTTTGTGTCACAATGTCTTACTATCCAGTTTGTTTACCATTCTCCAAGCTCGTATAAACCTTTGACGATAGCCTTGGTCATCACTCTCGTAGTTGAATACCACACCTTGGATGAGCGCATCATGAGGACCATCTCTTCGTGCATACCCAAACTATCTCAAAGTCGGGCAAGGGTTGTAAGTTATACCTCCCCTAATTCCAAGCAGAGGGACGTTAGGGAATTCCCCACAATGGTCGATGATAGTAATTTCCTCCAAGGATCGAGAACACCAATGAATATCCGAATGTTTGAGTGTCTCAACCTATTGGACCATCTCAAGCCTTGCTCATTCTTCACCACCAATCAGGGTAGGTGCGAAACAAACCACCTAGCCAACAGAGGAGTGCAACACATGAGGTTCCCTCTTCTCTTCATGGTGTGAGCATGGAGATAATGCAAGATATCTCCCAACAAAGTAAGCACCGGATTGCGAGATATAAAACTTTTGACTGCATTCACATCTATGAGTTGGTCAGGATTAGGAAATAGAACCATCCCATAGATGAGAAGATCCAAGATTTATTCAAAGGCTTGTAAATCCAGAGTGTTCCAATAGTATTGAGCCTTTTCCAACAAGAAATTGGCTAGAAACCCTTTGACACCACTCCTTATTTCCCAGTTAGCCATGACGTCGAATTGTTGCAAGTGTAAAGATCAAGCAATCTCCTCATGTATTATGTCTTTTTTAATACCATTGAAAGGTGATTAATCGAGAATAGGAATTCCCAAGAGTTGAGATAATTCTTCCATAGTAGGCACAAGTTGGTAATCAGGGAAGGTAAAGCAATGGTGTAAAGGGTCGAAGAACCGGAAAAGCACTTTCATCATATCTTCATCAAAGCTTGAGGTAACCAGGTTAAGAAGTCGTCCATGTCTTTTGGTGAACAGAGAATTCTCAGGGACCCTTGATGCTAATTCTTTTAGTTGAAAAGCTACTCGTACGAGATTGACTTGGATCGTATTCCTGCGAGTGGGAGTCATGTCCTACAAAACAGAACAAAGATGAATCTTGAAATACTTGAAATGGTTAGTTTCAAATGCTATGGTATGATGTCATGATGTTATGTACAAGTATATATACAAGCAAATCAAATAAGTCCTTAGGTTTAGGCTTGCATGAGGTTCATAGGTAAATACCCTCTTGAAGTTTAGTTGGCTCAACCTGTCCTAGTAATAGTAACTGGGTTCTAGGGGATCTCAATATCACTGATCTTTCTTCATCGGGCATTGTTTCAGCGCAAGCCTCTTTATTAGCGACCGAAATATCCTGAAATTCTGATCCCAATGAGTGTAGTATCGAGTATCAACCAACTTCGGACTACACCAAAGCCAGTTACCTCACTACCTAATGGCCAAGTTGTTCAACTAAGGTTATAAAGTCAGTTAGTGCTTCATGACACCATACAGCGGCCACGTATTCTCCTTGACTACTCCAGGGCTACCGGTACCAACAAATGTGTCACACTAACATAGCTATTGCTTTGACCATGCCGGTATACCGCGCATAGTTTCCAAAATTTATTGCTACTTACCTAAAAGGTGCCCCAGATCCGGGTAGAGGATCAATACAAAACCAAACAAGGAACCATAATGTAAAGCAAGCAAGTCAAACAAAGTAAGTAAAGTTGATCTAGCCCTAAGGTAACCCAACTTTTAAGAAACTCCCCAAAAGAGTCGCCAGTTTCTGTAATATGGTGGGAGAACTGACTTGGTGTTTTGCGTTTGATTGCAATTTTTGCGGATAGCAAGAGTCGCCACTAACTTTTCTTTTATCCAATAAGGAAAGGTTGAAAAGAACAGGAAAGACCTTTCGATATTATTTCTTGAGTTCGGGGGCTAGGTTATGAAAAGGAAAGATATTAGCACCCTTTTCATCAGTAGTTATCTACGGGCTCTTAGTTGCTTACTAGATCACTTGCTTTTGTTTGAAAATGTGCTTTGTGATGTGGGTTTGAAAATATTTTGAAAAAACATCTTTGTAATGATTCTCGTTTCTATAAGAATGCGTACAAAGTGTTGGTTTTGCAAATAGTTTAAAAGGGTGTTTGTGGAATGTGTTTTTGAAAGTGATTTTGAAAAGTGTCTTCGTTTCAAACTCTTTGCTGCCTCCTTCAATGGCAGGAATGCAAATCTCCCAAGTTGAGATTCGAAAGGCTTCATTGTTTAGCCAATCGAAGGATACAACAAACCTATCTTAAACTTGAAAATGAAACTAACAAAGTGCAACTTTCGAAAGCTACAAGCAGGGGTTAGCATAAGGTCATTGGGCACCAAAATCTAAAATCTAACTATTCAGGGTTGAGGTTTTCAACATACATGTAGTGAGAATCAAAAGTTAAGACATGGTCAACTTCCTTGATGGGATATCTACATTTTCCTTTTATTTATTTGTGCAAATGAAATTTAAATGAACAAGTTCTTAGTTTAGATGAAAAACTTACCTCCTAAAGTGCTTGATCGAAGGAACTACCAGTGACTTCCTTGGTTGTGAATGGAACTTCACTGGAATCTTCCTGAAGCTAGTTCAGTTACTGCTTTGTTTGGGCAGTCACTGAATCGAAAGAGAGTATATGATGGTGGTTAGTGAATCGAAGGTTATTATATAACAGTTTATGGAGTGAATCAAAAGACTATTATGTTGTAGTTGGGGAATGGGTTGAAGGTTAGTTATCTGGTAGTTGAGGAGTGAATCTAAAGGTTCACTTAGTGTATGAAAGGATCTGAACTTTTTAGAATGGAAGTGCTTTGAGAATGTTTGATAGTGTTTGAGGATTTTGAGAGATTGATAACTTTTCTCACAACCAGAGTTTTTTTCACTATCCCGGGGGCCCTAACATGTGTGGTGGGGGTTCTTATTTATAAATGATTTTGGCTGATGTTTTGGAGAGAAAACAAAAGAAATTTGAGCAAATTGGGTATGTGGTTCTTGTAGTCTTCGAGGTGCAGGCTTGTATGCTATTTTGGTGCAAGAATAGGGGCAGCATTGCAGGACTTCTTTATAGCAGTTTTGGAGTGTTGTGGCCAGTGCAGCAGGCATGTACTTGGCAGCATATAGGACTCTGGCCAGCAAGCATCTTTTGATATCTCAACCTTTTATTTTGACCACCTAGGTCCATCCTTCGACCATATTCTTCTTCAGACAATACTATATGATTTTCACCCAATAAGTTTCTTTCGAATGGGCCCTTTTTATGCATCCTTCGAAGGGGCCAAATGTATGCCCCTTGAATGGGACACCAAAATATGTCATTCGATTGAGACATCCAGGAACGTATGGAAAGTCCTTCGAATGTGCCACCGTCGTACGTCTTTCGAATGGGATAACTATTATGTGTCATAGTGTAGAATTTGTGTGTTTAATATTTTCAAAGGTGGAATCGAAGCAAGCTATTTCAAAGGGAGATATTGTCTATTCAAAAACTAGTACAAAATGGTCAATGCATGGGGGAAGTTCCTTCCTTATGACTTGAAACAAAGCAGGAAAGAAACCTTTGTTTCCTGAATCAAAACAAACACTATAAGGGTCCATTGCTTCAATCGAAGCTTACATGCAGAGGCCACTTGCTTTGGGGCATTAGCATGAAGAGGAATTTCGGCCTTGTGAATTTGGCAAACCATGAAAAAACATTGGCTTCTGAGTTGAAAGAAAGCTACAGGAGGCCATTGCTTTGTGACTCCAATCAAATATGCAAGAGGCCTTTGCTCAAACGAAAGCTTGCATAAAGAAACATTGTCAACTCAAAACTTGACTGCAAGAGGTCATATGGCCAAACGAAAGATGTAATCGAAACATGCATTCAAAGGAAACCACAAACCCAAATGAAAGATGCACGCAGGAAGTCCCTGCTTTGTGAATCAAAGGAAACTTTCAGAAGGCCATTGCCTTCTGAATTGAAGGAAGCTTTCAGAAGGTCATTTTACTCTGAATCGAAGGGGAACCAATATGAAGCCACTACTTTCTGAATCGAAGGACACCAACATAAGGCCCGTCCCATTTGAATCGAAGGAGGCTGTTTCAAAGGGAAACAAATGTCCAATCAAAGCTTGTATGAAGATAGGTATTATTCTTGTGAGTCGAAAGCCAGTTGTTTCAAGGGGGAATTTACCCAGTCAGAGTTAGCATGAAGATAGCCAATGCCCTGTGGGTGTTAATATAAACGCTAGCCATAGTGAAACTTTTGTCTTGTGTATGCTAACATGGTGGGAATCCCTTGATCTGTGAATCGAAGCATGCAGGAAAGATGTAATTTCTCAATTAAAAGCTATGTGCAGATAGCTAATGCTTTGTGAATCGAAGTATGCAGGAAATATGTAATTTCTCAATAGAAGGCTACGTGCAGATACCTAATGCTTTGTGAATCAAAGCAATCATGTCAGGGGTCAATGCCCAATCGAAGGATGTAAGCCAAGCTTGCATCGAAAGAGGCCAAAAACCCAATCGAAGGATGTGAAATTGAAGCAAGCATGCTCTTCTTTGGTTTGATGCTTGAAAGCCCACTTGTACTTGTGCTAATTTGAACTTTTGAAAATCCTTGTAAGGAAATGCCTTTGAGAAACGAGAGGGAAAATTTTGGGGTACAACAACTGACAAAGTACATGTGCTCCTGGTTCCTTTGAATGTCTTGAATGCTCCTTGGCTGTTTGCAATGTGGGGCATTGATATGATTGGTGATATTAAGCCTACTGCTTCCAATGGACATCGTTTCATCCTTGTCGCTATTGATTACTTCATAAAGTGGGTAGAGGCAGCCTTGTTTGCTTCCGTTACCAAGAATGTTGTGGCTCATTTCATTAAGTATAACTGTATTTGTCGGTATGGCATCTTTGAAAGGATCGTCATAGACAATGGTACCAATCTTAACAATACTATGATCGCGGAACTATGTATGCAGTTCAAGATTAAGCATCACAACTCTTCTCCATACCGACCAAAGATGAACGGTGCAGCAGAAGCCGCCAACAAGAATATCAAGAAGATCTTGTAGAAGATGACAATGACATACAAAGGTTGGAATGAGATGTTACCATTTCCTCTGTATGGTTATCGCACTTCAGTATGTACATCAACTAGGGCGACCCCATTCGCTCTCGTATACAGTATGGAGGTTGTCTTACCCGTTGAAGTCCATATTCCTTCCCTAAGGATTATGAAAGACACGGGTTTAGATGAAGACGAATGAATTCAGACTCGACTTGACCAAATAAATTTGATTGATGAAAGAAGGTTGACGGCTGTTTGTCATGGTCAGATGTATTAGAAACACATGATCAAGGCCTTTAATAAGAAAGTCAAACATCATGTGTACCAGGCTGGTGATTTGGTGATAAAGCGCATCATCCTACCACAAGGTGATCCCAGGGGAAAATGGACTCCCACGTACGAAGGGCCATTTATGATAAAAAAATATATTCTCTGGAGGTGCTATGATACTTACCACCATGGACGGTGAAGATTTTCCTTACCCTGTGAACGCGGCCATAGTCAAAAAATATTATGCATAAAAGAGACCCGCTAGGTTGACATGCCTAGGAAAAAATAAGGGCATCTTGGTGAACCAAAAAGGTTCGAGAAAAAATTAGGGATATATATATATATATATATATATATATATATATATATATATATATATATATATATATATATATATATATATATATATATATATATATATATATATATATATATATATAATATCGTACATTTGGCAAGTCAAAATCCTGAAAAGGCGACTTAGGCAAAAAAGGATGTCCCGATGGACTAAAAACTCGAAAGGGAGATCTAGGAAAAAGTTAGGGATTGAAGTGTACGACTATGTCCCATTGGATCACCCATCTACTTACAGTCAACGTTATTACTAGCATCAACTTCAAACAGTATAAATCAATTCAATCATCTTCTTCTGACAGCAAGTGATGAGATACTTATAGACATAGGGGCAATAGCATAGTTGAAACTCGATGGGATCGTTTCCACATAGTTGATTTTCTTTGTACCCCTTTTTCAATTTTTTATGACGATTTCCTCTTACTAGGATTTATGTCTTTTTGTATAAAATTGCCTGCTTATAGGAAAACTTTCAGAATCAAAGCAACTAAACATATTTCAAAATTCAAAATTCAAAATTGTTTTTACTCTCTCTGTTTTGTTTGAAAAAATGTCCAATGATTACGTTGAATGAACATATACATTTGAATATGATTACTGTTTACAAAATATATGCATGAAAACAGGATTAGAGTTTACTAAAGACCCTAGGAGTTGGGGTAATGTTCAAAACTTGTCCATAAATTCCCACAGAGAAATCTCCATGGAACTATCTCTACAGAGCTATCTTCTTAAGCTCATCCCCAACATAGATATATTCCCAAGTAAATCTAAAATGCCCTCAGACAGACACCAGGGCATCTTCCAGCAGTATAGCTTGACATGATCATCGTTCCCAATAGGTCCCCTAGCAGATAAAGAAGTTTGATCATTTTCCCAACATACAGTGGAGACTTCCTCAATGCAGCTTTTGAATTTCCAAGTCCCCATCAGAGATTATTACCTCAACAGGAGTTAATTCCCCAACAGAGTTTATTTCTCCAATACTGCAAATTCCCAAACAAAATTCTCTTCTCCATCCATATATCCTTCAATGTTGTATTCCCTAGAAGAGCTGATACACATATCTAAAAGCTGGTAAGATAGCACATCAAATCCTTTAATAAAAATAACGACGAACGACCGACCCTCCTTGAATGCTTTTATCCCCAAGCAGAAGTTAAATATCCCCAGTGGGGTGTCCTCAAACAGAAAGCGGGAATCCCCAGTAAAGACGTTCTAAACAAAATTGAAGAATTACTTTCTTTATCCCCAACAACAGTCATGTATTTATTTTTCCCAGCTATACGTTGTTACAGGAAGCTACCGATACGCTCCAATAACATATTGCATCCATACATCATTTATAAAATATCATAACATATACATACGAAACACATATACTATTCTCATTTATTTTGAGAGCATCATTACAAAATACATTTCAAGCATCATGACATTACATGAAGCTAACTTTGTTTTCAAGTTCGCAAACAGAGGAATATTATCAGTAATTCATAGACAGGTTGTAGATCAATTCCCGAAACAGGACGGGGCGACTATCTACATGACCAGATGATTTCCCTTAGAGACTAATTCTGACAGGCATTTTCTTCAGAGATTCATCCTGAAAAGCATTTCCCTCAGATAAAATCGGATAGATTCATTCTAAAAAGCATCTTTTGACACTCTTTTGGATAAAGTCGGGTGTAGACTCATTCTAATATATCTTGCAGATACAGTCAGGCAAAGACTCCTTCTGATCCACATCTGGATACAATCGGGCGTAGACTCATTCCAATACATTGTTCAGATACAGTCGGGCGAAGACTCATTTTGATCCTCTTATAGATACAATCAAGACATAGACTCATTCTAGAACATCATTCAGATACAATCGAGACATAAGATTCATTTTGACACTCCCTAATACGTCTGCTAGATACAGTCGGACACAGACTCATTCTAGTATACTTTTTCAGATACAGTCAGACATAGACTCATTTGATACTCCTGTTAACATTTATTTTGGATGGCATCTATAAGCCCATCTTCGACGACACTTTATCACTTCTTCGAATGGAATCTTTAAGCCCGTTCAAGCAGTACAATCAACCAACAACATTACTTCGTACACCAGTGAGTGCAAATTTCTGGGCACTTAAGTGTTCAATCCTCTTCCACCTTCAGATCACGAAAGACATGCATGCCAATCTAACTCTTCAGGTTTAAGAAGATTGAAATGGGGCAGCTGTTTTACCCCAAAATTTTCCCTCCCATCTTTGAGACAAATTAATTCAAGATATCTCCTCATGCCCATGAAGGTCTCAATTACTCAAGACTATTCAAGGGTTGACTAGACAAACTCTCCTCCTAAGAAATTGACCTACAACTAGGGTTTTTCTTATCTCAAATAAAATTGGACTTCTAATACCTCAAGTGGATTTCATGGTTTCTCATAAGTCTCAAGGTACCCTAATGCCAAATTTCAAGCTTTACATCACAAGTCTTCTCAGTCAATTAGTCAGATGATTGAAAATCCATTGTATTAGACAAAAAGTCAACTTTGACCAATTTATAGTCAAACTTCAATATTTTTGGTCAACATCAACATTTCGAAGTCACATTCATCATTTGATCAAGGGTTGATCATGATTCATCAAGAAAACTCAAGATTCATCAAAAGTAAAAAGTTACTAAATTAGAGTTTTCTTAAGGAGAAGTCAACTGAAATTTGACCAAACATAACTTTCACATACTTCATCATAAATTCCTCAACCCAAAGCTAATGTTGAAGGAAATTCAATTCTCTACAACTTTGTCTCTCTAAGCTCAAGGCTAAAAATACTTCATTTGAGAGATATGAGCCAAAATATTACATGCCATTTTGAAAGTCAACAAAAAAACATTTGTCAAAGAAATTTACTTATAAATTCTTAAAATGAAAAAATTACCAACATGAAAGTTGTAGGAGACATCTTGAGGTTTCCAGAAAGTCCAAGATCATCTTTATATGACAAAAACTGAGAGAATTATGATTGCTGCAAGTTGGGAAATTTTGAGAAAATGCATGAAGTTCAAATTGAGAAAACTTGAATTTTTGGGCTAATGAGCCTAAGTTGATAGGTTGAAACGTTTCATGACCTCATATTAGACCTCTAAATATATTCATATATTTTTGTGGTTTTTAGTTCTTTTTATTTTGATTTTATTCAATTAAAAGCAAAATAAATCAAATAAAATAACAAATAAATGATATAAGGCATGTGGACTTTGTTTTGATCATATTAGAGCCCAAAAAGCTAATGACAACTTGGCAAAATTGTACATCAAAGGACACAGAAAGCTTCCTTAAGAACAAGTCCTAAAATTTTAAAATTTCTCAAAACTAGGGCAAACTCAAACCCTCGTGTGCAGTTGTTCTCAATCAATTCCAAGCATCAAATCATCTTCTTGAGGTTCTTAGGAGTTCATTCCAATTATCCTTGAAGCTTTAAGCACGCCTGAACTCTCTCTCTCTCTCAATATCGTCGGTTTAGTAAACTTCTTGAATTTCAAATTCCTAATATATGCATTGTTGAATGATTTGATGCATACATATGTGTTCATAATGATGTTTGGAATTGTTTTGATGCATCGTTTGCAAAATTTGATGCAGGAATAACAAAACGCCATTGTTAGGGAAGTTTGAAACGTTTTCTTCGAAACTCACTCTACAGGCGTTTTCAGGACAAAATAAGATCATCATTAGGGGGACACGATCCCTCTTAGTCTTTGATTCTTTCTCTTTTTACAGGTTGAGTTTTGAGGCCACCGGAGAAGGCGACCGGAGCAAGGGCTTCGGTGCTTCTCTGATCTTGCATTTTTATTATATTTTGATTTATTTGTGTTTAATAACACAAAAAATAGCGTGGCATAATGGTGAGTGATACGCTGATATTGCAGAGGGCGTGATTTCGAGCCAGCAATTTTGTCAAAATTATTTCTTTATTTTTTCCATATTTCAAAGCAGGTTAATATTAAATGGACTGCTTCCTATTTCACAACACAAATAACACACTTTCCTAGTGTAAGGCAGCGCATCCTGTAAGGCTGAGGGCTTGGGTCCCATACATTTGTTTTTTCCCTGTTTTTTTTCACTAACCCTAATTCTTTTTTTCTATTTTAATTAACCATTAACAAGCCTAAAAAACCCTTAACAAATTAGAATTAGTTTTTTTAGATAGCAATTAATTTTTTGACATATTTTTAATTTATTAATTAGTTAAGTTAATTAGCTCTTTTCTTAAATCTTAAAATTAATTAGAAATAATTAGGTTTTAATTACTATTTATTAACTTAAAAATATTTTCTACAAAAATCACAAAACATTAAAACATTTTTTCTAACATCTTTTCTTATTTCTTTTTGCTATTTAATTTTCTTAGATAAAATGTATAGGTCGCATTATCAATGTAATAGCTTAGATTTATATTCCGACACTTTTCCTATTATGTATCTACTTCGAGGATGTAATAGCATAGGTTTACTTTCCCACAAATTTATATACCTATGTATCTTCCCCAAAGCCATGTAATAGCGTAGGACATTATATTGCGCACTTTAATTTTCTGTACATATTTAACTGCTAGTAAAATAGGGTTTGCATGGCAAGACTAAAAGCTACATAGAAAACCTAATTCGCAAGATAAGATAACTGAAAACAAACACTCTTCACACTTGCAGCTCTAGGGTAACCTCTCTTGTTGCCTTACACCCTCGAACATAGGGATACTTTAGTAAAAGACCCTCGATTCAGCAATATCATCATGGTCCCTTTCGAATAAAGATCATAGTCCCTCGATGATCCTACGAGCAAAATGTGTTAGAACAAGATTAGTTATGATCTATCTCAGAGTTTTGATGATAATAATAAATTATATTTTAGATAATTTATACTCTGATGAACGTATTTGAATGTTTCAGATAATGTTCTGACAGAAGCATTTTGATGTGTTGAGCTAAAAATTATATGAAGAAGTTCTTTACATGAAATAACTATTTTCTTTAAGTGCAACTGCTGTTGCTGACTCTGGTAAGACAATTAATTTAATTGCATCTTCTAACACTTAGCAGGATTCCTTGTTCAGAAGATTACTTGAAAGCAAGTGTTGTTCAGAAGGTTACTTGAAAGAAAGTGTTGATCAAGTTCTTAGCAAGCAAAGCATTGTTTAGAAGATAAGTAAAGCATGTTCTGAATTCAAGACGTTGAAGCAAGTTCTGAAAGAATGAAAAAGCCAACTTGTCTTTTCAAGCTTCGGGAAACATGTTCTTGCAAGTGTCGTTTGCTCATTTAATGCAAAGACGGCTGTATGCACTCAAGTGTCTACGCTAGTTCTTGGAAAATGGAATAATAAAAGGAAACACACAAGCATTTAATGCTCTCCACTTTTCTGAAGGAAGCAACGATCTTTTTGTTCTTACTATATATAGAAGGACATTTATTGCAAGCCAACCAACTAATCAATTTCAAAAAGAAGCAAGAAACTACGTGAAAAATTATGGGCTCACAAACTCTTTGTTCATAAACTTTGTGCAATTTATTCTAAGTGAAAAATCACAGTTGTGATATAGCCTGTTTAGAAACAAACTTTATTTCACTATCTGTAAAGATTAAACTCTTGTAATTGTTCCTTGAGAGACCAAGTTTGGTCAGATTTCTCAAGTAGACTGGGACTAGATTTAAGTCTTAGTAGTGTTAGTCACTTGTAAGATAACTTGTGCATTTTTAGTCACAATAGTTGTTGTGTGTTTTTAATCACTTGATTATAGTGGATTAAGTCCTTGTTGAGAAAGGCGAAATCACCTTGACGGGTGGACTAGAGTAGTTTGAGTTTAAACGAACCAGGATAAAAATAACCTTGTCTTTCCATTATTGTTGAGCTTTGTTTTGAAAATAAAAAGAGTCACTTATTCAACCCCCCTTCTATGTGTTTTCTTACCCCTTAAATTGGTATCAGAGCTTGACTCTAAGCACAACACTTAACCGTGTCAGGAAAAGATCCAGAAGAAAACACAATGGTCGCTGAACAAAACAACAATAGTTACAACAAACCTCCTGTATTTGATGGAGAATATTTTAAGTACTGGAAAGATAGACTAGAAAGTTTCTTTCTAGGTCATGATAGTGATCTATGGAATATAGTCTTTGATGGTTACACACATCCTACAGACTCAGAAGGAAACAAAGTTGATAGAAAAAATATGGATAGACAAGAAAAAGCTTATTTTAAAAATCATCATAGAGCTAGAAATATTTTTCTAAATGCTATCTCTAAAGTAGAATATGAAAAAATCACAAATAGAGATACAACGCGTGATATGTTTGAGTCTCTTAAAATGACTCATGAAGGAAACACTCAAGTGAAGGAGTTTAAAGCTATGGCCTTAGTACAGAAGTATGAAGCCTTCAAAGTTGAAGAAAGTGAGTCTATAGAAGGAATGTTATCTAGGTTTAAAACTCTGATCGCTGGCCTGAGAGTTTTGAACAAGGGATATACTAAAGCAGATCATGTTAAAAAGATCATTAGAAGCTTACCCAAAAGATGGGCACCAATGGTCACTGCTTTCAAAGTTTCAAAAGATCTGAACAACGTGTCTCTGGAGGAACTCATCAGCACTCTCAGAAACCATGATATAGAACTTGATGAGCACGAGCCTCAGAAGAAAGGTAAGTCTCTTGCCCTTAAATCAATTAAGAAATATGATACTAACGCTTTTCAGGCTGAAGAGGAAAACTCTGAAGAATCAGCTTCAGAAGAAGACGAACTATCCTTGCTCTCCAGAAGGACCAATCATCTGTGGAAGCACAGATAGAAGAAGTTCAGGAACTTCAAGAAGTCTGAAGATAAACCAAAATCTTCTGGACACAAAAAGTCAAACAGAAGAGAGATCATCTGTTATGAATGCAAAGAACCTGGTCACTACAAAAGTGATTGCCCAAAACTTCAAAAAGAAAAACCAAAGAAAAAGTTTGGTAAAAAGAAAGGGATGATGGTAATCTGGGATGAATCAGAATCCTCTAAAGATGAATCTGATTCTGAAGATGAGAATGCCAACCTAGCTCTGATGGCTACCACAACAGATGACTCAGACTGTGAGTCAGAACCAAGAGAAGTATTTTCTGAATTCACTAGAAATGAACTTGCTGATAGTTTATCAGAACTTCTGGAAAACTATAGTAAGATCAAAATCAAATACAAGAAACTCAATAAGAGTCTTGCATATGATATTGAGAAACATGAAGCAGAAAAATCTGAACTCTTTGAAAATAATTTTAAACTTAAAGAAGAAATTCAAATTGTTCAAAAAATTTCTAGTTCAGAATTTGTGTCTAGTTCAAAAGATATTCTGAAAGAATATGACTATAGCTTTCAAACTTTCCTAGATAAAAGCATAGATAGAAGTAAAATGGCTTCAATGATCTATGGCGTTAGTGGGGAAAACAGAAGAGGAATTGGATATGAACCTCCCAAAGGGAAGGAGACATACATACCAAAACCTGTTGCTAAGATGACTTTCACTTGCAAACCTCTGAACAAACAATTCAAGGTTGGATACTCACATGATATAAAATATACATCACATTCTGGAAACTCTTATGCTAACCCAAAGTTCAAACAGAACTTTAAACACTCGAACCCAAAAGGACCCAAAAAGATATGGGTACCTAAGGATAAAATAATATTTGTTACATATGTCCTTAACAGCTCAATTGAGACACCAGTCATGGTACCTGGACTCTGGGTGCTCACGACACATGATGGGAAAAAGGTTTATGTTCCAAAGCCTGGAATTTAAAGCTGGAGGAGACGTGAAGTTTGGAGGTAATCAGAAAGGGAAGATTATTGGTTCTGGAACCATTGGAAACGGTAACCTTCCTTCTATCTCTAATGTTTTATTAGTAGAAGGATTAGCTCATAATCTGTTGTCCATAAGTCAATTAAGTGACAATGGTTATGACATTATCTTCAATCAAAACTCCTGTAGAGCTGTGAGTCAAAAAGATGGATCAATCCTCTTTTCCGGTAAGAGAAAGAACAACATATACAAAATTGGTTTATCCGATCTTAAATCTCATAATGTTAAATGCCTTTTTTCTGTTAGCGATAAGCAATGGGTATGACACAGAAGATTGGGACATATTAGTCTAAGAAAAATCTCTCATCTAAATAAATTAAATTTAGTCAGAGGACTTCCCAATCTGAAGTACAACTCAGAAGCTCTGTGTGAAGCATGTCAAAAAGGAAAATTTTCAAAACCTTCCTTTAAATCCAAAAATGTTGTCTCTTCCTCTAAGCCATTAGAATTACTTCATATTGATCTGTTTGGGCCAGTTAAAACTGCATCCATCAGAGGCAAGAAGTATGGATTGGTCATTGTTGATGATTTCAGCAGATGGACATGGGTCAAGTTTTTAAAACACAAGGATGAGTCACATTCTGTGTTCATTGACTTCTGTAACCAAGTGCAAAACGAAAAAGATATTAAAATCATAAAAGTCAGAAGTGATCATGGTGGTGAATTTGATAATCATTATTTTGAAAAATATTTTAAAGAAAATGGTATTGTTCACAATTTCTCTTGTCCTAGAACTCCTCAACAAAATGGAGTTGTAGAACGAAAGAATAGAACATTACAAGAAATGGCCAAGACCATGATCAATGAAACTAATATAGCAAAGCACTTTTGGGCAGAAGCTGTGAACACAGTGTTGTACCCCAAAATTTTCCCTCCCATTTTCTTCAAGATTTGCCAAGGTCAAGGTTCAAAATCTCTCAAGGGTTGCACAGTCCAATGGCCTCCTAACAGTCAAAAATTAGGGTTTTGGTTCTGGCAAAGAAATTGAAGTTTCCAAGGGTCCAAACAAGTGCCACATGCCTATAAACATTGTCAAGCATCCATATACCAAGTTTCAAGACTCACAGCACAAAATTGCACAGTCAAAAACCCTAATTGCTCAACAGTCAACTCTAGGGGCAAAATGGTCATTTGACAGTCAAAAGTCCAAATTTTTGGTCAACATCTTATTTTGAAGCCATAAACATCATTTGATCAATTCTTGATCATGATTCTCAAGGCATGGCTCAAAAAGTCTCGAGATGCAAAAGTTTCTATTTTTGGACAGTTGAAAAAGTCAACTGTAAATTGACCAAGGCATAACTTCCACATGGTTTATCAAAAAAATTCCATCCAAAGCTCATTTTGAAGAGAATGACATTTCCTATAACTCATCTTCACACTTCAAGTCCAAGAAATGCTCTCACAAAAAGTTATCAATCACAACATTGTAGGTCATTTTCAAAAGTCAACAAAAAGGAACTTTAAGTCAAAGACCATAACTTGAGATTGGTAAATCAAAATGACATGGGACCAAAGGCATTGGTTAGAGGACCTCAAGACCTTTCCAAAATGTCCAAGAACATGATCAAAGCTTAAAAATTGAGCAAGATATGCCTTGTGGAAGTTGGGAAATTTTTGGGAATTTTGAAAAGTCAACTTTGCTTCAAATACCTCAAAATTGCTAATGGGCCTCAATTTCTTCCATGAATCATTACCCAAAGGCCATGCACGACCCATTGACCCATAGGGGAGTTATTTTCCCATTTTTGATTAATTATTTTAATTTTTATTATTATTAATTCACTTAATTAAAATTAATTATGGAAAATATACTAAAATAAAGGTTTTGTATCTTTTTGTGCAGCATATTCTCCCATTAAGAGCTCAATATTTCGTGCATCCCTCAAAAGGAAAGAATATTCAATGATTGGCATAAGAAAGGCATGAAAAAGATTGGAAAAGATCATGAAAAATCAAATATGCAAAATCATCAATGCAAAGGATTATGGGCTTGTTTTGTTTGACCTAATCATTCACATACATAAGCATAACAAAACCTAATGCTCAAGGAGAAGAAAGCTGCGCAAGAATTGAAAGAACAACTTTGCATTTTTTCCAAAAAAATTGAAAACTGTTTTCACAGCTAGAGCTTGTTTCCAAGCCAAATAACTATTCCATTACACTCCTGACATTACCAGGGAACTTTTCCAATCAAAATCACGCCTCCATACTCAAGGAATTGGTAGATAGAAGCTTGACTTTCCTCTAAAATTTTCATATTCGTATTTGACTTTTCATGCATGATTACTGTGTTTTAATGATTGGTTTATACTAATATGATCTTTCTGAAGCTAATGGTGTTATCCAATTGAACTAATATCGCCTGTATGCAAAGTTACCATGAGAGCTTTCTAGGGTTTCAGAGCTCTAATTTTGGGGTTTCTTTCATACGGAACAATTGGCCATTCAAACCTATACTATTGGAATCAGGACCTCCCAACGAACGGAATCCACCCATCGCGCCCTTTTTCTTTTTGATTATATGTTATTCGCAATTTTTCAGGTTTAGGGTTAGTGGGGGTTTAAAACCCCCACTATCTATCTTATGTTTTCAGGTAAAACGAAGAAGAAGATAGACGTATCTCAGCCAGATTGGACGGTTTGAATTTAGCGCGTTTTTTCAAGCCACCAGCACTTTCTCACATATCTTAATCCTTATCCATCATAATATCAAAGAAACGCACTAGCTCACTTGGTTAGCACGCTGGCATGCAGGTATTGGGACCTGGGTTCGATTCCCAGGTCCCCCACTTTCTCTATAATTTTTTCTTTAACGCGCTTCTGTGAAGTATGCTCATAAGGGACCATTGTACAACCTCATCTCCTGGCCTGCCAAGTGTACATAGGCTCTGATCTGAAGGCCACAAAAGTGGCTCACCATGCGCGTTGGTCAACTGAGTCCCATGTGATCATTGAAAGTCAACCAGGCCTTGCATCTCAATGGGCCTAATTGATGCACATTAACCTCCCAAAAAAGGCCAGCACCCCCATGGTTTGCATTTTCTTTTTCCTTTTTCTTTCTTCTTTTTATTTTAATTGTTTTTTTCTTTTGTTTTAATTAATTCCACAAAATAATTTTTACAATATAAAAAAAACAGAAAATCATAAAAATAAAAATATGTTTTATTTAATTTTTAATTCATCATTATTTTTGTAAATAAATTTTAATAATCCAATTAGTTTAATTTAGGCTTTCAATTTTAATATTTTCTTAATAACTAAAAAATGTAGAAATTAGGGTTTTAGTACTTTTTTTCTTTTTCTTAATAAATAACTTTTTCATTATTATTAATTATTAATTATTTTGTAAATAAACTTATAATTAATTAATTAGGGTTAAATTAGGTTAAACTTAAACAATTTTCTTAAATAATTAAAAACAAATTTAGAATTAGGGTCTTATTTAACTTTTAATTTTAATTAATTTTCTTTATCTTCATTAAATACTAAAAAACATAAAAATAAATTCTTTTCTTTATTTAATCATTTAATTAATTTGTAATTTCAATTCAATTCCTTAAAGGGTCCAACGCCCTCGCACTTTCGATTCCAATTTCCTTTCGCGCGTTTGTCTTTATTCTTCATTTTAAATATAATGTATTTGCCCCAAAGCTTTGTAATAATAATTAGGACATTTACTTTCCGCACTTTTATTCAAAATCGGGTCTTTGTTAATTTGGCGATGTATAGACCCGCGTCTTGTAATAGCGTAGGACTTTTATTTTCCGCATTTTCATTTCCGCACCTTTAAACTGTTAATCACATGAAAGAATGTATGCCCAAATAAAATCAAAGTGTAGCTCACCCAATGCATGACAAGACAAATAATAACTGAAAATGACACACAATTCACACACCACTCTTAGGGGACGCCTCACTGTTGCCTTGCCCCTCGAAACGTGGTCGTCGAGTATAGGACGTTTTAGTAAGTCCTTATGTCCATGAACATGGCATAAGGGTAGCTTCTAAGGTGTCCTACTATTGCTCTGGTGATCACACTGTTGCCTTGCCCCTCGAAACGTGGTCGTCGAGTATAGGACGTCTTAGCGAGTCCTTATGTTCCATTGATCTAGTTGCCTCGAAATGGTTGCCTCGAACAAGTTGCCTCGAAACAAGTTGCCTCGGAATAGTTGCCTCAGAATAAAAAGATCAATGGCATAAGGGTAGCTTCTACGGTGTCCTACTATTGCTCTGGTGATCACACTGTTGCCTTGCCCCTCGAAACGTGGTCGTCGAGTATAGGACGTCTTAGCGAGTCCTTATGTTCCATTGATCTAGTTGCCTCGAAATGGTTGCCTCGAACAAGTTGCCTCGAAACAAGTTGCCTCGGAATAGTTGCCTCGGAATAAAAATATCAATGGCATAAGGGTAGCTTCTAAGGTGTCTTACTATTGCTCGGTGACCACATTGTCCCTAACTCTCGAATTGACCCGAACACCTCCAACAATGGTGCTACCTACCTCTCAATGGTGGGATGGCACTACCTCAAGGACATTTACACAGACTAATTCCTTAGGGTAGGTAGATGACTCGTGGATACTTGCTCTAATTCAAAACAAATCAAAAACTTCTTTTCACACCGACACTTTCAAAAAGCTTTCAAAAACAACTTTTCAAACACTTTTGAGGACTGATACAAGAGTCGAACTGAAATTTTAAACGAAACTTTTTCAAACTCACTCACTATTGAAAAGCAAACACTTTTGAAAACACAAATGAGCAAGTACCTAAGAGCCCATGGATAACCATGGATAGAAAGGGTGCTAACACCTTCCCTTTCTATAAATCCACCTCCCGAACCGAGAGCTAATCTCAATAAGGAATTTTTCTGTGCTTTTGTCCTTTCCATATTGGAGAAAATAAAAGACGGTGGCGACTCTTGCTTCCGCGACATTTTGCGAACCAGCGTTAAATAGTCAGTTCCAGATCCACCGATCACAGAACTGGCGACTCTGCTGGGGAGATCTTATAAAGTGAGGTGTACCTTAGGACTAAGATCACTTGTGTTTTCAATTGTTGTGCTTGTTTGCTTTATTATTATGGGCTGCATCGGAGTTACATAGATCCTAACCCGGATCTGGGGATACCCTATTAGGTAGCATAAGTTGTGAGGGACCTGTCCGGCATAGACTGACATGGGTGAAGCAGTGGCTACGTTGGTGTGGCACCTTGGTCTGTACCGATATCCCTTGTGTCGCAACGAGGAGAATATGGGTCTTCTGAGGAGTCATTAAGAACCAACCGACCTTAGAACCTTAAATGACCCAACTTGGCCAATAGAACAGTAGCAGTATGCTACGCCCATTGAGGCTAAACTCTCGTGATGGTTCTGGCCGCAAGAAAAGATTGTGATGCTGGAGTTATGACTGATTGAGGGTAGTCAGTGATATTGGGATCCTCTAGAACCCGGTTACTTCTGATAGGACAGGTCTTAACCAACCAACTTCAAGAGGGTAATACCCAGACCCCATGCTGGCCTGAACTCTAAAGGTTCCTCTTGTGTGACTTGTGTGCCTTCCAACTTGAATACTTGCATGCTTGTTATCTGACACTTGAGTTTCTCGCAGGTTTTGTTTACAGTCCTTAATTGGGACTCATAACAGGGTTTACCTACGTTACCCCATGCATAGCATAACATCATACCATTGCATACATCCCGCATAAGGACTAATCCGTTCCAAGGATCTCAAGGGCTTGTGATGCAGGTCATGATGAATCAACTATCCAGCAAGGGGAAAAGAGGATTTATTTTCCTCTAGACAAGGTTGTCAGGGGCGATGACCCACTCGATATGGTGAGCCTTGACCCTTGAAGAAGGATTCCCAGCAACATGGAGTTCCTTCAATCAAGCTACAATTTCAAATGCTAACAATCCTCTGGTTCACCCCGCGAGGTCCTTGAAAACATTGCATGCATATCATATATATCATTGCATTACAGGTACCCTCTTGACAGGTCACTCACCTTCTTCGCTGTTTATTTCAGCAATGGCTTTCCAACCGGACAACCAAGATCTCCGGGCTCAGAACGCCAAACTGCAAGGAATGTTCTTGAACCTATCCCAAGGGCAAGAAGAAATAAAGGCTCTCCTCACAAGGAACTTGACCCTAGGGAATGCAGGGGGTATCAGGAACGATCAGCTGGAAGGGTT
Source organism: Vicia faba (assembly GCA_948472305.1). Taxonomy (NCBI): domain Eukaryota; kingdom Viridiplantae; phylum Streptophyta; class Magnoliopsida; order Fabales; family Fabaceae; genus Vicia; species Vicia faba. The sequence continues at coordinate 975,296,814 of OX451741.1, read as the reverse complement.
ACAAATTGAGTTGGCAACCATGAAGATCCAAATGATGGGGCAGTTGATGGGCCAAATGACTCTCATTCAGGACTTAGCTCAAAAACAAGAAGAGCTCCGGGTCCTCGTCACCAAGCTGCTTCAAAATAATCCAGTGGGGCAAGCAACCAAGGTTGAAGTTCCAGTCAGCATTCAACCACATGCGGGGCAAGAAGACAAAGGAAAATCTCCTCAGCTTGCTTCAGGGTCACGAGCCCAGCCTCAACGGGGTAGTCAGCGTAAACGATATACGCCTGGAAGACATTTCTCGGAGACTGATATACCATCATCCTTTATATTGAAGCGCTTGCTAGAGGTCAATCTGATCACTCTAAAGGACCCTCATAAGAACCCGAATATGACACCTTCAAGGTATAACTCCAACACCAGCTGCGCTTATCATTCAGACAGCTCGGGGCATGCTACAGACGACTGTTGGACCTTGAAGAACAAAGTCCAGGACTTGATTGATGAAGGGGTGCTGGAGTTCATGCCAGATGGCGAGATGAAAATCTTCCGCTGAGAAATGACTAGTTCAAACTAGAGGAGTTTTGTTCATTAGAATTTTTCAAGTTGTAATTTTCTTTTGACTGTTCAAACAATTATTGTCATAGCAAACTTTATTATTTCATCAATGCATCGCACATGTCTGTTTTGAATCAATATATTCACATTCGCTATATTCAAACTGTTTTCATATTCTGTGATGATTAACTCTCGATTGATAATTATAAGCCTCTTGAGGGAGGATGACAAAAACGATACCACAATCTACAGTATGCTTTTGAACAGACCCCGCTGATGAGGTACAGGCATTGTTTCAATTCCTAAACACTGGAGATATAAGGAAGATAATCCCTTGTCAACCCCTTCGAGCCAAAGAAGTAGGAGTTTTTTCTTTTCGAAAATTAAAACCCTTAATCATAACCTGGGGCAGGGTAGCTCTCTCAGTTGATCCAAGTGCATAACAAATGGCACCAAAGAGGTCCTTACAAAACAAAAAAAAAAGAAAAAGACAGTGATGATTCCGAATAATCATAAGGATAGGCGGTCATTATATCTCAAAAATAAAAACCCAATAAGTCAAAACCTATGAAGGAGACTTACAAAACTGGGGCATCCCGCTGAATGTAATCACAAAAGAAACAGTTCAGGCAAAATTTAGGGATAACGAAATCAAAAAGAAAGAGGTCATACAAACCCTCAACAAAAACAAAAAATGACTGTCTATCCAGAATAAATCATCAATATCTGAATCATCATTGGAACATCAGGACAAAGACTCAAACAAGGTCTAACGCACGATCAACTGAGTTTAGGATTGAAGAACATCACGGAGAACGGGTGGGTACAAATAATTTGAGCCTTTATCCTTTGATTCTTAAACCATGAACCAGGCCACGTTATAACCCTCAAAAGTCCTAGCTGAAGCATGGGTTAGTTCGAAAGCATACTGTTACGAAAGGTATCCTGACTCCTTAAGGCTTGCAGTAAAATAACGAGTTAACATCACAGCTTACAAAAAAAAAATTTCACTTGCTTTTATTGAAAAATGCATTTTTCAAAAACTTCAAGACAGACATAAGCTTTGCATTTTTAACATAACTTTGTTTGCATATGACTTTTTGTTTGAACAGCATAGAAATTCGCACGACGAATGCCTAATGAACAAAAGCACCTCCAATCAAGAGGCATGGCCTGATCATTGTCCATCATCTGGGGCAGTCCAGTCAAGATTCAAGGAATCTCTCAAGATGCCAAACAGCTAGGGGCAAACCTCGGCCTGAGCCACTTGGGGCATTGGACATGAATTCCCAGCAACAAATCTTGCCTGATCAAACAACTTCTGGTGGCATGGCAAAACACTTCTAACAGGGGCAACTCCCTACATTCTGAGAGCACAGACATAGTCAAAAAAATATTACACATAATCAAAGACCTGCTAGGTTGACACACCTAGGCAAAAATAAGGGCCTCCCGACGAACCAAAAGGGTTCGGGCAAAAATAAGGGATGAAAATGAAAAAATCTATACACCCGGCAAGTCGAAAACCTGAAAAGGCGGCTTGGGCAAAAATGGGTATCCCGATGGACTGAAAACCTGAAAAGGCGGTCCAGGCAAAAGTTAGGGATCAAAAGCGTACGACTATGTCCCGGTATCTCGTCACTTGCCTACCAGAAGAAGGTTCATTAATCAGCAGTTATCAAGCACCCCACAGGTACCTTCTCCCACTGAAATTGGGGCAATAATGAGCTGTCTAAGCAATCTAATTGCTCTGTCCACCAAGGTACCAAGGTAGGTTCAGCTGAAGAACATAACCAAGATATCTTAAGTCCCCAGAGAGTGAGCCAACAAGTCAATGCACTTTCCCCAAGCAGAGTTATCTTGTCAGCCTTAAGGAAGTTGGGTATCCTCCAGCAGATCTCAACATTCCCCCAGCACAATTATACAGACATTCTTAACAAACATCCCCGGCAATCTTAATCTAAGATTGTTCCCCGGTGGTCTACCAGACATTCAGTGGAGTCACTTCCAGTACATCTCAAAATTTTCCCCAGGAGAGTCCAAAGTTTCCTCAAGAAAGTTTGAATCCATCCCCCCAGCAGGAAGCTTATCCCCAGTAGATTCTGGAAGCTTCCCCCCTTGCAGAGCACGAACGCGTCTCCCGGCTTTATTCAAAGGTTACTTCCCTACTAGGATATAACTGGGTTATCCTCAGCCAAAAGCCACGGAAAGATCGTCCTCGACAGAATCTTCTTATCCCCAGCGGAGTCTATTAACACTTCCAACACATCAACGGTATCCTCAGCGAAGTTACCATCAACATCTCAACAGCATACCTCTCTCCCCACAGAGTACTGTTCCCCATCAAGGTAGCTAGAGTAATTTTTCCCCGCAGAGCAATCCATTCGCCAAGTTTATTCCCCGACGGAGTTATCTTCTCCTACCGGTATTCTTGCAACCATCATCCCCAGCGGAAATAACAAAGCACTCTTCTCCAACATCAGCCCAGGATGTGACTTCCCGGCACCCGTCAAGGATTTACTTTCCTAAGACAAAAACATACATTCATAAACATCGCATTTCCATACATTATAGCATGCATAAACGCATCATATCTTACAATCTCATTTATGTTGAGAACATCATTGCTTGATCCATATCACGCATTGCATATGACTGACCTTTATCTTTCAGGAAAGATCCAGTTAAGTTCTCAGCTATGTCCAAGACCTCCTCTGGTTCAGTTAAATCGATTCCTAAATATTTTTCTGATGCCGATCCAGTTGAAGTTATTTCAAGGCCTTCTCTGGTCCAGTTAAATCGATTCCTAAAGATTTTCTTGATGAAGACCCAGTTGAAGATTCCAAGACCTTGCCTGGTTCAGTTAAATCGACTCCTAAAGATTTTTCTGATTCTTATCCAGTCAAAGGCCTTCTCTGGTTCAGTCAGATCGACTCTAAGATCTCCTTGATTCTTATTCTAGTTGAAGATTCCAAGACCTTGCCTGGTTCAGTTAAATCGACTCCTAAAGATTTTTTTGATTCTTATCCAGTCAAAGTGTTAGAACAATGTTTGAGTCTACTACCCTACGTTTAAGTTTTGATGATAACAAAATGAAAAGATATATTATTTATATGATTCATGTATGAACTATTTGCTGCCTAAATTATTACGTTCTGATTTGCAGAAATTATGATAGGTATAAGCAAGAGCACACTTAATCAGCATCAGAATATTGGTTCTTGACACCAGCATCAGAAGTTGCCATATTAGAATACCAGAATCAGAAGATCAACTCACGTGTATGCTGAAGCTTGATGAACAGAACTGTGCTCAACACTCTGATAAATAAAACAACAGTTCATCAGCAGCTAAGCAGAGTCAGAATGAGCCAAGCCAGAACATGCATTAAGTAAGCAACGATACTGTGCATTGAAAGCGTATTATTACCAACGGCCTCATTCCATACAAGATCTGCTCAATAAGGAAAGTTTGTTATTAGCATTGAATCAAGAATATTGCTCCAACATTCAACAATCTCAGTGCTATATAAACAAGACTATGAAGATTGAATTGGCTAATGCTCTCCAACATCTTACACGCCTAAAAGCTGATCATAATCTTCCTTCTCCCAGTTTGCTAAACACTACACATCTTCTTACTCAATCTTTGTTTTAGCATTCTAGTTTCCAAGCTTAAAGTTGTGTATACATCACAGTTGTGATACAGTTTTGTAGAAAACATTCACACACTTAAATTTATCTTCTTTGTAAGAAAGTGTTCCCTTGACAAACCGGGTTGTGGTTTGCATCAAGAAGGCTTTAGTAGTTGTTAAAGCAGTTTGTAATATTCAGTTGAATATAGTGGATTAAGACCTCGTTGGAGATAGGCGAAATCACCTTGACGGGTGGACTGGAGTAGTTTGAGATCAAACGAACCAGGATAAAAATATCTTGTTCATTGCATTGATTTTCAGTTTTACAATTCAACCCCCCCCCCCCCCCCCCCCCCCCCTTCTTGTGTTTTTCACTACTTCAATTGGCATCAGAGCGCCTGGTTCTGAGCTAAAACACTTAACCGTGTCAGTACAAGATCCAGCGTCAGAAAAACACAATGGCAGGAAACTATTCTCACACCAGCAATGACAACAATGAGGACAGAGACAGATTCAGCGGCAAACCTCCAGTCTTTGATGGAGAAAACTTTGATTACTGGAAAGACAGAATTGAAAGCTTCTTTCTGGCATATGATGCTGATCTGTGGGATATGGTGACAGATGGATACACGCACCCTGTGAATGCAAGCGGTCAGAAGATTGATAGAAAAACAATGTCTGACCAACAAAAGCGTGACTTCAAGAATCACCACAAGGCCAGAACCATCCTCCTTAGCGCCATCTCCTATACTGAATATGAAAAGATCTCCAACTGAGACACAGCAAAGAACATTTTTTACTCACTCAGAATGACGCATGAGGGCAACGTTCAGGTCAAAGAAACTAAAGCTCTGGCGCTCATTCAGAAGTATGAGGCGTTCAAAATGGAAGAATCTGAATCCATTGAAACAATGTTCTCAAGATTCCAGATTCTGGTAGCTGGTCTCAAGGTTCTGGACAAAGGATACTCTACTGCTGACCATGTCAAGAAAATCATCAGAAGTTTACCCAAGCAGTGGAGACCAATGGTTACAGCTCTGAAGCTAGCTAAAGATCTCAACAAAATCACTCTGGAGGAACTTATCAGCTCCCTCAGAAGTCATGAGATAGAGCTAGAAGCTGACGAGCCTCAGAAGCAAGGTAAGCCTTTAGCGTTAAAATCTAACAAAAAATATGAGTCTAAAGTTTTGCAGGCAGTTGAAGAAACATCTGATGGATCCTCATCAGAAGAAGACGAACTCTCCCTCCTCTCCAGAAGAGTAAATCAACTGTGGAAGCAAAGACAAAGGAAGTTCAGGAATCCCAGAAGATCTGATCAGAACGAGTCTTCTTCCAGATACAGAAGGACAGACTCTTCCTCTGGATACAGAAGATCTGAAGGTTCCTCAAGTAGCAAAAAGCCAAACACCAAGGACATCATCTGCTATGAGTGTAATGAGCAAGGACACTACAAGAGTGACTGCCCAAAGCTTCAGAGGGAAAAGCCCAAAAAGAAGTTTGGAAGAGAGAAGAAGAAAAGTCTCATGGCTACATGGGATGACTCTGACTCGTCTGAAGCTGACTCAGAATCAGATGATGAGAGGGCAAACATAGCTCTCATGGCTAACATCTCAGAAGATAGTGAAGCTTCTGAATCAGACTCAGAATCAGATACTGAAGAGGTATTTCCTAACTTTGCTGTTAATTTTACCAAGGTTGAACTTGCTGAAAGCCTTAATGAGATTCTGGAAAGGTATCAGCAAATTAGAGTTAAATTCAGAGACCTGAAAAGGAATCTTGAATCTGACTCTAATAAGACTGAGAGTCTCAAATTGGAGAATTCTGAGCTGAGAAATAAGATTTCAAAATTAGAAAATACTTTACAAAACTCTCAGAAGGAACCAATTTCTGAAACTCCCAGCAACGCTGATGAGATCATCAAGGAGTATGATCACAGTTTCCAGAAGTTCCTTGCTAAAAGCATAGATAGAAGAAAAATGGCTTCAATGATCTCTGGAGTTAGCAGAAACGGCAGGAATGGAATAGGATACCAAGGTAAGGTTCCTACACCAAATAATGTCATGGACTTAACCATTAAACACACTCCTCTGAATTCACATTTTGTGTATGGTCACACACATGATATTAAATACACTAGCAGTAAGCACTCTGTGAAACCAAAATTCAACCAGAGTTTTGGTAAAACTAACAAATCAGGACCCAAGAAAATCTGGGTACCTAAGGATAAAATAATACATGTTGCAGATATCTTTAGCAGCAAGTCAGAAACACCAGTCATGGTACCTGGACTCTGGCTGCTCGCGACACATGACGGGAAGAAGGCATATGTTCCAAAGCCTGGAACTTAAGCCTGGAGGCCACGTTAGCTTTGGAGGCAATCAGAGGGGAAAGATAATTGGCTCTGGAACTGTAGGTAACGGAAATCTTCCCTCTATTAATAATGTTCTGCTAGTAGATGGATTAATGCATAATCTGTTATCCATAAGTCAATTAAGTGATAACGGTTATGATATAATCTTTAATCAAAAATCATGTAAAGCTGTTAGTCAGAAAGATGGGACTATCCTGTTTAATGGTAAGAGGAAAAACAACATTTACAAAATCAAACTTTCTGAACTAAAGAGTCAGAATGTAAAGTGCCTTCTGTCTGTTAACAACGAGCAGTGGATCTGGCACAAAAGATTGGGGCATGTTAGTATGAGAAGAATATCTCAGATTAACAAACTCAATCTGGTCAGAGGACTTCCTAATTTGAAGTTCAATTCAGATGCTCTGTGTGAAGCATGTCAGAAAGGCAAGTTTGCAAAACCTTCTTTTAAATCTAAAAATGTTGTTTCTACCTCTAAGCCATTAGAACTTCTGCACATTGACTTATTTGGACCAGTTAAAACTGCCTCAGTCAGTGGTAAGAAGTATGGGTTAGTAATCGTAGATGACTATAGCAGATGGACATGGGTAAAGTTCTTAAGACACAAGGACGAGTCACACTCTATGTTTGTTACCTTCTGTAACCAAGTTCAGAATGAAAAGGATCTTAGAATTGTTAAAGTCAGAAGTGATCATGGTGGAGAATTTGAAAACAAAGATTTTGAGTCATTCTTTAATGACAGAGGCATTCTGCATGATTTCTCTTGTCCTAGAACTCCCCAACAAAATGGAGTTGTAGAACGAAAGAATAGAACATTGCAAGAAATGGCCAGAACCATGATCAATGAGACAAACGTTGCTAAGATCTTCTGGGCAGAGGCAATAAACACAACGTGCTACATTCAGAATAGAATCTCAATAAGACCTATTCTGGAAAAGACTCCATATGAACTGTGGAAGAACAGAAAGCCCAACATTTCATATTTTCATCCATTTGGATGTACTTGCTTTATGTTAAATACAAAGAATTATTTGAACAAGTTTGACTCTAAAGCACATAAGTGTATTATGTTAGGATACTCTGAACGCTCAAGAGGGTACAGAGTATACAATACAGAAACACAGATTGTGGAAGAATCAATCAGTGTTCGTTTTGATGATAAGCTTGACTCTGAAAAGTCAAAGCAGAATGAAGTTTTTGCAGGTATGGAAATTGAATTTACAGGTTCTGAAGAAAAGTCATCAGAAGCTCTCAACATAGACACTCCTTCAACGTCTGAAAGGAGCACTGCTAGCAATCCTACAACAGCTGCTGGTCAACCTCAGAAGAGATTACCCAGAAGCAGCTTGGATCACCCAGAAGAGACTATCTTAGGAAGAAAGGAAGATCCAATCAGAACAAGAGCAAGCTTCAGAAACTCTGAAGAAACACTCATGGGACTTGTGTCTCTGATTGAACCTTCTTCAATTGATGAAGCACTTCTGGATAATGACTGGATTCTGGAAATGCAAGAAGAGCTGAATCAATTCACCAGAAATGACGTATGGGATCTCGTTCCCAGACCAAAAGGATTCAACGTCATTGGAACAAGATGGGTGTTCAGAAACAAGCTAAATGAACAAGTTGAAGTCATCAGAAACAAGGCACGACTGGTTGCACAAGGTTATAGTCAGCAAGAGGGGATAGACTATACAGAAACCTTTGCTCCAGTCGCCAGGTTAGAATCTATCAGACTTTTAATTTCATTTGCTGTTAATAGAGGCATCACTCTGTATCAGATGGATGTCAAAAGTGCATTCTTAAATGGTTATATAGAAGAAGAGGTTTATGTACACCAACCCCCTGGTTTTGAAAATACAAAACATCCAGAACATGTTTTCAAACTAAAGAAGTCACTATATGGTCTGAAACAAGCTCCCAGAGCTTGGTATGAAAGGCTAAGTAACTTTCTGTTAGAAAATGAATTCACCAGAGGGAAAGTGGACACTACCTTATTCTGTAAATCAGTTAAGAATGACATCTTAGTCTGTCAAATTTATGTTGATGATATTATTTTTGGTTCTACTAATCCTTCTCTTGGAAGAAAATTTGCTAAGTGTATGCAGGCAGAATTTGAGATGAGCCTCATGGGGGAACTGAAATTCTTTCTAGGAATTCAGATCAATCAAACTCCAGAGGGAACTTACATTCATCAGAGCAAATACATCAGAGATCTTCTGAAGAAATTTGACCTCTCAGAATGTAAGCCATCAAATATTCCAATGCATCCCACGTGCATTCTGGAAAGAGAAGAGGTAAGCAAAAATGTAGAACATAAAGTCTACAGAGGTATGATTGGTTCTCTCCTCTATCTGACTGCTTCAAGACCTGATATATTATTCTGCGTTTGTATTTGTGCTAGATTCCAATCAGATCCTAGAGAATCTCACTTAACAGCTGTTAAGCGAATTTTCAAGTATCTGAAAGGTACTACTAATCTGGGTTTGTTTTATAGAAAATCTAGTGATTACAGTTTAGTAGGCTACTGCGATGCTGATTTTGCTGGAGACATAGTGGAGCGTAAAAGTACTTCTGGAAGCTGCCAGTTTCTGGGAGAAAATTTGATCTCTTGGTCCAGCAAAAGGCAATCAACAATTGTGCTATCAACAGCAGAAGCTGAGTACATAGCAGCAGCAGGATGTAGCACACAAATGCTCTGGATGAAAAGTCAGCTTGAAGACTTCCAGATTTTTGAGAGTAACATTCATATACTCTGTGATAATACTTCTGCTATTTGCTTAAGTAAGAATCCCATTTTACATTCTAGAGCTAAGCATATAGAAATAAAACATCATTTCATTAGGGACTATATTCAGAAAGGAATTTTGAATTTGAAATTTATAGATACAGACCATCAATGGGCTGATATCTTCACTAAACCCCTTTCTGAAGATAGGTTTAATTTCATTCTGAAACATCTCAGCATGAAAATCTGCCCAGAGTGAAAATGTTTTAATTCCATATATTTATCTTCAGAATGTATTTGTTTTCTATGAACTTCTGATCAATCTCTTTTTAGAAAGATAGAACATGCAGATTGTATCAGATGCAAGTCTAAAGATCTGAGAGTCTAAGCTCAAAGACAGACGTGCTGATCACTACATCAAACAAGTGTCATCCAATCATCAGCAAATCTCTGAAGCAGAACGCGTGCACGCTTTTGAGAAGGCAAAACGCTGATTGGGTGCATTGAGACACATGTCTGGTAATCGTTTTTAAGTATCTTTCTCAAATCCCCCAAAATCAGCAAGCATTAAATGAAAAGTAATCATGCTTTTAAAACGTAATCATGATTTTATTTCTCTCTCTTAAAAACGTTTACAATTTCAAAATATTCTGAACTCTATTTAAACTCGTTAACCTCTCATTCTAATCCTTTACAGTTTCTCACTTTTTCTCAAGCATTCTCTGCATTTTTCTGTGTTCATCTCTTAAAAACTCTCCTTCTCAGTTTCTTCTCAAAATCTTTTAGTGTGAACATGGCAACCTCCAGCAGTGCTTCTGCAGGTCCTCAGAAGAAAGCATCATCTGAACAGTATCAAGTGCCATTCAGAACACTCCTCACTCCTGTGAAGAATCTTGAAGTGTTATCTGAATTAATCATCGATTTTGGAAGCCTGAAGGAAAACGGTTTTGACCTAACTGAAGAAGTTAGGGCACAGAAATAGGAAAGGTATTTTGACAGGTTGGTTGGACCAACATTCCCTATGTTAGTGAAGGAGTTCTGGATTCATGCGACAGCTTCAACGCATCAAGTCACCTCCTACATTATGGGGAAGAAGATTGTGATCACTGAGGATCACATAGAAAAGTTAATAGGTTACAGTGGCGGTGGCGTCCAATGTATTGATATGGCTGAGAGATGTGCTGACGTGGGCGTCATAGCTGAAAAGATTTTCACCCATGGGGTGCCCAGCAGCAAGATCAAAGATCTGAAGGATCATCACAGAGTTTGGGCAAAGATAATTCTGGGGTGCTTCAACCATAGGAAGCCAACTAGTTCCCCTGATTACATAAATGTGGATCAGCAGTTTCTGATCTACTTTATCAATCAGAAGGTAAAAATCAACTTGGCTCATCTTCTGTTCAACCACCTCAGAACAAGCGTGAAGGAAACCAGGGAAGAAGAAAGAACAAAGAGGGATTGGATTCCCTTTGGAAGGTTGATATCAGATACTCTGACAGAGAATAGGCTGATAGAGCATCTGATAGAAGCTCAAGAGTTAAGCACCATTGAACCAACAGTTGGGAAGCCTCTGAACGCGGAGAACTTGAAGAAAATGAAGTTGATAGAGAATATCAAAAAGGAACCCAGTGCTACTCCTATTGCTGATATCACCAGCAGAAGAGTTCCACTGAGTGACTTTCCTTTATTCTCTCAGATAGAATCCAAGCCAGTGGTAGTTCTCAGATATCTGGACGCGTGCAAAACTGATGGTACAGATCCAAATCTGAACATCAAAGATCTGCATCAACCTCAACCAGAAGTGACTCTGAAGAAGACGAAGAAGAGGAAGGCACCATCAGAAGGATCATCCCAGCAGACACCCAAGAAAAGAGGTAATTTATCTGCTGCTTCTGTTTTAAATTCTTCTACTATTCCAGCATCTATTCCACCTCCAACCTCTCATAGAATCTCAATCCCCATCCCAACAATAGATGAAACTGAACCAGAAGATGACCCTTCTGAGGCATTACAACTCAGAAGACCCAGAACCAAACACCCAAAACCAACAATATCAACAACATCAGCAATTGAAAAAGTGCTGTCTGACATTGATCAACACACTTCTGATCACCCCTCCAATCCAAACTCTGAACCACAAATTGTCCCTCCTCCACAACCAGAACAACAGCAATCTGCTGAAGAACCAGAACAACAACAACCACTCTCATCCATTCCAGAAGAACCTCTCATCCCTGAACAACCAGAAATTCCAACAATTTCTCCTCAACCAGCAATTCCGTCTCCCTCTCCTCAACCAGAAATTCATCCACCATCACCTCAACCTGAGTTTCATCACTCTGAAACTCCTTCTCCTCCACCTTCTGAACCTCATTCACCTCAACCATCACCTCTGGCAATCCAGCTGCCATGTGGAACAACAGTCACAATGGCCCAGTTGCCATCCTCACCAGAATCTACACCACCCAATACTCCCAAAACACCACACAGTCTAATCATAATCTTTGATTCTCCCACTCCATCTCCAAAACAAACAGCTGCCAAGCAAACCACCGAAAACCCCAGCAGGATCTTCATAGACTTAACCAGTCTTGACCGTCTTGCTGATCTGAAAAATAAAATAGCCATCCCAAAACCAAAACAACCAGATGTTGGCTCTGGTATTATGAATTTTGAAACAGGTGTGCAGCAGTGGATTGCTTCTTTGAAGCAAGTCTGTCCTGGAATAATTGACCCAGCTGCTTCTGACCAGCTCTGGTCACAATTCAGAATATGGGTACGTGCTGAAGCCCTCAAGTTGCAGGATATCAACTATGAGCAGGCACAACAGAACTTCAGCAAGCTGCTGAAGGAAGTTGAGAGTCAGCTGCCTCAGGAAGCTGTGCTCCCTCTGGATAGTGAACCTTGGTCTGAGAAACAGCTAGCTTCAAAGGTGCAACCAGAAGAAGACAAGACCATTCAAGCTGAAGCAAGTCAAGCAGAAGATGTTGCAGAAAGCTCTCAGAAGCTTCCTGCTTCTGATGTTTCTCAAGCTGCCTTGGACAGGCAGACTCTGGAAGAGCTGAAGCTGAATGACATGCGTCTGCAGCAGAGGATGGATGAAAACGACCAGAAAATGAAAGAAAGGATGGATGTGCAGGATAGCAAGATTGACACTGTTGTCAGCATGGTGCACAAGCAGAATGAGACTGCTGATCAGATCAAAGCCATGCTGGAGAACCTGTTCACACGCTTTCCTCCCCAACCTTGGTTTTCTTTTTATTTATGTCATTTTCATGTTTTCCTTAAGTATCTGATGTACTGTTTTAATATGTGTTTTGTTTGATTCTGAACCTTTTAATATGACTAGTTTTTCTGATCTTAATTGTTTTAGCACATCACTTACACTTTTTGATTGCTGACAAAAAGGGGGAGAACAAGAATGATATTTTAAAATAATAACGGATTACTAAGACAGAAATTCTCGAACATTCTAACTCTGTTATACTTGAAAATGTTTTCTGTTTTGCTTAAGTCTACAGGTACAAGAAAGCACCATGATACTCTGAAGACTAAAGCTCTGATACTCTGATCCGCTCTGATAATCTGACCCAAAGCAAAGCTCTGAAAAGAAAAGCTCTGATATGCTGATCTAAAGCTCTGCTCTGATATGCTGATCCAAAGCTTCTGATAGTCAAAGACTCTGATACTCTGATGTTCAAAGAAAGGCAAAAAGTTCTGATTCTGAAGAACTCTTGAAATCAAAAAGGGAAGCAATAAACTCAGGGGGAGTATCTCTCATCTCTTATCCCTTATCTTTGATAACCTCGTACTCTGATACATATCTCTGATACCTTTTCACGTTATTTTCAATTAAAAATATCCAGTTTTTGTCATCATCAAAAAGGGGGAGATTGTTAGAACAATGTTTGAATCTACTACCCTACGTTTAAGTTTTGATGATAACAAAATGAAAAGATATATTATTTATATGATTCATGTATGAACTATTTGCTGCCTAAATTATTACGTTCTGATTTGCAGAAATTCTGATAGGTATAAGCAAGAGCACACTTAATCAGCATCAGAATATTGGTTCTTGACACCAACATCAGAAGTTGCCATATCAGAATACCAGAATCAGAAGATCAACTCACGTGTATGCTGAAGCTTGATGAACAGAACTGCGCTCAACACTCTGATAAATAAAACAACAGTTCATCAGCAGCTAAGCAGAGTCAGAATGAGCCAAGCCAGAACATGCATTAAGTAAGCAACAGTACTGTGCATTGAAAGCGTATTATTACCAACGGCCTCATTCCAGACAAGATCTGCTCAATAAGGAAAGTTTGTTATTAGCATTGAATCAAGAATATTGCTCCAACGTTCAACAATCTCAGTGCTATATAAACAAGACTATGAAAATTGAATTGGCTAATGCTCTCCAACATCTTACACGCCTAAAAGCTGATCATAATCTTCCTTCTCCCAGTTTGCTAAACACTACACATCTTATTACTCAATCTTTGTTTTAGCATTCTAGTTTCCAAGCTTAAAGTTGTGTATACATCACAGTTGTGATACAGTTTTGTAGAAAACATTCACACACTTAAATTTATCTTCTTTGTAAGAAAGTGTTCCCTTGACAAACCGGGTTGTGGTTTGCATCAAGAAGGCTTTAGCAGTTGTTAAAGCAGTTTGTAATATTCAGTTGAATATAGTGGATTAAGACCTCATTGGAGAGAGGCGAAATCACCTTGACGGGTGGACTGGAGTAGTTTGAGATCAAACGAACCAGGATAAAAATATCTTGTTCATTGCATTGATTTTCAGTTTTACAATTCAACCCCCCTTCTTGTGTTTTTCACTACTTCACAAAGGCCTTCTTTGGTTCAGTCAGATCGACCCTAAGATCTCCCTGATTCTTATTCCAGTTGAAGATTCCAAGACTTTCCTGGTTCAGTTAAATCGACTCCTAAAGATTTTTTTGATTCTTATCCAGTCAAAGGCCTTCTCTGGTTCAGTCAGATCGACCCTAAGATCTCCCTGATTCTTATTCCAGTTGAAGATTCCAATACCTTGCCTGGTTCAGTTGAATCGACTCCTAAAGATTTTTCTGATGCTGATCCAGTCAAAGGCCTTCTCTGGTTCAGTCAGATCGACCATAAGATCTCCCTGATTCTTATTCTAGTTGAAGATTCCAAGACCTTGCCTGGTTCAGTTAAATCGACTCCTAAAGATTTTTCTGATGCCGATTCAGTCAAAAGCCTTCTCTGGTTCAGTCAGATCGACCCTAAGATCTCCCTGATTCTTATTCCAGTTGAAGATTCCAAGACCTTGCCTGGTTCAGTTGAATCGACTCCTAAAGATTTTTCTGATGCCGATCCAGTCAAAGGCCTTCTCTGGTTCAGTCAGATCGACCCTAAGATCTCCCTGATTCTTATTCCAGTTGAAGATTTCAAGACCTTGCCTGGTTCAGTTAAATCGACTCCTAAAGATTTTTCTGATGTCGATCCAGTCAAAGGCCTTCTCTGGTTCAGTCAGATCGACCCTAAGATCTCCCTGATTCTTATTCCAGTGGAAGATTCCAAGACCTTGCCTGGTTCAGTTAAATCGACTCCTAAAGATTTTTCTGATGCCGACCCAGTCAAAGGCCTTCTCTGGTCCAGTTAAATCGATTCCTAAAGATTTTCCTGACGAGGACTCAGTAGAAGACATCCAAGGTTCTCTCATCGTTACTGTTGAGGTAGTAATCGTCCCCAGGTTCTCTCATCGTTACTGTTGAGGTAGTAATCGCCCAAGGTTCTCTCATCGTTACTGTTGAGGTAGTAATCGCCCAAGGTTCTCTCATCGTGACTGTTGAGGTAGTAATCTCCCAAGGTTCTCTCATCGTCCCGTTGAGGTAGTAACCATCCCTGATTCATTCATCACATTTTGAAGCTCCAGACTCGATTCCTGTATCTCGCCAGGACACGTCTGAAGAGGTTGAAGATTCGATTCCTGTAACCAACCAGGGTGCGTCTATATAAAGAGTTTGAAGACCAACTCCTGTAACAGGCCAGGTAATCATTTTCTTTTTCAGGTACGCAAGTTCTCGCTAAGGAAACTCTTACGCGATCGACACTCAGATGGCATCTATAAGCCCATCCATTTATCCATCACCTCTCAACATGGCATCTATAAGCCCATCCATTTATCCATCACCTCTCAACATGGCATCTATAAGCCCATCTTCCTATCCATCAGTCTCCAAATGGCATCTATAAGCCCATTCCCATCATCACACTGCTAACATGTGAGCGCAAATTTCTGGGCACTCTAGTGTTCAATCACCTTCCACCTTCGGATTACGAAAGGCACGTCAGCCAATCTACATCCTCAGGTCTAAGAAGATTGAACAGGGGCAACTGTTGTACCCCAAAATTTGCCCTTCCATTTTCTTCAAGATTTGCCAAGGTCAAGGTTCAAAATCTCTCAAGGGTTGCACAGTCCAATGGCCTCCTAACAGTCAAAAATTAGGGTTTTGGTTCTGGCAAAGAAATTGAAGTTTCCAAGGGTCCAAACAAGTCCCACATGCCTATAAACATTGTCAAGCATCCATATGCCAAGTTTAAAGACTCACAACACAAAATTGCACAGTCAAAAACCCTAATTGCTCAACAGTCAACTGCAGGGGCAAAATGGTCATTTGACAGTCAAAAGTCCAAATTTTTGGTCAACATCTTATTTTGAAGCCATAAACATCATTTGATCAATTCTTGATCATGATTCTCAAGGCATGGCTCAAAAAGTCTCAAGATGCAAAAGTTTCTATTTTTGGACAGTTGAAAAAGTCAACTGTAAATTGACCAAGGCATAACTTCCACATGGTTTATCAGAAAAATTCCATCCAAAGCTCATTTTGAAGAGAATGACATTTCCTACAACTCATCTTCACACTTCAAGTCCAAGAAATGCTCTCACAAAAAGTTATCAATCACAACATTATAGGTCATTTTCAAAAGTCAACAAAAAAGCACTTTAAGTCAAAGACCATAACTTGAGATTGGTAAATCAAAATGACATGGGACCAAAGGAATGGGTTAGAGGACTTCAGGACCTTTCCAAAATGTCCAAGAACATGATCAAAGCTTAAAAATTGAGCAAGATATGCCTTGTGGAAGTTGGGAAATTTTTGGGAATTTTGAAAAGTCAACTTTGCTTCAAATACCTCAAAATTGCTAATGGGCCTCAATTTCTTCCATGAATCATTAACCAAAGGCCATGCACGACCCATTGACCCACAGAGGAGTTATTTTCCCATTTTTGATTAATTATTTGAATTTTTATTATTATTAATTCACTTAATTAAAATTAATTATGGAAAAAAATACTAAAATAAAGGTTTTGTATCTTTTTGTGCAGCATATTCTCCCATTAAGAGCTCAATATTTCGTGCATCCCTCAAAAGGAAAGAATCTTCAATGATTGGCATAAGAAAGGCATGAAAAAGATTGGAAAAGATCATGAAAAATCAAATATGCAAAATCATCAATGCAAAGGATTATGGGCTTGTTTTGTTTGACCTAATCATTCACATACATAAGCATAACAAAACCTAATGCTCAAGGAGAAGAAAGCTGCGCAAGAATTGAAAGAACAACTTTGCATTTTTTCCAAAAAAATTGAAAACTGGTTTCACAGCTAGAGCTCGTTTCAAAGCCAAATAACTATTCCATTACACTCCTGACATTACCAGGGAACTTTTCCAATCAAAATCACGCCTCCATACTCAAGGAATTGGTAGATAGAAGCTTGACTTTCCTCTAAAATTTTCATATTCGTATTTGACTTTTCATGCATGATTACTGTGTTTTAATGATTGGTTTATACTAATATGATCTTTCTGAAGCTAATGGTGTTATCCAATTGAACTAATATCGCCTGTATGCAAAGTTACCATGAGAGCTTTCTAGGGTTTCAGAGCTCTAATTTTGGGGTTTCTTTCATACGGAACAATTGGCCATTCAAACCTATATTATTGGAATCAGGACCTCCCAACGAACGGAATCCACCCATCGCGCCCTTTTTCTTTTTGATTATATGCTATTCGCTATTTTTCAGGTTTAGGGTTAGTGGGGGTTTAAAACCCCCGCTATGTATCTTATGTTTTCAGGTAAAACGAAGAAGAAGATAGACGTGTCTCATCCAGATTGGACGGTTTGAATTTAGCGCGTTTTTTCAAGCCACCAGCACTTTCTCACATATCTTAATCCTTATCCATCATAATATCAAAGAAACGCACTAGCTCACTTGGTTAGCACGCTGGCATGCAGGTATTGGGACCTGGGTTCGATTCCCAGGTCCCCCACTTTCTCTATAATTTTTTCTTTAACGCGCTTCTGTGCAGTATGCTCATAAGGGACCATTGTACAACCTCATATCCTGGCCTGCCAAGTGTACATAGACTCTGATCTGAAGGCCACAAAAGTGGCTCACCATGCGCGTTGGTCAACTGAGTCCCATGTTATCATTGAAAGTCAACCAGGCCTTGCATCTCAATGGGCCTAATTGCTGCACATTAACCTCCCAAAAAAGGCCAGCACCCCCATGGTTTGCATTTTCTTTTTCCTTTTTCTTTCTTCTTTTTATTTTAATTGTTTTTTTATTTTGTTTTAATTAATTCCACAAAATAATTTTTACAATATAAAAAAAACAGAAAATCATAAAAATAAAAATATGTTTTATTTAATTTTTAATTCATCAATATTTTTGTAAATAAATTTTAATAATCCAATTAGTTTAATTTAGGATTTCAATTTTAATATTTTCTTAATAACTAAAAAATGTAGAAATTAGGGTTTTAGTACTTTTTTTTTCTTTTTCTTAATAAATAACTTTTTCATTATTATTAATTCTTAATTATTTTGTAAATAAACTTATAATTAATTAATTAGGGTTAAATTAGGTTAAACTTAAACAATTTTCTTAAATAATTAAAAACAAATTTAGAATTAGGGTCTTATTTAACTTTTAATTTTAATTAATTTTCTTTATCTTCATTAAATACTAAAAAACATAAAAATAAATTCTTTTCTTTATTTAATCATTTAATTAATTTGTAATTTCAATTCAATTCCTTAAAGGGTCCAACGCCCTCGCACTTTCGATTCCAATTTCCTTTCGCGCGTTTGTCTTTATTCTTCATTTTAAATATAATGTATTTTCCCCAAAGCTTTGTAATAATAATTAGGACATTTACTTTCTGCACTTTTATTCAAAATCGGGTCTTTGTTAATTTGGCGATGTATAGACCCGCGCCTTGTAATAGCGTAGGACTTTTATTTTCCGCATTTTAATTTCCGCACCTTTAAACTGTTAATCACATGAAAGAATGTATGCCCAAATAAAATTAAAGCGTAGCTCACCCAATGCATGACAAGACAAATAATAACAGAAAATGACACACAATTCACACACAACTCTTAGGGGACGCCTCACTGTTGCCTTGCCCCTCGAAACATGGTCGCCGAGTATAGGACGTTTTAGTAAGTCCTTATATCCATGAACATGGCATAAGGGTAGCTTCTAAGGTGTCCTACTATTGCTCTAGTGATCACACTATTGCCTTGCCCCTCGAAACGTGGTCGTCGAGTATAGGACGTCTTAGCGAGTCCTTATGTTCCATTGATCTAGTTGCCTCGAAATGGTTGCCTCGAACATGTTGCCTCGAAACAAGTTGCCTCGGAATAGTTGCCTCGGAATAAAAAGATCAATGGCATAAGGGTAGCTTCTAAGGTACTATTGCTCTGGTGATCACACTGTTGCCTTGCCCCTCGAAACGTGGTC
Organism: Vicia faba; assembly: GCA_948472305.1. NCBI lineage: Eukaryota > Viridiplantae > Streptophyta > Magnoliopsida > Fabales > Fabaceae > Vicia > Vicia faba. The sequence continues at coordinate 975,277,737 of OX451741.1, read as the reverse complement.
GTCGAGTATAGGACGTCTTAGCGAGTCCTTATGTTCCATTGATCTAGTTGCCTCGAAATGGTTGCCTCGAACAAGTTGCCTCGAAACAAGTTGCCTCGGAATAGTTGCCTCGGAATAAAAAGATCAATGGCATAAGGGTAGCTTCTAAGGTGTCTTACTATTGCTCGGTGACCACATTGTCCCTAACTCTCGAATTGACCCGAACACCTCCAACGGTGGTGCTACCTACCTCTCAATGGTGGGATGGCACTACCTCAAGGACATTTACACAGACTAATTCCTTAGGGTATGTAGATGACTCGTGGATACTTGCTCTAATTCAAAACAAATCAAGAACTTCTTTTCACACCGACACTTTCAAAAAGCTTTCAAAAACAACTTTTCAAACACTCTTGAGGACTGATACAAGAGTCGAACTGAAATTTTAAACGAAACTTTTTCAAACTCACTCACTATTGAAAAGCAAACACTTTTGAAAACACAAATGAGCAAGTACCTAAGAGCCCATGGATAACCATGGATAGAAAGGGTGCTAACACCTTCCCTTTCTATAAATCCACCTCCCGAACCGAGAGCTAATCTCAATAAGGAATTTTTCTGTGCTTTTGTCCTTTCCATATTGGAGAAAATAAAAGACGGTGGCGACTCTTGCTTCCGCGACATTTCACGAACCAGCGTTAAACAGTCAGTTCCAGATCCACCGATCACACACAACATGTTACATTCAGAATAGAATCTCTATAAGACCTATTATTGAAAAGACTCCCTATGAATTATGGAAAAATAGAAAACCCAACATTTCTTATTTCCATCCTTTTGGATGTACTTGTTTTATTCTAAACACTAAAGAAACTTTGAACAAGTTTGATTCTAAAGCACAAAAGTGTTTTCTGCTTGGATATTCTAAACACTCAAAAGGCTATAGAGTATACAACACAAAAACTGTGATTGTTGAAGAATCAATCAAAGTCAGGTTTGATGATAAGGTTGGCCAACAACAGCCAAAGAAAATTGATTTTTCTGTAGGTACAGAAGATCATCCCTCAAACTCTGAAACTTTAGAAGAAAAGGAAGACTCAGAAGCAAAGGAAGACTCATAAGATCATCCTCTTGATAATGCTCTGGACAACCTCCGAATCTCTGATCAACCCACTCAGAAAAGGTTTCCTAGAATCTCTTCTGCTCACAAAGAAGACATAATCATTGGAAGAAAAGAAGATCCCATCAGAACAAGATCCTCTCTCAGAATCAATGAGGAATCATTGTTTGGTTTGGTTTCTCTGATTGAGACATCTTCTATTGATGAAGCTCTGGAAGATAATGATTGGATCTTAGCAATGCAAGAAGAACTCAATTAATTCTCCAGAAATGATGTATGGGATCTAGTTCCAAGACACAAAGGATTCAACATTATAGGAACCAAATGGTTTTTCATAAACAAACTGAACGAGCAAGAAGAGGTGATCAGAAACAAAGCACGACTGGTTGCACAGGGTTATAGTCAACAAGAAGGAATTGATTATAATGAAACCTTTTCCCCAGTCGCCAGGTTAGAGTCTATTAGATTATTAATTTCTTTTGTTGTGCAAAATAACATTTCATTATATTAAATGGATGTTAAAAGTGAATTTTTAAATGGCTATATTGAAGAAGAAGTTTATGTCCATCAACCTCCTGGATTTAATGATTCAAAACATCCAGAACATGTTTTTAAATTAAAAAAGTCTTTGTACGGTTTAAAACAAGCTCCTAGAGCTTGGTATGATCGTCTGAGTAATTTTATTTTAGAAAAAGATTTTACCAGAGGGAAAGTGGACACAACTCTTTTCAGAAAGACATTTAAAAATGATATTTTAGTTTTTCAAATTTATGTTGATGATATAATCTTTGGAGCATCTAATATCTCCCTTGGAAAAGAATTTGCTGAGACCATGCAGGAAGAATTTGAAATGAGCATGATGGGAGAATTGAATTTCTTTCTGGGAATTCAAATCAACCAGACTCAAGAAGGTACTTACATACATCAGACAAAGTATGTTAAAGAACTTCTAAAGAAATTTCAGATGTTAGAAAGCAAATATGCCAAAACACCAATGCATCCAACCTGCATTCTGGGAAAATATGAGGTAAGTATGAAGGTAGAACAGAAGCTCTATAGAGGTATGATTGGATCCCTTCTCTATTTGACTGCATCTAGACCTGATATACTATTTAGCGTGTGTTTATGTGCTAGATTCCAATTAGATCCTAGAGAATCTCACTTTACTACTGTTAAGAGAATTCTTAAGTACCTGAAAGGTACTACTAATCTGGGTTTGTGTTACATAAGATCACAAGATTACAGACTAATAGGTTATTGTGATGCTGAATTTGCTGGAGATAGAATTGAAAGAAAAAGCACCTTTGGAAGCTGCCAGTTTCTAGGTGACAATCTTATCTCGTGGTACAGCAAGAAGCAAGCAACAATTTCACTTTCAACCACAAAAGCTGAGTATATATTTGCTGCTGGATGTAGTTCTCAGATGATTTAGATGAAAAGTCAGCTAGAAGATTTTAATCTTTATGAAAGTAAGATTCCTATCTTATGTGACAATACTTCTGCTATTTGTCTTTCTAAAAATACAATTTTACATTCTAAAGCTAAACATATTGAAATTAAATATCATTTTATAAGGGACTATATTCAGAAGGGAATTTTAAATTTAATTTTTGTAAAAACAGATCATCAATGGGATGACATCTTTACCAAACCCCTTTCAGAAGATAGATTTAAATTTATTTTGAAAAATGTTTGTATGGAATTATGTCCTGAATAAAATTATATTTATCTTTTGTGCTTGACTTCAGAATATTCTAAAATGAATGTTCTGATTAACAACTCTTCAGAAGTTAGAAGAGAAGTTACATCAGAAGCTATATGAAAAGCTCTGAAATGTTCTAACGTTTCATTTCTAAGTATAGTTCAGAAATTCATTAGAACAAACAGTTGTCCCATGCAACCTTCAGGAGATGAACACGTGGTGTGTTTCTGAAAGGTCACGCGTGCAAAAGCTACTGACGCCGTTCTAGGTAACTGTTATGATTAGCTAATCTCACGTTTTCCCCTAATTTTGAAATATCATTAAATGCATGTAATGATGAGATTCGTTTTAAATTCTTTAAAAAAAATTTTACAATTTTATTTCTAACTCTATTTCTGAAACTTTTTCATATAAATACTTTTGGAAAAACCATTTTTCATTTTTTATCGTCTACTTCAAAACTCAAACGTTTCTGTACTTTTTCTCTAAAACCCTTTTTCATCTCTCTACTCTAAGAGCTCCAATGGCTTCCTCCTCTACCCATTATGAGAACATCCACTCTAAGCAATACATCGTGCCTAAGAGAACAACTCTCATTCCTATAGACAGCTTGGAAGTGTTAAGTGAGTTAATGGTGGATTTTGAGAATCTAAGAGAAAATGGTTTTGATTTTATTCCTGCTGTTAAGTTTCAAGGTTGGGAAAACTTTTTTGACCGTCTTGTTGGTCCAGTTTTTCCACACCTTGTGAAGGAATTCTGGATATATGCAATTGCGACCCCTAAATTTATCCTCTCTTCCGTAATGGGTAAGGAAATCTCCATTACTGAAAATCAAATCAGAAAGTTGCTAGGTTTTAAAGGACTTGGAGTAACAGGTATGCCAAGTGGAAGAATGGAACTGTCAAAGGTCTACTCAGAAATTTTCACAAATGGTCAAGGATCTTCTAAATTCTAGGACTTGAAAGATAAGTACAAAATTTGGGCAAGAATAATCCATGGGTGTATTCACCATAGGAAGGAAACCAACTCTCCAGATTACATTAATGTTGATCAACAATACTTGTTGTTCTGCCTTGGAACAAATGTAAAAATTGATTTGCCTTATTTGTTGTTTGAACATCTATAGAATCATGTAAAAGAGACTAGGGAAGCTGAAAGGATGAAAAACCCCAAATCCAAAAGGAATTGGATTCCTATGGGTAGATTAATTTCAGACATTCTGACTGAGAATGGTATGATTGCTCACCTAGATGAAGCTAATCTTCTGGGGGAGCTAGAGCCTACTTGTGGAAAGACTATGACTGGGAAGAATTTAGTGAAGAGGAAAATTATTGACAAGCTGCTGGTGGAACCAACTCCGTATGTGTCAGCTACTGTGAAGAGAAGAAGGATACCTATTGCTGATTTCCCTCTGTTTAACTCAGGTGATCATCCAGCACTACATTGGAATCTGTAAAGAGACTGGAACACCAATTGATCCGGCTTGGCTCCAAGGAAGAAATCTAGATGCTCCAGATGTTGTACTTCAGCAACCTTTGAAGAGGAAAGAATTTGAAGGACCTTCTGCCACACCTCAGAAGAAGAAGAAGAAATCAGGTAAACCTGCTGAAACTATCACTGTTTATGATTCTGTCAATGCATCTACATCTGCTGAACCCCAAACCTTAGGAGATATAGATGTTGATATTTACCTAACCATACCCTTTGACCCTCTTGCTGACAACCCTCAAAGAAATCAAGTTTTATCATACTTGAGTGACTTTGACTCTGATGAACACTCTAAAACCCAATCTAAACTACTTCCTACTGAACACTTGTCAAGACCTCCTCCCAGACCACTATCACCCAGACCTACTGGATGGTATGATGCTGGCTCTTCAAGAATACCAGGAATCAATGAACCTCTGGCCACTCTAAAGCATACATTCATACTATCTTCTGAAAACTTTTTTTTGCCTTAAACAGAACACAAACACAAAATCCCATTCCCACAGGTGAAAATACAATCATTATTTCACCTGACATCACACCACCAACTTCACCACAACTTCCAACACGTGACTCGCCTATACTCTCACCTCCTTACATTCCAGAACTCCAAACTCATGAACCACCTGAAACACACGATCCCTCTGAAACTCATGAATCATCTGAACCTCATGATCAATCAGCAACACCTAACCGTTTTGACCAACCTGACCATTCAGCCACTCTTGAACTAACAAAAAATCCTGAACAGGCTAACTTTTTAAGAACTGTAGTTGATTTTGAATAACTACAATTTCTGAAAAATAAATCTTTCAAAAAGGCTGTCCTAAAACATGTTCAGCCAGATGTAAATATATTGTTTCAGAATTTTTTAACAGAAGTTCAAGCATGGTTGAATCTGCTGAAGGAAGACAGCTCCAGAAGTGTGAACCCAACTGCAACAGATCTTCTATGGGAATATTTTAGAAGAACTTTTGATGTTGAGTCACTGAAGATGCAAGATTTATGTCACTCTCAGGTGATTGAGAACTTCTTCAAGCATCTGCATGCCTTTCAATCAGAAGATGCTGATGTCTAGAACAAGAAGTCTTCTCTGATGAGGACTGATGCTCCAGTTGATGAAATGGACATTTCAGAAGATGAATCTGAAGAATCCTCTGAAGATTCAAATCCTTTGGCAATTGTTCTGTTGAATCAACCTTTTGCAAAGGCAGCACCTGAACCTGTGCCAACTCTTGTGATGGATCTAGGCACTCTGCTTTCAACCTTTGTGCATTCTAACTAAACGGTTGCTGCTCCAAAGGCTGTTTCTGCTAAAGCTTTGTCATCCTCTGCTCCTACTTAACTTATAATGGATACTCTGAATGAGCTCAAGAGGGAGAATAAAGTCATCCATGAGCGCTTGGATAAGCAAGACCAGACAAATCAAGAAATCAGAAACTGGATGATGAAACAAGAAGAATCAGCCTCTGAGATCAAGAATCTTCTCATGGCCCTTGTTACTAAGAAATCCTAGTGTCTTTCTGTTTCTTGTCTTTTGTTTGTTGTTTTGTACTTCTGGATATCTTTTGTTATTTTTATGAAAAATTTTAAGCTCTTCAACTATTTTTTATATATACTTTTTGATTATGCCAAAAAAGGGGAGAAAATGAGTATTTTGATCTAATCTATGATTAACAGTTATGGGACTAAGTCTCAGACATTCTAACAAAATACAAGATTTCTTTCTATGTGCAAAAGAATTTTTGCAGGTATCACTTAAACTCTGGAAGAGTAATTCAGTTGAACATTATCTTCAAAAGAAGTTCTGAAGAAATCCAAGAAGATATTTCCAATTCTCTGATAAATAATCTCAGGAAGTTTTATATATAGAAATATTCATTTCAGGGGGAGATTCTTATATCTTATTATATTTTATTTCTATATCTAAATAAGTTTTGTCATCATCAAAAAGGGGGAGATTGTTAGAACAAGATTAGTTCTGATCTATCTCAGAGTTTTGATGATAACAATAAATTATATTTTAGATAATTTATACTCTGATAAACGTATTTGAATGTTTCAGATAATGTTCTGACAGAAGAATTTTGATGTGCTGAGCTAAAAATTATTTGAAGAAGTTCTTTACATGAAATAACTATTTTCTTTAAGCGTAACTGCTGTTGCTGACTCTGGTAAGACAATTAATTTAATTGCATCTTCGAACACTTAGCAGGATTCCTTGTTCAGAAGATTACTTGAAAGTAAGTGTTGTTCAGAAGGTGACTTGAAAGCAAGCGCTGATCAAGTTCTTAGTAAGCAAAGCATTATTTAGAAGATAAGCAAAGCATGTTCTGAATTGAAGACGTTGAAGCAAGTTCTGAAAGAATGCAAAAGCCAACTTGTCTTGTCAAGATTCAGGAAACATGTTCTTACAAGTTTCGTTTGCTCATTTAATGCAAAGACGGCTATATGCACTCAAGTGTCTACGCTAGTTCTTGGAAAATGGAATTGTACAAGGAAACACGCAAGAATTTAATGCTCTCCACTTTTCTGAAGGCATCAACAGTCTTTTTGTTCTTACTATATATAGAAGGACATTTATTGCAAGCCCACCAACTAATCAATTTCAAAAAGAAGCAAGAAACTACATGAAAAATTCTGGGCTCACAAACTCTTTGTTCATACATTTTGTGCAATTTATTATAAGTGAAAAATCACAGTTGTGATATAGCTTGATTAGAAGCAAACTTTATTTCACTATCTATAAATATTAAACTCTTGTAATTGTTCCTTGAGAGACCAAGTTTGGTCAGATTTCTCAAGTATACTAGGACTAGATTTAAGTCTTAGTAGTGTTAGTCACTTGTAAGATTACTTGTGCATTGTTAGTCACAACATTTGTTGTGTGTTTTTAATCAGTTGATTATAGTGGATTAAGTCCTTGTTGAGAAAGGCAAAATCACCTTGACGGGTGGACTGGAGTAGTTTGAGTTTAAACGAACCAGGATAAAAATAACCTTGTCTTTCCATTATTGTTGAGCTTTGTTTTGAAAAGAAAAAGAGTCACTTATTCAACCCCCACCTTCTAAGTGTTTTCTTACCCCTTCAAAATGATGATAGTCCCTTCAATGCATTTGCTAAAGTATCCTTACACGTTTCCTTCGATGACCATACAATAACCCTAAGCATGTCCTATCACATCCAATAGATAGGGTTACCTACCAACTAATGGTATGAATAGTACTATCTCTAAAGGAGAAGGAAAATAACAAGAAAGACCTTATTAATGGGTAAGACTCCTAGTTGCTTGTTCACAACATGTTCAAATATCACATTTTCAAAACAACAAATATTTTCAAAAACACTTTGTATACATTCTTGAGGACTGATACAAGAACTATTACAAAGTTAGCCTTACATTGGCATTTCAAAATATTTTCAAACAAAGCCCACATACACACAAAGCAAGTTTTCTTGAAGTGAGCTAAGCAATTAAGAGCCCGTAAATAACTATGGATGAAAAGGGTTCTAACACCTTCCCTTTTCATAACCTACCCCCCGAACACAAAATCTATCAAAGGTCTTTCCTGTTCTTTTCACCTTTCCTAAATATTGGATAAAAGAAAAGTTGGTGGTGACTCTTGCTAACAACAATATTTACCATAAAACAAAAAAAAAAAAGTTAGTTCTCCCACCATATTACAGTTCTACTTTTCAATTCGCGGTTAAGATTGTTTCCTGGAAAGCTTAAATCAAAGTGGTCCGGACCTTTCCAAATAAAAGGTGTTAAGCCTTATGGAGCTATTGAACTGGAAGGTCCAAACACCTATGCAACTTGGATGGTTAATGGCTAGAGATTAAAGTTGTACTTAGGTGGTGAAATTGATCGAGTCACCACCATAATTTAGTTGCACGAACCATAGAAGTGGTAAAGCGTCAAGCTAAGGACGTTAAACAAGCGCTCTTCGGGAGGAAACCCGATTTTGTAAGTATTTTACTATTTTTATGTTAGGAGGCATAAAAAGGTTCATGGTGCAGAAGGCTGGCAACTCTGCAGAAATTCTGGTATTGCAGAGTTCGTTAAGCGAACATCTACACCCAAAAAGATCGCTAAGTGAACTCTTCTCGCAGAGAACGTGTTGTGGTCAAACATGCCTTTATGACCATTAAAAACACCACCTACTCACCTGCCACACCTTTATGTCACATTATAGCTCTGTCTTTTACTTTCTTTTTTCTTTCTCTAACCCTAGATAACTCTTCACTTATATCACTTTTTCACTTCACACTTTCACTCTCTCACCTCCTCAGTTTTGCACTACCCTAATTTCTCATCCATCTCCAGTTTTTGCAACAAAACATCAGGTATGTCTTCATTCTTTCATTCAAAGTGTTTAGATCTGTTACATATTATTAATTTATCTACTAAGATTCCACTGTTTAAAATCAAGATCAATAGGTATCCATGGTTGAAACTTCCATATTCTTTAGAGTATGCTTTTTTTTGTAAAAGCATTATATCTATGATATGCTTATAATCTCATAAATCTACTTAAGAAAGTCTCAATACATCAGAAAAGTTGAACTCTATCAGAATTAATTTTCTAGAAATCGCATAGCTCGCGAAATAAACTTTCCTAATGCACAAAAAAAGGGGGAAATCAGTTTGCTAACAAAAACTGCTCTTTCATATTTATGTGCAGGAATGGCTCCCAAAAGAGATGTTGCTTCAAAAAAATTGAAGACCTCAGGAGCATGCTCTTCAAGGGCACAAGAAACTTTCGACCAAGCAAAAATTTTCGAAGCCAAACAACAAGATAGGTATGAAGAGCTAATAGAAAGGAAAATTGTGTATGAGAGAATTTTTTAGATCAATCCTCAAGGAAAATATGGGGACTTAAGTGAGCATTTGACTGACCGCAAATTAGAGACACTTTTGAATCCTCACTGCAACATAAATACTAATATGTTGCAAGAATTCTATGCCAATGCCCTCCCCTCGACGGGAAATGCATTCACCATCACTACCAAGGTTGGAGGGAGAACATTGAAATTTCATGGGGATGCCATTAGTGACTTTCTAGAAATCCCTATAGTATTGAAGGAAGGCCAAAAGTGTCGGTATCAAGAATCAATCAATGCTACACCAGACGTTGCGGAAATTTCTGAGAGAATCCTTTTGGAAGGGCGAAGTGTGGAAAGAAATGCTTTATGTGTAGCAATTTGATTTCACATGGAAGACTTAGTCCCGGAAGCTCAATTCCTCCTCCTCTTCATTATGTACAACTTAAGGCAGAGAAACCCCACATCCACCTTCACAATTGATACGGCTCAACTTTTATATTTGATAATGTTTGGATAAAGGATTGATGTTGCACAAATCATTGCCAATGAAATGAGAAACGTGGTGGAAAGTGGTAAAGAGTTTGGGGGTGGTGTAATACCCCAAATTTGTCCTACCCTTTCACTTTTATTTGGCTTGTGCATCTTGCATTTCTCATTTCATCTGCATACCCTCTATTAGGTCATTTTACATAACATGCATCATTAATCAATAACTTGGCATGGGATCGAGGATATTGAGGAATTAAGGTTTGCTTTTAGGCTCTAATCTTCACCTAAGTGTGTTTCAACTGGTTCTTCATCAAACAGGGTTTGTAGAACTAAGGTTATGTGTGAAGCTTCCTCTTTTCATCGAGTTACTACAAGAACATATAGAACTAGGGACACATGTCATCATATTTGAACATGCAGTACTCGTCAACTGAGTTTCGTGGGTTCCTGGAATGGTTATGGTATTGGTTATCAAGTTAAGGTCTTGTGAATTGTATGGTAAAGAATGAATCACAACAAGATCTATAGTTAAGGGTTCTCTGCGAGCAGGATTTCTTCTTATGGGAGTTGTTTGGGTTAAGGTAATTTGTCATTCAATTTTACATCATTGCAAAAGCTTAAAACAATTTTCATTCACAAGGCATGTCGATGTTTCATTCATCAAGATACATTCAAGAATTGTACAAAGTTATCAAGGGGTCTGCAAAAGTCCATGATTGAAAGTTCATTGAAATTCAGATTTGACAAAGGGAGGTGAATTTAATTCGTATATCGTTCAAAGTTACATTTATTTCATGGTTAATTTTAATCATGGGACATATGTTCAATGATGATCCAAGATTTTTGTGGAAATCACGAGGTATGGCATGGCTTGAGTTTGAACAAAGCTCCACTTTATTGGGAAGGCAACCAATATGGTGTCGAAAGCCAAGATTTAAGCAATGGTGTTGTTCAAGATTCAAAAGGGATCTCTTTCAAAAGTTCATGAATAATGAGAACAAAAAGGGTGAATTTTATAATGTAAATTTCTAACATTTCACCAAATCACATTCATAATCAAGAACTTCAATTTTATTCAAAAGGTCAAGAAAACTCATTCAAGTTCTATTCAACTTCACACAATCATTATTTATTTTACAAGATCATTACAAGAAAACATATTACATGAGGAAACTACAAAAAGTACGTGAATACATGTTAAAATCCTAGTGGCCACTGATTTCTTTGACCAAGACCTTTAAACCTTTTCTATTTTTGTGCACCAAACCATCATTGTTCATCACTTATGCAGTAAGATATTGGTTGCGTCGTTTGTGCTTCAAGCCATATGATCATGACAGAGTAATACCTCCCATGATTGATTTGATGAGAATGGCTCCACAAGGCCTAATAACAATTCGAGTTTGTCTCTACATGCCCTGCATTCAACCATGAAGAAAACCAAATCACAAAAATTGTCAAACACAATTCAGCAGTGCATATTTAAAACATATCAAAACCAATTTTAAAATGTGTCCTGCCAAAATTCCTTTAACACCAATATTTTGTCAAAAAAGTTATCCATCAATTGACAAAAATCCAAACAATCCATGGCATTAGTCTAATAAACCAGGTCAGCTACCATATACGAAACCAATTCACGGCTTCCCTACTAACCATCATCCATTCATAACAGAGTTCACAAACAACACCATACAACACGAACCAGTCCGCAAATAATTAAAAAAAACTACTAGCATAAGGAGGAAAGAAGCTAAGTCAGAAACAAGTTTCTAGTTGCAGCCTTCATTTATATAAAAAACAGAGGCATAAGTCAGACTAGTAGAAAACAGAATTAAGTCAGAAAGTGAAGATAGAAATTAAAACAAAATTGTTATTCACCTCTAACTAACCGATTTCCAGCTCATACTAACTGTCATAAGAGAAAGCTAACTGAAAACAGAAAGTTAACATTAGAACCAAAACTATAAGCAACCTCTAACCAACTTTCAAACTAACTCTAATAAACTTGCTAACTATTTTCAATCAATCTCTAACAGTCCTAACCAACTTTCTATCCAAGGGCCAGGAAAGATTCAATCTGTAACAAACTTATGGAGATCTATAACAGAAAATGATAATAGATTCAGAGGGGAGGGATGGACACGATACATTCATTCATAGCATAGAAAAATCAGATTCAAAAATTCACAAAGAAAAGTCTCTGAATCAGAAATAAACCTCTAAGTTATTCTGAGAAAAATTCTTTTACACTTCAACTTCATCCTCACCCTTCAACTTCGTCCTTACCTTCATCCACCTTCCCTCTCTACAACTACCGCCGCATCCTCCTACCTATGAAAATTCCTCTCCACCATCTTCTATCTGCTTTTTCTCTCTACTTCACCATCAAGAAATTTTAGAAATTATTCAACGACTTCCCTCACTCTGATCTGAACTCCTCAACCTTCATCTTCCTTCAATCGTCTTCGTCAACCTCACCAAGTCCATAACACTTCAACTTCCTCATCGCAGTCTTCATCATAAACGAACACCCTCTCAACATTTCTATGATACCATAATAATTCCGTCAACATCTTCAACCTAGAACGCGTCTTCACATCATACTGTAACATCAACATCATCACCTTCATTTGTGAACCAAAAAAATTCAATCTTCATCATCATCATTCAACAATCTTCTTTTCTACTTCATTGTCTCCATGGATTCTCCATTAATCTTCATCAATGCACATCATCAATCTGCAACACAACACAACGAGTTCAATATACATAAAAAGACTCAGACGCGATGAAAACACAGAAAAGAAGCAGAAGAAGAAGAAGAAGAAGAAGAAGAAGAAGAAGAAGATATCATGGATTTACATGTGGATTTCTGGTTCCGATATAAGAATCTTCGAAGCGCCATTGGAGCATCTCTGATTGGTAAGCTTCACATTCTTAATTCTCTTCATGTCTGAACTCGTTTTTTTGCTATCATAAAGCTCTGTGAAACTGAACTTGGCAAATCCACAACTCGAACACTTTTTCTACGCGATTAATTCCCGTTTGAGAAGAGCGAGGACAAACTTGATAAGAGTGGATCTAAAGGGATTAGAACATGACGGAAGCAGTGATAAGAGGTTTGATAATACACTTCCTTTTAGTTTCTTTATTCATATTTTCATAACATTGTGCCTCGTTTTTTGACGCGTTTGTTCAATGTGCAAGGTACATTTTGGTGCTTTCGATCATGTAACATAACAAGTTATTATATGATCGAAGCATATGGATTATGCTCGATTCCGATGTGACATGCCTTATTTCTCATCGTCCTGAGAAATTCATATCATATTATATGTTATCCGTATGCATGTGACATTTTATGATACTTTGTGTAGGAACTTCTGATTACGTGTTGCATTCGCAAAACGTGTTTGCTTTTATCTTAGTTGGATATCGTTTCTGAATTTATTTGTTTCTTGGTGAAGCTTGCTCAATGCGTACTCCCTGCTTTTCCATTGCTTTCGTCCGCTTTCGACGATCCGCTTGCTTTTGGTAGTCGTCGCTACTAATTTTACATTTTCCGCACTTTATTTCATTTCTTTACTTTTTTCCTTGCCATGAAAAGTAGGACTAGAGATGTATGATGGGGATCTCCATTGCTGATCATGTCAGGAACTCCTCTAGTCTATTTAAATTCCCGTTTAGGGAAAGTTTGCATTATGTGCATTTTGTATGCTATTTGTGTTTGTTTAAAACCCTAACTTTAAAGTAGGTATTTCGCACGTGTATTTATATTTGTGCTTGCATCTATTCCCCCATCCCTTATGGAAGTCTTCAAAAGGAGGCGAATGGAAAGGGTTCACAATCAACCCATGCATTTCGTCTGTGTCATCCTTAGCTTGTGACGCACCATGATGCTTCAGATTTGTGCCTACTCTTGTTATCGAGTCGTCAAGTGGAAGAGGGTTTTGCAACCAACCCCCCACACTTTGTCAGGAGTTCGCATTGGATGATGCTGAACTCTGTGATTGTTTATATTACCTTCTATCTCCTACCTCAATCTTCTATATCTTGTTTAGGTGTTCAGTCGCTTTGGACATCACATTTTTGCTTTACATCCATTCTCACTTGTTTGCTTTGGGTGATCCGCTCCCCTTAGCTAAAGCATTTATCTTCTTTTGTATTTCACTCCCACTTGTTTGTTTCAGGTGATTCGCTCCCCTTGACTAAAGCATTTCACTTCTTTTCTTTGCCATTTTATGTGTGTGCTCTTTTGAGCTTTTTTGCTCACTCGCTTTCTATACCATGTTCCCTTAGGATGTACTTGTTCCTCTCGGATGCATGTTAGACCTTAGGTTGCAAACCATGCTTGCTAACATTAGGTAGAGATTTCCCTTTCATCCTTGACATGGGGCCATCATTGCATGATAACATTAGGGGTAGTGTTAGGCTAGTCTACCTTAGTTGTTTTCTTTCTTTTTGCATCCTTGCATTTAAAACTAAAACCTCATTTTTCCTTCATGCTAATAAAAACACTCTCTAACAACAAAAACCCTTTTTCAAGGTAAAAAATACAAACTAACTCAAACCTTTTTGTGTGCCCGAACACCTTTTCTCTCTAAAACCATTTTCAGATAAGGACATGTTGATTTACTTCTGTACCAACGCATGAGTCTCCAAAGGTCGAGTTACGGCAGAAGACGGAATTAACATTGTTCATAAAAAACACAAAACAAGCAAAACATGTGAGCCGAACTACGGTAACTCTGATTCCTCAAAAAGGATATATAGGCATTGGGGTAGGGGCCAAGCGAGCACAACTTTATTTTCCCTACATTATTTTCTCCTTTCTTTCGCATGCATTATTCCTCAGTAGTACAGTAAGCATAGATTAGACACACCCATAAGATAGATAAAAAGAGTGGATACCATAGAGGACTATGTGTGTGTGGAGTGTTAATACCTTCCCCTAGCGTAATAGACTATCTTACCCGATCTCTCGGTCGCTAGACCGTGACTTCTCTCTTTTCAGGTTTTCTCGATGTTTACCTATCCCTTCATGTGGGATAAAAGACATTTGATGGAGACTTCATTGTTTGATAATTTTCAACCGGTTGTTTTAGGTGGAATCAAATATACTTGCCCTCTGGTGTATTCTGGTCTCATCATGGGATTAATCATTTCTTCACGTGTACGAATTCCAAATATAGTACACGTTAAGATCAAAACCAAGGTCAATGACACTTATGTTGATAGATTTTGCTTGGAAAAGAAAAATAAACAGTCCTCGGGCCAAGCTTCATCCAACACTCTTAACTTTGGAATTGGGACCCACAACTCCAACAAGCCTTCACCTATACTTGGGATCAAAGCGATTCTTACCATAGAGATGTTGTTTCTTTACATAATTCTTTTTATAGGATGCAGATTCAGCCAGGAGGGCAACCTAATTCAGGCCAGCAATTCATGACACCGGAAGAATTCGGAACACATATTGCATGGCCTGAGGACATGACATTCTATCTAGGGGGAGCATCTTGCGAAGAATAAGAAGGAGGAAATCAGGAGGCAAGAACTTCTGGAGGTTCCAAGACAGCGTCTGAAGCCGGTGACGATGAAGACATGAGTGGAGAGTGAAGAAAATGAGACAATGTTGAAAGCTCACCATGAAATGAGTGATATTTTTAAAATCTTTCAGCATAATTTATTTTGCATTTAGTAATTATATGCTAGTTATTTCAGTTCAGCTTATTCTGTTTAGAAATTTGATTCAGTTTTTTTTATAATCCTTTTTACGGTATTAATACCATAACATCACTTGGTATTTGGATACTTTAACGTTCGGTATATTGAATTTATGTTGAAAAAAACCATGTTGCATGTTTGTGCTTGCAATACAATTACTTTCCTCACCAGGGTTTGAAAAATGTTCAAAGAGAAGCAAAAATTTTGTTTTCAACAAATTCAGCAAAACTCGAGTGGTAATTATAAACTTTGGGACAAAATGCACAAGGCAAAGGAACATGTTTTTAAAAGCTTTGTAGAATGTTAGCATGATTTTGAAATAATGGTTTGTACAAAATCATTTCATGCTTCAATCTTACAAACACATATTATCTTGCTTGAATCATATAGCCGATAACAGCGAGAAGCCTTCCATTGTGCACAAAAAGAAATGAGTACGAATAACTTTGATTGAAAATCGGGTGATTCATGTGGAATCTAAACGGTTACCTTGCGAAATTTTCGTGAAGCATCAAATCAAGACTATTATAATTGAGAAAAAGCACTTAACCAAAGAGCCTCAACATATAGCAGTGAGTTGAGTGAACATGTAAAAAACCAATCCAAATCCAAGAAAACCACTTGAAACAAAACAAAAAAACCAGCCTACTGGAAATTCAAGAATGAACCAAAAGAGTACTTGAAAAAAGTCACAAACACATGAAAAATTGGTTTCAAAGCAAAACAAAAAGAAAAAATGCTTGAAAAAGAAAGAAAAAGATAAAAGTTGGGGAGAGACTATACATCACAAAAGAAAGAAGGAATGAAAAAGAAATATGTAGTCTCTGCAAATGCTTAAAGCCAAAAAGAGAAGGAGAAATCAAAAAGCGAATTATTGATAAATCCAAAATATTATTAGCCTTAGGAACAAAAAACTCACAAAATAGCCAAATAGCCTTGAAAACTTATGCTCACAAAGAGATTCAAAAAGGAAATCATCAAGATGGAAACATGAATCATTCAATATGTTAACAAAGTTGTTCATGGGAGTTCAATTTACGTACCACCATAAAAAATTGCTCCAAAAATAAATCTTCATCATTTTTATGAAGAATGAGTGTTAGGATGATTCAAAGAGAAAGAGATATGGTTTGTTTTGTTGATTGCGTAAAACGATCTTTGCATAGAAACATTATTGCATAATCATGCTTTAATTCTATCAAATTGAAAGAAGAACAAAAAAAAAAAACATTTGCCAATAGCATATTCCATTTGAACCATTTCATCTCAAAGAATTAATTGAAAATAAAACTTTTATATTTAAAAGGAATTTCTTTTGATCTGATTGAGGACAAGCAAGAAATCAAGTTGGGGAGAATTTGATAAATTCTAAGAATGCGAAAAAGTCACTCATGAAAAAGAGAATTTATCGAATATACAAAGCACTTATTCATATAATCATGCACACTTTGACAATAATCTGATACATCTACTAAAATTGTGTTTAAATTATGCAGGAAAAGATCAAAGGATGGAAAAAAGGAAAAAAAAACTCATGTCCTGTTTCGCTACAACGAGCTTACAGCGAATATAGGTTCACTAAGCGATCTTAGTTCACGAAGCAAACTCATTCCAGAAAAACAAAATAGCCAAGTTAGTTGCAACGAAGAGAAGTGAGCAGTAGCGAAGGCCCGATTCACTAAGCGAGTCTCATTTCGCTTAGCGAACCCAAGATAGAAGCAAAAGTAGCCCAGTTCTCCAGGAGCAAAGAATAACGAGACATGTTCTCTTTACGAGAAAAGGTTCGTGTAGCTAAATTTTTGGATTCGCTAAAGCGAGTCTCGTTTCGCTTAGTGAACCCAAGACAGAAGCAAAAGCATCCCAGTTCGCCAGGAGCGGAGAATAGCGAGACATGTTCTCTTCGCGTAGCAAAATTTTGGCGGTTTACTGAAGGCGGTTTAAATTCAAAATCTTAATGAAGAAGAAACATCTACTTCGCTAAGCTAAGAATAGTGCACTTAGAAAACACATGCGACCATAAACACTATATAAAGGACCAAGGGTAGTTCAAAAAGGAGATAAGCTTTTAGTTTGATATACAATTTGTAATAGTTGATAATTGTGATCCTGAGAGTTGTAATAGACACATAGGGGAGGGAATCGAAGAATCGAGCTGGATACACATCAAAGAAAGAGGAATCATCGTTGATGCTCATTCATCTCCAACTCTTCCTTTTTGTACAAGCTACCATGAAAATGGCTAGCTAAACTCCCTCTCTTACTAGGGATTGGATTACTCTACCGAAATTGTATGTATATTTACCGATTATACTTTTAATATAAGCATGTTGTTATGATTATATATTCTATCTTGTTCTTATCAATCTTATGAATTTGAGTGTTAATGAAAATTGCATTTGGAATCATAAATCAAAGATAATGAATCACTTAAATGCTAATTGCTAGACATAGAAGTAAGTTTAAGATCCATTTGAATACTTGAGCTTAAATGTTGTCGGTTTGTTTAATCGATTGAGACATTATCAATTAAGAAAACTGATGGAAATCTTGAAATTGCATGTAGACATATATGCTGTCTTTGAAAAGTATGTGGAGATAGGAATAAAAACATGGTTATTGATGTTATACATAATTAATTGGTATATTCCATACATGAATGGTATAGGAAACACAACCCCTGCAAGATTACTCTTTTTCTTGAACTCGCATTTATATTATTTCATTTAATTTACGTTTCAATACTACTCTCAAACCAATACAGTTAAAAAAACTTTAACTTAAGACGATAACAATAATCTGATCACTAGTAATATTGCTCCAGTCTCTGTGGATACTATAACAAAAATACTTTATTTTGATTTACTCAACATCAACCACGCGTACGTATCACAAGTTTAACCTAAAAATGCTAAGGGTTCCTTACTTGATTAGCATTGGTTTATGGCTATGCAAGAAGAATTGAATCAATTTGAAAGAAATAACGTTTGGGACCTTGTCCCTCATCCACGAAATCATCAAGTTATAGGCACTCGATGGGTATTTAGGAATAAACTTGATGAACATGGTGTGATAACCCGAAATAAAGCTCGTCTTGTGGCTCAAGGGTATAACAAAGAGGAATGTATTAATTATGAGGAGACTTATGCTCCGGTTTCCTGACTCGAGGCTATACACCTTTTGTTAGCATATGTATTCTCTAATAACTTCAAATTATATCAAGTGGATGTTAAAAGTGTTTTCCTAAAAGAATACATAAATGAAAAGGTGTATGTTTCACAACCTCCTAGATTTGAAAATTATGAGTTTCCTAATCATGTTTTTAAACTAAAACGTGTTTTGTATGGTCTTAAACAAGCCCCAAGGGCATGGTATGACCAACTTATAAAGTTCTTTCTTGATCAAGGATAATCTAGAGGAAAGGTAGACATTACATTATTTATTAAACATCAATAAAAACACATTTTACTCATTCAAATTTATGTTGATGATATCATTTTTGGATCAACTAACATGCATCTTGTCAAGGAGTTCTCTAAGCTTATGCAAGGAGAGTTTGAAATGAGTCTAATGGGGGGGAGGGGGGGTTGAACTACTTTCTCAGAATATAAATTAAGAAACTCGATGAAGGAACATTTGTAAGTTAAACCAAGTATTGTCTCGAATTACATAAAATATTTGGCATGGACGATGCAAAGGAAATTGACACACCCATGGCAACAAATGGTAATTTGGATAGAGGTGAAAAGGGTAAGGATGGTAAGGTCAAAAAGTATAGAGGTATGACTGGATCTCTTCTATATCTTGCCGCATCTTGGCCTGATATTATATTTAGCATTTGTATGTGTGCATGATATCAATATCTCTCAAGGAATCTCAGTAAAAACGGTTAAGCGTATTCTTATATACCTAATAGGTACCTCTAAGTTTTGGATTTAGTATTCCAAGGGAAATGATTTGTAGTTTGGTTGGTTACTTCGACTCTGATTTTTCCGGTTGCAAATTAGATAGGAAAAGTACTAGTGGAACTTGTCACATGTTTTCAAAATCCTTGGTTAGTTGGCATAACAAAAAGCAAGTTTTTGTTGCTTTGTCAATGGTCGAGGAGGAATACGGGGATGTCGGTAGTTTTTATGCGGCAAAATACTCATTTTGGTCCCTTAACTATACCCTTGGGTTCACATTGGTCCCTTAATTTTTTTTCGGGTCATTTTGGTCCCTTAACTTTCAAAATGTTTCATTTTAGTCCTTTTTGTCTAATTAGCGACAGATTTAGCGACGTATTTCAAAGTTTTTCCATCGCTAATTAGACAAAAAAGGACTAAAATGAAACTTTTTGAAAGTTAAGGGACCAAAATGACACGAAAAAAAGTTAAGGGACCAATGTGAACCCAAGGGTATAGTTAAGGGACCAAAATGAGTATTTTGCCTTTTTATGCCCAAATATTATGGCTTAAGAAACAATTACTTAATTTTGATATTAAACGTTCATGTATTCCTATCATATGCGACAACACTAGTGCTATTAATCTAACCAAGAATCTTGTGCTACATTATCGCACTAAACATCGAGATATGTCACCACTTCCTTCGCGATCATGTTGAAAAGGGGATGTTATGTTCGAGCATGTTGATAGTAAAAATCAACTTTCCGATATTTTCACTAAACCTCTCGCAACCAAACCATTTATCAACATACGTGGGGAATTGGGGATCATCGATATCTCCAATGTTTCTTAATCCTATCTTATTGCTTTCACTTTATACTTTCACTCTAACTCTTTGTTTGATTATTTTACATCATTTGAGTGCAACTTCTGTTCCATCAAGAGTGAGGTAATATCGTTTCAATTTCTCCTTGAAAGCAAGATTTTCCTTAATGCACGTTACTTGTTCATTTTCAAAAATGCTTGATATTTTATAAAATGATGAAAACCATGAATATTCATTTCCAATTATTTTATTGATAACCATTGTGTATTATCAATCTATATGCTTATAATGACTTCATGTATTAATTCTTTCTCATTTGTATAAGTTTGTTCTTGTTGTGCAAGCATGTGTTTTTATTTTATCCTTATTTCTTGCATTTATGCTTGAGTTAATTGTATGCGTGTTTGTTGCAATATGTGTTTCATGTTGTATTTAATCACATGTTATGACATCTTAATTTTGTTTTAGTAGTAACATTTTCTTGTCGCTATGCTAGGCACATGCTTGTGCAACATCGAGAGTTCCATTATGATGATTTACGTAATTGTGACGCTATAGCTGTAACTTGAAAAGTTTTCTCTTACTTGCATTTTATTCATTATGCAATTGCATTACATGTGTTGTAATATTATTTGTCAGTTATTTATCAATTTTGCATCATTATACGCACACACACACACACACACACACACACACACACACACACATACATATATATATATATATATATATATATATATATATATATATATATATATATATATATATATATATATATATATATATATATATATATATATATATATGGATATATGATTGTTGCTCTTCTATGCAAAAACGCCTCTGTATGATATATTGGTTGTTATGAAAAACTGCGATACTTATAATGATATGCTTATTATTTTTTTGATGTTGTCAAAAGGGGAGAAGGATATGCTAGACGAAATGTGGAAGCACATAGTCAGGGGGCGTCAAATGAATACGAAATTCCATCATCGTAGTTTTTCCATCATCAAAAAGGGGGAGTATGTGAGTGCAACTTGCCTCTAGATGTGTTTTGTATGATGTCAAAACTATAAGAATATAGCAGTTATATATATTGGGCATGTCTCTGAGTTTGTATGGCACCATATGCATTTATAGGTCTTAGGAATAATTTGAAACATAGTCAAAATGGTCTCAATCATCAAAAAATCAGTTTTTGCACTGCACATGTATTTCAGGCCAGCTTATGTATTATCCTAAATAAGTTGTTTTCTTCTGTTTTGGTCAAGTCGGCTCATACAGCCTTTCACGTCGGCTCATGTATTGTCCTAAATAAGTAGTTTTCTTATGTTTTGGTCAGGCCAACTCATAAGTCATTTCGGGCCGGCTCATGCTGTTAAAATTAACACTATGAGCTGGCATATTCAAATTACAGGTAGACTCATACTGTTTCATAGGCCAAATTTTCTATTTTCTTTTAATTCAGAATTTTCCTCTTTTGCCACAGAACTTTCATAACTATAAATACATCATTCATGCATCATTCCAACTTGATGATACCATAAAAAATTCCTGCAATTGCTCTTCACCTTCAAACTCCAACCTATGCATACACACTAACAAATCATCATAATAATCTTTTATTGGGGTTCCATCTATACGAGGTTCGATAACGTCCAATTAGGTTCTTGTGAAAACAAGAATATTAGATTAGATTTGCAGGGGTCTTCATCCGGAAAAATCGCGGATTTGTCCTCCAAGATCATTGGTTAATTTGGGGGTTTTTATGCAAGATGTTCAAGAGAGGATCGCGGCCTAGTCAAAGCCTTTGGAGATAAAGAAAGCAAAAGATCCTTTGGAGATAAAGAATGCAAAGGAAGTATTGTGAGAACTACGAATCAAATTGAAGTCTTGTGTTGCAATAAGTGAAATTGATGGTGCGCGAAAGCTTTAGAGATAAAGCATGCAAAGGAGTAGCAAGATCAAGATGATCAATTTGAAGCTATTATGTCTTAGTACTCTTAAGATTAAAGGAAGAGAAGGGTTGAATCAACAACAAACGTTAGGGTTTGTGGAGTTGCTCTTGGAACACTTCTCTTGTATAAACTTTTTGCATAGTAAGAATTATCATAATTCCATTGAAATTAGGCGCAAACGTACCTACACGCGAGGACGAAAGTGGAAAACTGTGAAGATAAATTTGTGTGTCTCTTTTCTTTTATCGCTTTACTTTCTTTAATTTTCATACATCAATTTTTCAAATAGCATTGAGTAATCTATCTACTCGTAGGAATTTTTTGGGTCTGGTTTTCATTTTGAATTGTGTTGATTTTCTTATAATCACTTTTGATTATAAGTTCTTTTTATATCAACACAACTCAATGGAAAATTTTGAAAAATTCGGTTGCACACCAACTATTCGACAAATTGTTTAGTTCAATCAGAGGAAAAATATGAAAAATTTTGTTGCACACCAAGTGTTCGACAAATTATTCAGTTTATTCTTTTGCTAGTTATTATTGGAAATAGTATTGCTAGTAACTTGCCACAAACGTTAAATAAGTTATTACTTGATTGATGTACATAAATACCAAATTATTGTATTCATTCCATAATCATTCTTATATTTGCATATCTGACTTCCAATAACGCGGTTCGTATATACGACAATTTTTGAAAACCTTCTGCGTGCACTCTTTTCTAATCAATTTTTAAAACCAGAATTTTATCTGGATAGTTTGGCTTGGTAATCATTTACCACCCTATAGATAAGGCTCCATCTTCTAATATAGTATTCTAAATTATCAAAAGTAATGTACATAATGAAATAAACGGGGCGAGTTCAGGGTGGGTACTAATTTTCCCATTACCTGACTCGTCCCTATATTTTTAAATTGGGGAAAACCCAAACCCGAACCCAAACTCAATCAAAGTGTGTTTTCCCCCTTAACTTCAGGGCAGGTTTGGGTGGGTACTCTCGAGAATAGGTTTTATTGCCATGCCTAGTTATTAGTCAAAACACCCAATCCTAAGGAGGTTAAGGGTCTATGTATCTACCCCATATGCTTTAACACCCATTAGAAAAATACATCTCTCCCTTACCTTGATTTCTAGCTAAAGCACCTTTGATTCTAGAGTTCTTCCTCAACCTCAAGCCCTTGTTCTCCCTCTTTGTCTCTTTTGCTCCAACTCTCAAAAATACGTAGTGACACTCTCAGGTTCTCCAAATCCCTTCTATTATAACAAAACCTAATTCCTTCTAATTAGGATATTCCCTTACCACCCTCTATATTTTCGTTAATTCCAACCTTTCCCTTAATTTATCTACACACCCTTGTTTTCCTATTATTTTAATTATTCTAATATATTTACTTAATTAAATTAAATAAACTCCAATTATTTTATTATCAATATAATTATAAACAATTCTAATTTATTTCAACTAACTTATACTCTAATTGATTATTTAACTACCATAACCCATCATTCCAATAAAATACACGAAATCATAATTAATTCATAAATAAATCTATTAAAAAAAACTAATTTAAAATGAGGTGTCACTTATCTCCCTTGAATCACTTCTCTTCCAGTAAGACGCTACCATTCGAAACATGCAAAGCACATTATGACAAAGAATGACATATCTATTTCGCATTAGTGTGATATACGGTATAATTAGTAGAGATTTTCATGTGAAAGTTTTTTGATAGCTCGCACACAATATTCTTTAGTGCGAAACCTGTCTCCCACTTTTAACCCACCCTATGATCGCATATACAAGTTGTAGAAAATATTAATGGATGGCTCATTGTCATTCAAGTTCAAGTTTGTCATATGTTGAGGCAGACAATATACATGACTTGGAGGTAATTGTGCTTGATGATCATCATCTTCATTGTTGGTGTTAAACATATAATCGATCTATGTATCAATTTCTTCTTCATCATCAACGACGTCAACTTCTACTCCAGTTGCATCCAAATCTTATGCTTCAGATTCATCTAAATCTACAGCTTCAGATTCAACTTGATCAATTATCTGAGATTGTTGAGATGGAAGAGTTTATTGGAGTAAAGTATACAACTCAATATAGTTGAAACCAGAATGTTCATGACTAACAAACGTATTTTCAACATCTTCATCGTCTCGCGCCTTTAGCGAATAAAACTTAACGTGATTATTTCCGACCAATGAATGTACTGTAATACTAGAGGATGTGTACATGTTACTGAGGCTACCTATCAAGGGTAAGGCAGTCAATGGAAAATCAGACTTCGCAAGGTATCTTTTGGGTGCATACTTATTAGATAATAACCCGAGACGCCAAGGTATCTTACTTTCACACCTTAAAAGTTATTATGACGATTTAACATTAGATGGAAATTCTACCAAAGAAATTAAAGTAATTAAAACTAGGTGTTATATTATGATATTAATTGGTTCATTATTATTTCCCAAAGGTAGTGGTTCTATTATGCATGTTATATATTTGATAACGCTAAAACACATTGTATATTTGACTCGATTTGCACATGAATTATCAGTTATTATACCCCTATTTTCAGTGTTATGTTGGTGTTTTGTCTGTTTTTCAAGTACTTGGCCATATGAGAGACATACCCAAAGAAATGAAGCAAATCAGATGGAAAATGGAGAAAATTGCACTCAAGGCATTTAGCATGGCGTTCGCCATGCGGAAATCCATAAGGATAATGACTTTTCCCACTCACAAACGGCCAAAAGACCCAGTCTTCCTCATTATGGGAAGGTGGCATTCTCCATCCTTTATAATTCTAAGGTGGTTGGAAAGTGGACTTGGGCTTGGTCTCCATTCATCCATTCCTTCCTAGATTTTTTCCCATGAATTTAGAAACCTCCCTTGTTATTTTTGGGGTTTTGGAATTCTATAAATACTAGTTTTTCATCACTTTACAAACCATCCAAGCTTAGCACGTTCGTAAGCACTAAATTTATCGATTAAAGCTATAACTAGTCACATCGAGGGGTTATAGCACAAAAGTGAGAATTGAGTTTGTATTAAGTTTGGAGCATTTTTATTATATAAGTTTAATCTTGCCTCCATTTACATTTCTT
This sequence comes from Vicia faba, assembly GCA_948472305.1. Lineage (NCBI taxonomy): Eukaryota > Viridiplantae > Streptophyta > Magnoliopsida > Fabales > Fabaceae > Vicia > Vicia faba. The sequence goes on along the minus strand of OX451741.1, from coordinate 975,252,610 downwards.
TTTGAGTTTTCCTGCAATCTACTTTGTACCAGATTCAAGTTTCCGATTTGAGCATGCTTTATTTAATTGTATTGCTTTTATTATATTGTCTCTTTATTTATTTGCATGTTCTTGCTTTACTTTAATTTTATATTTGTCAATTGCATGTTTTAGTTCTTATTTACTATGCATGTCATGTTTACTTTCATTTTAAATTCGATTGATTTATCATTTTTCTTAACCATGTCCGGCTATATCTAATGTGTTGGAGTGTGAGGACCGTCAATTTAACGATACTCTAATTGTTGTTCTTTTAGAAATACTTATGGGACTGTTTTGATTTTATATGATTTTTCTAAACTTCATTTGATCGGTTACTACGAAAGTATAACCATAAATATGTTGGGTAAGATCGAAAGTTGTCTGGTACTAAAGATTAAAATTATTTATTTTTTGATCAATAAATATCGCAGAAGCACTTTATTAGTTAATTAAGAAAGATTGATATTTTCATAAAGTGATTTTAAATCTATTTTCGGACGCATTTATAAGTTTAAGAACCGGTTGTTCGAGCGAAAGATGAGAACCCTTTAAAGTCTAATTTTCAAATCAAAACTACTTTTCGTCTGATCAAAAGAAACTAATTTCTAAAAAAAGGTCTTTACTTCTTTAAAGCAAAAACGCAACCAGGGAAAGTGACAACCCTAGTATAAATTAGATAGTAAAATATGATTTCGATTATGCGGCAACGACGACTCCTTTTTAAATAATTATTTTTCAAAGGAGAAAATATTATCCCATATGTAGTTTTAGGAACAACAAGAGTATTAACAAATCGATGAGATCTGCATTAATTCACATTTATTATTTTATTTTTTTCACAACCAAATCAATTATTTTAATTGCCTTAGATAAACTCTGTAACAATAGAAAATGATAGATTGACCATTAGGTCCCTGTGGGTTCGATAACCTTTTATATTACTCTGATAGACATTGTATACTTGCAGAAATCACCCATCAATATTTACCCTTATTAAGAAACATAGAAAAATTAGGAACATATAGTTGGAGTTCAGCTTGTTTGTCCTATCTCTATAGCGTTTATGGATGCGTCGTTTTGCTCCAAGCATGAGGCTAGTCTAGATTTTCGTCCCTAGCGCCCATCAACAACAAATTCACATTCCCCACGCATAAAATTAAGTTAATAACATTATTTTCATTAACTTACTTTTCACATTATTATTTATAAATAATTCATTTCAACTTTTTTGGTTTAGATGGTTGATTCGTGGTATGGCATAAAATAGATGTCTTAGACACTGCATCACTCAATATCACAATCTCTTGGATTACCTAACACCAGACGATATATTTCCACTAAACTAATCAATTAATAATAATTTATTTTTAATATTACATGTTTTATATTCTAATTATTGTGAATCTTGTTGTAAATTATGATAAAAGTCAATATCAATTTGTGAGGCAAAGAATAGTAGCAACCAAAATAAATAGTCTACAACAATAATAACTCGTACACAGATAATATAACAAAACAAGGTGAGAAAAAAGACGAAAGTTTCTTTACCCCGTTCGATCAAACGATCTACTCTGAGGGAGAGAGCAACTCTCCAATTCACTATACTCAGAAAGTTGTTACAAGAGATTACATATGAGTTACAAGAAAATAGCCTTCAAGTTCCCAATAACAACCTTATTTTCTACCCATGTATTTCCTAACCTCTTCAACCTTCAATATATGAATAACCTAAACCCAATGTGTAAACAAGTGTTTCCTAATTCTCTTAGATATCTCCAAAGGTATCCCAAAACCCTTGCCTTTCTAAGGTTTTCCTTTAGAATAGCCAAAACCCTATGATATACCTTTAAACCCTTGCTCTCCCTTTTTATTGTAAGCTCTAAGATTATCACACTTGTAAACATATAAGACACACATATTTATAATAGCAAATACCCAACAAGTAGAGCCCAAAATCACAATCCAATCACACATGGATCCATGAACGGAACCGGAAGATCCTGGAACACGCAAAATGAGAAATTTCTGAAAAAGTCTAAAAATCCCGAAATGATCTACCGCCGCCCGACTCTGCCGACAGTTGTACAAATGGCATTGTTCACTTTCAGCCACAGCCAGTCCCCCACCATGCTGTCGTCTGTCGGCGCCGGTCGGGCACCACCGGTGCAGCGACCCATTGTTCACTGCCACCCGTCGTGCACCATAGTCGGTCGGCCTCCAGCCACCTCTCGCCGTGTCGATTCTAGCCTACCACCGTTAGACTTATGACCACTTCCGCTTCGACACCTCCAACCCAATTTTTCCAGATTTCTTATTTTTCAACTTTTTGATCAACTTTTTGAAACTTCTGATTTTTACGGTATATGCAATCTCCAAAATTTGTTTTCTTTCTTTTTCTCAACAAAGGTTTTAAGGCATATTACAACAATCTCCACCTTAACTTTAAACCATGTTGATACCAATTTAACCATCAACAACATTGTTGTTATCTACCAGGTTGAAACTCTAATCAATAACCTTGATTAAATTCAAACAACCTTTGAATCTTGATCTCGCCACTTGCATCCACTTATTTACAATTACCCTTTTCTGACTAGGTAATTTAACAAGCCCACAGGTATGATTTTTCAACCACCCTTGACTCCACCTGTTTTTAATTGCCTCCCTGAAGATTCTTCTTTTTGTATTTTACAGTCTTTCAGCCACATTCAAAACATAATATCCAAGACTAGCATAATCATTCCTTTTAGATGCTACAATAACCCTCATTACCTTATCTTGAGTCAAATGATAATCAAATATCTTTGTAATTAGTCCCTCACTACTATTGGCATTCACAATAAGAAACTCCACCTCAAACAGAGTTTTCTCCATTATAGTTTCTGACAGGTTTCTCCCTTAGTTTTCACTATTCTCCCTCTGAAGAATTTCTCTACCAACCAAGTAAGTTATTTTAACCTCAGATCCCCCTTAAAAAATCAATAACAACTCACCGATAACATGCATTTTTATTCTTTGATTTCTACAAAATTCATTATACTCCTCTGAAACTTTCTCAAGGCATTCATAATGCCTTAAACTCAAATCTCATAGTTCATCCATGTCATGAAAGCCTCCACTAGTTAATGATAAATGAATAACAACATTTTAACCTTCTAAAATATATAGAGCACACATTTTGGACCCTTTAGCAAAAAATAATTCATCACATGAAATCTTCAACACTCCGTGTTTAACTCTAGTACAATAGCCTAGATCATCAAACATACTTATAGATAACAAATTTCGCTTAATTTATGGAACATACCTCACATTGTGAATAATAACTTCATGATCATCAAACATTTTAAATCTGACCGTACCAATACCATGAACATTGCATGTCTTATTATCACCAAGGAGAACTACTCCACCTTGCAACATCTTCAAAGTTTCAAAGTATTCTATTCTTGGACACATGTGATAATAGAAACCTGAGTCAATGACCCGACTATCTTTAGTTTCCTAACTCGATACTACTAGTGCACCGGCATCCTCATAACTTTCCTCACCCAAGGCAACTACAACTTTAACATAATTTTCATTGACCTTTCTCTCAGGATAATCCCTTTTAAAGTGACTGATTTTTTTACAATTAAAACAATTTACCTTTTACTTGTCAAAACTATTTGATTTGGACATCCCTTTATGCTCACCTTCTCCTTTTAACACATTTAAGCCTTCAACACTATCTTCAATCTTAAAATCTTTCAACTTTGAAAATTCTTTAGATTTCATCGTCGTCTAGACTTCATCCAAAGTAATAGTATCTTCTTTACCATAAATAAGGGCATCCTTAAAGTGCTCAAAGGATCTAGGTAATGAACTCAATAGGATCAAAGCCTTGTCCTTATCTTTAATTCTTCACTTCAATATTCTCAAGATCATCAATAATCTTGTGAAATTTTATAAGTTGCTCAACTATGGGTTTGTGGTCTACCATTCGAAATGAATAAAGTTGCTGCTTCAAATACAACATGTGAGCCAAATAATTTGTCATATACAATGATTCAAGTTTTGTGAGTACAACTTCACCATTAGATGTTTTGCATGATGTTAAAACTAGGAAAACTTAGCATTTCGGTATATTTGACGGTATCTCTATGTCTTGTGGAACTCTTTTGCATTAGAGGTCTTAGGAATCATTAAAAACCATTTCAAAATTGACCATAATCTTGAAAAATAAGTTTCTGCATAAATTTTTCTTGCATGTGTCGGCACATACGTGTTTCAGACCAGCACATGCAACTCAATATTGAAGCATGTGGCTTATGGGTATCATAGGCCGACACATGCATCCATACAGGCCGACACATACTATAACTTTCAGATTTTCTATTTTATGTGTCGGCACATACGAATTTCAGGCCGACACACACAATTAGTTTTCACTTATGTGTTGGGACATACATATTTCGGACCGACACATATTGTTTAATTGGGTCAATTTTTCAACTCTTTTGAATTATGAAAATTACCTCTTTGCATCTAAACATTCACAACTATAAATACATCATTCATGGATCATTCCAACTTGATGAAACTATCAACACACACTGCATTTGCTCTTCACCTTCAACTTTCAACCTATGCATACACACTGATAAATCATACATAATCATCTTTTTTCGGGGTTCCATCTAGGCGAGGTATGATAACGTCCAATTAGGTTCTTGTGTATCCGAGAATATTGGGCTGGGATTTCAGGGTGTTTCATCCAGAAAAATCGCGGGTTTGTCCTCTAAGATCTTTGGTATATATAATACGGTGGGAGAACTGACTTGGTTGTTTTGCGTTTGATCGTAATTTCTGCAGATAGCAAGAGTCGTCACCTGTAACACGGTGGGAGAACTGACTTGTTCATTTTGCGTTTTATCGCAAATGTTGCGGTTAGCAAGAGTCGCCACCGAATTTTCTTTTATCCAAAAGGAAAGGCTGAAAAGAACAGAAAAGACCTTTGAGATGTTTTCTTGAGTTCGGGGGATAGATTATGAAAAGGGAAGGTATTAACACCCTTTTCAACCATGGTTTTCCATGGGATCTTAGTTGCTTGCTAGGTCACTTTCTTTTGTTTGAAAATGTGCTTTGTGTGGTTTTTTGAAAGTATTTTGAAAAGGCGCCTTCGTTTAGGCAAACTTTGTAATGATTCTCGTTCGTAAGAATGTATACAAAGTGTTGATCCTTTGAAAATGTTTTCAAGTTTGAAATATGTTTTTGAAATTGTTGGTGTTTGTTTTGAAAATAGCAAGGATATTTTTCGTTTGAAATTGAGCAAGAAACTAGGAACAATCTACCTACTCAAAAGTCTTTAATGTTTATTTCCTCTTTCCTTTGACATTGTTATCTTACCATTGATTTGGTAAGTAACCCTATCTTTGGATGTAAAAGGGACAGGCAAGGGTCATCGTATAGCCATGATTAGCAATGTTGTGAGATATCTTAGCATTTTCTTTAAGGACTAAGATCATTTTTGAAAGGCAATTTTGATAGCATCGTCGAGGGAGTATGATCTTGTATTTTTTTATTGTTTTTGCTAAGATACCTCATATGCATAATATGGCCATTTTATAAGGCAACAAAGTGGACTTACTCTAAGGGTGCAAGTGTGAAAGTGCGTTGGTTTACATGCTTGATTTGTCTTTGAATTAGGGTTTTCTAAGAATTGATTTTATCTTTCCATACAAAGCCTAATTACTAGCATTTGTATATAGAGCATTAAATTGCGGAAAATAAAAATACAAAGCTATTACATCATTTAGGGGGAGGGGATATACAAATTACAAATGGGGAATTGCAAGGTAATTAAATCTAAATAATTATTACAACCATATTGAATATTGTACAAAAATGAATAAATAAAAATGCAAGAATGTAAATGTAAAAAGAAATGTGATTTTTGTTTGGTTTTCATGAAAAAGTTTTTTTGACCTAGTTAACTAAAATAAAATAATTAACTAAAAAGAAAATTAAGATTAAGTTAATAAAAGAAATTAATTTATTAAAGAAAACAAGTTTTTAGGTTTTTTGTGAATTTAATTAAACTAGTAAATAAAATAAAAGTCCTAAGTTCTAAATTGATTTTAGTTTACAAGAAAAATAATATAGTAATAAGCAATACTAATTATCTAAGTATTTAAAAAAAGGAAATTAATTTATTAAAGGAAATGTTTTTTTTTGTTCTTTTAGTTTTATGAAGAAAAATAAACTAAATAAATATAAATAATAAAATATGAATATTTTTGGATTTTTTATTAATAAAAATAATAATAATGATAATAATAATATTAATAATAATAATAAAAGATGAAAATAAAATAAAAATATAAAATTAAAGTCATGGGGTTAGAAAGTGAAACAGCGAATATGAAATAAGTAAAAATGTTAGGCACAACAAAGGGGAGCCCAGCGCTGCAAAAAATTAAAAAAAAAAACTGTAAAAATATGAAAAAAGCAAAAGGCAGCGCGCTGGGTGTTGAACCCACGCCCTCTTGGTTACCAGCGTGCTGCCTTACCACTGGGGTGGCTATACATCTGTTAACTTAACTGAAATGATAAATACATAATACAAAACAAGTCCTAAATATGAAACTTCATCTTCAACCTCCAGCCAGATCATATGTAACTTCCCCATTTCTCAATAAAAATGAAATATGCAAACATGAAAGTTGCTCCATTTTTCCATATGAATTCAACCATATAAATATCATAAGCTATAAATTAAATATGAATGAGAATTTTTGAAAGTACCAAATTCTGACCTAATTATTTTCAGAGGTTCAATCCTAAAATTCTCCTAGCTCAATCAATATAAATAAAATCTATGGACATGTACAACTTCAGGGAAATGATGTCTACATTTTATCTTCACAGATGCAAGCTTAACAATGCCTAAATGAGAAGATAGAAGTTCAAGAAATATACCTCAAAACTGGAAATCGTGAAATGAGTTTGAGCTGCTTTCAAGGCGTTATGATGATCAGATTAGCTTTCTCAAGTTCCCAGGAAGTTAATGCAATGCTTAGCTTGAGTTGAGAGTGGCTGAAATGGCTTGGAGAAGTCAATGTGCAGTGCTTTGTTTTTGGTTATGGAGGATGATGGAAATGGAGTTACAGTCATGTAACAGGGACAGGGATGAGTTATATTTGATGTAAGGAAGATTTATGAACTAAAAGGCCAGAGCGCACGAGGGAAATATGAGTTACAAGTCCAAGGTCAGAAACTGTGCAACAATGGAGTTTTAGGGTAATTTCAGATTTGAGAGAGTTTGGGAGTGGTTCAGGGTGCTTCAGCTCGTATTCTAGGTTGCATAATAGTGTTTTGATATATAGGAAAAGGTTTGGAGACATGAGATGGTCAGAAGTACAAGATCACATGTTTTGGCTTCTTGGCTTATTTTTGAAGTAAGGTTGACAAACATGGTTTCAATGTATGGTACAAGCATAGTATGAGTGGTTACCAACTTTAAACATGCTTATTTGACTTTGTAGAGAAAGCTTGTGCAGAAGGAACAAGTGCAAAGCTTAATGCAAGTTGACTTTGCATAAAGGTTGCTTTATGTAAATGGCAATGGTGCCTTTGTGCCATTAATGGAAAATTATCTTGGATAAAGCTTGAATCAAATGGATAAGAGCTTAAAATCAAGTGTAATCTTCTGATTAGGGAGATATTTTTAGGTTTAGAGGCCTGCAAAGCAAGATTGTGCAGCATAGGCTTGAGATTTGAATTCTTGTTCATCACAAAAATGACCTATAATTCCAATTTGAAACCCTAACTTCCTCTCTTCGATTCTCCTTGCTCAAGAATGATCTCAAGGAGTTCTTGGACATTTTGGAAAGCTTTTAATGTCCTATAAAGTCCATCTTTGAATCACTTTCACAAAATCCAAGTGGAACTATGTGAAACTTGGCCAAGAAGTTAGGTCAAAATCCTGACTAAAAATGCTCAAAATTTCACTAAGTGTTTTAGTTTCATGACCATGACTTCATAGATTAATAACTTGAGATCCAATCATTTCTAGGAGAATTTGTGTAAAGAAATGTTTTAGATCTCATGGATATCTACAACTTTCATGTTGAAAGTTTCTTTTGAATCATGGTGAAAATTTGGCTCAAAGTTGTGAAAAAAATGAACTTTTCAACACAAAAAATTCTATGTTTGGAAACTTTGACTTTTCAAAATGAAATCTTAACTTTTTGATTTGTTGATGAACAAGTTTCATATTTTGACATGTTTTGATAAATTGTGATCTTTGACGCTTGATTTTGACCAAAAAGTCAAAGTTTGACTTTTTAGTGTACAGTTGACTTTTGATCAGTTGACTGAAAATCAACTATCAATCAAATGACCTTGAGCAATGTTTTGAGTCATGCCATTAGGTGAAAATGATGCAATTGAACTATTGATATCATACCTCAAATCAATTAACCATTTGCTAGGTCAAAAATCAGAAATTGCCTGTTCTCAGTCAAAACCCTAATTTTGACCATTCTGCCCTTTTGATTATCTGATCAAATTTCTTGAGGAGTTATGGTCCAAACTTGATCAAATGACATATATGAGTTCACAATGTTGATATGTATCATAAATTATGAAGTTTGACTATAAATTGACCACAACTGACTTTTTCCCAAATATAGTTGATTTTAGGTCAACTGCTCAATTGACTGAGCAAAAATGTGATCCAAGACTTTAAACTTGACATGAGAAATCTTAGGGGGGAAATAATGATCTATGAAAGTCATATGTGGCATTAAAAGTTCAATTATCCTTGTGCAATCTCAAACCCTAATTTCAGTCATCGGTGCTTAAGGAGGTGTCTTGAGCTGATCAACCCTTGTGCAGTCTTGAACCAAAGGAGATCTTGTGAGAAAAATACTTGATAAATGATAGGGAAAATTTTGGGGTACAACATCTTCCCCTGTTCAATATTCTTGAACCTAAAGAGTTAGATTGGCGGATCTGTCATTCATGACTTGAAGGTGAAAGATGATTGGACACTAGAGTGCCCAGAAATTTGCACTCAAAGATGAAATGGGAATGGCCTTATAGATGCCATTTGGAGGAATGATGGAGATTTTCCGGAGATGGGCTTGTAGATGCCATCCAAGGGTGACTGCTGACAGAGAATGGACTAAGTTTGAACTTGATTTCAACTGGAAAAGAATCAGAATAAATCTTTGGAGCGATTTATCTGAACTAGGAGAAGTCTTGTATGTTGCTTGACTGGGAAGATTCAGAATAAATCTTGGAGCTATTTTATCTGAATCGGAAATGTTCATTTGGAAACTATCAGGATAAACCATTTAGGGGTTTAAACTGAACCAAAAGAGATCTTGAATATTCTTTAACTGGAAAGAATCAGAGTAAATATTTGAGTGATTTATCTGAACTAGATAAAGTGTTTGCGGAAAGAATCAGAATAAATCATTGAGAGATTTATCTGAACCCGAAGTGTTCCTTTGGAAAGTATCAAGATAAACTGTTGAGGGTTTTAAACTAAACGAAAAGAGATCTTGAATATTCTTTAACTGGAAAGAATCAGAGTAAATATTTTAGTGATTTATCTGAACCAGAGAAAGCGTCTGCGGGAAAGAATCAAAATAAACTGTTGAGAGATTTAAACTGAACCGGGAGGGATCTGAAGAAGAATCAGAACAAATCGTTGAGATTTATCTGAATCAGAAAAGACGTCTACGGGAAAGAATCAGAATAAACCGTTGAGAGGTTTAAACTAAACCGACAGGGATCTGGAGAAGAATCAGAATAAATTGTTGAGAGATTTATCTGAACCAGAGAAAGTATCTGCGGGAAAGAATCAGAATAAACCGTTGAGAGATTTAAACTGAACCGACAGGGATCTGGATAAGAATCAGAATAAATCATTGAGAGATTTATCTGAACCAAAGAAAGTATCTGTGGGAAATAATCAGAATAAACTGTTGAGAGATTTAAACTGAACCAGCAGGGATCTGGAGAAGAATCAGAATAAATCATTGAGAGATTTATCTGAACCAGAGAAAGTATCTGCGGGAAAGAATCAGAATAAACTGTTGAGAGTTTTAAATTGAACCGGCATAGATCTGGAGAAGAATCAGAATAAATCATTGAGAGATTCATCTGAACCAGAGAAAGTATCTGCGGGAAAGAATCAAAATAAATTGTTGAGAGATTTAAACTGAACCGGCAGGGATCTGGAGAAGAATCAGAATAAATCATTGAGAGATTCATCTGAACCAAAGAAAGTATCTGCGGGAAAGAATCAAAATAAACCATTGAGAGATTTAAACTGAACCGGCAGGGATCTTAAGGAAATATTTGTTATGTAGATGGTCGACCAGTCCTTTCTCGGGGATTGATGTGTAATTGACTTGTTGAAAATTTGACGATAATTCTCTGTTGATTGATCTTTCCTAAAAAAGATGAAAAGTTAGTTGCATGCAATGTCATGATGTATGAAATGCATGGTGCAATGATGTTCTCAGAATAAATGCGATTATGTCATATGTATATGTGTTGTCAATGCTATGACGTATGGATGTAATGTATGGACACATTAATTGTTATGCCACAATGTTGATGGAGTCGGGGAAATAAATCCCTGAGCATTGTTGGTTATGAGGAGTGTAAGTCTTCATATTTTGAATTTTTGATGAGTTTCTAATTGTTAGAGGAATAAACTCTGTTGTGTAGGGGAAACGTCGTGCATTGCTTATGGACCTTGTGAAATCGTGTTGGGGAATCCTGAGAAATTTGGTGACTTTTACTGAGGAATCTTAGGAGCGGTAACTAGAAGTTTTGTTCCTCCGGGCGTGCGAGAGCACCTGATACCATTAGGACGCGTACTAGAGATATGATAGTGATCCTATAGTGGGATGTCCTGATTTTTCGTTCTTGTTGGAAAAGGTACCTGTGGGGGATTTTATGGAATAGTCTTAAGATATTATCCTATTTATTAAAGCCATTAGTGATTGTCTTTCTATTTTCTGTTCCCTTTTTTACTCATTTGTAAACAGTAGTCATGTTCAAATGCATATGTTCAAAAATAATCATTGGACGTTTTCGCAAACAAAACACGGAAAAAGAAAAACAGATAGTTTTGCACTTTCAAAGGGATATCTTTGTATTAACCTGAATAAGTATTTTTGTACAATGAGACGAACATTCTAGTAGGAGAATGTCGTCGTAGAAAGTGAGAATTGATACAAAGAAAAGATAGCTATGTGATATAATTCCATAGGGTTCCCATTCTGCTATAGCCTTCATGTCTTTGAGCGTCTCATCAACTGGCTGCCTTGTCCGAAGTTGATTGGATTGATTAGACCCGTTTGAATTTGTCAGTTGATGCTAAAGGTTGTCTGTAAGGTGATCCAATGGGACATAGTCATACGCTTTAATTCCCTAACTTTTTCCTGGACCGCCCTTTCGGGTTTTCAGTCCACTGGGATACCCTTTTTTGCCCAAGCCGCCCTTTCGGGTTTTCAACTTGTCGGGTGTACAGATTTTTTTGTATTTTATCCCTAATCTTTGTGGTTCGCCAGGATGCCCTTGTTTTTCCTAGGTGTGTCAACCTAGTGGGGCTCTTATGTGTAGTATCTTTTGACTATGTCCGTGTTCACAGGGTGCGGAAGGTCGTCGCCATCCATAGTGGTTAAGATCATTGCTCCACCAGAGAATATGCTTTTTATCACAAATGGTCCCTCGAATGTAGGAGCCCATTTCCCCTGGGATCACCTTGTGGTGATATGATACGCTTGATTACCAAGTCACCAACCTGATATACCTGACGTTTGACCTTTTTGTTGAAAGCTTTGATCATACATTTTTGGTACATCTGGCCGTGACAGACAGCCGTAAGCCTCTTTTCATCAATCAAATTTAACTGGTCAAGCCGAGTTTGGATCCAATCATCTTCATTCAGCCCTGCATCCTTTATGATTCTCAGAGAAGGTATTTGGACTTCAATTGGTAGAACAACTTCCATGTCGTATACTAAGGAAAAGGGAGTTGCCCCTGTTGATGTGCGCGCCATGGTACGGTAACTGTGGAGAGCGAATGGTAGCATCTCACGCCAGTCTTTGTATGTTACTGTCATTTTTTGTATAATCTTTTTGATGTTATTATTTGCGGCTTCGACAACGCCATTCATCTTTGGCCGGTAAGGAGAAGAATTATGGTGCTGGATATTGAATTACGCGCATAATATAGTGATCATAGTATTTTTGAGATTCGTACCATTGTCTGTGATAATTCTCTCTGGGATACTGTACCAACAAATGATATTTTATTTGATGAATCGGGCTACAACATTCTTGGTAACGGAAGCGAAAGAAGCTACCTCTACCCATTTCGTGAAGTAGTCAATGGCCACAAAGATGAAACGATGTCCATTAGAAGCTGTAGGTTTGATTTATCCAATCATATCGATGCCTCACATCACGAATGGCCATGGAGAAGTTAGGACGTTTAGAGGTACTTAAGGTATATGCACTTTGCCAGCGTAGATCTGACATTCGTGACAGGTTCGTGAATGTTGATAGCAATCTGCCTCTACGGTAGACCAGTAATACCCTGCCCGTAGGATCTTTTTAGCCATCATGTGCCCACTAGAATGGGTGCCAAAAGTGCCTTCATGTAGCTCAGCCATGATCTTTTCTGCCTCATCCTTGTCTATGCAACGGAGCAAAATAGAGTCGTGGTTGTGCTTGTAGAGAATTCCATTACTGAGGAAGAACTTAGCAAAGAATCTTCTCAAGAACTTCTTATCATTAACTGAAGCTCCTTTCGGATACTCTTGAGCCTCGAGATACCTCTTAACTTCATGAAACTAAGGCTTGTCCACTACTTCTTCAGTATCGATCTTGTGGCTGTAAGTTGGTTCATCCATCCATTCAATGGTGATCTAGGGAGACTCGTTACCCCACTTGAGTTTAAACATAGATGACATAGTGGCTAGCGCGTCCGCTAGTTGATTTTCCTCTCGTGGAAAATGCTCAAAGGTAATTTCCTCTAAATGTGGGATTAATGTCAACACATGTTCTTTGTAGGGGATGATATTAGGGTGCTTCGTGTTTCATTCTCCTTTAATCTGACTGATGACTAAGGCTGAATCTCCAAATACACTTAAGGACTTGATTCCCAAATCTATGGCAGCTTTGAGACCAAAAATACATGCTTTGTATTCTGCCATATTATTAGTACAATTGAAACAAAGTCTTGCAGTGAATGGAGTATGACATCCTTCAGGGGATATGATTACAACACCCATTCCATTGCCGAGTGCGTTGGAAGCTCCGTCAAAAACCAGGGTCCATCGAGATCCTTGTTCAGGTCCGTCATATGGTCTGAGTTCTTCACAATTGTTTACCATCATGACGTCTTCATCTGGGAATTCGAATTTCATGGACTGGTAGTCATCCACAGCTTGATGAGCAAGGTGATCGTCTAGTACACTTCCCTTTATTGCTTTTTGGGTAGTGTATTGAATGTCGTATTCAGTCAGGATCATCTGCCATTTTGCTATTCTCCCAGAGAGGGCAGGCTTCTCGAATATGTATTTAATTGGATCCATCTTGGATATCAACAAGGTAGTATAGGTCAACATATACCGTCTTAGCCAGCGAGCAGCCCACGCCAGAGCGCAACAAGTTTTCTCGAGCAGTGAATATCTTGTTTCACAGTCGGTAAAATGTTTGCTTAGGTAGAAAATAGCATGCTCTTATCGACCAGACTCATCATGTTGCCCTAGCACACACCCCCATTGAATTTTCCAAGACAGTTAGATACATGATCAAAGGTCTTCCCTCGACTGGCGGCATCAAAACAGGAGGCTCTTGCAGGTACTCCTTGATCTTGTCGAAGGCAACTTGGAATTCACCATTCCATTTGACTACTTGATCTTTCTTCAGTAATTTGAAGATTGGTTCACAAGTAGCAGTTAGGTGAGAAATGAATCTGGTGATGTAGTTAAGCCGTCCTAAGAATCCTTTTACTTCCTTCTCGGGGCGAGGAGAAGGCATTTCTTATATTGCTTTCACCTTAGTAGGGTCCACTTCGATACCTTTATCGCTGACAATGAAGCCTAGGAGTTTACCAGACCTCACCCCAAATGTTCATTTATTCGGGTTTAACCTTAGCTTATATTTCTTTAGCCTCAAACAGTTTCTGCAAATGGTCAAGATGTTCCTCTTCAGTTTGAGATCTGGCTATCATGTCATCCACATAGACCTCTATTTCGTGATGGATTATATCGTGAAATAGAGCTACCATGGCGCGCTGATAAGTTTCCCCAGCGTTCTTCAACCCGGATGGTATAACCTTGTAACAAAAAGTATCGCACTGTGTGCCGAAGGTCATTTTCTCCATGTCCGCGGGTTCCATCTTGATTTGATTGTAGCCTGATAAACCATCCATAAATGAGAACACTTTATGTTGTGTGATATTGTCAACCAAAATATCAATATGGGGAAGTGGGCAATCATCCTTAGGGCTTGCCCTATTCAAATATCGGTAATCCACACACATGTGCACTTTGTCGTCCTTTTTAGGCATTGGAACAACATTGGTGACCCATTATGGATAAGAGGTGACGGCCAAGAACCCGGAGTTGAATTGTTTCATGACTTCAGTCTTGATCTTCTCTGACATGTCTGGCCGCATGCGACGGACTTTCTATTTTACCAGGGGGCAGTCTTCTTTTGTCGGTAGACGATGGACCATGATATCAGCATCAAGTCCCGGAATGTCTTCGTACGACCAAGCAAAGACCTCAACATAGTCATATAGTAACTGAGTTAAACATTTCTTTACACTGGGTTCCGGATTGGCTCCTACCTTGACTTCTTTTTTGTCCTCTTCGGTACCTAAGTTAATTGTGTCTGATGGTTCTTCGTGGGGTTGTATGGTCCTTTCTTCCTGTTGTAGTGACCTGTCTAGTTCCCCTGGCACTTCACAATCTTCCTCACATTTGTCTTCGGATTGGTAGATTATATTTTCAAAGTCACAATAGGCCATAGCAGAATTGTTACCCATGGGATCCTTAGTGGATGTAGATCTTCATTTTGATATGTGAGTGTGTATAAGAGCATAGCTATCTTTGAAAGAAATAAAAATTTAGAAAAAGAAAGACAAAGAGAAAAAGTTTGCATGCAAAAACGTCCATGATTCATTGATAACATATGAAAATGAGGTAACAACCCTTACAAATGGACCGTTGTGCTTCGGGTAAGACACAAGGTTTTAAAAGTCTGAATTGTTTAGTTATTACAAGTCCGACAAAAATTTTAAGACAATTAATATTGGATAAAAGTAATTGGGACAAAATATTTAGCTTCCAAGTTGGTGAGTCCTCCGTTGATAGTTGGGAAAATCCATTCCTCCAGGTCGTAGTTGTCATTATCATCTTCCACTGCGTTAACTCCATGGTTGCTGATCTTCAAAGGCGGTCCCCCAGCACGAGCACGACAAATAGCTTTTTGGGCTCCTGAACTGAAACCAAAATCAAATTTCTCATATTTGTAAGGGATATCTGGGAGTTGGCGCCAAATAGTACACCCACCTTCTTCGATTACTGCCTTGGCATCTTTTAGTGAAGACATATTTAGTGGAGGTCTTGTAATCTTTGGGACTTGGGGAACAGTCTTGGTTGCTGCCACTGTTTGTGGGACTTCCTCAAAATGATGACACAGAGTTTCGATGAATTCACCATCCAATTCCATGTATCTTAAGAAGTTCAAGTGACTGACCATATATTCCTCTTCTCTATGGACAATGATGATTTTCCCTTTGGTTGGGTATTTCAGCATCTGATGTAATGTAGTGGTTACAACACTAGCGTCATGAATCCAAGGTCGGCCCAATAAACAGGAATAGGAAGGGAGAATGTCCATCATGTAGAAAGTTGAATCAAAGGTTTGAGTTCCAACTTTTATGGGGATGTCCACCTCCCCATGCACCATTCTCTTTGAACCTTCGAAGGCTCTTACCACTATGTTGTTGGGTTTTAAGGTCAAACCTTCACATTCGAGTCTATCCAACACTTTCTTAGGCAGTACATTCAAAGATGAACCAGTATCAACTAGGACATGGGCCAAATTTGTGCCCCTGCATTCGACAGAGACATGCAATGCCTCATTGTGTTTCCTCCCTCTAGGTGTCAGGTCAGCATCAAAAAATCCCAAACCATTATCAGCGGTGAAACTGGCCACACAGTCTTGGAACTGATCAGCAGAGGTTTCTTGTGGCACATGGCAGCTTTAAGAAATTTCACCAAGGCCTTTGCATGAGCCTCGGAGCACAACAGTAAATCCAGCATAGAAATCTTTGACGAAGTTTACCCTAGCTGTTCGACTATATTGTAGTCGCTTCTCTTTATGATTTTCAGAATTTCTCCCATCTCCTTTTTCGAGGCCTCTAGGATAGATACTGATTACGCCTTCATCCGGACAGGCTCACCAGAATGCCTTTACCCCGAGTCTTGGTCGACTCCGTGGTAGGGGTGTCAGTAGGGGTAACCATAGGGACTGTAGTAGTAGTAGTGTCAACAGGAACAAAAGCAGGGATAATCACATGACCGGTAACCGTTTTAGGAGGAGAAATCTCAGAGGAGAATACTCTTCCACTTTAGGTTATTTTGCAGGTTCCCGCAATATTGTTGATGTCGGGGTTAGCCTTCTCAGAAATCGAGTCTTCATCAGCCAACCAATCTTGCTTGATGTTGTGATAGTAGATGTCGCCCCCATAGTTCCAGGGGACAGTTTTATCTTATGAGTACGGGATTGGTCCTGGCATAGTAATTATCAGTGGAGTCGCTTTAGGAACGGATGTAATCCTAACAGGTCTTTTGGTGGAGACCCTGGAAGGATTGGTGGAAATCGTTACTATTGAAACATCATTGTAAGAAATGGTTGGAATGGGAGTCTTTTCAAATAAAATCTCTTTGTCATCCATTAGGCGCTGGACACCTGGTTTTAATAAATGACAACCAGTTGGTAGGGATAAACAGAGGTGACAACCTTCGCCACAGCCCGGGAATAAACCGGCCTTCAACAGGTTCCTTTTAACGGTCAACAGAGGAGTAACAACTTCATCAACAACAGTAACAAACATATCATCTTCAACAATGTTAACATCATGGCCATGCTTGGGCATAGGAGCGGTGATAACATTTGGGATCTCAGGAGCATCAAATTCAATTTCTTTTGCCTCGAGAAGGTCTTGCACCTTGTTTTTCAAAGCCCAACAATTGTTGGTATCATGGCCTGGACTTTCTGAATGGTAAGCACAACGAGCATTAGGGTGGTAATGAGGAGAGGCGGTTTTGGGATTCTTTGGGGCTTCCTTCAAAGTTACCGGTCTTTCTGTTCTAGGCTGATTATTCTTTTGTTGAGTAGGTGCAGGCTTAGGGATCATGATGGCCCCTACCGTTGGACGACATTCAGTTCTATCCTAATTCCTTTGATGGTATGTAGCACTAACTTCTTTCTTCCTAATAAATGGTTTTCTCATGGCACTAGAGGATGCGTCCTTTTGGATCTTCCCACTCATAATCCCAGCTTCCACTCTTTCCCCGGTCAAGATTAATTCAGTGAAGCCTGTTGAGGAGCTTCCAATTAGATGATTAAAGAAAGGACCGGATAGGGTACTCAAAAACATGTCTACTAGCTTCTGTCGGACAGGTGAGGCTGGACTCTTCCTGCTAAGTCCCTCCATTTTTGAGCGTAGTCTTTGAAACCTTCGCTTGAAACCATATCCATACTCTGGAGTTGAGTATGGGTGGGAGAAAGGTCTGCATTATACTGATACTGTTTATAAAAAGCAGCGGCAAGGTCTTCCCAGTTATGGACATTGGCCCTTTCCAGTTGATAGAACGAATCTAGCTGAGTCTCGGATAGACTATCCTGAAAGAAGTGGACCCACAAATCTCTGTCAGTAGTGTGAGGCTGTATCTTCCTCACATAAGATCTTAGATGCATCTTGGGACACAAAACCCCGTCTGTTGTACCCCAAAATTTTCCCTCCCATTTTCTCAATATTTTCTCATCACAAAGCCCTTGGAGCTCAAGATCCAGTTAGGGTTTCCTCTGTAAAACTTCTCCTAGCACTGTTGACCCAAATTAGGGTTTGTGTTTGCACAAAGATATTTTGACCTAAAATGCCTAAGATGACTTTCATGCTTCATGTTGGACTCCCAAGTTTATCCATACCAAGTTTCAAGCCTTGATTCCAATCTTTGCCCAATCAATTGGACAGTTGACCTAGAAATCAACTGTATTGGGGAAAAAGTCAACTGTGGTCAATTGACAGTCAAACCTCATGAAAATTGACCCACATCAACATTATGAAGTCATATGGACCATTTGATCAAGTTTGGATCATAATTCCACAAGAAATTTGATCAAATCACCAAAAAGGCAAAATGGTCATTTTTAGGGTTTTGACTGCACAAAAGCAATTTTTGACTGTTTGACCTAGCCAATGGCAAACCAAACTCACATATGGACTCAAGGACCCCATGGAATTGTCTTGACATACTCAACAAATTCAAAAGATCCCAAATGCACATGATTGACAGTTGAATTTTCCAGTCAATTGATCAATTTTTGACTGTATACTGAAAAGTCAAACTTTGACTTTTTGGTCAAAATCAAGTGTCAAGATTCATTTTTCATAAAAACATGCCAAATCATGAAGTTTGTTCATCAAGAAATCAAAAATCACAAATTAGGGTTTGAAATGAAGATTTTTCATAACTTAGAATTTTTCTAAGTTATGAAAAACCCTAATTTTTTCCTAACTTTGTCCCACTTTCTCACCAAGATTCATTTGGATTCAAACAAAAGTCAAAACATGAAAGTTGTAGTCCATTGCAAAATCTACAACTTTGATTCACAAAGTTTCCTCAAAAGAAGATTGTAGCTCAAGTTACAATTTTTGGAACAAGGGTACCAAACCATTCTTAACTTAGAGAAATTTTGACCTATTTTAGGCAAGATTTTTGCCTAACTTCAAGACCACTTTTCACATACTTCCACTTGGAATTTCAATTTGCATTACAAAGATGGATTATAGTACACATTCTAAGCTTTCCAAAATGTCCAAAAACTCATCAAACAACCTCATGGTTAGGGAGAATCGAATTTGGCAATATGGGAAAAACTCACTTTGCTTATGGCCAATTTACATGTTCATACACTTGTGCCATTTTGAACTCAGCTTGCATTCCTTGATTACAGGTCCTATATCCCATTTGCACTCAATAAATTAATGCTAACCCATTGTGCCAAGACCTTATTTTATGTGTTCAAGCATTGTATGCAAAATTAAGCCATAAGTAGAAAAAGCAAATTATCCATTTTAGAAAAGTTGAACTTTATGTCAAATGCAAATCCAAGAAGCATAGGCACAATCTTTTGAGCTGGTATTTTGTACACAAATCACTCTAACCAAGACTAATGTATGCAGCATAGATTGGGGGCCTGAACAAGCTAGAAACACCAAGTTGATTTTCTTGCTTAAAGTTGAAGTAACCTTGCATAACAACTACCAACTCTCATTCCTGTCAACAGGAGCTGAAGCAAAGATTGTGAACACTTTCAAAACACCAACCCTGACCTGAAACACAAGCCAACCACTTCCAATACCTTCTCAAACACAGAATCACCATAAAACTGCAAAAACAGGGCATAAGCTGTAGTTGGACTTCCATAGTTCATTCCACTTGTGCATTCTTGCTAAGACTTGTTCAAACACATCCCACACCATCCCTTGAAACTGTTCCAAGCCCTAAACACGACCTGTAACACCCCTAGCTAACATCACCATTTCCATATTTTCTATTTTGCAGTTGAAGTGCCACAACACGATTCACTTGGTTTTGAAGCAAACTAAAGGTTGGAATAGCATCCTGGGACATCAAGGAAGCTATACAAATCATTACCTTGCCTTGTAAGCATCTCCATTGTTGCACACGTTTCCAACTGAACAGGTAAGTTCATGAACTCTTATCTCTCTATCCAGGCATAGTTAGGTTTAGATTTGTGAAGAAATTATGTCACATTCATAGCCCTGAACATGCCCATATCATTAGTTTTCATTTATGTTATGTGTGCTTAGAGAATTTTAAGTCTGAACATTGAATAAAAACTAGGTCAGGAATTGGGGGAGAAGAAATTCTCTCTCATTTCTGAGAGTTAAGATGAGTTCTTTATATGTCCAGAATCGTGGTTTGATGCTCTTCATTTCTTGTGTTGTGAGTTTGTGCTAAAAGTCCAGGAATCCAGATGTTTGAATCAGTGTAGGAGGCGCGCGTTTTTTGACAAATTTCTGGCCAGAGGTTGAAGAAGGTCCTTTGGGCTGGGCTTGTTTTATTTCTCTTATTTGCACCACATTTTCACTTTTGAACCCCCTTGGCCCATTGTGCTTATTTGAAACATTTTCTTGACTTTTCTTGTTATTTCTGACTTATTTATTTTTTCTCATAATATTAAAAATATAAAAAATATTTTTCAAACCATTTTTGTATTTATTAGGCATTTATTTGTTTAAATTGATATTTGTACATATAAATATTACACAAATACTCTTTTATTTAAAATACTAAAATAATAATCACTTTTTATTTTCTGACTTTTGTTTTATTTTATCTTTAAAAAAACTTTTATAAAAAATACATTTTTTTTGTAAATATTAAATATTATTATTTTTATACATATATCTAGTATTTAGTAAATATTATAAATATTTAAGTATTTATTAATACATTTAGGTTAAAAACACAATAAAATAATACATTTTATTTTTTTACTAATATTTAACTTAAAAATTACTTTTTTTTCATATATTTTCTTTTCATTTATTTTTTGTACATAATTAATAAATATTACATATATTATATAATAAATACTTTTATTTATAAAATTAGGGTTTTACCCTATATCCATAAAAATACCAAAAATATATTAATTTTTATTTTTATTTATTTGATATATGATAAACATCTTTTTACATACATATGAAAAACTTTTTTTTTTCCATTTTGCATATTTATCTTATTTTTATTTTGAATATTGTGTAAATAAATACCTTGCAAAATTCCAAGTTTGGTGTAATAGTCTAGGGTTTTAATTCTTGTCAAAATACCCCCATTTGAACATTTGTACCCCCCTTCCCATATATTGTGTTGTAATAACTTAGGAACTTTATTTTTTCACACTTTAAAGCTTTCTAATTATGCCATGTTAGAATTAGAGTTTGTATGCAAATCAATTAACCAAAAATAGTTTGACCTAAATTCAAGATAAACAAGCATGAAAATGGACAACACCAATCACACTTTCACCCCTAGGGTACTCCACTTGTTGCCTTCAATAATGGGTCATATTGCATGTTAGGTCTCTTTGGGCAAAACAAAACAATTCAAATGATCATAGTCCCTCGATGACACTTTCGAAAGTTGCCTAAAAAATGATCAAGTCCCTCAAAGGAAAAATTGCCCAAAGATACTTGGCACCATTGCAATTATGGTCTAAACGATGACCCACGCCCGTCCCGTTCACATCCTAACACAAGATTGTCCACCAAATACAATGGTGGAACAAAATTGTTAAAAAGGTTAAAACATAGCAAAGATCTTTGAGAAATTTAGGGTAGATAGCTCTTGATTACTTGCCAACTTGCAAAACAAAACACTTGCCTATTTTTCAAACCACACATCACTACACTTTCAAAACAACTTTCAAAAAACATTGAAAACCTTTTCAAAATACATACACCTTTGTATACATCCCAACATGGATCATTATAAAGGTTGCCAACACATTGGCCTCTTTTCAAAACATTTTCAAAACACACACACAAAGCACCATTTCAAACAATTGAAAATTAAGGCAAGTTGATCTAAGCAAGTAACTAAGAGCCCATGGATAACCATGGATAGAAAGGGTGCTAATACCTTCCCTTTCTATAATCTACTCCCCGAACCGAAGAAAACATCTCAAAGGTTTTTGCTGTGCTTTTTAACCTTTCCTTAGGATAAAATAAAAAGTCGGTGGTGACTCTTGCTCAACCGAAACATTTGCGAAAACAAACGCAAAGCCTTAAGTCAGTTCTCCCACTGTATCACAGAACTGGCGACTCTGCTGGGGAGAAATTTAAAAGTGGAGTAACCTTAGGGCTTAGATCACCCTCTTGCATGACTAATTGTTTGTTTTGATTGCTTTATATATTGGCTCTCTTGTTTGGGTTTACAATCCTACACCCGGATTTTGGGAAACATTCATAGATAGCAATACGTTGTGGAAACTGTGCGGGGTATACCGACACGGTCGAATCAATAGCTATATTAGTGCGACATATTTGTGAGTACCGGTAACCCTTGAGTTCAATCAAGGAGAGTACGGGGCCGCTGAGTGATGTCACTAAGCACTAATGACCTAGAACCTTACTTGAGCATCTTGGCCTTTCATTAGGGGTAGTGAGATGACCGGCTTTGGTGCAGTCCGAAGTTGGTAGATACTCGATACTACACTCATTGAGGGTTGTTTTCTTGGAATATTTTGGTCGCTAGTTAAGTGGCTAAACCAAAACAATGAACAATGAAAACAATCCAGTGATATTGAGCTCCTTAGAACCCGGTTACTATTTATAGGACAGGATTTTAAGCCAACTACACTCTAGAGGGTACTTACCTATGAAACCCCATGCAAGCCTGAAACTAGGGTTTGCTGTGATTTGCTTGTGCATACATCATGAACATCATAAATCATCATATGCATTTACTAACCACTTCAAGGGTTTAGATCTTCATCTTTGTTCTTGTTTTGTAGGTCATGGAAATTCCTCGCAGAAAAACCATCCAAGTCAACCTTGTGAGAATCCCTCCTCAACTCAAGGAGCTCACATCAAGGATTCCGGAAAGCTCATCCTTCAGTGAAAGACATGGTAGACTGCTCAGCTTAGTCAACACCAACATTGAAGAGGACATGATGAAAGTGCTATTCCAGTTCTTTGACCCTCTTCACCACTGTTTCACTTTCCCCGACTACCAGTTGGTGCCCACTTTGGAGGAATTTTCTCAACTCCTGAGAATTCCTATCCTTAATCAACTACCTTTCAACGGTACGGAAAAGGAACCAAAGCCTGAAGATGTTGCTCGAGCATTACATCTACAGCCATCCGACATCAAGGGGCATTGGGAAACTAGAAGCGGTGTCAAAGGCTTCTTAGAAAAATTCTTGTTTGAAAAGGCACAAGAGTGTTGGAACTCATTGGACCTGCAAGCCTTTGAAGAGATTGTGGCACTCCTTATCTATGGGTTGGTCCTGTTCCCAAATCCTGACCAGCTTGTAAAGGTCAACGCCGTCAAAATCTTCTTGTCCAAAAATCCAATACCAACATTGCTTGGGGACATCCTTCACTCATTTTACACACGAACAATGAGAAAGAGGGGTGTTCTCATGTGCTGTACTCCTCTCCTTGCAAGGTGGTTTATTTCGCACCTTCCACAATCTGTCTTGAAGAATGACCAAGGCTCAAGGTGGTCCCAATGGTTGATGACTCTTACTCACTCTGATGTACATTGGTGTTCTCGGTCCAGAGAAAATGTCATCATCGTCGATCGTTGTGGAGAGTTCCCTAATGTTCCATTACTTGGCATTAGAGGAGGCATTACCTACAACCCTTGCCTAGCTTTGAGGCAATTTGGATATGCACGGAGGGATGACCCTCACGACATGTTGATTCCTGACCTAGTCTTTGACTTCGACAACGATGCGCAAGGACTTCGCCAAAGATTCATCAGAGCTTGGAGGATGCCCAACAAGGTTGATAGCAAGACACTGGGACACAAGAATTTCATCCCTCTTGAGCCTTATCTCAAGTGGGTACGAACCCGAGTCCAGAGTCTAATGATGCCTTATCCTCATGTTCTCCATGTGATTAAAGAGCCCGTTAAGGAAGGAGAGGTTCCCTACACCATCCTACATCCTGACATGCCTACATCGTGGGAGGAGATGCAGAAGAGTTGGATCCAACTCAAGGAGGAGCGGAACACTTTTGAAGCCAGCTTTTACGCCAGCGAGAAGAAGGTTCTAGAGCTCACCTGTCGACTCCATGAGCAAGAGGCCCTCAACACCTACATTTCGCCAAAGAGGATGCGCAACGTCTTTTTACCTTGAGAAGTTGTTTTTTGTAATATTTGGCCCATGGGGCATTTTTGTACTAACAAATCTCTTCTTATTAATATGACGTGCATTCTTTTTGTCTGCAACAATTGTGAATTTCTAAAATCCTTGAATGCATTGCATAGATAGCATCTCATGCATCATGTGCATAACAGGTACCCTTTTCTTTTTCTACAGGTTGCTTAATCTTCTTCACTGTTTATTTTGAACAGTCATCATGAATCCTGAATCATCCAGTGAACAAGCAATCAAGGCCCTCCAGGCCCAGAACGCCCAGTTTCAAGAGATGGTCATGAGCTTGGCCCAAGGTCAACAAGAGTTGAAGGCTTTGCTCTTAAAGAAGAAGAAGAAGAAGAGGACTGCGTTATTCACCACTGGACGCGGGTTTGGGAATACACTCCATAATGAGGCTGATCAAGCTACTTCCTCTGCAGAGAAAGACAGTCCCCAAGGGGGAGGGGCTCCTAGTCCTGCAGTCTCTGACAACGAGACGGATTACAATGACGAACAATACCCTCCTGTTGCTGACAGATACAAGCAATTAGAGGACCGCTTGAGCGCCATGGAGATTCAAAATGTGACAAGGCTGGATTTCGGAGATTTAGGTTTATCTTCTGGGGTGGTAATCCCACACAAGTTCAAGGCGCCTGCCTTTGCAAAATACGATGGGGCTTCCTGTTCAAAGTTGCATCTCAGATCGTACGTAAGGAAGATCCAACCTTACACGGCAGACAAAAACCTTTGGATCCATTTCTTCCAAGATAGCCTTTCGGGGTCACAGCTTGAGTGGTTCTATCAGCTAGATGGAACCAGTATCCGACATTGGGAGGATTTGGCTACCGCATTTTATAGACAATATCAATACAATTCTGAACTCGCTCCTACGCGTACCTAACTTCAGGGTATGTCACTAGGAACGGGCGAAGGATTCAAAGAATATGCGCAGAAATAGAGGGATTTGGCTGGCAGGGTGCAGCCCCCTTTGACCGACCGTGAACTGGTTGACATGTTTCTAGGGACCTTGTTTGGTCCATTCTTCAATCATCTGGTTGGTAATTCCTCCATTGGGTTTACGGATTTGATCCTGACGGGTGAAAGGATAGAAGCTGGCATCAGGCCAGGAAAGATACAGAAAGGTGCCTCCGCAAGTACTGAGAAGAGGCCTTTCAAGAAGGAAGCTAGTGCCGTCTATGGTCCTAGAAGACAAGTCAAGCCAGAACGCCGCCAAGCCGTCAATGCCTTGGTAATTTCAAAACCTGTTGCTGCTCCTCAGCAGTACAATCAACAAAGGGGTGAGAGGCCCAAAAGGCAATACACTCGGCTGAGTATGACCTTGTCACAAATCTTGCCGCAACTGCTATCAACCAACTTGGTGACCATCAAAGAGGCTCCGAAGGTCGTGAATACTGCATCTCCTAAGTATAACCCAAATTCCCGTTGTGCTTATCACTCTAATAGCCCCGGGCATACTACTGATGATTGTTGGGCCCAGAGAAATAAGGTTCAAGACCTTATTGATGCGAAGGAAATTCAGTTTGAGGCGCCTGAGAGGCCAAATGTTGTAACTGCTCCTATGCCCCAGCATAGAGTAAATGCCCTCGAGGAAGATTTGTATGTTGTTTCGGTGAATGATGTTGCTACCCCTCTATTAACTGTTAAGAGGAACCTACTACTAGCCGGTTTATTTCCGGGTTGTAGCAAGGGTTGCCTCCTGTGTGTTGTTACCCCTACCGGCTGTCCGCTGCTGAAGTCAGGCATCCAAAGCCTGGTGGATAGCAAGGAGATTCTGTTCAAGAAAACCGCTGTTCCTTTTGTTCCCGCTGAAGAAGTATCTGTCGTCACAATTTTCAACAATCCTACCAAGGCTCCCCCGAGGAAGCCAATCAAAATTATGTCTGTTGCACCCATTACCATTACTGTTCCGGGGCCCCTCCCCTATGAATCTGACAAGGCTGTCCCATGGCACTATGGGGCAGACGTGTATGTGCTTGGAGTGAAGCAGGAGTTCAACACCGATACCAGTATCAGTAACATCACTGGTCCCGCCAAAATTACTCGCAGTGGCAGGCTCTTCTCGCCTGACATTGCACCACCAGTTATCCGAAAACCTCTTATCATCACACCCGCAAGTGTGCATGTTCCAAATCAAGTTCCTGTGTCTACTACTGCCGCCGAGTCCTCTGATGCTCGGGGCAAAGGAGTTACTACCGATTTGCCTGCCCGGACGGAGGCACCAAAAAAGACCGCTGTTGAAGCCTCCCAGCAAGAGATGGAGGAAATCCTTAAAATCATTAAAAAGAGTGACTTCAATGTCGTTGAACAGCTGGGGCATACCCCCTCCAAGATCTCTATGCTATCATTGCTGCTGTGCTCAGAGGCCCACGCCAAGGCCCTGATTTCATTTCTGAAAACGGCCCATGTGCCGCAAGAGACATCTGCAGATCAATTCACTGACTGTGTGGCTAATTTGACAGCTGACAATGGTTTGGGTTTCTCGGATGCCGATTTAACCGCCAAGGGAAAAAACCACAATGATGCCCTGCATGTTTCCATAGAATGCAGGGGCACTACTCTTGCACACGTGTTGGTGGACACCGGTTCGTCCCTGAATGTTTTGCCCAAGAAGGCCTTAGATCGGTTGGATTGTGAGGGCCTGGAATTGAAGCCTAGTAACATCATTGTTAGAGCCTTCGACGGTTCTAAGAGGATGGTGCATGGTGAGGTAGACATTCCTATTCGTGTGGGTTCCCAAGTCTTTGACTCAACATTCTATGTGATGGATATTCGTCCATCTTATTCCTGTTTGCTGGGACGACCGTGGATTCACAAGGCTGGGGCGGTACCATCCACTCTACACCAGAAGCTCAAATACCCTGTCAGAGGGAAGATTGTTACTGTGTAGGGAGAGGAGGAATACATGGTAAGTCATCTGAATTCATTCCAGTATATCGAGATGGACGGGGAGTTTATTGAAACCCCCTTTCAACATTTTGAGGAGGTACCTCCAACGTTGGCGTCAGCTGAGACAGTGGTTGAAGAAGACTTTCCTTTGAAGATGGCTTCCTTGAAGGATGCCTGGGCTGTAATCGAGAAAGGCAAGTGTGCAAACTGGGGTCAACTTCCTGACTTCACTCAAAAGACCGACAAGTTTGGGCTGGGCTTCACTGCAGAGGCTCAGAGGGCTGTTCGCAAAGAAAGGATCAGAAAGCCTCCAATGTTCATCACCAACCCAAGGGTGAATGCTA
The DNA here is from genome assembly GCA_948472305.1 of Vicia faba. Taxonomy (NCBI): domain Eukaryota; kingdom Viridiplantae; phylum Streptophyta; class Magnoliopsida; order Fabales; family Fabaceae; genus Vicia; species Vicia faba. The sequence continues at coordinate 975,225,129 of OX451741.1, read as the reverse complement.
TCGAGGAGGACGTAGAGGAAGCAGAATTTGACAGTTGGATCTATCCAACAACCAGCAACGGACCAAGCAACTGGACGGCAAAGGATTTTACACCTATTACATTTGTCACGCAGTAATGAACTCTTTTGTTTTCAATTTGTAACAAACAATATGTTGAAACTTTTATTGGCTCGGTGTCCTACCCGGGGCACCGTGGCTCCATTTGTGAGGGTTTTTTGTATGACATTTCCATATATCATTAATCAAAACATTGGACGTTGTCGCATTTCAAATCTTGTGCTCTTTTTATTTCTTTGTTATATATTACAAAACAGCTATATTTACACACACTCACTTATACAGATTCCAATCCACTCTGGATCTCACTGGTAACGGCTCTGCTACTGCCAGTTATGACTTCGAAAATCCGATCAACTTGGCCGAAGACGAAGGTGAAGATGATTGCGAAGTGCCTGGTGAACTCGCAAGACTGCTACTCCAGGAAGAGAGGGCCATTCAGCCGCATGAAGAGCCAGTGGAGACGGTAAACCTGGGTACTGAGACAGATAGAAAAGAAGTCAAGACTGGTGCCAATCTGGAGCTCAGCGTGAAACAACAATTGATTCAGATGCTGCATGACTACATGGAAATCTTTGCTTGGTCTTATGAAGACATGCCCGGTTTGGATGCCGACATTGTAGTTCATCATCTGCCTACCAAGGAAGACTGCCCTCCGGTAAAACAGAAGGTCCGCCGCATGCGCCCAGAGATGTCCGAGAAAATCAAGGCTGAGGTTATGAAACAATTTGATGCCGGGTTTCTAGCAGTGACTTCTTATCCTCAGTGGGTGGCCAACGTGGTTCCAGTGCCAAAGAAAGATGGTAAAGTCAGAATGTGTGTTGACTACAGGGATTTGAACAGGGCCAACCCTAAGGACGATTTCCCTCTGCCTCACATCGACGTTCTTGTTGACAATACCGCTCAACACAAGGTGTTCTCCTTCATGGATGGTTTTTCAGGGTATAATCAGATCAAGATGGCTCCTGAAGATATGGAAAAGACTACCTTTGTTACTCAGTGGGGCACCTTCTGCTACAAGGTCATGCCATTCGGGTTGAAAAATGTTGGGGCAACCTACCAACGTGCCATGGTCGCTTTATTTTATGACATGATCCACCATGAGATTGAAGTATACGTCGATGATATGATTGCAAGGTCCCAAACTGAGGAGGAACACCTTGACCATCTGCGGAAGCTGTTTGACCGACTGAAGTTGTACAAGCTGAGGTTGAACCCAAACAAATGCACCTTTGGGGTGAGATCTGGAAAATTGCTAGGTTTCATTGTAAGCGATAAAGGTATTCAAGTGGACCCTGCCAAGGTGAAAGCCATACAAGAGATGCCGACTCCCAAGACAGAGAAAGAAGTCAGAGGCTTTCTGGGACGACTGAATTACATTGCCCGATTCATCTCACATCTAACTGCTACCTGTGAGCCAATCTTCAAATTGCTGAAGAAAGATCAAGTAGTACGTTGGAACGATGAATGTCAGGCTGCTTTCGAAAAGATAAAAGAGTATCTCCAAGAACCACCCATTCTTATGCCGCCAGTGGAAGGGAGACCTCTAATACTATACTTGACAGTACTTGACAATTCAATGGGGTGTGTGCTGGGGCAGCATGACGAGTCTGGCCGAAAAGAGCACGCTATTTATTACCTGAGCAAAAATTTTACCGACTGTGAGACTCGGTACTCACTGCTCGAGAAAACTTGTTGCACTCTGGTATGGGCTGCTCGCCGGCTGAGACAGTATATGCTGACTCACACTACTCTGTTGATTTCAAAAATGGATCCAATCAAGTACATATTCGAAAAGCCTGCTCTGTCTGGAAGAATAGCAAGATGGCAAATGATCTTGACAGAATATGATATCCAGTACACAACTCAAAAAGCAATCAAGGGAAGTGTATTGGCAGACCATTTGGCACACCAACCTGTGGACGATTACCAATCATTGAACTTCGAATTTCCAGAAGAGGATATCATGGTAGTAACTGATTGTGAAGTACCTGGACCAGATGAAGGACCTGAGGAAGGATCCTGATGGTCTATGCATTTTGACGGAGCCTCGAACGCTTTGGGTAACGGCATCGGCGCTGTAATCATATCCCCTAAAGGTACTCATACTCCACTCATCGCCCGACTGTGTTTCAACTGCACCAACAACATGGCAGAATATGAGGCGTGTATCATGGGTCTTCAAGCTGCAATCGACTTAAGGATCAAGTTTCTGAGTGTCTTCGGAGATTCCGCTCTCGTGATCAATCAGATCAAAGGCGAGTGGGATACGAAACACCCAAATCTTATTCCTTACAAGGAGTATGTGTTGACTTTGCTTCCCCACTTTGAAGAGATAACTTTTGAACATTTCCCAAGAGAGGAGAATCAATTGGCAGACGCGTTAGCTACGATGTCTTCAATGTTCAAAGTCAAATGGGACAACGAGGCTCCCCGGATCATTATCTGGAAGTTGGACGAACCTGCATACTGCTGCGATCTTGAGGCTGAAGAGGTAACCAAAAAACCCTGGTATCATGAGGTGAAGAGATATTTGGAAGCTCAAGAATACCCCGAAGGCGCATCGGTCAATGACAAGAAGTTCCTGAGAAGGTTTGTGGCAAAATTCTTCCTCAGCAACGACATTCTCTACAAACGAAACCATGATTCAACTTTACTGCGTTGTGTGGATAAGACTGGAGCAGAGAAGATCATGATAGAACTGCATGAAGGTACATTCGGAACACATTCCAGTGGACATACCATGGCAAAGAAAATCCTTCGGGCAGGATATTTCTGGTCCACAATGGAAGCCGACTGTTACCAACATTTTCGAACTTGTCATAAATGCCAGATCTATGCTGATAAGGTGCATATCCCTCCGGTTCCTCTGAATGTCCTGACGGCACCTTGGCCTTTTGCAATGTGGGGCATTGATATGATCGGCGAAATCCGACCAACGGCATCCAACGGGCATCGCTTCATCTTGGTAGAGATTGATTACTTCACGAAGTGGGTAGAAGCAGCTTCCTACGCCACCATAACCAAGAGCGTCGTTGCACGTTTCATTCGGCATAACCTGATTTGTCGGTACGGTGTCCCGGAAAGAATCATTACGGACAATGGTACCAATCTTAACAACAAGATGATCACTGAGCTCTGCGAGCAATTCAAGATACAGCACCACAACTCTTCTCCTTACCGGCCGAAGATGAATGGGGTTGTAGAAGCAGCGAATAAGAATATCAAGAAAATTGTGCAGAAGATGACAGTGACCTACAAAGATTGGCACGAAATGTTACCATTTGCTCTTCATGGGTACCGTACCTCAGCACGGACGTCAACTGGGGCAACACCCTTTTCCTTGGTCTATGGCATGGAGGCAGTCTTGCCGATTGAAGTCCAGATACCCTCTCTCCGGATAATGAAGGATGCAGACTTGAGCGAAGATGACTAGATCCAGACTCGACTTGATCAATTAAACCTAATTGACGAAAAGAGACTCACCGCTATCTGTCATGGTCAGACATACCAAAAACGGATGATCATGGCATTTAACAAGAAAGTCAGACTACAAGAGTATCAAGTTGGGGACCTGGTAATCAAACGCATCATCCTTCCTCAAAGTGATCCCAGGGGCAAATGGACCCCTACGTACGAAGGGCCATTTGTGGTTAAACATGTGTTCTCAGGAGGAGCCCTGATTCTAACCACCATGGATGGTGACGACCTTCCTCACCCCGCCAATGCAGACATAGTAAAAAGATACTACGCATGAATAAAAGACCCGCTAGGTTGACACACCTAGGCAAAAATAAGGGCTTCTCGGCGAACCAAAAGGGTTCGGGCAAAAATAAGGGATGAAATGAAAAGAATATGTACACCCGGCAAGTCGAAAACCTGAAAAGGCGGCTAGGGCAAAAATGGGTATCCCGGTGGACTGAAAACCCGAAGGGGAGGTCCAGGCAAAAGTTAGGGATAAAGCGTAACACTATGTCTCATTGGATCACCTTGCATCCAGAATTCGGCATCAACTATCAGGCTCAGACTTCGGCATCGATCAATCAGCTTCATCTTCAACTAAGCAGCAAAGTGATGAGACGCTTGAAAACATAAAGGCAATAGCAGAGTTGGAACCCAGTGGGAATATTGTTCACATAGCTGTTTTGTTTCCTTTTCAAAATTGTATAAACTTTATGTTATTTGGCGGCGTTCTCTTACTAGGACGTCAGCCTCTTGTACAAAAAACGCCTATTTACAGGCAAATTTCAAAATCAATACAAGTTCGCTTTTCCAAACAAATTGCCAATTGTTTTTTCCTTTTTCTGTTTTGTCTTGCGAAGAACGTCCAATGTTCATTTTTGATATATGCATTTGACATTAAATTGCTAATTCATAAATACTTGCATACGAAACAAAAGACTGATTACAGGTAACATCAGAAACAGGGGCAATGTAGAATTGTCCAGGCATTCTAGTTGCTTTGTCCGCCAAGGTACCAAGGTAGGTTCAACTGAAGAATGTGATCAAGTTACCTCAACTCCCCACAGAGTAAGACCAGATTCAGCAATACTCTCCCCAGGAAGAATTAGTCTATCATCAGCCCTACAATAGGCACCCTATTCCCCAAGCAAGTCAACAATACTCTCCTCCGACAGAGTTAGTCTACGGCCAGCCTAAAGGAAGTTGGGTATCCCCAGAAGATATCAATATTCCCCAGCGGAGTATAGGCATCCCTCAGCAAGCATCCCTGGCAGTCTTGATCTAAGATTGTTCCCCGGCGGAATACAGACCCCCCAGTGGAACCATTTTCCAGTACAGTCCGAAAGTTTCCCCAGGAAAATTGGAATCCATATCCCTAGCAGGTCTTGAAGTTTATCCCCTGTAGAGTACGGACGTCTCTCCCGGGCTTTATTCAAAGTTATTCCTCACAAGGGCTTATAACTGGGTTATCCTCAGCTAATTACCACGGGAGAACGCCCTCGGCGAAGTTCTTCCTATCCCCAGCGGAGTTCATCAAAGTTCCCCAACTTAACTTATCAACAGAACCCCCAGCGGAGTTTATCATTGTTATCCCCAGCGGAGTCCATCATCGAAATCCTCAGCGGAGCTCTCGTCAAAGCTTCAGCGAAGTATCTCTTCCCACAGAGTAATTCCCCTCAGAGTAATCTATCCAACAAGTTTATTCCCCAACGGAGTCATCTTCTCCTACCGGTGTATTCTTGCAACCATCATCCCTAGCGGAAACGAAGAACTCTACTCTTCAACGTCAGCCCAGGATTTAATTCCCCGGCCGGTCGTCAAGGATTTATTTCCCTAGACGAAAATACATTCATAAACATTTCACATTTCATACATCTTGCTTACATACATGATAAAGTGCATACAACACTATCTCATTTTGAACATCATGACATCATGCATTTCATACATCATGACATTGCATACAACTGATGTTTTGCCTTTTCAGCGAAAAAGACAATCCAAAGGACGACTACCTTCAATTGTCACAATTCCAGATTCGATTCATGTATCTAGCCAGGGCACATCTGTGAGTGATCAGTTTCCAGATTCGATTCCTGTATCTAGCCAGGGCACATCTGAAGAGTTTGAAGATTCGATTCCTGTATCCAGCCAGGGCATATCTGTTGACGACTAATTCCAGATTCGATTCCTGTATCCAGCCAGGGAACGTCTGAAGAGTTTGAAGATTCGATTCCTGTATCCAGCCAGGGCATATCTGTTGACGACTAATTCCAGATTCGATTCCTGTATCCAGCCAGGGCACGTCTGAAGAGTTTGAAGATTCGATTCCTGTATCCAGCCAGGGCATATCTGTTGACGACTAATTCCAGATTCCATTCCTGTATCCAGCCAGGGCACGTCTGAAGAGTTTGAAGATTTGATTCCTGTATCCATCCAGGGCATATCTGTTGACGACTAATTCCAGATTCGATTCCTGTATCCAGCCAGGGCACGTCTGAAGAGTTTGAAGATTCGATTCCTGTATCCAGCCAGGGCATATCTGTTGACAATTAATTCCAGATTCGATTCCTGTATCCAGCCAGAGCACATCTGAAGAGTTTGAAGATTCGATTCCTGTATCCAGCCAGGGCATATCTATAGACGACAAATTCCAGATTCGATACCTGTATCCAGCCAGGTCATATCTGTGAGCAACCGATTGTAGATTCGAAACCTCTATCTAGCCAGGGCATATCTGCATGAAGAGATTGAAGATCAACACCTGTAACAAGCCAGGAAAACATCTGTCTTTCTCAAAGCGCGCAAGTTCTTGCTAAGGAATCTCTTATGCGATCAACACTTCCAAATGGCATCTATAAGCCCATTCCCGACAAGGTTCTGTCACGTCTTCAGATGGCATCTATAAGCCCATCTCCCTGTCCACCATCTCTCCAAACGGCATCTATAAGACCATTCCCGACATCACATTGCAAATACTCCAGCATGCGAGCGCAAATTTCAGGGCACTCTAGTGTCCAATCTCCTTTTACCCTCGAGTCACGAAAGGCAAACTTGCTAATCTAACTCTTCAGGTTCAAGAAGATTGAACAGGGGCAACTGTTGTACCCCAAAATTTGCCCTCCCATTTTCTCAATATTTTCTCATCACAAAGCCCTTGGAGCTCAAGGTCCAGTCAGGGTTTCCTCTGCAAAACTTCTCCTAGCATTGTTGACCCAAATTAGGGTTTGTGTTTGCACAAAGATATTTTGACCTAAAATGCCTAAGATGACTTTCATGCTTCATGTTGGACTCCCAAGTTTATCCATACCAAGTTTCAAGCCTTGATTCCAATCTTTGCCCAGTCAATTGGACAGTTGACCTAGAAATCAGTTGTATTGGGGAAAAAGTCAACTGTGGTCAATTGACAGTCAAACCTCGTGAAAATTGACCCACATCAACATTATGAACTCATATGTACCATTTGATCAAGTTTGGATCACAATTCCACAAGAAATTTGATCAGATCACCAAAAAGGCAAAATGGTCATTTTTAGGGTTTTGACTGCACAAAGGCAATTTTTGACTGTTTGACCTAGCCAATGGCAAACCAAACTCACATATGGACTCAAGGACCCCATGGAATTGTCTTGACATACTCAACAAATTCAAAAGATCCCAAATGCACAAGATTGACAGTTGAATTTTCCAGTCAATTGATCAATTTTTGACTGTATACTGAAAAGTCAAACTTTGACTTTTTGGTCAAAATCAAGTGTCAAGATTCATTTTTCATCAAAACATGCCAAATCATGAAGTTTGTTCATCAAGAAATCAAAAATCACAAATTAGGGTTTGAAATGAAGATTTTTCATAACTTAGAATTTTTCTAAGTTATGAAAAACCCTAATTTTTTCCTAACTTTGTCCCACTTTCTCACCAAGATTAATTTGGATTCAAACAAAAGTCAAAACATGAAAGTTGTAGTCCATTGCAAAATCTACAACTTTGATTCACAAAGTTTCCTCAAAATAAGCTTGTATCTCAAGTTACAATTTTTGGAACAAGGGTACCAAACCATTCTTAACTTAGAGAAATTTTGACCTATTTTAGGCAAGATTTTTGCCTAACTTCAAGACCACTTTTCACATACTTCCACTTGGAATTTCAATTTGCATTACGAAGATGGATTGTAGTACACATTCCAAGCTTTCCAAAATGTCCAAGAACTCATCAAACAATCTCATGGTTAGGGAGAATCGAATTTGGCAATATGGGGAAAACTCACTTTACTTATGGCCAATTTACATGTTCATACACTTGTGCCATTTTGAACTCAGCTTGCATTCCTTGATTACAGGTCCTATATCCCATTTGCACTCAATAATTTAATGCTAACCCATTGTGCCAAGACCTTATTTTATGTGTTCAAGCATTGTATGCAAAATTAAGCCATAAGTAGAAAAAGCAAATTATCCATTTTAGAAAAGTTGAACTTTATGTCAAATGCAAATCCAAGAAGCATATGCACAATCTTTTGAGCTGGTATTTTGTACACAAATCACTCTAACCAAGACTAATGTATGCAGCATAGATTGGGGGCCTGAACAAGCTAGAAACACCAAGTTGATTTTCTTGCTTAAAGTTGAAGTAACCTTGCATAACAACTACCAACTCTCATTCCTGTCAAGAGGAGCTGAAGCAAAGATTGTGAACACTTTCAAAACACCAACCCTGACCTGAAACACAAGCCAACCACTTCCAATACCTTCTCAAACACAGAATCACCATAAAACTGCAAAAACAGGGCATAAGCTGCAGTTGGACTTCCATAGTTCATTCCACTTGTGCATTCTTGCTAAGACTTGTTCAAACACATCCCACACCATCCCTTGAAACTGTTCCAAGCCCTAAACACGACCTGTAACACCCCTAGCTAACATCACCATTTCCATATTTTCTGTTTTGCAGTTGAAGTGCCATAACACGATTCACTTGGTTTTGAAGCAAACTAAAGGTTGGAATAGCATCCTGGGACATCAAGGAAGCTATAAAAATCATTACCTTGCCTTGTAAGCATCTCCATTGTTGCACACGTTTCCAATTGAACAGGTAAGTTCATGAACTCTTATCTCTCTATCCAGGCATAGTTAGGTTTAGATTTGTGAAGAAATTATGTCACATTCATAGCCCTGAACATGCCCATATCATTAGTTTTCATTTATGTTATGTGTGCTTAGAGAATTTTAAGTCTGAACATTGAATAAAAACTAGGTCAGGAATTGGGGGAGAAGAAATTCTCTCTCATTTCTGAGAGTTAAGATGAGTTCTTTATATGTCCAGAATTGTGGTTTGATGCTCTTCATTTCTTGTGTTGTGAGTTTGTGCTAAAAGTCCAAGAATCCAGATGTTTGAATCAGTGTAGGAGGCGCGCGTTTTTTGACAAATTTCTGGCCAGAGGTTGAAGAAGGTCCTTTGGGCTGGGCTTGTTTTATTTCTCTTATTTGCACCACATTTTCACTTTTGAACCCCCTTGGCCCGTTGTGCTTATTTGAAACATTTTCTTGACTTTTCTTGTTATTTTTGACTTATTTATTTTTTCTCATAATATTAAAAATATAAAAAATATTTTTCAAACCAATTTTGTATTTATTAGGCATTTATTTGTTTAAATTGATATTTGTACATATAAATAATACACAAATACTCTTTTATTTAAAATACTAAAATAATAAATACTTTTTATTTTCTGACTTTTGTTTTATTTTATCTTTAAAAAAACTTTTATAAAAAATACATTTTTTTTGTAAATATTAAATATTATTATTTTTATACATATATCTAGTATTTAGTAAATATTATAAATATTTAGGTATTTATTAATACATTTAGGTTAAAAACACTATAAAATAATACATTTTATTTTTTACTAATATTTAACTTAAAAATTACTTTTTTTTCATATATTTTCTTTTTATTTATTTTTTGTACATAATTAATAAATATTACATATATTATATAATAAATACTTTTATTTATAAAATAAGGGTTTTACCCTATATCCATAAAAATACCAAAAATACATTAATTTTTATTTTTATTTATTTGATATATGATAAACATCTTTTTACATACATATGAAAAACTTTTTTTTTGCATTTTGCATATTTATCTTATTTTTATTTTTGAATATTGTGTAAATAAATACCTTGCAAAATTCCAAGTTTGATGTAATAGTCTAGGGTTTTAATTCTTGTCAAAATACCCCCATTTGAACATTTGTACCCCCCTTCCCATATATTGTGTTGTAATAACTTAGGAACTTTATTTTTTCGCACTTTAAAGCTTTCTAATTATGCCATGTTAGAATTAGGGTTTGTATGCAAATCAATTAACCAAAAATAGTTTGACCTAAATTCAAGATAAACAAGCATGAAAACGGACAACACCAATCACACTTGCACCCCTAGGGTATTCCACTTGTTGCCTTCAATAATGGGCCATATTGCATGTTAGGTCTCTTTGGGCAAAACAAAACAATTCAAATGATCGTAGTCCCTCGATGACGCTTTCGAAAGTTATCTAAAAAATGATCAAGTCCCTCAAAGGAAAAATTGCCCAAAGATACTTGGCACCATTGCAATTATGGTCTAAACGATGACCCGCGCCCGTCCCGTTCACATCCTAACACAAGATTGTCCACCAAATACAATGGTGGAACAAAATTATTAAAAAGGTTAAAACATAGCAAAGATCTTTGAGAAATTTAGGGTAGATAGCTCTTGATTACTTGCCAACTTGAAAAATAAAACACTTGCCTATTTTTCAAACCACACATCACTACACTTTCAAAACAACTTTCAAAAAACATTGAAAACCTTTTCAAAAGACATACACCTTTGTATACATCCCAACATGGATCATTACAAAGGTTGCCACCACATTGGCCTCTTTTCAAAACATTTTCAAAACACACACACAAAGCACCATTTCAAACAATTGAAAATTAAGGTAAGTTGATCTAAGCAAGTAACTAAGAGCCCATGGATAACCATGGATAGAAAGGGTGCTAATACCTTCCCTTTCTATAATCTACTCCCTGAACCCAAGAAAACATCTCAAAGGTTTTTGCTGTGCTTTTTAACCTTTCCTTAGGATAAAATAAAAAGTCGATGGCGACTCTTGCTCAACCGAAACATTTGCGAAAACAAACGCAAAGCCTCAAGTCAGTTCTCCCACCGTATCTCACCGTCGTACTTAGAAAACACTGGTACCTTAAACTTTGGTGGAATAACAATCCCAGACACAAAACCCATCTCTTCAAAGTCCAGCCCGGGAACTTTCTGAATCTCCACTGCACTTAGACGTTCTTCCAGATGTTTGTATTTGTCGTCAGCCGGAGGATACTGCTCTTCAGAGTAATCATCATCTTCTTCCTCTTCAGATTCTGATGGGAATTCACTTTCTTGTTTTCCCCTTCTTGATTATCCTTTTCACCTGATGATGTCACGAAGTCTATGGTTCGTCTGGCTGGCCCTGGGAATCTTCTTCCTAGATTCAAAACACCGGTTGATTTCTTTGCTTTCTTCTTCTTTTCTTTGATCATCAAAGTTTTCAAATCCTCTTGTCCTTTTGCCAAAGTTAAGAACTTTTGTTGAAACTGAGCATTCTGCGCCTGGAGATCTTTTACTGTCTGCTCAAGATCCATCTTACTGAAATCAACAGTAGAAAGATAAGGAGACATGTGGTAAGAAACCTGCTTCTGTTATGATGAATGGAGATGCATATGCAATGATTTCAAGGAAATTAGAGATTTAAATTTTCTTTAGACAAAAAAGGAACACAGGTCATATTAATAAATCAAAGTTTGAGTACATCATGCCTCTGTGGGCTTTCAAAGAAAATACAAAAACTCTAAGATAAAAAGGTTGAACGCATCCTCTTTGGTGCGATGTAGGCGTTCGGACTCCGCTCCTCATGAAGCTTCTTGGTGAGTTCCAGAACCTTCTTCTTGCTGGCGTAGAATTGGGCCTCGAAGGTGTCTCGCTCCCCCTTAAGTTATATACAATCCCTTTGCAAGTCTTCGAGAGAGGTGGACATGTCAGGATGCAGGATAGTGTATGGGACATCTCCTTCCACAAAAGGCTTTATGATAACTGGGAGAATAGAGGGGTAAGGTATCATAAGACTTTGAGCACGAGCTCGTACCTATTTGAGATAAGGCTCAAGAGCGATGGAATTCTTATGCCCCAACGTCTTACTATCTACCTTGTTCAACATCCTCCAAGCTTGGATAAACCTCTGGCGGTGACCTTGATCGTCATTCTCATAGTCAAATACCAACCCTTGAATAAGCATCTCATGTGGACCATCCCTTCGGGCATAACCAAATTGTCTTAAGGCTAAGCAGGGGTTGTAGGTGATACCTCCTCTAATTCCAAGTAAGGAGACATTATGGAATTCTCCACAATGGTCGACGATAGTAACACTCTCCACAGATCAGGAACACCAATGAATATCTGAATGTTTGAGCGTCATCAACCTATGTGACCACCTTGAACCTTGCTCATTCTTCAATACAAATTGGGGAAGATGCGAAATAAACCATCTTGCTAAGAGAGGAGTACAACACATAAGGATACCTTTTTTCCTCATAGTGCGAGTGTGACAAGAATGTAGGATGTCTCCTAATAAAGTAGGCACTAGGTTACGAGACATGAAGATTTTGACGGCGTTCACATCTATGAGTTGGTCAGGATTTGGAAACAAAAACATCCCATAGATGAGGAGTGCTACAATTTCCTCAAAAGCTTGCAAGTCCAAGGAGTTCCAACAGTTTTGAGATTTCTCAAACAAGAACTTGGCTAAGAAACCTTTGACACCACTCCCTGTTTCCCAATTAGTTGTGACATCAGATGGTTGCAAGTGTAGGGCTTAAGCAATCTCTTCTGGTTTTGGATCTCTTTTTGTATCGTTGAAAGGTAGTTGATCAAAGAACTGGAATAGCACCTTCATCATGTCCTCATCAGTGCTGGAGGTAACCAAGTTTAGGAGGCGACCATGTCTTTCGGTAAATGGAGATTTCTCAGGAACCCTTGATGCTAACTCTTTAAGTTGTTGAGGGATCCTTACAAGTTTGACTTGAATGGTTTTCCTACGAATAGAATCCATGTCCTATAAAATAGAACAAAGATAAATCCCAAAATCCTTGAAATGGTTAGTGAGTATGAGTATGATGTTATGATGTTTATGATGTTATGTACAAGTAGATATATACAAACAAAATAAACAAGTCCTTAGGTTTAGGCTTGCATGGAGTCTCATAGGTAAGTACCCTCTTGAAGTTTAGTTGGCTCAAACTTGTCCTAGCAATAGTAATCGGGTTCTAAGGAAGCTAAATATCACTGGTTTGTTTTCTCGGGCATTGTTTCAGTGCAAGCCTCTTTAATAGCGACCGAAATATCCCAAAAAACAAAACCTCAATGAGTGTAGTATCGAGTATCTACCGACTTCAGACTGCACCAAAGTCGATCATCTCACTACGTCCTAATGGCCAAGTTGGTTAAGTAAAGATTCTAGAAGTTAGTTAGTTCTTCATGACATCACTCAGTGGCACCATATTCTCCTTGACTACTCAAGGGCTACCGATACCCACAAATATGTCACACTAACGTAGCTATTGCTTAGACCATGTCGGTATACCCTGCACAGTTTCCATAATGTATTGCTACTTACCTATAAGGTATCCCAAATCCGGGTATAGGATTCAAGCCCAAACAACGAACCAAAATGTAAAGCATACAAGTCAATCAATGAAAGAAAATAAATGTGATCTAGCCCTAAGGTAACCCCACTTTTAAAATTTTCCCCAACAGAGTCGCTAATTCTGTAACGCGGTGGGAGAACTAACTTGGTCGTTTTGCATTTGATCGCAAATGTTGCAGTTAGAAAGAGTCGCCATCGACTTTTCTTTTATCCAAAAGGAAAGGCTGAAAAGAACAGGAAAGACCTTTGAGATGTTTTCTTGAGTTCGAGGGTAGATTATGAAAAGGGAAGGTATTAGCACCCTTTTCATCCATGGTTTTCCATGGGCTCTTAGTTACTTTCTAGGTCACTTGCTTTTGTTTGAAAATGTGCTTTGTATGGTTTTTTAAAAGTATTTTGAAAAGGCGCCATTGTTTAGGGAAACTTTGTAATGATTCTCGTTCGTAAGAATGTATACAAAGTGTTGATCCTTTGAAAATGTTTTCAAGTTTGAAAGATGTTTTTGAAAGTGTTGGTGTTTGTTTTGAAAATAGCAAGGATGTTTTTAGTTTGAAATTGAGCAAGCAACTAGGAACAATCTACCTACTCAAAAGTCTTTCATGTTTATTTCCTCTTTCATTTACCATTGTTATCTTATCATTGATTTGGTAAGTAACCATATCTTTGGATGTAAAAGGGATGGGCAAGGGTCATTGTATAGCCATGATTATAAGTTTTGTAAGATATCTTAGCATTTTCTTTAAGGACTAAGATCATTTTTGAAAGGAAATTTTGATAGCGTCTTCGAGGGACTATGATCTTGTATTATTTGATTGTTTTTGCTAAGATACCTCATATGCATAATATGGCCATTTTATAAGGCAACAAAGTGGATTTACCCTAAGGGTGCAAGTGTGTAGTGTGTTGGTTTACATGCTTGATTTGTCTTTGAATTAGGGTTTTCTAAGCATTGGTTTTATCTTTCCATACAAACCCTAATTACTAGCATTTGTATATAAAACATTAAATTGTGGAAAATAAAAATACTAAGCTATTACATCATTTAGGGGGAGGGGATATACAAATTACAAATGGGGAATTGCAAAGAAATTAAATCTAAATAATTATTACAACCATATTGAGTATTGTACAAAAATGAATAAATAAAAATGCAAGAATGTAAATGTAAAAAGAAATGTGATTTTTGTTTGGTTTTCATGAAAAGGTTTTTTTGACCTAGTTAACTAAAATAAAATAATTAACTAAAAATTAAATTAAGATTAAGTTAATAAAAGAAATTAATTTATTAAAGAAAACAAGATTTTAGGTTTTTTGTGAATTTAATTAAACTAGTAAATAAAATAAAAGTCCTAAGTTCTATATTGATTTTAGTTTACAAGAAAAATAATATATTAATAATTAAGACTAACTATCTAAGTATTTAAAAGAAGGAAATTAATTTATTAAAGGAAATGTTTTTTTTTGTTCTTTTAGTTTTATGAGGAAAAATAAACTAAATAAATATAAATAATAAAATATGAATATTTTTGGATTTTTTTTATTAATAATAATAATAATAATAATATTAATAATAATAATAAAAGATGAAAATAAAATAAAAATATAAAATTAAATTCAGGGGGGTTAGAAAGTGAAACAGTGAATATGAAATATGTAAAAATGTTAGGCTCAACAAAGGGGAGCCCAGCGCTGCAAAAAATAAAACAAAACTGTAAAAATATGAAAAAAGAAAAAGATAGTGCGTTGGGTGTTGAATCCACCCCCTCTTGATTACCAGCGCACTGGGGTGGCTATACTTCCGTTAAGTTAACTGAAATGATATATACATAATACAAAACAAGTCCTGAATATGGAACTTCATCTTCAACCTCCAGCCAGATCATTTGTAACTTCACCATTTCTCAATAAAAATGAAATATGCAAACATGAAAATTGCTCCATTTTACCATACGAATCCAACCATATAAATATCATAAGCTATAAATCAAATATGAATGAGAAATTTTGAAAGTACCAAATTCTGACCTAATTATTTTCAGAGGTTCAATCCTAAAATTCTCCTAGCTCAATCAATATAAATAAAATCTATGGAAATGTACAGCTTCAGGGCAATGATGTCTACATTTTATCTTCACAAATGCAAGCTTAACAATGCCTAAATGAGAAGATAGAAGTTCAAGAAATATACCTCAAAACTGGAAATCTTGAAATGAGTTTGAGCTACTTTCAAGGAGTTGTGATGATCAGGTTAGCTTCCTCAAGTTCCCAGGAAGCTAATGCAATTCTTAGCTTGAGTTGAGAGTGGCTGGAATGGCTTGGAGAAGTCAATGTCCAGTGCTTTGTTTTTGGTTATGGAGGATGATGGAAATGGAGTTACAGTCGTGTAACATGGACAAGGATGAGTTGTATTTGATTTAAGTAAGCTTTAGGAACTAAAAGGACAAAGAAAGCACGAGGGAAATATGAGTTACAAGTCCAAGGTCAGAAACTGTGCAACAATGGAGTTTTTGGGTAATTTCTGATTTTAGAGAGTTTGGGAGTGTTTCAGGGTGCTTCAGCTCGTGTCTTAGGTTGCATAATAGTGTTTTGATATATAGGAAAAGGTTTGGAGACTTGAGATGGTTAGAAGTACAAGATCACATGTTTTGGCTTCTTGCCTTGTTTTTGAAGTAAGGTTGACAAACATGGTTTCAATGCATAGTACAAGCATAGTCTGAGTGGTTACCAACTTTAGACATGCTTATCTGACTTTGTAGAGGAAGATTGTGCATAAGGAACAAGTGCAAAGCTCAATTCATGTTGACTTTGCATAAAGCTTGCTTTATGTAAATGGCAATGGTGCCTTTGTGCCATTAATGGAAACTTATCTTGGATAAAGCTTGAATAAAATGGATAATAGCTCAAAAGAAAGTGTAATATTCTGATTAGGGAGAGATTTTGAGGTTTAGAGGCCTGAAAAGAAAGATTGTGCAGCATAGGCTTGAGAATTGAATTCTTGTTCATCACAAAAATGACCTATAATTCCAATTTGAAACCCTAACTTCGTCTCTTCGATTCTCCTTGCTCAAGAATGAACTCAAGGAGTTCTTGGACATTTTAGAAAGCTTGTAATGTGCTCTATAATCCATATTTGAATCAAATTTTCAAAATACAAGTGGAACTATGTGAAACTTGGCCAAGAAGTTAGGTCAAAATCCTGACCAAGAATGCTCAAAATTTCACTAAGTCTTTTAGTTTCATGACCATGACTTCATGGATTAATAACTTGAGATCCAAGCATTTCTAGGAGAAGTTGTGTAAAAGCAATGTTTTATATCTCATGGAGATCTACAACTTTCATGTTGAAAGTTTCTTTTGAATCATCTTGCATCATGAGGAAAAATTGGCTCAAATTTGTGGGAAAAAAATGAAGTTTTCAACACTTAGAAAAATTTAAAAGTTTGGAAACTTTGACTTTTCAAAATGAAATCTTGACTTTTTAATTTCTTGATGAACAAGTTTCATATTTTGACATGTTTTAATGAATTGTGATATTTGACACTTGATTTTGACCAAAAAGTCAAAGTTTGACTTTTCAGTGTACAGTTGACTTTTGATCAGTTGACTGAAAATCAACTATCAATCAAATGACCTTGAGCAATGTTTTGAGTCATGCCATTAGGTAAAAGTGATGAAATTGAACTCTTGAGATCATTCCTCAAACTAATTAACCATTTGCTAGGTCAAAAATCAGAAATTGCCCTTTCTCAGTCAAAACCCTAATTTTGACCATTTTTCCCTTTTGATAATCTGATCAAATTTCTTGAGGAATTATGGGCCAAACTTTATAAAATAACATATATGAGTTCACAATGTTGATATGGATCAGAAATTATAAAGTTTGACTGTAAATTGACCATAATTGACTTTTTTCCAAATACAGTTGATTTTTAGGTCAGTTGCTCAATTGACTGAGTGAAAATGTGATCCAAGACTTGAAACTTGACATGAGAAATATTGGGGGTCCATAATGATCCATGAAAGTCATATGAGACATTAAAAGTTCAATTATCCTTTTGTAATCTCAAACCTTAATTTCAGTCATCAGTGCTTAAGGAGGTGTCTTGAGCTGATCAACCCTTGTGCAGTCTTGAACCAAAGGAGATCTTGTGAGAAAAATACTTGATAAATGAGAGGTAAAATTTTGGGGTACAACACCACCGAATTTTATTTTATCCAATAAAGGAAAGGGTGAAAAGAACAGGAAATACCTTTGTGATTTTTTTCCTAAGTTCGGGGGGTAGGTTATGAAAAGGGAAGGTGTTAGCACCCTTTTCATCCATAGTTATCTACGGGCTCTTAGTTGCTTGCTAGATAACTTGATTTTGTTTGAAAATATGCTTTATGATGTGGGTTTAAAAATATTTTGAAAATGTCTTTGTAATGATTCTCGTTTCTATAAGAATGCATACAAAGTGTTGGTTTTGAAAATAGTTCAAAGAGCTTTGTCTTTTAAAAAATTATTCAATTGAAAGTGTTGGTGTGGAAAAATGTTTTTATTGTGAGAAAGAGAGAAACTATTAGCATCCTACCAACTCAAAAGGTCTATGTTCTTTTCCTCCTCCTTTAGATGTTGATATCTTACCATTGATTGATAATAAGCCTCATCGTTGGATGTGAAGGGACGGACGTGGGTCAATTGTTTAGTCATAGAAGGAAACCTATGAAACATTTTAGAAATTTCGTTAGAGACTAGATCATTTACAGAAGGCAACATCGAGGGACATCGAGGGACTATGAACTTTTATCGAGGGTCTTTGCTAAAAGGCCCATATTCGAGGGACATGACTAATTTCTGAGGCAACAAATGGGATTACCCTAGAGGTGCATGTGTACAAAGTGTGTTTGATTGCATGCATTTTTGTCTTTGATTAGGGTGGTCTACTTGTTGGTTTTATCTTGCCATACATCCTAATTACTAACATTTGTATAAAGCAATAAAAATGAATAAAATAAATATCCTACACTATTACAACCATATTGAATAGTAATAAAATATAAGGAAAAACATAAATAACATAAAAAGAGAGAGAAAAAGTAATTCCTTCGATCCAGGAAGTAGGCTGCTTCGATTCACCTTTCTTTGACTCCTTTTGATTGGGGCTGAGAATCAGTGTGAGCAACTTTCAATTTCGTACTTTTTTTCTACTCCTTTCGATTGGCCTGGAAATCAGTGTGAGTGTACACTCCTTGTTTCAAACTCCTTGCTGCCTCATTTGATTGCAGGAATGCAAGGCTCCCAAGTTGAGATTCAAAAGGCTCCAATGTTTAGCCAATTAAAGGACACATAAAACCTGTCTAAACTTGAAAATAAAACTAACAAGTGCAACTTTTGAAAGCTACAAGCTAGGGGTTAGCACAAGATCATTGGGCACTAAAATCTAAAGTCTAACTAGTCAGGGTTGAGATTTTCAACATACATGTAGTGAGGATCGAAAGTTAAGTCATGGTCAACTTCCTAGATGGGATATCTACATTTTCCTTTTATTTATATGTACAAATGATATTTAAATGAACAAGTCCCAAGTTTGAGGGGAAAACTTACCTCTTGAAGTGCTTAATCGAAGGAGCTGCAAGTGACTTCCTTGGTGGTTACTGGAACTTCGTTAGAATCATCCTGAAGCTAGTTCAGTTACTGCTTTGTTTGGGCAGTCACTGAATCTAAAGAGGGTATGTGATAGTGGTGAGTGAATCAAAGGTTATTCTATAACAGTCTAGGGGGTGAATCAAAAGACTATTATGTTGTAGTTGAGGAATTATTCGAAGGTTTGTTATCTGGAAGTTTGAGGGGTGAGTCAAAAGGTTCACTTAGTGTATGAAGGAATCTGAGTTTTTTTGAGTTGGAGTGTTTAGGAATGTTTGAGAATGTTTGATAGTGTTTGAGAGTTTTGAGAAATCAATAATTTTCTCACAACAAGAGCTTTTTGAGACCATCAGGGGCCCATAAGATGTGTGGTGGAGTGTGATACGATGGCCAGAACCGGGACTGTTTTTTAGGATTTGCTCATTTGCATTTTGCGTTTGTGTTTGCAAAATGTCGCGGTAAGCAAGAGTCGCCACCGACTTTTATTTTATCCAACAAGGAAAGGAAAAAAGCACAGAAAAATTCCTTTTTTGAGATTTTTTTGAGTACGGGGTGTAGATTATTGAAAGGGAAGGTATTAGCACCCTTTCTATCCGTAGTTATCTACGGGCTCTTAGGTACTTGCTCATCATTTTCGAAATTGCTTCTTTGTGTTTGTGTGATTTGAAAAGTTTTTTTTTTATTTTGCTTCGATTTAACCCTTGCTTCTGTCTTCAAGAGTGTTACGAAGTGTTTTTTTGAAAACTTTATTTTAAAAGAGGGGTGTAAGTGTGAAAAAGTTTGTTTGGATTGAGCAAGTACTTAAGAACTAATCTACCTACTCGAAAAAAGAATTGTTCTATTATCGTTTCCTTTAGACAGTGCTATCCCACTATTAGTGAGTAGGTAGCACGGTCGTTGGAGTTTTGAGGGTCAATTCGAAAGGGACGTACAGTTACTAAAGCAATGTTAGGACTTCTTAGTAGTAACCCTCGTGTCTTAGATCAATTATTCGAGGAAACCATTCCGAGGCAACTTTGATCTTTGGATAAAAGGACGGCCACTAAAGCATCTTATACTCAATGATCGTTTACTGAAGGCAACCAAGTGGGAGTGTACCCTAGGAGTGCGCATGTGCGAGTGATTCAATTCCAGATTATTTATCTTTGCACATTTTAGGGTTGTCTAACTGTTTTAAAGTTTTACATACATTCTTGTCATGCATCCTAATATCATATATCTAACAGTTAATAGTTTGCGGAAATTAAAGTGCGGAAATTAATGCTAAGCTATTACAAGGCTTCAGGTATTTACATATCCAAAAACAAACCCTTAAAAAATAAAGCGATAAATGAAAATAAAAAGTCCTAATTAACTATTACAACTTGTGAGCAATTACATCAATATGGTAAAAAGTAAAACAATAAAGCGCGCGCGATGAAATTTAAATCGGGAGAGAACTAGGGTTTTGACCCTTCTAACCTAACTAAAAGAAAAATTGTTTTTTTGTTGTTTTTATAAAAAGGATTAGGTTTTAAAATTAAATAAAAAATTAATTAGCTAATTAAATTAGTTAATGAAAATAAATAAATGGCCTATTTTTCGGTTTTTTGGTTATTTTAAGAAAAATAAAATATAATTAAATTTAGACAAAACCCTAATTTCCTACTTATTTTTAATTATTTACAAAAGGAAATTAAAGTTTACCTAAAATTAAAATCTAATTAAATTAATTAATTTATTGACAAAAAATAAACCTAAGTCTAATTGGGTGAAAATTATTTTTATGTGATTTTTTTATAAAAGAAAAATTAATTTGGTGTTAGTAAATAATATAAATAAATTAAATAAAACAAAATGTAAAAAGCAAATAGAAAGAGTTATTGGGCCTGAGAAAAAGATTTTACGGGTGCAAACAGCAGCTACTGGGCCCAAAACCAATTTGTCCACGTTGACTTTCTGGATCTAGTGCGTTGCATTGACTGAGGCATACCATGGTCACCACATCATGGCCATCAGATATGGCTTCTTGAACACCTGGATGGTTGGATCTTGAGGGAGCATGGCGCTCCTTGGCTTTGTATGCACGCTGAATCATGAAAATACAAATTATATGCAATAATGTGGGACCTGGGATTCGAACTCAGGCCCCAAGGCACTTTCCAACGCTTGGCAACCAACTGAGCTAGCTATTCTGTTTGTACATTAAATATCAATAATAGATAATATGCAAAATAAAGGGAGTTAGTGGAAAATAATGAAAACGTGTGCCAGAATTTAAATGATCCAATGGAAAGGTGCCACGTAGGTCATCCCTAACCTTGCTCCATTGGTAAAAGTCCCAGACTTTTACCTACAAACGTTTGTCCGTCACTACAAACCTGCGTATTCTCAAAATCAATTATAAGCAATATAAAATCAAAAATAAATCCATGGATAGCTTCGTCTGGACCTGCTGAGCACAATGGTTCTCCTTTCATGACCCAATTTTACCTAGATTCAGAAACCCCAAAGTGAGCTTATAAACCCTAATAATGGTGGAATCTCATACAGGCCATGAAAACATAATTGAATATTACAGAAAGCTTGCAAATATGATGGTGAACAATAATATACAATTATTTTATGCTATAAGTATCATAATGAAGCAATTCAAATTCAAGAAAAAGGGAATGTCGTTGCTGACTTACAGCGAGTTACAAGGCCTGAAAATGCTTGTTCTTGATTGGTTTCGCTTTCCTACACTCCCAGGAAGTGATTGGGATGGTCAGGAAGGTCTGTAATTGCTTGCAACTAGGAATTCGATTCAACACTTTTTCTTGTTTTTTTCCAGTTTGGTTCTGGTTACTGCTCCTCCTTCTAGCCTTGTTCTAGGTCTGCATACGTTCTTTATGTACTGAGGAATGAATTGGGGTTGTCAATGTGATCACAATATTCCTCCATCATTTCTTTTGATTTTGATTTGATACACTTGAATATCATTCCAAAAATAGCCTAAAACCAATCTTTTTGTGCACTCCAAGCCTTTACACGAATTCAATCTCATGCTAGTTGGAATTTAAGACCTGAAACATGTATCAAATCTTGAGATTTCAATATTTTGGATTTTCTATGATTTGTTTTGATTAAAATTGATTTAATTCAAAATAATAAATCAAAATAAATAAGAAAAATAAGATAATGACAAGTGGAAAGGGCTAGGGCTCGTGGACCATGTTTCCAACTCAAAACAAATGCAAAAGATTGGGCCCATTTGGCAAAAATTGCATTTTTAGGCATAGTTGACTTTTGACAATTTTGCAAAAAGGGTCAACTTCACCAATGCATAACTTCCTCAATTTTAACCCTTTGAAGGTGTTCTTGGACTTTTTAGAAATCTTGAGATGTCCTCTAAGAAAAAACATTTGTTTCATCTCAATTTGATATTCCATGCTCATGTATGAAGCTTTGACAAAAAAGGTGTTTTTGTTGACTTTTCAAAATGACCTATAATGTCCAAATTCATAACTTCTTGTGAGTGCATATTTTGAACTTGGGAGATGAAGATGGATTGTATAGAATGGCATCCTCTTCAAGATGAGCTTTGGATGAGTCATTTCTCATAAAGTATGAAAACGTTATGCTTGGTCAAAGTTGAGTTGACTTTTCCTACAAAATCCTAATTTAGCAACTTTTGGTTCTTGATAAATTATGAGCAATCCTTGATGAATAATGATTAACCCTTGATAAAATGATGAAATATACTTCAAAATGAGGATGTTGGCCAAAAATATTGAAGTTTGACTGTATGTAGGCCACAATTGACTTTTGCCCTAGCATAGTCGATTTTCAAGCCTTTGAGCAATTGACTGAGCAAACTTTCTCTGCAAGGCTTGAAACTTGACATGGATGATCTTAAGAACATATTAGGACAATGATGAGAATCTGGGATCCCTTGGGCTCAAGTATCTTGATGCAACATGAAACCCTAATTTGAGGTAGACTGCCTTAGGAGGGAGCTTGTCTGGTCAACTCTTGAACTTCCTTGAGCAACTTGGGGATCTTTCTTGAAATGTTTTGAGAAATATGGGAGGGAAAATTTTGGGGTACAACAGCTTCCCATGTTCAATCTTCTTAAACCTGAGGATGTAGATTGGCTTGCATGCCTTTCGTGATCCGAAGGTGGAAGAGGATTGAACACTAGAGTGCCCAGAAATTTGCACTCGCATGAAGTGGTACTTGTCTTGTGATGTCGGGAATGGGCTTACAGATGCCATTTGGAAATAGATGACAGAAGATGGGCTTAAAGATGCCATCCGAAGGAGTGTCGATCGCATAAGAGATTCCTTAGTGAGAGTCTGTATACCTGTTGTTGAGGAAGATTCTGTCGGGGAATGCTGATCTCTGTCTTGAGAGAAATAGAATTTTAGGAGCTTCAGTCATCCGTTATTCTACTGGGAAATCATCTCTGTTTTGAGAAAGGTTGAATTTTAGGAGCTTCGGTCGTCCGTTATTCTACTGAGGAATCATCTTTGTTGAAGAGGTGAGAATAAACTACTATCTGGTTGTAATCCAAGCTTCATGGTGATAAGGATGACTACTATTTGGTCATAATCCAGGCTTTACAGTGACTTACTGGGAAGATGAGATTATACTTGCTATCCGGTCGTAATCCAGGCTTTGCAATTTCTCGATCCTTATCTGGTCGTAATCCAGGCTTCAGAAGGAATTAAGTTGTTATCCGGACACCTCCGGGCTTCAACTTGAATTTAAGGCACACTAATATCCGGTCGACTCCGGGCTTCTTAGTAATTGTCCAGTTAAATTGCTATTTGGTCAAAATCCAAGCTTCACAGTGTCTTGTACCGCTATCTGGTTATAATCCAGGCTTCACGATGTGTTATACCATTATCTGGTCGAATCCAGGCTTCATGGTGTTCTGTACTGCTATCTGGTCGTAATCTAGGCTTCACAATACCTTACTTCTTATCTGGTCGAAATCTAATCTTCAGAAGAAAAATCAAGTGGTTATCCGGTCGCATCCGGGCTTCCCTTTGACTGTTGGGCCTACTAATATTCGGTCAGATCCGGGCTTCATAGTAATTGGCCGGGTAAACTGCTATTTGGTTTAAATCCAAGCTTCACAGTGTCCCTCACTGTTATCTGGTCGAAATCCAGGCTTTACAGTGTTCCTTATCGCTATTTGGTCGTAATCCAGGTTTCACGATATAATATACCATTATCTGGTCGAATCCATGCTTCATGGTCTTGTATTGCTATCTGGTCGAAATCCAGGCTTCACAATACCTTACTTCCTATCTGGTCGAAATCCTCGATTCAGAAGAAAATCAAGTGGTTATCCGGTCGCCTCTGGGCTTCCCTTTGATTTTGGGGCCTACTAATATCCGGTCGAATCTGGGCTTCATAGTAATTGGCCGGGTAAACTGCTATTTGGTCGAAATCCAAGCTTCATAGTGTCCATCACTGTTATCTAGTGGAAATCCAGGCTTCACAGTCTTCCTTATCGCTATCTGGTCGTAATCCAGGCTTCACGATATAATATACCATTATCTGGTCGAATCCAGGCTTCATGGAGTTCGGAGAAATCAAGATACTATCCAGTCGAACCCGGGCTTCATAACTTGTATTAAAGATATACCACTATCTGGTCGTAATCCAGGCTTCGCGGTGTCTTTGGTTGCTATCTGGTCGTAATCCAGGCTTCATAGAAACTTGTATTGCTATCTGGTCGTAATCCAGGCTTCACAATATCTTGCTGAGCTATTATCCGGTCGTGATCCGGGCTTCACGGCTTGTGTTTATGATATACCACTATCTTGTCGAATCCAGGCTTCATGGTACCTCGCACTGCTATCTGGTCGTAATCCAGGCTTCATAGTAACCTGCCGAGCTATTATCCGGTCGTAATCCGGGCTTCACGGCTTGCTAGGGATTAAACTATTATCCGATCGAACCCGGGCTTCATAGCTTGATGATAAACCACTATCTGGTTGGATCCAGGCTTCTTCGTGTTTGGTACTGTTATCCGGCCGTTCTCCGGGCTTCACAATATGCTGTAGAAATCAAGATACTATTCGGTCGGATCCGGGCTTCATAGCTTGAAGATAAACCACTATCTGGTCGAATCCAGGCTTCGCGGTGTTTGATACTATTATCTGTTCGTTCTCCGGGCTTCATAATATGATGTAGAAATCAAGATATTATCCGGTTGAATCCGGGCTTCATAACTTGAACTTAGTGAGAATTTGATTGTATCTTTCCTGAAAGGTAAAGGTTAGTCGTATGTAATGCATGACATGTATCAAGAAATGACGTTCTAAAAAATAAATGAGATTGTGTTGTATGGTGCGTATATGTATGTCATGATGTATGGATGTGTAATGTTTTTATGATTTTCTCTAGCTGGGGGAAAATAAATCTCGGATTGCTGCTGGAGAATGAAAGAGTTTCGCTCGCTGGGGATAACGGCCGAAGGTGATTGAGATGATAATTCTGCTGGAGAATATATTGGTGAGGGTATGGCCTTGTGGGGAAGAGATACTTTGTTAGAAGATCCGCTGACTTGGAGGAACAACCTCAGCTGTGGATGAATTACCGATGTTGGTGACGATAAACTCTGTCGGGGATAAACTTTTATGTTTTGTGAAAGAAATGAACTCCGCTGGGGATGATCTTCTAGACTCTACTGGGATAATCTTCTAGTGCTGGTGATAGATAAACTCTGCTTGGGGAGAATCTTACCGACTCATTCGCGATTGCGAACCTCTGCTGGGGAGAGCTAACACCACTGTCTTTTGGGTGTCTTTTACTCTGCGGGAGAGTGTATGTTACTGAGACGCATGCTAAGGATATGACAATGACTTCATATCAAGACTTTTCTGCCCCTGTATCTGCTGGAGAAGGTGCCTGGGGAGGCCTTGTGGATCGAGTGTTATCCTAACTTATGAGGCGCTTGGTACCTTTCGATCGAAATGATCAGTCTTCTTCTAGTAGGCAAGTTACAAGATGACGGGACATAGTCGTACGCTTTGATCCCTAATTTTTGCCTGGACCGCCCTTCCGGGTTTTCAGTCCACCGGGATACCCTTTTCTGCCCAAGCCGCCTTTTCAGGTTTTCGGCTTGCCGGGTGTACATCATTTTGTTTTTATCCCTAATTTTTTCCCGAATCTTTTTGATTCGCCGGGATGCCCTTATTTTTTCCTAGGCCAGTCAACCTAGCGGGTCTTTTTTCACGCGTAGTATTTTCTGACTATGCCCACGCTCTCAGGGTGTAGGTAGTTGTCACTGTCGGTAGTGTTGTGTTTCCACGATACCAGGAGATGTTTGTTTGATCGTACAGGATTCTTTGCTGGAATTCATGTCTGATGCCCCAAGTGACTCAGATGGAGATTTGCCCCTGGCTATTTGGCATCTTTGAGAGATTCCTTGAATCTTGACTTGACAACCCCAGATGATGGACAATGATCATGTTGTGCCCCTCGGTTGGAAGTGTTTTTTCCACTTGAGGTGATCCTTTTTATTCAGAATGTTTTTTTGTTCACTAGATATTCATCGTGCGAATTTCTCTGTTGTTGAACAAATAGTCATATGTAAAAAATGTTATTTTAAGAATTCAAAGCTTATGTCTGTCTGGAAATTTTTGAAAATGCATTTTTCAGTAAAACAGGAAATTTTTTTAAAATTGATGCCAACCCAGGATTTACAGCAAGTCCTACAGGAGTTAGGATACCTTTTGTAACAGTATGCTTTCGAGCTAACCCATGCTTCAGCTAGGACTTTTAAGGGTTATAACGTGGCCTGGTTCACGTTTCAAGAAACAAAGGATAAAGGCTCAAATTTCATTTGTACCCACCCGTTCTTCGTGATGTTCTTCGATCTTAAACTCAGCTAATTATGCATTTAGATCCTATTTGAGTCTTTGCTCTGATATTCCAGTGATGGTTCAGATACTGACAGTTTATTTTGAATAGGCAGTCATTTTCCTTTTTTGTTTAGGGTTTGTGGGACCTATTTCTTTTTGATTTTATTATCCCTCTTTTTTCCTGAACTGTTTCTTTTTGTGATTACAGTCAGCGGGATGCCCTAGTTTTTTTCTTAAGTCTCCTTCATAGGTTTTGACTTAATGGGCTTTTATTCTTTGAGAGATAATGACTGCCTGTATTGACGATTATAGGGAACCATCACCGTCTTTTATTTTGGAAGGACGTCTTTGAAGCCATTCATTGTTCACCTGGATTAACTGAGAAAACTACCCTGCCCCAGGTTGTGATTAAGGGTTTTAATTCGCGTGAAAAAGAAAAACTCCTACTTCTTTGGCTCAAAGGGGTTGACTAGGGATTATCTTCCTTATAACTCCACTGTTTAGAATTTGAAACAACGTCTGTACATCGTCAGCGGGGTCTGTTCAAAAGCATATTGTAGATATTTTGATATCATTTTTGTCATCCTCCCTCTAAAGGCTTAGAGTTTTTTAATCGAGAGTTGAACATCACAAAAAGGAAAGCAATTTAAATATAGTGAATACGAATGGATTGATTCAAAACAGACATATGCAATGCATTGATAAAGTAACAGAGTTTGACATGAATAAATATTCGAACAATCAAAAGAAAATTACAAATTGAAAATTCTAATGAACAAAATCCCCTCTTGTCAGAACGTGTCACTTCAAATTATTAGCTTTGGAGGATTGACAGAAACATTCTAATTGACCATCTTGTGTGAATTCCAATGCTCTTTCATCAATCAGGTCATGAATTTTGTACTTCAACTTCCAACAGTCGTCAGTATCATGCCCCGGACTGTTGGAGTGATATGCACACCTCGCATCAGGATTATAGTTAGGTGAAGAAGTCTTGGGATTCAGGTGAGGTCCTATCAATGTCACCAGATTCACCCTCAACAGGTGTTGTAAAGCTTGAGACAACGGCATGTTGAGCTTTGTAAACTGCCCCTTGGGTGTATCTGGCTTATTCTGATTAACCCGTTGTTTTTGGCGAGGTTGTTGTTAGACTCGTGAGATAGTAGCAACTTGGAGAGGTCCATTCTTCACCAAACCAAACACCTGTCTTCTTGGAGGCTGATCAATGACTTGGTCCCCGGCCCCGACTGTTTTCTTCATACTGTTGTATCTGTCTTGATGAAGTTGGTTGATAATGGTTCTCAACTCTTCTTGTTCCCGGGCTAAGCCTTGGATAAGAGCCATCTGCCCTAGCATTTGGGTTCTTATTGCATCTACCTCAGATTGCAGTTGTTCCAGTCATTCGTCCTTATTGTGTTCAGGACTTTTCTTGACCAAGTTCCCAACGAGGAGTGTTTTCAACTCTTCCTGCCCCTTGGATAGGTTTGGGAATATTTCCCTGAACTGAGCTCCTTGAGTTTGAATATCTCTGTTGTCTTGTTGGAGATCCATTGCTGAAATAAACAGCGAGAATATGAGAGACCTACTTTGAAACCTGCTTTGCAATGATATGTATGATATGTATGCAATGTTTTCAAGGATTTCGCGGGGTAAACAAGAAACTGTTAGAATTTGAATTTTGCAGTTTTGATTGAAGAACTTTGTATCGTTGAGAGTCCTTCTACGAGAGTCAAGCTCACCATATTGAGTGGGTCATAGCCACCGACTTAAGTTATCGTGTTTTGATCTCTAGACGACATTGGCTAGAGGAAAATAAATCCCCTTTGCCCCTTGCTAGACTTTTGATTTACCATAACCTGCATCACAACCCCTTGAGATCCTTGAAATGGTTAAGGAAATGTTAAGGCATGATGTTATAATGTGTATGCTATGCGTTTAAGCAAAAATGCAAGGTAATGTAAGTAATTAAATCTGGCAAGAAATCCAAGTTATTGGATAAGGACTGTAAACAAAACCTGCAAGGAACTCATGTTGTCAGATAACAAAAAAAATGTGCAAATAGTTCAAGTTGAAAGCACACAAGTCACACAAACAGCCTTAGGTTTAGGCTTGCATGGGGTCTAGGTATTACCCTCTTGAAGTTCAGTTGGTTTCAACCTGTCCTAATAATAGTAATCGGGTTTTAGAAGTTCTCAATATCACTGACCATCCTCCATCGGTCATGGTTTTAGCTCACGCAATCTTTTCTTGCGGCCGGAACTATCTCGATAGTATGGTCTCAATGAGTGTAGCATCGAGTATCAACCAGTTCCCAGCTCTACACCGAGACCGGCTATCTCACTACTTCCTATGGCCAAGTTGGTCAATTATAGGTTCTAAGGTCAGTTGATGATTAACGACCCATATAGCAGCCCCATAATCTCCTTATTGCTCCAAAAGGGATATCAGTACCAACTAATGAGCCACATAAACGTAGCTATTGCTTCAACCGTATCGATCTACGCCGTACAATTCCCTCACAGTCTATTGCTACTTACTTAAAAGGTGTGCCCCAGATCCAGGTTAGGATCTATAGTAACTCCAATACAAAGCCCACAAAGATGAAACAATCAAATCAAACAATAGAAAACAATATGATGAACTAATCCTAAGGTATACCCCACTTATAAATTCCCCAGCAGAGTCTCCAGTTATGTGATACGGTGGCCAGAACCGGGACTGTTTTTTAGGATTTGCTGGTTTGCATTTTGCGTTTGTGTTTGAAAAATGTCGCGGTAAGCAACAGTCTCCACCGACTTTTATTTTATCCAACAAGGAAAGGAAAAAAGCATAGAAAAATTCCTTTTTCGAGATTTTCTGAGTACGGGGGGTAGATTATAGAAAGGGAAGGTATTAGCACCCTTTTAATCCGTAGTTATCTACGGGCTCTTAGGTACTTTCTCATCATTTTCAAAATTTCTTCTTTGTGTTTGTGTGATTTGAAAAGTTTTTTTTTATTTTGACTTTGATTTAACCCTTTCTTTTGTCTTCAAGAGTGTTACAAAGTGTTTTTTTGAAAACTTTGTTTTAAAAGAGGGGTGTAAGTGTGAAAAAGTTTGTTTGGAGTGAGCAAGTACTTAAGAACTAATCTACCTACTCGAAAAAATAATTGTTCTATGTTCGTTTCCTTTAGACAGTGCTATCCCACTATTAGTGAGTAGGTAGCACCGTCGTTGGAGTTTTGAGGGTCAATTCGAAAGGGACGTACGGTTACTAAAGCAATGTTAGGACGTCTTAGTAGTAACTCTCATGTCTTAGATCAATTATTCGAGGCAACGATTCCGAGGCAACCATTCTGAAGCAACTTTGTTCTTTGGACAACAGGACGACCACTAAAGCATCCTATACTCAATGACCGTTTACCGAAGGCAACCAAGTGGAAGTGTACCTTAGGAGTGCGCACGTGCGAGTGATTCAATTTCAGATTATTTGTCTTTGCACATTTTAGGGTTGTCTAACTGTTTTAAAGTTTTACATACATTCTTGTCATGCATCCTAATATCATACATCTAACAGTTAATAGTTTGCGGAAATTAAAGTGCGGAAATTAAAGCTAAGCTATTACAAGGCTTCGGGTATTTACATAGCCAAAAACAAACCTTTAAAAAATAAAGCGATAAATGAAAATAAAAGGTCCTAATTAACTATTACAACTTGTGAGCAATTACATCAATATGGTAAAAAGTAAAACAATAAAGCGCGCGCGATGAAATTTAAATCGGGAGAGAACTAGGGTTTTGACCCTTCTAACCTAACTAAAAGAGAAATTGTTTTTTTTTTGTTTTTATAAAAAGGATTAGGTTTTAAAATTAAATACAAAAATTAATTAGCTAATTAAATTAATTAATGAAAATAAATAAATGGCCTATTTTTGGGTTTTTTGGTTATTTTAAGAAAAATAAAATATAATTAAATTTAGATAAAACCCTAATTTCCTACTTATTTTTAATTATTTACAAAAAGAAATTAAAGTTTACCTAAAATTTAAATCTAATTAAATTAATTAATTTATTGACAAAAAATAAACCTAAGTCTAATTGGGTGAAAAATATCTTTATGTGATTTTTTGATAAAAGAAAAAATTATTTGGTGTTAGTAAATAAAATAAATAAATTAAATAAAACAAAATGTAAAAAGAAAAGAGAAAGAGTTATTGGGCCTGAGAAAAAGATTTTGGGGGTGCAAATAGCAGCTACTGGGCCCAAAACCAAGTTGTCGACGTTGACTTCCTGGATCTAGTGCGTTGCCTTGACTGAGGCATACCATGGTCACCACATCATGGCCATTAGATCTGGCTTCTTGAACACCTGGATGGTTGAATCTTGAGGGAGCATGGTGCTCCTTGGCTTTGTATGCACGCTGAATCATGAAAAAACAAATTATATGCAATAAAGGGGGACCTAGGATTCGAACCCAGGCCCCAAGGAACTTTCCAACGCTTGGCAACCAACTGAGCTAGCTATTATGTTTTTACATCAAATATCAATAATAGATAATATGCAAAATAAAGGGAGTTAGTGGAAAATAATGAAAACGCGCGCCAGAATTCAAATGATCCAATGGAAAGGTGCCACGCAGGTCATCCCTAACCTTGTTCCGTTGGTAAAAGTCCCAGACTTTTACCTACGGACGTTTGTCTGTCACTACAAACCTGCATATTCTCAAAATCAATTATAAGCAAGATAAATCAAAACTAAAACCATGGATAGCTTCGTCTGGACCTGCTGAGCACAATGGTTCTCCTTTCATGGCCCAATTTTACCTAGATTCAGAAACCCCAAAGCGAGCTTATAAACCATAATAATGGTGGAATCTCATACAGGCCATGAAAACATAATTGAATATTACAGAAAGCTTGCAAATATGATGGTGAACAATAATATACAATTATTTTGTACTATAAGTATCAAAATGAAGCAATTTGAATTCAAGAAAAATAGAATGTCGTGGCTGACTTACAGCGAG
Source organism: Vicia faba (assembly GCA_948472305.1). NCBI lineage: Eukaryota > Viridiplantae > Streptophyta > Magnoliopsida > Fabales > Fabaceae > Vicia > Vicia faba. The sequence goes on along the minus strand of OX451741.1, from coordinate 975,193,398 downwards.
TTACAGGGCCTGGAAATGCTTGTTCTTGATTGGTTTCGCTTGCCTACACTCTCAGGAAGTGATTGGGATGGTCAGGAAGGCCTGTAATTGCTTGTAACTAGGAATTCGATTCAACACTTTTTCTTGTTTTTTTCAAGTTTGGGTCTGGTTGATGCTCCTCCTTCTAGCCTTGTTCTAGGTCTGCATACGTTCTTTATGTACTGAGGAATGAATTAGGGTTGTCAATGTGATCACAATCTTCCTCCATCATTGCTTTTGATTTTGATTTTATACACTTGAATATCATTCCAAAAATAGCCTAAAACCAATCTTTTTGTGCACTCCAAGCCTTTACACGAATTCAATCTCATGCTAGCTGGAATTTAAGACCTGAAACATGTATCAAATCTTGAGATTTCAATATTTTGGATTTTCTATGATTTGTTTTGATTAAAATTGATTTAATTTAAAATCAAAAATCAAAATAATTAAGAAAAATAAGATAATGACAAGTGGCAAGGGCTAGGGCTCGTGGACCATGTTGCCAACTCAAAACAAATGCAAAAGATTGGGCCCATTTGGCAAAAATTGCATTTTTAGGCATAGTTGAGTTTTGATAATTTTGCAAAAAGAGTCAACTTCATCAATTCATAACTTCCTCAATTTTGACTCTTTGAAGGTGTTCTAGGACTTTTTAGAAATATTGAGATGTCCTATAAGCATCCCTTTTTGTATCATCTCAATTTGATATTCCATGCTCATGTATGAAGCTTTGACAAAAAAGGTGTTTTTGTTGACTTTTCAAAATGACCTATAATGTCCAAATTCATAACTTCTTGTGAGTGCATATTTTGAACTTGGGAGATGAATATGGATTGTATATCATGGCATCCTCTTCAAGATGAGCTTTGGATGGGTCATTTCTCATATAGTATGAGAAAGTTATGCTTGGTCAAAGTTGAGTTGACTTTTCTTGCAAAACCCTAATTTAGCAACTTTTGGTTCTTGATGAATCATGAGCAATACTTGATGAATCATGATCAACCCTTGATAAAATTATGAAATATACTTCAAAATGAGGATGTTGACCAAAAATAATGAAGTTTGAATGTATCTAGGCCATAGTTGACTTTTGCCCTAGCACAGTCGATTTTCAGGCCTTTGAGCAATTGACTGAGCAAACTTTCTCTGCAAGGCTTGAAACTTGACATGGATGATCTTGAGAACATATTAGGACAATGATGAGAATTTTGGATCCCTTGGACTCAAGTATCTTGATGCAACATGAAACCCTAATTTGAGGTAGACTGCCTTAGGAGGGAGCTTGTCTGGTCAACCCTTGGACTTCCTTGAGCAACTTGGGGATCTTTCTTGAAATGTTTTGAGAAATATGGGAGGGCAAATTTTGGGGTACGACATGGAGGCTCTTATTTATAGATGATTTTGGCTGATGTTTGGGAGGGAAAACAAAAGAAATTTGAACAAATTGGGTATGATGTTCTTGTAGTCTTCGAGGTGCAGTTTTTATATGCCAATTTGGTGAAAGTATGAGAGCAGCATGGAAGGACTGCTTTATAGCAGTTCTGTAACATTGTGGCCAGTGCAGCAGACTTGTACTTGATACCACTAGCATCTGGACAACTTCTCTTTTGTTTTGACCAACTAGCCTTATCCTTCGGCCAGACTCCTTTTTAGATAACAACGTTTCTTTCAAAGTGTCCTTCTAATGGACCATATGTGTATCTTTTGACAGGGGCCCAAATGGGTGTTCTTCGATTTGAAATATGTATGCATCCTTTTTAAGGGATCACATGCATCACTTGTGTGCATCACTTGCAATCCTTCAGATGGGCCACCAGGGTATGACCTTCGATTGGGACACCCAGATGCGTCATAGTGTAGAGACTATGGGTGTTGAAGGTTTTCAAGAGGGAATCGAAGCTTATATGCCGGAGGTCCCTTGCTTTGTGAGCGCTAGCATGAAGGGAAATTTCTGCCTTGTGAATTTGGCAAACATGCAAGGCCAAAGGCTTATGAGTCGAAAGATAGCTGCAGGAGGCCATTGCCTTATGCCCGCTAGCTTGAAGAAGGTCCTGGCCTTGTGAATTGACGGAAAGCGTAAAGAAGGCACTTGTCTTCTAAATCGAAGAAGGCCAGTAGGCAGCCACCAAACTTCTGAATTGAAGGACGTTAACAGGAGGCTTTTCCCCTTTGAATCGAAAGAGGCTACATGAGGCTTTTCCCCTTTGAATCGAAGGAGGTTACAGGAGGCTTTTTCCATGTGCACTAAAAGCCGGCTTGTAAGGAGTAACTGGTGTAATCGAAGCTTACATGGAGGAGGTCTCTCCTTGTCCAAACGATACTTGTATAAAGATAGGTGTTGCCCTTGTGTATCGAAAGCAAGTTGTTTCAAAAGGAGACTCTGCCCAGTCAGAGCTAGCATGAAGATAGCCAAAGCCTTGTGGATACTAATATGAATCCAGTGAATGCTAGTCATAGGGAAACTCTTTCCTTGTGCATGCTAACATGGTGAGAGCCCATTGCTTTTTAGGATCGAAGCATGCAAGAAAGATGCCATTTCTCAAACAAAGACTGCAGACAAATAGCCATTACTTTTTGAATCAAAGCAAGCATGTCAGGGACCAACGCTCAATTGAAGGATGTATTTAGGAGACTAAATGCCCAATCGAAACTTGCATGCAATTAACCATTGAAATGTGCATCCAGTAAACGTAAGGACAATGGTGCAATCGAAGGATATATGCAACGAATCCAAACGCCCAAACGAGGCTTGCATGCAGGAAGTCCCTACTTGGTGAATCGAAGGAGACCTTCAGAAGGCCATTGCCTTATGAATCGAAGGAAGCCTTCAGAAGATCATTTCCTTCTGGATCGAAGGAAGTTAGTAAAAGTTCATTTTATTTTGAATCGAAAGGAACCGTTTCAAGGGGAATCCAAACCCAGTCGAAGATAACATGGAGGAAAAAGTTCAGTCGAATCTAAGCATGAATTGAAGCAAGTTTTATTTTTTCTTCAATTTTGACAGAAAAGTCAAATTTATATGCTTTGCTCTTTCAATATTTTTATCCTTGACCTGATGCTTATAAATCCAATATGATCCATGGCAACTTGAGTTGATCAAGACTTATGTAGTTCTGGCCCAGTAGAAATCTTGTGAGGAAATTCTTGAAGATTTGAGAGGGAAAATTTTGGGATACAATAGCTGCCCCAGTTCAATCTTCTTAAACCTGAAGAGTTAGATTGGCGAGTCCGACATTTGTGACTTGAAGGTGGAAGATGATTGAACACTAGAGTGCCCATAAATTTGCACTCGATGATGTGGTGGTTGATTGTGTAGGAAATGGGCTTAAAGATGTCATTTGGAAAGATGACAGAGAGTTATCTGAAGTGGGCTTATAGATGCCATCCAAAGGTGATTGTTGACAGAAATTAGACAAAGTCTAAGTTTGACTGTATCTTGAATATGCTTTTCAGGATTCTGTCTCTGAAGGGGAAATGCTTTTCAGAATGAAGCGCTGAAGGAGATGTTTTTCAGAATAAAACTTCTGAAGGAGATGCTTTTCAGAATGAAGTGCTAAAAGGGAAATGCGTTTCAGAACTCATTTGAAGGAAATGTTCATCCTGTAGATAGACGCCTCGTCTTGTTTCAGGAATTGATCTACAATTAAATGTTCACAGATAGTTGTCCTGTCTTACTTCAGGTATTAATCTGGAACTTGTTTTTGTTGGTCGTAGAGATAGTTGCCCTGTCTTGTTTCAGGAATTAATCTCTGACCTATTTAAGGAAGAAAGATAGTTTCCCCGACTTGTTTCGGGAGTTAATCTTCACTCAGTTTATGTAGATAGTTGTCTTGTCTGGTTTCAGGTATTAATCTACAATCAGTCGCTCACAAATAATTTTACTGTCTAGTTTCAGGTATTAATCTGGAACTTGTTTTTGTTGGTCGTTGAGATAGCTATCCTGTCTGGTTTCAGGTATTAATCTATGACCTCTTTTGAAAGAAAGATAGTTTCCCAGGCTTGTTTTGGGAGTTAATCTTCACTCTATTCATGTAGATGGTTGTCATGTCTAGTTTCAGGTATTAATCTATAATCAGTCGCTCACAGATAGTTTTCCTGTCTGGTTTTAGGTATTAATCTGGAACCTTTTGGAAGTTATTAACGACATTCATCTGTCGATCTTTCCTGAAAAGGTAAATAATTGGCTGCATGCAATATCATGATACATGAAGTGCAAATGATGCTCTCAAAATGAATGAGATTGTGATATATGCATTGATGCTGCATATGCTATGATACCTATAAAATGGTGTATGAATGCAATGTATGAATGTGTCAGTCGTTCTACTGCAGTGTTATTGAGTTAGGGAAAATAGATTCCTGATTGTAGTTGGGGGTGAAGGATGTAGGTCTTTAAATTATGTTTGAAGTTGAAATGCTGAAGGACAGATTTCCATTATTTAGAGAAATAAACTTTGTTGGGGAAGGGAAATTTCGTGCGTTGTATGGGGATTTTGTGAAATCCTGCTAGGGAATCCTGATAAGCTTGGCGACTTCACTAGGGAATTCTTAGAGCAATAATAGGAAATTTTTCTCTACCGAGAATATGAGAAACCTGACACCATTAGGCTGCATACTGAAAATATGGCAGTGACCTTGTGGCAGGATATCTCTGCCTCTTTTCCTGCTGGAGAAAATACCTGCGGGGATTTTGTGGAATGGCCTTTAGATATTGTCCTGTTTCTTAAAGCCATTAGTAACTGTGTTTCTTTTTTTCTTTTCCTTTTTTATGCGTATATTTATAAGCAGTAATCACATTTAAAAATGCATATGTTCAAAAATAATCACTGGACGTTTTCGCAAACAAAACAGGAAAATAAAAAAACAAGTAGTTTTGCACTTTCAAAGGAATAAGTTTGTATTAACTTGAATAAGCCTTTTTGTACAAGGAGACGAACATCCTAGTAAGAGAATGTCGTCGTAAGAATGAAAACTAATACAAATAAAAACAGCTATGTGAAATAATCCCGTTGGATTCCCATTCTGCTATTGCCTTTATATCTTCGAGTGTCTCATCCCTTTGCTGCTTGTCCGAAGCTGATTGGATTGATTAGTACCTTTTGAGTTTGATAGTTGATACTGAAGATTGGTTGTAAAGTGATCCAACGGGACATAGTTATACGCTTTAACTCCCTAACTTTTTCCTGGACTTCCCTTTCGGGTTTTTAATCCACCGGGATACCCTTTTTTGCCCAAGCCGCCTTTTCGGGTTTTCGACTTGTCGGCTGTACAGATTTTTCATATGTATATCCCTAATTTTTGCCCGAACTCTTTTGGTTCGTCGGGATGCCCTAATTTTTTCCTAGGACAGTTGACCTAGTAGGTCTTTGTTCATGTTTAGTATCTTTTAACTATGTCTGTGTTTACAGGGTGAGGAAGGTCGTCACCGTCCATAGTGGTTAAGATCATGGACCCACCAGAAAATATGTTCTTGATCATAAATGGTCCTTCATATGTAGGAGTCCATTTGCCCCTGGGATCACCTTGCGGCAGTATGATGCGCTTGATTACTAAGTCACTAGCCTGATATACCTGATGTTTGACCTTCTTGTTAAAAGCTTTAATCATACATTTTTGGTACATCTGACCGTGGCAGATAGTCGCGAGCCTCTTCTCATCAATCAGGTTCAATTGGTCAAGTCGAGTTTGAATCCATTCATCTTCATTCAAACATGCCTCCTTCATCATTCTCAAAGAAAGGATCTTGACCTCTATGGGTAGGACAACTTCCATACCGTATACCAAAGAGAAAGGAGTTGCCTCTGTTGACGTGTGCATTATTATGTGGTAACCATGAAGAGCAAATGGTAACATCTCGCTCCAGTCTTTATATGTCACGGTCATCTTTTGTATGATCTTTTTGATGTTTTTATTAGCAGCTTCAACAGAGCCATTCATCTTTGGCCGGTAAGGTGAAGAGTTATGATGTTGGATCTTGAATTGCATGCAGAGTTCGGTGATCATATTCTTATTAAGATTGGTACCATTATCTGTAATGATTCTTTCTAGGATACCGTATCCACAGATAAGGTTATGTCTGATGAATCGGACCACAATGTTCTTGGTAACAAAAGCAAATGAAGTTGCCTCGACCCATTTCGTGAAGTAATCAATGGCAACCAGGATAAAGCGGTGCCCATTAGAATTTTTAGGTCTGATCTCCCAAATCATGTCGATGCCCCCATATTGCGAATGGCCAGGGAGCAGTCAAGATGTTTAGAGGAACGGGTGGCACATGTACTTTATCAGCATAGATCTGGCATTTGTGACAAGTTCGTGAATGCTGATAACAATCTGTTTCCATATTGGACCAATAGTATCCTACCCGTAGGATCTTTTTAGCCATCGTGTGCCCACTAGAATGGGTGCCAAAGATACCTTTGTGTAAATCATCCATAATTTTTTTCTGCCTCACTCTTGTCTATGCACTGAAGCAAAGTGGAGTCGTGGTTGCGCTTATAGAGGATTTCGTTATTGAGGAAGAACTTAGCAAAGAACCTTCTTAGGAACTTCTTATAGTTGACTGAAGCTCCCTCGGGATACTCGTGGACTTCGAGGTATCTTTTAACTTCATGGAACCAAGGTTTGTTCACTATTTCTTCAGTATCAATATCGTGACAGTATGCTGGTCCGTCCATCCTCTCAATGGTGATCTGAGGAGCCTCATTATCCCACCTGATTTTGAACATGGATGAAATAGTAGCTAGCGCGTCCGCTAGTTGATTTTCCTCTCGTGGAAAATGCTCAAAGGTAATTTCTTTAAAATGTGGGATCAGTGTAAACACATGCTCTTTGTAAGGGATGAGATTAGGATGCTTCGTGTCCCATTCTCCTTTGATTTGACTGATTACTAAGGTCGAGTCTCCAAATACACTTAAGGATTTGATCCCCAAATTTATAGCAGGTTTGAGACCCATAATGCACGCTTCATATTCAGCCATATTGTTGGTACAGTTGAAACACAGTCTGGCAGTGAAAGGCGTATGACAGCCTTTGGGAGATATGATCACAACAACGAAGCCATTGTCGAGTGTGTTGGAAGCTCCGCCAAAAACCATAGTCCATCGGGATCCTTGTTCAGGTCCGTTATATGGTCTGAGTTTTTCACAATCATTCACCAACATGATGTCTTCGTCCGGGAATTCAAAATTCATAGATTGATAGTCATCCACATCCTGAAGAGCCAAATGATCAGCTAGTACACTTCCTTTTATTGCTTTTTGGGTAGTATACTGAATGTCAAATTCGGTCAGGACCATTTGCCATCTTGCTATTCTTCCAGAGAGGGCGGGCTCCTCGAATATGTATTTGGTAGAATATATCTTAGATATCAATAAGGTGGTGTGAGTCAATATATACTGTCTTAGCTGGCAAGCAGCCCATGCCAGAGCGCATCAAGTTTTCTCAAGCAGTGAATATCTGGTTTCACAGTCGGTAAACTTTTTGCTCAGGTAGTATATTGCATGCTCTTTTCGGCCAGACTCGTCATGCTACCCAAGCACACACCCCATTGAAGTTTCCAACACTATTAAGTACATGATCAGAGGTCTTCCCTCAACTGGCGGCATCAAAATTGGAGGCTCTTGAAGGTACTCCTTGATCCTGTCAAAGGCATCCTGGCAGTCGTAATTCCATTTCACCACTTGATCTTCAAAGGCATGGTAACTCATAGCATCTAAGAATATCTGAGTTTTCTTCATTAGAAAATTTGCAAGGAGGCCCTTAACTCCACTTCTTCTTTCCCAATTGGATTTAATGTGAGATGGTTTCAAATGCAGAGATATGGCAACACTTTCAGCAACTGGATCTTATTCTAAACCAATGAAAGGTACTTGCTCCAATATAGGTGAACCAAGTATTTTGGAGAATTCTTCCAACATGGGCACCAACTGATAATCTGGAAATGTGAAGCAATGGTGTTTAGGGTCGAAGAACTGGAACAGGACACTCATCATACCTTCGTCAAATCCAGTAGTAACCAAACTGAGCAAAAGACCATATATCTTGTTGAATGATGAGCTCTCAGGAACTCTTAGGACCAATTCCTTGAGCTTGGGAGGGACCTCTACAAAATTGATTCAGATGGTCTTTCTACAAATTGAATCCATGCCCTACAAAACAAAAGAAAAGATAAATCTCCAAGCCCTTGAAATGGTTAGCGTGCATGTTATGATGGTTATGTTGTTATGGTTATGCTTTAAGATCACAACTATATCAAGTAAGTCATACAAAAGACCCTAGGTTTAACGGCTTGTGTGAGTTTTTAAAGGTAAGTACCCTCTTGAAGTTTAGTTGGCTCAACCTGTCCTATTAATAGTAATCGGGTTCTAAGGAGTCTCATATCACTGACCTTTCTTTTAGGCATTGTTCTACCTCAAGCACCAAAGTATTACGGCCAGAATATCCCAAAATTCCAATCTCAATGAGTGTAGCATCGAGTATCAACCAAACATCGGTCGGAACCAAATCCGGCCATCTCACTACTTTCTAATGGCTTAGGATGAGTAAAGTAAAGGTTCTAAATGTTAGTTAGCGCTTAATGACACTATAAGGAAGCCTAATGTTATCCTTGACTGACTCAAGGAACATTAGTACAAGCCAGAGTATCACGCTAACGTAGCTATCACTTTGTTCATATCGGTCTACACCGTACAGCCTCCATGATTTATTGCTACTTACCTAAAAAGGTGCCCCAGATCCGGGTATAGGATCTTTAACAAAGCCCAAGCAAAGACCCAAAAATGTAAAGCTAACAAGTCAAACAAGGAAAGCAAGTAAAGGTGATCTAGCCCTAAGGTAACCCCATTTTTAAGTATATTCCTCAGCAGAGTTGCCAGTTCTATAATACGGTGGGAGAACTGACTTGGTTGTTTTACATTTGATCACAATTGTCGCGGATAGAAAGAGTCGCCACCAACTTTTCTTTTATCCAATAAAGGAAAGGGTGAAAAGAACAGGAAAGACCTTTGAGATTTTTTTCTTGAGTTCGGGGGTAGTGTAGCGGTAGAAATGTTTAAGACTAATCCATTGGATTAACTAGACTTATACAGATCAAAATGAAAATCACCACCATGCTTTATTGTTTCCAAAGGAATGGGAAAAGAGCGAGTAACCCAAAAAGAGGGGGAAAGATTCAAGGTAAGGGGGTTGTTTATGCAAAGGGAAGGTATTAGCACCCTAAACATCTACGGTACTCCACAGGAACCTCTTTGTAAAATCTGTATATTTTGGCTATAAAATGTTGTATGGAAAATAGATGGTGGAGGTGAAAAAAGAAATATATTTTTTATAATTTTTTTGCACCTGCCACAGTTGTGAACCTTTAGTTCCTACGTACGACCTTTCATGCAATAGGGGATCAGGGTACACGTAGTTCCTCTTTTAAAAATTTAAAACACAAGTGTGTTGGTTAATTTTAGGAGATAAGACATTATCAGCATTGTCCGTGTGGAAAACATACTTACTACCCACAATCATGAGAAAGTAGAATTTGCATCATCTCAAAGTGGAGGATATGGCTTGGTATTTAAAATCAACAATGCCTCACTCAACACCCAAGTGGAAAATATATCTATTCACTACACATTGTATAAGTATAGTTGTTTGCATCATTACAAGGATTGGCAAGAGTCTAATCTTTTGAGAAAAGTTTTAAAGTAGAAGCCAAAGTGGCAAAATAGTTTGAAATGAGATTGATTGACTTTTAGTCTTCTCACAAAAAATGTCAAGGTATTATTAAGTTGATTGAAGTTTATTTATGAAAAAGTTTTGAAAATGCATGGACCTAGGTCCAAGTTTATTATGAAAGTGATTCAAGTTTAAAAACGAGAATGGTTTTCAAAAAGGAGGGAGAAGATATTTGAAATTAAAGAAGATGAGAGGAGAAGAAGAGACTACCCTAAAGCATAAGATAAAAGTTAGGGATAAGAACCATCTAACCAACAAGAAGCCAATACTTGAGATTATGAGTCAAGATAGAATTCACATTCTTTGGATTGAATACAAAAAAAGATACTTAGACCTCTTGAGAGATCCAGACTTCAAGTGTATTAAGTCTTCACAAAAATTGAGCAGAGCAACGGCTGTATACGGGTGAATTCCATATTACAAACAAAGAATGTAATCACAATAACCTGCACACAAAACAAACAAACAACCCAATGTCTTGAGGTAAACCTCAAGAACTCCAGACAAAATATCAATTAAGATCAAAAGGTCTCCAACATAGGCCAAGGTTTCTAATCCTAAGTCGAAGAAGTCAAATACTCCATAATGCCAAGGATAGTAACAAAATAGTCCAAGTATCATTAAAGGTATTTATGGTGCATGTTGATTATTAGGTGTCTTTAGAAGAGAAAATAAAAGCTCAAGTGAGCAAAATAAAAATGACAAGAAAGTAAATGCTCAAGTGAGCAAAATAAAAATGGCATGAAATGTAATGCTTAAAGTAAATGGTACATAAAGCATAAAAAATAAAAGGCATAAATTAAAAACAATTTAATAATTAGTGGTTAGTTGGATGACCATCTTGAAACTTGCATTTGGAACTCATTAGAGGATTGGTAGAACCAAAGCCTCCACACAACAAGTTGCATTTGCTATTTGTCAAGTATATCATCAATTTTGGATCCTCAAAAGTACCATTTAATAATCAACGATGTTTAAGTGATCCGCGTTAACCAAAAGTGTTGTAGATCCATTAGACGATTGGTTGAACCAAAGCCTCCACACAATGAATCTCAAAGTTATTAAATCAAAGTGATCAAATTAACATACTTGGGCTTGCAAACATAGGTTTGGGCCACGAATGATCATTTATTCGAATCGGGACAAAATTTGGCGCTATATTAAGCAATCGTAAGCGGACTTATGTAGAAGTCGCACATATTTTGAGGTCGGTCAATAGCAATCTATGCACCATTTGTTTTGAGACATGATATAGAGATCATGCTCCAATAACACTTAGTGCAATGAGAAAGGGACAAGATGAAGAGGGGTGCGAAAGAATACACAAACCACATTTGAATTGAATTTTAATCCAACTATTATTAAAATATTTCATCCATTTTTGTGGAGTTAAACTCAATACCATGGATCCAATGATGTTAACAAAGTTCATAATCAAAAATTCAATCCAAGATCAGCCAAAAAATAATCACAAAATGATATTTCATTTAATATATACATTAAAAAATGTTTTAAAATGTTTTTAAAATAGAAATAAGAGAAAAATATCAACTATATTCAAATTAATCAAGAAATAAAAAGTAAGACCATAGAAAAATCAGGAATGAACTAAAATAATTTTATAAATTTTTTGGTAATTTTTTTTAAATCATAAACTATTTTTAAAATTAAAAGAAATGAGTAAAATGAGCCAAAAATGATTTAAAAAAATACACAAGTCAGAAATAAAAAATGAGTGAGGTCACCAATATTTATCACAATATCATTGGATCATTCCATAATTTTTTCAGAATTAAAAAATGCATAAAAGTATTTTTAAACATTTAAAACAAATCAAATAAAGTGAAAATTTTTAAAAAAATATCAAAACACAAAATAAAATTGTTAAAAAATACAAATCAGAAAGAGAAAATTCAAAAATATTTTTCTCAAATTTTTTCAGATTTTTTGGACTAAATGAATTTTCTATGTTTTTTTGAAATTTAAAACAATTAAATATAAAAATCAGAAAAGAAACATAAAGTCAAAAATATGTGGACCATTGGAAGAGAGTCAAAACACGTTAGTAATCAAATCCAAGGGATCTGACGTGTTGTGCATATCGTGGTCAATAGTGAATAAAGCATAGAATCATTAATTAAATCAGAAATTAAAAAAACAAATGGCGATGTTTCATTGGTTGAAGGATGACACGTTGGTCATTTTTAACCTCCAGCCAGTCCCAAATCCATGTTGCTCAATCTGTAAAATTAGAGCACGAGACCTATGCCATTCGCTTCGTCTCTTCAAGACGAAGACAACCACACCTTTGCGGTAAATTTATATAAATTGTAGCTCAAGAAATTTGGAAGGAAAGTTTTGAAAAGGGATTTGAAATTTCATAGTCAAAACGTGTTTCCAGATAAAAGTAAGTGTTGTAACTAGAACCAGGGCAATGAGAGCATCACAATGATATCAAAGTTTTGACAAAATTGGTGGAGAAATCTACCTATTGAAGTTGAGTTGTAGTGCTCTGAAACTTGACTTCTATGGAGTAATATAGGGCACGATTCTTGAAGGTAATTATATGGTTAGCTTCAGGGAAGATCAAGGAAGGTAAATTGATAGAAAAATTGGATTGAAAAAGGCTTGAAAATAGATTTCGAAGTTGCAGAAATTTGAGTTATGGAACAAGTTTGGCAGGGTGATTATGGCTATCCAAGCTTGAGAAAATGAATGAGGGATGACCCTCTATTTATAGGGAATCAAATGGAATGTCCAAGTGTGTGAAATGATGAAGTTTGGAGGGAAATCGTGTGAAGTTGCAAACAAGAAAAGTGTGACTTCTGATTTGATCAAAACTCATCCAAAATGCGCTTTTTGTTGTGATAATCACTTCTGAAAGTTCACTAAACATGTTTAGAAGCAAAAACGCGCAGAAACAAAGTGTTTATAAGCTAAATCAATGATTTCAAATTCTGACTTTTGAAGAAACTTCAATTCCAAGTTACCAAGTTCAAATCAAGGGCATTCTCAGCTCAAGGGGTCTTATGGCATGCGTCTTAATACTTTAGAAATATGAGGTTACAAGCTTTAAAATGGGAAAATAATGGAGTCAAATGGATGTTCGAGCTGAAAGTTTCATTGAGTCAAAGTTGGAGAAAAAGGGTTGACTTTCCATACTTAGAAATATTTCAAATTTTTCTTCAAAAGTGACCTATAATGTTTTGCATCCAAACATGGCCTTCCACTTGGAATTTTCTCTTGACCAAAGAATATGGAATGAAACATACCTCTTAAGTGACACTTTGAAACTTGTACCATTCAAAATCTCCAAAAATTGAGAGAGTTATGAATTGTTGAATTTAGCAAAAATCATGAAATGACCTATAATATTTTGTATCCTTAGGTCATCTTCCATCCATTTTCTCACTTTTCACATAAAATAAGGGATAAATGTCACATCCTCAAGATCATTATGGAAAAAGAGTGGGCCTAAGGGGATAAAAATTGACCAAGTTATGATCATTTTAAGTCACACATGAGAAATTGGGGGTTCATCTGGAGGACTTGTAATCTTTCTTCATCATCAAGTTTCTTCCACGTGAAAACTCCTTGAAACTTTTGAAGTAATTTGTTAATAACCATTTGAAGATAAGGATGTATTTGGAATCACTCAAAAATACCAAAGTATGAGCAAGATATACTTATTTAAAGTTCAAAACCCTATCTCCTAGGTCAAGAAAATGCTTTGAGGAACCTTGACAATTTGGAACCACTTTCTTGTACCAACACTCTTTCTTTGTAGATAGAATTTATTGAGGATGAAAATTAGAATTCATAGCCACCAAAACCACTTCCATATCTTGAGAATTTAGAGAAATATGCACTTGTGGCCAATGGGAACAAGGCCTTGTCCAACCATGACAACTTCTTCAATCAATCCCTTGCACTTTTGAATAAATCTTGATGACTTGGAAATGTAGTGAACCAAAATAACCTTGCCATGCCATCCCTTCCAAAATAACTTCAATGGTGAGGTTTTGACTTCTCAAGCTTTATTGACTAGGGCATGGAAATAAACTCATGAACCCAAGGAGCAACTTGTTAAGCCTCATTGCCTTTACCTACATTATTAACAAGTAAGACAAACCAACATTGCATTTTATTAATTAAAATGAAAATCAAGACAAAATATTCATGATCACAAAAGAAAACAAATCAAGGTGCTTGGTGATTCCTCAAAGAGCAAAGCTAAAGATAGGGGGAGAACCAAAAGCCCTGATGTGATCTTGTTGTGATTGAATCAACATGGTATGATGAAGGGATCTTAGGGGGGAAATTGGGGTACAACAGCTGCCCTTATTTAAGTTTCTTCTATCCGGAGATACGAAGGTTAAAAATCTTCGTGTCGACGTGATCGAAGATACTTAAATATAAAACAAACCCTATTTTTGGCCCTAAGATGCCATGCAATGCTTATGAGCATGAATGCGCATGAATAAAATCAAAGAGACACAAAACACTGATAGGGATGTAGCAAAGGAAATAAAGAAACAAAAGATAAACCCGTCCAGTAAAATAAATCACTGGTGGATCAAAAGACCTGACTTATAGAGGATGATAAAAAGTCAAAGGATACACCAACTTTTACTGAAAGTGAAACTACCAACGTTCACTGGAGGTAAAAAGAGGAAAGTAATAACAACCCCGAAGTTTACTATCGGTGAGCTACTAATGTTCACTGAAGGTAGAGAGAAAGAAATCACCGAAGTTCAATGATGATGAACTACCAACTTTCACTGAAGGTAGAAGGAAAAGAAATATCATAGCATCGCCGTTCACTGACGATGAACTACCAACATTCACTGAGGGTAGAAAAAAGATAATAATCACCAACTTTCACTGATGGTGACCTACCAACATTCATTGGAGGTAGAAAGAGAATATATCATAGCATCGACGTTCACTAATGATGAACTACCAACATTCACTGAGGGTAGCAAAAAGATAACAATCACCAACTTTCACTGATGGTATCCTACCAACTTTCACTGAAGGTAGAAAGAGAATATATAATAGCATCGTCGTTAACTAACGATGAACTACCAATGTTCACCGAGGGTAGAAAAAAGATAACAATCACCAACTTTCACTGATGGTGACCTACCAACTTTCACTGAAGGTAGAAAGATAATATATCATAGCATCGCCATTCACTGACGATGAACTACCAAGTTCACTGAGGGTAGCAAAAATATAGCAATCACCAACTTTCACTGATGGTGACCTACCAACTTTCACTGAAGGTAGAAAGAGAATATATCATAGCATTGTCGTTCACTGACGATGAACTACCAATGTTCATTGTGGGTAGCAAAAAGATAATAATCACCAACTTTCATTGATGGTGACCTACCAACTTTCACTGAAGGTAGAAAGAGAATATATCATAACATCTCTATTCACTGACGATGAACTACCAACATTCACTGAGGGTAGCAAAAAGATAACAAGCTTTTTTCCAAAATATTGGCGTTTCACCTAAGCCGGGTCTCAACTTCTTCTTTAACCAAGGAATTCTGCCTTGAAAGGGTAATATATAAGTTGTCTCAAATAAAGAGACTACCACTTGAAAAGGTTTCACAATGAACTGTCTCTGCGATATTGAAAGTCTTGCCATCCCCTGGTGTAATTTGACAACAAACTGAAAACTATCCACTCATAGAGTAGATAGCAAAAAAAAATAACTTTGACTTTTACGGGGAAATACAAGTTGCCCAAATAACGAGACCTGCTACTTGTTGTTATGGAGGATTGTAAAAAAAATGACTTTCTAGGGAGAACAATATGGCTTCCTGGGGAAAGAAATATGATTTCATGGGGAAATACCAATATATTCCTGTCGAGGAGATAAAGTCTTCTCATGCAAAATAAATGCAAATTCTCATACCAATGCTCGAAGTCTGCAGATATCATAAGTAATAATGTTTCCGAGGATCAAAGATTCAAACCAGAAATAAACTGGAATGAGACAGTCATCAAAAATACATCCTTTGAGAAATAAACTCAAAAGGGAAACCTAAATCATCCAGATAAAGAGCTGAGCAGGAAGGCTAAAGCAAAAATCTTCCACGAGGGATAATTCAGTGGGGAAATTGAAAGAACATACACTTTTTGCTTATGACTGACACTCTATTGGAAAGAGGATAACACAATTCTGTAAAATAGGACAATACGTCCACAAAATAACAAATTTGAATGAGCAATGATTTTCCAAATTTAACTATGCATGATGTATGTATGAATGTATGAGTGTTATCGTGAATATGCTGACAAAACAGACATATAACACTGGGAGTAACCAGGAAAAACCAACTCAGGCACAAATAACACTCGGCTAAATCACATCCAAGAAGAACATTCCAAGAAAAATTAAGCTCCAACTGAGGAAACCAAATCCTACTGCATGGCTTAACCTCACTGGGGAGAAACGTAATCCAGAAGTAAACAAAACATAGTGACAAAACAGTACAGATACAGAGATATAACATCCTTCTCCAGGCTTCACCAGGGAATAGCACTCGGACTTCAACCAGGAAACAAATATTTTCAAATGTAACGCTTCTACTGGGGATTGCAAAATCAATTTCAAGTAAAGCAGATGGACACCAAATCATCAAAACATTCACTGGGGAATTCAGGCCCATTTTGAAGGAGGAAAAACATACAAACTTCGCTAAGGCATATAATGTCCCATCATCGAGACGTTAACTGGGAATTTCGTGTTCAATTCCTTGGGGAGGTCAACACAACATTCTCAAAGGGAAAACCAATATACGTTCTTCACTGGAGAAACTGGAGACCCATGCTCTTCGAGAGTAATTATTGTACCAACTTCTCTAGGAAGAAAGAACTTCTATTAAACAAACGAAACCTTCACTGGAGAAATCTTGGATTGATTCTTCATATCATGCAAACTCAGAAAAGAAAAAAAGAACCAAGACTTGACTGGGGACACTAGAGTCACAAACCCAATACAACAAAACATCCTGAGTAAACCTTCCCGGGGGAAACAAAAACTTCTCAAAACAACTAGAGTTTGTCCATTCCTAGGATCACCACTTTTGTTTTTCTCTTGCATCACAAATTCTAAAGTAAAAGCAAATTGTAAATTATTTTTGAAAATCAATTTTGTTATTTAATCTTTTTACATTGAAAGTTATTATCAATAATAAATGGAGTCTTTGCAAGCTAAATAAAATAGTAAATACAAAGTATTGGGTAAAAGCTCAAATTTCATTAATAGAATGGTAGTCTACGAATGGCGAGACTCCATGGATGATTACAAAGTTCAAAAAATGGTAATATATAATGAAAAAGATACATTGAGATACAATGACCACTATCCCCTCTAACAACTTTTGAAATCCTGAGCAGCAGCTTTCGTTGAAGTATGATGAGGATCCGAGAAGATTGTTGCTTCAATGATCAAGTCTTGTCGGATGTAGTTACTTACCAAGAAAGTCCCTAACTTTTGCCTAAGCTGCCCTTATGAGTTTTCAACTTAGCGGGAAATTTATTCTGTTTATGTCTCTAATTTTTTCCTAGACCATCCTTTCAGGTTTTCGGCCTACTGAGACGCTCTTTTTTGGGCCCTTTCGGGTTTTCAACTTAGCGAGCTGTTCTTTTATTTCTTTAGGCGAAGTATTTCTTGACTGCATCAACATTCATGGGACGTGGGAACTCCTCGCCATCCATAGTTTCAAGAATTAATGCACCGCCAAAGAAGGCTTTCTTGACAACATATGGGCCATCAAAATTGGGAGTCCACTTGCCCCTAGAATCAGCGTTAAAAGACATGACCTTCCTGAGCACAAGTTCGCCTTCTCTGAATTCACGAGGTTTGACCTTCTTATCAAAAGCTTTCTTCATTCTCTTCTGATATAACTGCCCATGACACAAAGCCGTCATTCTCCTTTCTTCAATCAAATTCAATTGGTCAAACCTGTTCTGGACCCATTCAGCCTCTGACAACTTGGTTTCCATTATCACACGCAAAGAGGGAATCTCAAACTCAATTGGGAGTACCGTTTCCATTCCATACACAAGGGAGAACGAGGTTGCTCATGTTGAAGTGCGTACAAATGTCTGATAGCCATGCAAATAAAAAGGGAGCATTTCATGCCAATCCTTATAAGTAAAAACCATCTTATGGATAATCTTATTGATATTCTTATTAGCAGCTTCAACAACCCCATTCATCTTTGGCCTATACGGAGATGAATTGTGATACACAATCTTGAATTCCTCACAAGTCATCATCTTGTTGTTCAGATTCGAGCCATTGTCAGTGATAATTCTGCTCGGCACCCCATACTGACATATAAGATTATTCTTAATTAAGCGCACAACGACCTTCTTAGTAACATTAGCATATGAACCAGCTTCCACCCATCTGGTGAAGTAATCAATTGCTACCAAGATGAAACATTGTCCATTCGAAGCTTTGGGTTCTATCATCCTAATCATGTCAATACCCCACATAGATAAAGTCCATGGGGAAGAGATTACATTGATAAGTGTCGGAGGCACATGAACCTTGTCCACATAAATCTGGCATTTATGACACTTCTTTTCAAATTTGTAACAGTTAGATTCCATTGTCAACCAATAGTAACCTTCCCTTAGCATCTTTTTAGCCATCGAATGTTCCATTAGCATGAGTTCCAAATGAAACTTCATGAATCTCCTGCATCAACATGTTTGCTTCATGTCTATCCACGCATCTGAGCAAGACCGTGTCATAATTTCTCTTGTACAACACATTTTCACTAAGGAAGAAACTGCCAGCCAATCTTCTCAATGTCTTTCTATCTTTATTTGAAGCACCAATCGGGTATTCCTGAGTCTGAAGAAAATGCTTGATATCATAATATCAAGGTTTTCATCTGCTACCTCCTCTGTTGTAAACACATGAGCGGGCCTATCCAGTCGCCGAACTATAATTCGAGATATATCATTCCAAGAATTTACTTGATACATAGAAGTCAGAGTTACCAGAGCATCTGACATTTGATTTTCATCTCTGGGGATGTGATGGAATTCAACTTTGTTAAAGAAGGGTAACAATCTTCTAGCATAATATTTGTAAGGGATCAAGTCGGGTGACGAGTATCCTATTCTCCTTTAATCTGATTTATTACCAAAGCAGAATAGCTATACACATCTAGAATTTTAATTCTGAGATCAATAGCTTCCTCGAGACCCATGACGCAAGCCTCATATTCTGCCATATTATTAGTACAATCAAATGTCAACCTTGCAGTAAAAGGGATGTGTGATCCATGTGGAGTGACGATCACAACACCAACTCCTTTACCATAAGCATTCACAACTCCATCAAATATCATACTCCAGCGAGATTCAGGACCAGGACCTTCCTCAAGCAATGGTTAATCACAATCTTTCACTTTCATAAACATCACATCCTCATCGGGAAAATCATACTTCACAGATTGATAATCATCAACTGGTTGCTGAGCAACATAATATGCCAACACGCTGCTCTTAATAGCTTTTTGGGTGCAGTATTCGATATCATATTCAGATAACAGCATCTTCCAGCGGGAAATTCTCCCAGTAAGAGCAGGATTTTCAAAAATGTACTTGATTGGATCCATTTTGTAGATTAACCAAGTAGTGTGATTCAACATATACTGCCGCAAACGTTTTTCCGCCCAGGCCAGAGCATAACACGTCTTTTCCAGCATGGAATGCCGTGGACCACAATCAGTAAACTTTTTGCTGAGATGATAAATGGCATACTCTTTCTTCCCCATTTCATCTTGTTGTCCCAGAATACAACCCATGGAATTATCTAACACTGTCAGATACATAATCAACGGTCTTCCTTCAACAGGATTGAGCAAGATAGGAGGTTCAAGCAGATATTCTTTAATACTTTAGAATGCCCTTTGGCAGTCATCCGTCCATACACAACCATGATCTTTCTTTAACAACTTAAAGATTGGTTCATACGTTGCAGTCATGTGAGAAATGGATCTGGAAATATAATTCAAACGCCCAAGGAACCCTCTGACTTGCTTTTCAGTTCTCGGCGCTGACATTTCTTGAATTGCTTTGACTTTATCAGGGTCAAATTCAATCCCTTTCTGGATAACAATGAAACCCAACAATTTCCCTAACCGAACCACGAAGGTACATTTGTTTGGATTCAAGCGGAGACGATACTTCCTCAAACGCTGAAACAACTTCAATAAATCTTCTACATGCCCTTCTTCAGTATGGGATTTAGCAATCATATCATCAACATATACCTCGATTTCCTTGTGCATCAGATCATGGAATAGGGTTGTCATAGCCCTCTAGTACGTTGCACCAGCGTTCTTCAACCCGAAGGGCATCACTCTGTAACAGAATGTTTCCCAGGGTGTGATAAACGTTGTTTTTTCCATGTCCTCTGGAGCCATTCTTATTTGATTATACCCGGAAAATCCTTCCATGAACGAGAAAACTTTGAATTTTGTTGTGCTATCCACTAACATATCAATATGTGGCAATAGAAAATCATCTTTTGGACTAGCTTTATTTAGATCTCAGTAATCTACGCACATGCGAACTTTTCCGTCTTTCTTTGATACTGGGACAATATTGGCAATCCACTGAGGGTACAATGAAGTCACAAGAAAACCGGCATTAATCTGTTTTAGAACTTCTTCTTTGATCTTCACTGCCATATCTGGGTGAGTTCTTCTTAACTTCTATTTGATTGGCAGACACTCTGGCTTCAACGGCAAACAGTGCTCTATAATATCTGTATCTAGGCCAGGCATATCTTAATAAGACCAAGCAAAAATATCCACATACTCTTTCAGCAACTCAATCAACCTGCTCTTTACATCAGGATGCAGTAACGCTCCAATCTTGACTTCCTTCGGATCTTCTTCTGAACCCAAATTGATTACTTCTAATGGCTCTTTATATGGCTGAATGGCATTTTCCTCGCGCTCAAGCAACCGTGAGACCTCTTCTGGAATCTCATCATAGTCTTCTTCTTCGGCCCTATATACAGGACATTCAAAGTTAGGAGAGGGTGCAGGGTCATTGTATTCAACGGGTTTTTTAATTAATCTGCACATATGATTTATGATTGTTTCTAGAAACTGACACATATAACAAGTGATCATACAAATTGAATTTCAGTTATTGTTTATTTTGAAAGGTTTTTTTTCTGATTTCCATTTTCTAGGAAAAAGCAAAAATAAAACCACAATTTGGGAAACAAAGACAACTTTTATTATTGATTTTAAAATTCATAGCAAACAAATAAGCCCCTACAATATTAATACTTTCACCTTAGGCAGAGTGAAAGATTTTCAAAAATATTAACAAAACAAATTACTTTGAAACATGTATGCAAGAGGGAACATCAATGGTGATCCAGTTCTGAACCCTAATTCAGTGCGTCACATAATTCGGCATTTCTGGCTCTGCTTCATCTTCCACAGTGGCATTAATCCCGGAGACAGTTGGATGAAGATAACCCCCAATACGAAAGATGTCTTGATACTTGCCTGCAGCAGAATTCGGCTTCATGCTCTTACCTTTGTCATTCTTCAAAGAGAACCCCAAGCCAGCTTTGTTCTTGTTTACAGGTGGATCCACAATCTATCCCCATACCTCACTATGACCCTTACGCACAACTTGTTGCGCATCCTTAAGTGAAACCATGGAATTCTCATTTCCTCTTATGTTATCAATGGATAAGGCTTGGAACTGGGTTCCAACAGCAGCTTCATCGGCCTCCACAATGCTGAAAGAGGACAAATGAGATATCAATAATGCCTGTTCTCCATTTATAATTACCACTTTTCCTTCACATACAAACTTTAGCTTCTGGTGTAAAGTCGAAGTGACAGCTCCTGCCTCATGTATCCATGGCTGTCCCAGCAAGAAGCTATAAGCGGGTACAATATCCATGACCTGGAAAGTAATCTGAAATAAATGTGGGCCTATATGAATAGGCAAGTCCACTTCACCAATAACAGATTTCCTTGATCCATCAAACGCTTTCACAATAATGCCACTTGGATGCAGAGGTGTTCCTTGATATTTCAATTTCATAAGTGTGCTCCTCGGTATAACGTTCAAAGCGGATCCATTATCAATCAACACATTGGATAGTGAATCATTCTTACAGTTCATAGAGACGTGGAGGGACAGGTTGTGATTCCTTCCTTCATCTGGAAATTCATGGTCGCAGAAACTCAGGTTGTTACATGACGTAATGTTCCCTACTACACTGCTGAATTGGTCCATAGGCATGTCACTTTCCATAAAAGCTTGGTCCAATACCCTCATCAGAGATTCTCTATGAATGGAGGAGTTCATCAATAAATCTAAGATAGATATTTTTGAAGGAGTCTGCAGTAGTTGATCTACAATTCTATAGTCGCTCATCTTGATTATCTTCAAAATATCATCCACTTCTTTCTCTAACGTAGCTCCACTAGATTCACCTGTAACCTTCTTGGGTTCAGCATTCTCAGCAATTTTCTTTCCAGCGCTAACATCTCCACGAACAACTGGTGCAAATACACGATCGTTGCAGGTCACTCTGCTAGTCTCAGCAATATTTCCAACATCATGCATTGGCTGGATGGGAACTTCCACACCATCCTCTAAGATTGTAGTGTTATATTTGTAGGGTACAACCTTATCTGACTTGTAGGGGACAGGACCCGACAAACTAATCACCAATGGAGTAATAGCTGGCTTGCTATGATATTCAACTTCAAAATGGGCGGGTGCACCAAAATAAGGCACAATGACGTTTACCCCTTCTTCAACGCAATCAGTCATTATGGAGTCATCTCTGGAAAACAAATCTTCATCCAAGGAGAAGAACTCATCTGCAGAGGCATACTCATCATCTGACTCTTCTTCAGCCAAACAAAACTCAATCATATCAACTTCATGGTAATCATCCCTTTGACCTGTAACCTTGATAGTTCCATTATCCAACAACAACTGAACACCTTTCCTCACGATTGAACATCCTTGGGAGTCCAGTCAACAAATTTGGCAAGATCCATACTGATGTTCCACCTGACCAGCCATGTGGCAGAAAGTAGCATGCAATTGTACAAGATCCTCATTCATGTGCTCCACATCAAAAATTTTGAACTCTCCAGGACATCCAGAAACCATGTTCACCTCCTCTTCATACTCTGCCCTAGGCCTGATTATGTGGATGAGGCCCTCATCCATCATCTCCTGCAAATCAGCCTTAATCTTATCACAACCCTGTATGCTTGTACTACAAATAGCACAGTCGGAATGGTCATGTGTATAGTAGCTAAATTCACAAAGGTCTGCATGCATTTTCATAAAATCTCCTCTAACCAGATGAATATCAAAAATCTGGAAGTCTCCTGGACAATTGGCCACCATGTTCACAGTATTAGCTCCTCCATGCTTGGGTAGAGGATTGTATTTCACATTAGGGCCCACTTATTTGAAAGATAGAATACCACACTTCACCAATTTCTGCACCTCAGTCTTCAAAGGATAGCAATTCTCAACATTATGTCCTGGTGCTCCCTGATGAAAATCACATGTTTGGTTTTCTTTGTAATACCAAGGCAATGGTGATGGCACAGCGGGAGGTGGTCGGGTCTGAACCAACTTCTTCTGAATCAATGTCGGTAGTAACTCTGTATAACTCATAGGAAAAGGGTCATAACTCACCCTTCTCTGATTATACCCTTGATTCCCCTACTGGGATGGTCTCTGATAAGCAACAGTGGTTGGAGCTACACCAACAACTGGAGTAACTGAGGCGACTTGCTGATGACGCTAATAACTTCTTCTAGGAGGATTAACCATCCTCTCTTGCATAATAGCATTTGTATCCCCTTCCTTTTTCTTGGTAAACCCATATGATGGTTTCTTCGCACCTCCAGATCCTTCACTCTTCGTTAAACGGCCCTCTCTTATAGCCTCTTCTAAACGGATACCCATGCCTACCATTTCAGTAAAGTCATTTGGTGCACTCGCTACCATCCTCTCATAGTAGAAAGCACCTAGAGTCTTCAAGAAAATCTTAGTCACCTCCTTCTCTTCCATGGGAGGAATCACTTGGGCGGCCACCTCACGCCATCTCTGTGCATATTCTTTGAATGATTCCCTGTCTTTCTCAACCATGGCCCTGAGTTGATCACAATCAGGCGCCATGTCCACATTGTATTTGTATTGTATGATAAATGCTTCTCCCAAGTTGTTGAAAGTATGGATATTTACGCTATCCAAACTCATATATCACTTCAGCACTGCACCGGTCAAACTATCCTAAAAAAAGTGAATCAGCAGACGTTGATCATTAGTATGGGTAGACATTCTTCTTACATACATCACCAGATGAGCACGAGGGCAAGTGTTTCCCTTGTACTTCACGAAATCCGAAACTTTAAACTTTGCAGGTATCTTAACATTCGGGACCAAGCATAATTCATTCACATTCTTCCCGAATAACTCTTTTCCCCTGAGGGCCTTCATCTCCCTCTGCATCTTGTCAAACTGCTCTTAAAATTCATCCAT
Source organism: Vicia faba (assembly GCA_948472305.1). NCBI lineage: Eukaryota > Viridiplantae > Streptophyta > Magnoliopsida > Fabales > Fabaceae > Vicia > Vicia faba. Next base: position 975,169,050 of record OX451741.1, on the reverse strand, counting down.
TCTATCATAAAGACCAAAGTCTTCACTTGTCGGAGGAAAAGGACGACATACATCATTAACAAATGGAACCAAATTCACAGAAGGAGGTGCAGCAAGAGGAGCATGCACCATAGGAGGTGTAGGAGTAACATTAGTATGAACAATTGGAGCTTCTTGAGGACCAAGATTGAAACCTTCAGGTGTAAAATTATCTGGCATTCCCCAGGGATAACCTTGAGGCATGCGATTCAGAACAGCAGTTGGGGTAGCAGATACAGGAACAGTCGGAGCTTCAGCAGTAGCCCTTGTCGATTGAGGTTGAACACTCGGCGGCTAATTCTGAGAAGCCACCAGGGATTCCATCATAGCAGTAAGATTGGCCATGCTGGCCTTCAAAGCAGAAACCTCCTCACGCAGCTCGTGATTCTCTTGTTCTAAGTTGTCCATCTTCCTTCTGAAATTATCCTGAGTGTTGTAGTGGTGAGTCAGCTTGCTGAACGAAGTAAAGAAGCTTGGTAAGACACATGGATATGCATAACAAATGCAAGAAATATGTGTAATATGATGCATGATATGTGGTGCACATGATTTATTTTTTATTATTATTAATGTTTCAAGGGACTTAAAGAATTATAGACACATTGCAAATATCAAAGTAATAGCACATTTGAAATACTGAAAATTCTTATTATAATAACTTCAAATGGGTTACAAGTCTCATCAATCCCAAGTACAAGATGAAAATAAAGTCTAAAACCCCGAGAAGTAAAGTTGTCGGAGATCACTCTATACGCTGGCGCTTTCCTGTAAGCCTGGCAATATGAGCCTTCAACCTCTGATTCTCTTCCACATATCTAGTGGCAACCTTCTTCCAATCACCTGAATTAGGAAGTGGGCAACTAACATCTGACTGAGGTTTAGGAGAAAATAAATCCCCTTGCCTCTCCATCATCTCTACAGCCTGACTCTCAAGAATCTCAATTAAGCCGTCTTTCTCCTTCAAGTCTGCTCTATACGAAATCTCTAAAGTTTGGCACTTATTCTTCCAAGCATCCTTTTCCTGATGCATCCTGACCAAAGCAAGTTGTAGCTCTTCTATATCATCCAATAAGGGAGGAGTGGTCTTCACAAATAAATCAGGCATAGGTGCTTCCCGGGAATACGACATCTTCAACTGAATAGCTCTCGTTTGGACCCACTGAAGATATGGTTCCAAAGAAACAGCCCCCTAGGTCCCAAGTCTTTCCTACTCTTCTTATGGATATGACGCCAGGCCTTCACAATTTTCTCCCTAGCTTCCCTATGGTCTTCTCCCTCCTTCAGAAAGAAACTACTCAAATGAATACTATTTGGTTTATCCCCCATCGGATAACCAAGTTGTGGTCATGCAAGAACAGGGTTATAGTTAATTCCTCCCTTTGTACCAAGAAGAGGTACATTGGGGAAACAACCACAACTGTCAACAATCTCTACATCCTGGTAAGCTCGATGATACCAATCAATATCCGAGTGAGTAAGTGCCATGATCTTAGGATCCCAACGGGGTTCCTTCCTGACATCCCAAAAAGCATCAGACAGAGGCATATGAGAAATAAACCATCGGTACAACAAAGGCGTGCAACAGATAATCATCCCCCCATGATAAGAATTCCGAAGATGAATAGAGTAATAAGCATCACCCAATAATTAGGAACCGGGTTCCCAATCATGAAGATCCTGATAGCATTAACGTTAACAAACTTGTCCACATTAGGAAATAAGAATAACCCATAAGCAAGTAGAGCAAAGATGGCCTCAAAAGCAATTGTACTCTTCATCCTGGCAAAGTAACGACCTTTCTCCAATAAGAATTGAGCTGGTAATCCTCTAATCCCTCCTTTAGTAGTCGTATGGGTTTCAACCTCAGACTTCCCCAGATGAATCAAAGCAGCAATCTCATGTGATTTTGGCTCTCCCTCTAAACCAATGAAAGGAGCACAATCGGTAATAGGTAAATCCAATAGATAAGAATACTCCTCCAGTGTAGGCATCAACTGATAATCAGGGAAAGTAAAGAAATGATACATCGGATCATAGAACTGGACCAAGGTCGAGAGAATACCCTCCTTTATCCTAAGCTTCATAAGATGAATGATGGATCCATACTTCTTCTGAAAATCTACAGGACACTCAATCTCGGGTATCAGACTGATCAACTCATCTATCTTGGGATCCTTGAAACTGTATTTTCCAGTCTTTCTTTTTCAAGAATCCATGGTCAAAAGTACCTGAGATATTCACAAATGGTCAACTTTTAAGTCCCTCGAAATAAAATTTCTTCAAAAGATGCTTATGAGTGCATGGATGCATGATGCAACAATCACACACAAGATCACACATATAGGGTTTATAGGTTCAACGTCACGAGCATGAGGTCGAAGGTACTACCCATAAGGCATTGGTCTAAAAGTTATCACCTTCTGAACAAGGTTCTAGAGGTTCCCAGAGTCTACATCCTTCCTTCAAATATTACCAACTTCCCGATTAACTCGATAATTAGTAATATTCTCAAGAAAATCTCGTCCGAGCATAGTATCGCGTGACAACTTTTCCGGATTCCTCCGTCATAGCTTTCGCACTACACCTAAAAAGCCAAGATGGGTTAGGTATTCTATGATCCTCAGCTTCAGCAGCCTCCCATGTCGAAAGCAATACGTCCTTCCGATTACTTAATAAACAACACTACAATCAAAGGGGACTCCACTGAGTGGGGGATCTCATGCCTATTTTTTTTGGATTACATTAACATGACTATACCGCACGTCCTATCTTAAAGTTTTCCCAAGTCCGGGTATAGGACTTATGAGTAATCACCAAGCATCCTAAAAACTAGGAAAATACAGATAAACATATATACAAAACATAACACATAAACAACAATAGCACATATACAGATATAAACAAAGATAGGCTCAACCCACTTAGGGATGGACCAGCAAGAGGCCAATTTGTCCCCAGTGAAGTCACCATTTTTCCGTAGCGGTAGAAATGTTTAAGACTAAGTCATTGATTGACTAGACTTATACAGATCCAAATAAAAATCTCCACCGCGCTTTATTGTTTCCAAAGGAATGGGAAAAGAGAGAGTAACCCAAAAAGAGGTGGAAAGGTTCAAGGTAAGGGGGTTGGTTATGCAAAGGGGAGGTATTAGCACCCTAAACATCTACGGTACTCCACAGGAACCTCTTTGTAAAATTTGTATATTTTGGCTATAAAATGTTGTATGGAAAATAAATGGTGGAGGTGAGAAAAGAAATATATTTTTTATGATTTTTTTGCACCCGCCGCGGTTGTGAACCTTTAGTGCCTACGTACCACCTTTCATGCAATAGGGGATCAGGGTACACATAGTTCCTCTTTTAAAAATTTAAAACATAAGTGTGTTAGTTAATTTTATGAGATAAGACATCATCGTCATTGTCCGTGTGGAAAACATACATACTACCCACAATCATGAGAAAGGAGAATTTGCATCATCTCAAAATGGAGGATATGGATTGGATTTTAAAATCAACAATGCCTCACTCAACACCCAAGTGGAAAATGTCTCTGTTCACTACATATTGTAGAATTCTAGTTGTTTGCATCACTACAAGGATTGACAAGAGTCCAATCTTTTAAGAAAAGTTTTAAAGTAGAAGCCAAAGTGGAAAAATAGTTTGAAATGAGATTGATTGACTTTTAGTCTTATCAGAAAAAATGTCAAGGTATTATTAAGTTGATTGAAGTTTATTTATGAAAAGGTTTTGAAAATGTATGGACCTAGGTCCAAGTTTATTATGAAAGTGATTTAAGTTTAAAAAGAAGAGTGGTTTTCAAAAAGGAGGGAGAAGATTTTTGAAATTAAAAAAGATGGAAGGAGAAGAAGAGACTATCCTAAAGCATAAGGTAAAAGCTAGGGATAAGAACCATCTAATCAACAAGAAGCTAATACTTGGCATTATGAGTCAAAATAGAATTCCCATTATTTGGATTGAGTACAAGCAAAGATACTTAGACCTCTTGAGAGACCCAAACTTCAAGTATATTAAGTCTTCACAAAAATTGGGCAGAGCAACGGCTGTATACGGGTGAATTCCAGATTACAAATAAAGAATGTAATCACAGTAACATTCCCACAAAACAAACAAACAACCCAATGTCTTGAGGTAAACCTCAAGAACTCCAGAAAAAATAGCTCAAGGTTTCTAATCCTAAGTCTAAGAAGTCCAATACTCCATAATGCCAAGGATAGTAACCAAATAGTCCAAGTATCATTAAAGGTTTTTATGGTTCATGTTGATTATTAGGTGTCTTTAGAAGAGAAAAGAAAAGCTCAAGTGAGAAAAATAAAAATGACAAGAAAGTAAATGCTCAAGTGAGCAAAATAAAAACGGCATGAAATGCAATGCTTAAAGTAAATGGTACATAAAGCATAAAAAATAAAAGGTATAAAGTAAAAAAAAAATTAATAATTAGTGGTTAGTTGGATGACCATCTTGAAACTTGCATTTGGAACCCATTAGAGGATTGGTAGAACCAAAGTCTCCACACAACAAGTTGCATTTTCTATTTGTCAAGTATATCATCCATTTGGGATCCTCAAAAGTACCATTTAATGATCAACAATGTTTAAGTGATCCGCGTTGACCAAAAGTGTTGTAGATCCATTAGAGGATTGGTAGGACCAAATCCTCCACACAATGAATCTCAAGGTTATTGGATCAAAGAAATCAAATTAACATACTTGGGCTTGCAAACATAGGTTTGGGCCATGAATGATCATTTATTCGAATCGGGACAAAATTTAACGCTATGTTAAGCAATCGTAAGTGGACTTATGTAAAAGTCGCACCTATTTTGAGGCCGGTCAATAGCAATCTATGCACCATTTGTTTTGAGACATGATATAGAGATCATGCTCCAATAACACTTAGTGCAATGATAAAGGGATAAGATGAAGAGGGGTGGGGAAGAATATACAAACCACATTTGAATTAAATTTTAATCAAACTATTATTAAAATCATTCATCCATTTTTATGGAGTTAAACTCAACACCATAGATCCAATGATGTTAACAAAGTTCATAATCAAAAATTCAACCCAAGATCAACCAAAAATTAATCACAAAATAATATTGCATTTAATATATACATTAAAAAAAGTTTTAAAATGTTTTTAAAATAGAAATAAGAGAAAATTATTAACTATGTTCAAATTAATCAAGAAATAAAAAGGAAGACCATAGAAAAATCAGAAATGAACTAAAATAATTTTATAAATTTTTTGGTAATTTTTTTAAAGTCATAAATTATTTTTAAAATTAAAAGAAATGAGTAAAATGAACCAAAAATGATTAAAAAAATACCAAAATTAGAAATAAAAAATGAATGAGGTCACCAATATTTGTCACAATATCATTGGATCATTCCATAATTTTTTCAGAACTAAAAAATGCATAAAAATATTTTTAAACATTTAAAACAAACCAAATAAAGTGTAAATTTATAAAAAATATCAAAACACACAATAAAATTGTGAAAAAATAAAAATCAGAAAGAAAAAATTCAAAAATATTTTTCATAATATTTTCAGATTTTTTGGACTAAAAATGAATTTTCTATGATTTTTTTGAAATTTAAAACAATTAAATATAATAATCAGAAAAGAAAAATAAAGTCAAAAATATGTGGACCATTGGATGAGAGTCAAAACGCGTTAGTAATAAAATCCAAGAGATCTGGCGCGCTGTGCATATCATGGTCATTAGTGAATAAAGCATAGAATCATCAATTAAATCAGAAATTCAAAAAAAAAACAAATGGCGTTGTTTCATTGGTTGAAGGATGACACGTTGGTCATCTTCAACCTCCAGCCAGTCCCAAAACCAGGTTGCTCAATCTGTAAAATTAGAGCACGAGACCTATGTCATTCACTTCGTCTCTTCAAGACGAAGACAACCACACCTTCGTGATAAATTTATATAAATTATAGCTCAAGCAATTTGGAAGGAATGTTTTGAAAATGGATTTGAAATTTCATGGTCAAAACGTGTTTCTAGATAAAATTAAGTGTTGCGAATAGAACCAGGGCAATGAGAGCATCACAATGATATCAAAGTTTTGAAGAATTGATGGAGAAATCTACCTATTGAAGTTAAGTTGCAGAGCTCTGAAACTGGACTTCTATGGAGCAATATAGGGCATGATTCTTGAAGGTAATTTTATGGTTAGCTTTAGGAAAGATCAAGGAAGGTAAATTGATAGAAAAATTAGATTGAAAAAGGCTTGAAAACAGATTTTGAAGTTGCAGAAATTTGAGTTATGGAACAAGTTTGGCAGGGTGATTATGGCTATCCAAGCTTGATAAAATGAATGAGGGATGACCCTCTATTTATAGGGAATCAAATGGAATATCCAAGCGTGTGAAATGATGAAGTTTAGAGGGAAATCGTGTGAAGTTGCAAACAAGAAAAGTGTGACTTCTAATTTGATCAAAACTCATCCAAAATGCGCGTTTTGTTGTGCTAATCACTTCTGGAAGTTCACTAAACATGTTTAAAAGCAAAAATGCACAGAAACAAAGTGTTTAGAAGCTAAATCAATCATTTCAAATTCTGACTTTTGAAGAAACTTCAATTCCAAGTTACCAAGTTCAAATCAAGTGCATTCTCAGCTCAAGGGGTCTTAGGGCATGATTATTCATGTTTAGAAAGATGAGGTTACATGCTTTGCAATGGAAAAATAATGGAGTCAAATGGATGTTTGAGCTGAAAGTTGCATTGAGTTTGTTGCACCCCAAAATTTTCCCTCTCATTTCTCAAGGAATCACCCTAGATCCTCAAATTTTCTCTCATCCAATTCCAAGCCTTGAGTTATTTATTTTTCCAAGCAAACCATTCACAAGGGAAAAATGGTCATTTGCACACTAAGAAGTCTAACTTTGACTTTTGGATCAAAATCAAATCTCAAAAATCATATTTCACCAAGACATGTTGGAATATGAAGCTTACTTCATCAAGAGTTTCAAAAGTCAAATTTTACTTTGGAAAAGTCAAATTCTAAATACTTAGAAATTTTCTAAGTGCTTAAGAAATATGATAATTTCAGAACTTCTGGGTCAGTGTTCACACTCAGCAAATTCTGGATATTCTCAAGACAAAGTTTGGTCAGAAATTCTGGGCCAGTATTCATAAAGGTTCAGTCAGAGTTTTCAAATGTTAAAACAAAGAAGGTAACGAAGCATGCTGTAAGTATATTGGAAGTTCTGAAGGATCCCTCAGAACATGCTGAAGCCAGAAGATACAAAGATCAGAAGATGAGATGCTACGATGAAATAGAACTTCTAATCCAGAGTCAAGAAAAGATGCAGAGTTTCACATGGGAACTCATTTAATGCTCACGATCGCCTCTGAGTTTTTATCCAAGGGACTTTCACCACGTGTACCCCTACTGTATTGGGAAGACAAACTTTTGTGCAAAAGTATGCTAGACCCACACACTGCTTCTACTTTTCCTTGATTCACGCTGCCAAATCCAGTTGAGGCGCTGTTAACCATCCAACTTGAATGCATTGAACCCCCACTTGTTTAAGCTTACTTCAGGAGTAGGTCAACATCTAGCATATGATGCTGGCACCACTTGACTGCCCCAACTGCAAAACTTTGCCTATAAATAGAACACCATTTGCACACTGAAAAAAGCTCAAGGAAAATTTGTGAAAGAGGCGAGAAAATTGAGAAAGAAAGCTTTGAACTACTGCAAAAATTCCAAGAACCCAGGAAACCATAAACACAAAATACCAAAATCTTAGTGTTGATTCCTTACATTAAAACTCCATTGTTTTCCTCAAGTGTTCTTGACTAAAGCCACCCACGCAGTTGCTGACTCACACATTAGTAGCTACCTTAACTTCTGTATTCCTATTGCATACACTCTCCATTCATTTCCACCTAAAAGGGGTCAGAATATCACCTCTTGGCTGTTCCAGAAGTTGTAAACGTCCATCCTGCTGAGTACGTGAAGGAGTTGCTCAGAACATCACTAGAATTCAAGACTAACCTCCAGTTCACAGAATCCTTTCCAGCTGCAAGGTAAGTTTTCTGCTGACTCTCATCATAATTGATTAAGCATCGTCAGATTTTGCATATTTAGCACAATGTATATATTCTGATCCTGATGATGTACATATTCTGAAATTCATGCATCTGCTTGCCTAAATAGAATAAATCCCTATTCAGAGCTTCATAAAGAAATTAGGACTCGGAATTAGAATTAGCAAATACATGTTGCTTCTGATTTATGCTTCTGACATTTCATATATGCAACTTTTATTCTGTTAAGAAATTAACCAAGTTGTAGATGTTCTGATTGGCACGGAGAGAGGAAAAGTTCTGACAGTTGCGTCAGAACTTCTGAAAACTTCTGAGTCCTCAGAAGATCCAGATCTTCTGAACTTCCATATTTTTGCTAACGTGTTTCTCTTTGTGCAGCAAGTCAGAGTTAGAAATTCTGACCTCTTTTATTTTCAGCATTTGCGCTGATTTTGTTTTCTTTCTCTTTTATTATTTTACCCTCATATTATTTTTATTGTTAATCAAAAACACCAAAAATATTTTATATTTTGCATGTTATATTTTTCTTGTAACATAAAAAGACAAAAATATTTTCTTAAACAAAACTTACTTCTTTTCTTAAATAAATAAGCATTTTATGTTTCTTGTACATTCTTATCTATTTCAATATGGTTGTAATAGTAACCTAGAATTTTAACTTGCAATCCCCATTCATAAATATATACACCCATCCTCTTAAATATTGTAATAGCGTAGGACTTTACATTTTCGTACTGTTATTGCTTTCAATATATGCTAGTAATTAGGGCATGTATGACAATATATGAAAATTGACAAATAGATCACCCTAATCAAGATAAATTATGCATGCAATCAAATACACTCGCACACTTACACCCTTAAGGTAATTCCACTTGTTGCCTCATAAAAATGGCCATGTTATGCATGTGGGATGTCTTAGCAAAAACAAATCGAAAAATACAAGATCATAGTCCCTCGATGACACTATCAAAGTTTCCTTTCAAAATGATCTTAGTCGCTAAAGAAAAGTGCTAAGTCATCTTACAACATTGCTATCATGGTCATACGATGATCCAACTCTCGTCCCTTCACATCCAATGATGGAGCTTCTTATCAATTCAATGGTAAGATAGCAACATCTAAAGGAGGAGGAAAAGCACATATAAGACTTTTTTTGAGCAGGTAGATTACTTTTAGTTACTTGCTCACTCTCAAAACAAATATCCTTGCTATTTTAAAAAACAATCACAAAAACTTTCCAAACATCTTTCCAAAACTTGAAATATTTTCAAAAGCTCAACACTTTGCATACATTCTTACGAACGAGAATCATTGCAAAGTTTGCCTAAACGATGACACCTTTTCAAAATACTTTCAAAACCACACGAAAGCACAATTTTCAAAAAAAAAGCAAGTGATCTAGCAAGTAACTAAGAGCCCATGAAAAACCATGGATGAAAAGGGTGCTAATACCTTCCTTTTTCATAATCTACCCCCCTAACTCAAGAAAACATCTTTAAAGGTCTTTCCTGTGCTTTTTCACCTTTCCTTATTGGATAAAATAAAATTCGGTGGCGACTCTTGCTAAACCGCAACATTTGCGAACACAAACACAAAACACCCAAGTCAGTTCTCCAACCGTATCACAGAACTGGCAACTCTGCTGGGAAGTTCTAAAAGTGGGGTTACCTTAGGGCTAGATCACCTTTACTTGCTTACATTGTTTGATTTGTTCCACATTTTGGTTCCTTGTTTGGGTTTGTTTTAAATCCTACACCCGGATTTGGGGATACCTTTTAGGTAAGTAGCAATAAACTGTGAGGGAACTGTGCGGGGTATACCGACACGGTTAAAGTAGTAGCTACGTTGATGTGGCAGTTTGGTTGGTACCGGTAACACTTGAGTCAGTCAAGGAGAGTACGGGGCCGCCGCGTGGTGTCGTAAAGCATCAACTGACCTTAGAACCTTACTTGATCAACTTGGCCATTAGGACGTAGTGAGATGACCGGCTTTGGTGTAGTCCGAAGTTGGTAGATACTCGATACTACACTCATTAAAGTTTGACTCTTGAGTTTTGTTTGGTTGCGAATCAATCACTTATTGAATGAAACTTGGGGAAAAGATCAGTGATATTGAGATCCCTTAGAACCCGGTTACTATTAACTAGGACAGGTTAAGCCAACTAAACTTCAAGAGGGTACTTACTTGAAACCCCATGCAAGCCTAAACCCAAGGACTTGTTTGCTTTGTATATATACACCTGGACATAACATCATAAGCATCATAAATATCATAAGCATTCTCACTAACCATTTCAAGGATTTTTGGATTTATCTTTGTTCTATTTTGTAGGACATGGCATCCCCTCGTAGGAGCACTATCCAAGTCAGCCTCGTGAGGATACCTCCACAACTCAAGGAGTTAGTATCATGGTTCCCCGAAGATACTCTGTTCACCAAAAGACATGGACGACTCCTTAGTCTGGTTACCTCAAGTATTGAGGAAGATATGGTAAAGGTGCTTGTCCAATTCTTCAACCCTTTGCATCATTGCTTCACTTTTCCTGATTACCAACTTGTGCCCACTTTAGAAGAATTTTCTCAACTCATAGGGATCCCTATTCTTAATCAGTTGCCTTTCAACAGTATTGAAAGAGACCCTAAACCTGAGGAAATTGCTCGAGCTCTACATTTGCAACCATCCGACATAGTAGCAAATTGGTTAACAAGGAGTGGTGTCAAAGGGTTCCTAGCAAAGTTTTTGTTGGAGAAGGCTCAAGAGTGTTGGAATACTTTGGATCTACAAGCCTTTGAGGAGATTTTGGCTCTTCTCATCTATGGGTTGGTACTATTTCCAAATCCTGACCAATTTATAGATGTAAATTTGATCAAGGTTTTCATATCTCGTAATCCGGTGCCTACATTGCTTGGAGACATCTTGCATTCTCTTCACTCTCGCACTTTGAAGAAAAGAGGGGCTTTGATGTGTTGCACTCCTCTTTTGGCTAGGTGGTTTATTTCACACCTACATCGATCTGTGGTGAAGAATGAACAAGGTATGAGGTGGTCTAAAAGATTGGTGTCACTTTCACATGCTGATATTCGTTGGTATTATCGCTCTTTGGAAGACATTACCATCATTGATCGTTGTGGGGAATTCCCCAATGTCCCTCTACTTGGCACTAGGGGAGGCATTACTTACAACCCTTGTTTAGCTTTGTGACAATTTGGATTCGCTAGAAGAGATGGCCCTCATGAGGTACTCATCCAAGGAATTGTATTCGACTACGAAAGCGATACCCAAGGTTACCGTGAAAGATTTATACGAGCTTGGGGTATGAATAACAAAGTTGATAGCAAGACATTAGGGCGTAAGAATTCCATTCCTTTGGAACCTTATCTTAGATGGGTGAGGGCTCGCGCTCAAAGTCTCAATATGCCTTATGAAGCCGTCTTACCTGTTATCATGGAGCCAGTAGCTGAGGGAGACGTCCCCCATGCTATCCTCTATCCTGATATGCCTACTTCTCTTGAAGATTTGCAAAACGCTTGGATTCAGTTAAAAGGAGAACGAGACACCTTTGAAGCTAATTTCTATGAGAGCGAGAGGAAGTTATTAGAGATTACAAGGGAGCTTCATGAAGAAATGAACTTAAACACCTACATTGTGCCAAAGAAGATGCGTATAACTTTTATGTCATAGGAGTTTACTTTATGGTTATTTCTGTTGTTGTAAGCCCAAGAGGCATGCTTGTATTCAAATAAGAACTCTTTAATGCAAGTTAACATTTGTTCACTCTTTGTCTATACAAATTTAAATTCCTTAAATCCTTGAAATCATTTGCATATTTGCATATTCATGCATCATGACATGACAGGCTTTCGCATAACAGGTTTCCTTATCTCTTCGTTGTTTATTTCAGCAAGATGGATCTAGAGAAAACTGTGGCGGAACTTCAAGCCCAGAACTCTCAATTTCAGGAAGCTTTACTCGCCCTGGCTAAGGGGTAGCAGGATATGATGGCCTTGTTGGCCGCTAAGAAAAAGCCAAAGAAGAAAGTTATACTCAACATGGTTAAAAGGTTCAAGGAGACAATCCGTCAAATTCCAATAGAGGAAGATTCATCCGAAGAGGACGAAAACCAAATTGGTGAGGTCAAGAGTACTCAGGCTGACTGTATTAATGACCAAGAATCTGATGATGATTACTTCAATGAACAATATCCCCCCACAGACATCAAATACAAGCAGCTAGAAGACAGGTTGAAAGAGGTTGAAATCCAAGCTATTCCCGGTTTAAATTTTGACGATTTGGGCTTAATCTCTGGGGTAGTCATTCCCCACAAGTTTAAAATACCAACCTTTGCAAAATACGATTGGGTTTCTTGCCCAAAGCTCCATTTGAAGTCCTATGTGTGCAAGATACAACCGCACACTACTGATAAAAAACTTTGGATTCACTTTTTCCAAGAGAGTCTGGCTAGAACACAACTTGAATGGTTTTATCAGTTGGATGTCTCTCGCATCAATACTTGGGAGTCTAGCTACTGCCTTCTACCATCAATATCAGTACAATGCCGACTTGGCACCGACAAGGGTTCAATTGCAAGGTATGACCATGGGGAAGAATGAGGGATTTAAGAAATATGCGCAGAAGTGGAGAGACCTTGCTAGTAGGGTGCAACCTCCCTTGACTGATAGGGAACAAATTGACATGTTCATGAGCACATTATCTGGTCCTTTCTTTAATCTATTGGTTGGCTGCTCTTCTTCTGGTTTCACCGAATTAATCTTAACCGGTGAAAGAGTTGAAAGTGGCATTAAAAGTGGAAAGATCTCTATGGCATCTACCTCCACTCCCAATCCTGTCAAGAAACCTTTCGCTGTGAAGAAAGAAGTTAATGCTGCGTATGGCACAAAGGCCCAAACCAAGAAGAAAAACCATCTGTCTGTCAATGCTGTCCGGATCTCCAATCCGACTGCTACTCAAAGACCATCTGCCAATCATCAACGTGTTGAAACTCCGAGAAGACAGTTCACAAGGTTATGCATGTCATTATCTCAAGCCCTTCAACATCTGCTCAGGGCTAATTTAGTGACATTGCAGGATCCTCCCGCCAACTCTGACACCTCATCACCGAGATATAATCTGAATGCAAAATGTGCTTACCATTCAAACAGCCCTGGGCATGAGACTGATCAGTGCAGGGCTTTGAAGAACAAAATCCAGGATTTAATTGACAACAAGACTATTGAATTTGATCCTCCTCCAACGCCAAATGTAATTACCGCTCCAATGTCGAGGCATGACAAAGGTGTTAATGTTGTCGAAGACACAATCTTCATTACTTCTGTTGAAGAATTAACTACTCCGTTGAATGTAGTCAAGAGCAATCTGTTGAAAGCTGGGACTTTCCCTGGTTGTGAAAAAGTCTGCGTAGGCTGTATGAGACAACCCAATGGGTGTGAGGAATTGAAGAAAGGTATACAACGTCTAATGGATGGCCGTGAAATCCTATTCGAAAATATTCCCACCATCAAAAATTCAATCGACAAAGCTGAAGATTTGGCCATCATAACAATTTCAAACAAAGCTCTTAGGATCTCATCCAAAGGTCCTATCAGGATTTCAAATGAACCAATCATTGCTCCTCTCATAATCACTGCTGCCGGACCGGTTCCATACACCTCTGATAAAGCGGTACCATGGAATTACGGTGTCGAGGTTTATTATCATGGGGTAAAACAAGATTCTTGGATTGATGATAATGAAGCTGGTGTTACTAATATTACTGGTTCTAGTAAAGTCACAAGAACAGGAAGGGTCTTTTCCCCTGTTATCTCACCACCAACCACTACCACAATTCCAGTCCGCATAACTAATGGCAATGCTAGTACCAGTACTAGAGGGAAAGAGAAAGAAAGTGAGTCTGCCAGGGAAGAGGCACTTGCTGAAAAGTTTTTTATGGAAGAACCATCCACTCAAGAGATGGAGGAAATTCTGAAGATCATCAAGAAAAGCGACTTCAAAATAGTAGAGCAGTTGGGGAAACCCCTTCTAAAATGTCAATGTTATCCTTATTGCTATGTTCCAACGCCCATGCACAAGCTTTGATTAATTTCTTGAAAAAGGATCATGTGCCTCAAGAAACCACAACCGACTAATTTAAGAACTGCGTAGCAAGTCTTACATTCGACAATGGTCTGGAGTTCTATGATGCAGATTTAACTCCCATGGGAAAGAATCACAATAAAGCCTTGCATGTTTCTGTTGAATGTAAGGGGACCACTCTGGCACATGTTCTAGTGGACACAGGATCATCTTTAAATGTATTACCTAAAGGCATTCTAGATAGGCTAGACTGTGAAGGTTTGATTTTAAATCCAAGTGATATTATTGTGAGGGCGTTCGATGGGTCGAAAAGGACGGTTCATGGAGAGGTGGATCTCCCAATTAAGGTTGGTTCACAGATTTTGAAATTCACATTCTACATAATGGACATACGGCCTGCGTATTCTTGCTTGCTTGGTCGCCCATGGATCCATGGGGCAGGTGCGGTCACTTCTACTCTCCACCAAAAGTTAAAATATCCAGTTCAAGGGAAGATTGTCACTGTTTGCGGAAAAGAAGAATTTATGGTAAGCCATCTCAATTCTTTCAAGTACGTAGAAATGGATGGCGAATTCATAGAAACTCCGTGCCAAATGTTTGAAGTTGTGGCCACCACCAAAATTTCCTCTGACACTCCAAAAGCCGATAAAGATATCCCCAAGATGGTTTCTCTTAAGGATGCCCGTGCTGTGGTAGAAGAAGGAAATAATGAGATGTGGGGTCAACTCCCCGATATCCCGTTCAAAGAAGACAAGTTTGGGTTAGGTTTCACCTCCAGAGCTCAAAAAGAAATTAGAGGTGCTCGTGCTGGAAAGCCGCCTCTCCACCTCAAAAGTCATGAAGTGAATGTTGTGGAGGACTCCGATGATGAGTGTGCCTTTGAAGACTGGATCTACCCAACAACCAAAGGGAAGCTCAACAATTGGCATACAAAGTACTTTGTGCCCATCTCCTTTATTGAGGAGTGTTGCACCCCAAAATTTACGCTCTTGATTTAGGCTTATGTTTCATCATGAATATCATATTGCATTGCATTTATACATTGTGATGGGATCAAAGTACTTTGGTTATCAAGTCTTCCTCAAGCTTTGAAGGTTGATTGCATTGACAAGTTGCTCAAGTAGAATCTTATAATCTAAACCACTGGATCTTTCAAGCTCAAAATTTATTGCATATCTCAGGATATTTTATTCATCTCTTTGGATCATCAGAGGATTGAAGTTTGTGTTTGAGTATAAGAGGAATCACTTTTTTGATTCACCAGTCAAAATTAGGGTTTTGTTTGAACAAGGCTATTGATCAATGTATAAGTCTTGATTTGGAAGCTACGACATCTCATTGGTATTTGGAAAGTATTTGTACAAGAAATTGGTCAAGATGCCCAGAGGATTTGAAATTTTGGAGATGATTCATCAGTCTCCTAAGGTGTTAATCAAAACTAGGGTTTGGGATTTCATCAATATTTCTTGAGAATTTTGAAGTGAAACTTTGTACATGGCCTCTATATATTTGGAAGATCATATGTTTGAAGTCTTGATCATCAATTTTGAAGGGAAGTGGATCAATTGATTCAAAGGGGCAAAATGGTTGTTTTGGTCAAAATCAGTCAAAGTCAAGGTTGACCAAGTGAACTTTTGGTAAACCATCAATTCAAGGGTGTACTTTTCATATTTCAAGTCCATTTGGATCATTGGATCAAAAATATTGAGGTTTAGATTGAAACTTGTTCATGTAGAAACCCTAAAAGTTTCTAATTTTGGAAAATGAGGACTTAACTTCAAAAATTCATATTTTATTCACCTTTGATCAAAAATGCAAATGAAGTATGCTTGGAAAGCTAAGAGGTTGATCTTTCATATCCTTTTGGTCTCATGTCCAAATTGGCAAGGAGTCGAGAATTATGGTCTTTGCAAGTTCATGCCTCAAGTTAAAATTATGGGTTATTTTCCAAAATTAGTGAATTTCATGTCAAATTTTGAGGACTTTCATTTATTTAATTTCAAAAACTCAAAACTAAGGGATTGTAGATCTTTTAAATACCTTTCCAAGTTGTACTCATTTGTGTCCAAATTCAAAAGTATGAGCAAGTTATGAACTTTGGAATTTTGAGGCATTTTATTGAAATTTGACAAGTATGCAAAATGGCCATTTCTTGCAAACTCAAGTTTTAGCCATTCCTTTTTCTTCTAATCAAGCCCATGAACAATTTGTGACATGCTGAGGCCCATTACACTCACCATTTCATGCCCATGTGCTTCATGAACTTGCTTGAATGAAAAAATACAAAACTTGCCAGATTTTGCAAATTCACCAACACTTCTTCATTTCAAACAATCATGAGCTGGCATTTTGAGCATGAATGTATGACTTCATTTGGCTCACAAAATGCACAAAAGGCAAGCAAATGCACGAGTGAAATGCAGACTTCATGTGCATCCTCATTTTTGGCCAAAACTTCCAATCCTGCCCTCCAACGGCTTTGAGGTTGAATTTCCACTTCTATGCTCCTCTATTAACTCTATATAAGAAGAGACAGGATTTTTTTACACTGGAGACACTCTCATTACAAGAATTTCAGATCTGATTTTTCCACCATTCTTCTGCAATTTGCTTCGATTCTCTCAATTCCTTGGTGTTTTCTTCAAAATTCTTGTGGATTCAGCTTCAATGAAGGGAGGAGATCAAGTTGCACCATTTGTTTGAACCTGGAGTGAAGGAGACAGTAGAACTCTTCTTGCCTTGAGGTAATAATCCTAAACTTTGATTTTCGAGAAGTATTTGTTTATTGATGTGTTTGAGCTTGGATTAGTGTTCACTGATGTTGTTTGAATGTTTCTGAAGCTTTATAATGTTTGATTCGTTGAATTATGCATGATTGAGTGTTCTGAAATTTCTGATTCAGAATGTTTTTGCTCATTTTCATGGCTTGATTGTGAATGATGTAGTTGATGTTTCGATTTGATTCGAATTGCATGATGAATTATGATATGTTAGCTTTAATTTGCACTTGATTTCGTTAATTTTGGTGGAGAAATGAGTATGTATGATGGATCTGAACATGAGCCCTAGGAACAAGTCTTGCGCACGTTTTTGAGCTGGTCTGGAGGTTAAAGATGATGTGGTGGCGCATTTTGATTGGTGCATTTGAATAATTATCTTATTTGAATTATTTGTTTTATTTGGTATTATGTTTGATTTTATTTTGTGATCAAAACATTTTCAAAAATCATGAAAAAATTATTGTAGGCCAATAATAATCTCTAATATTTGTCATAGTTTTTTTGGAATTTTTAAAAATGTTTTGATTGGTTCAAAAATTAATAAGTTTAATTAATTGTTTGTTCAATAATTATTTTTATTTTAATAGTTCTTTTGATCTAAAAATTCTACAAAAAATGTTTTGAACTCTTAAAATTATTTAGAATTTGATTATGAAATTTTGTTTAGCATTTTTTCTATTTTTGATTAGAAATTTAATTTGAGATGTTTATTTGAAATATTTGTTTCATAATTTTTGTTAATATTTCCTTTAATTCAAAAATCCTCAAAAAAATCTTATAAGTTTGTTTTTAACCATAGAGTCTGAATATAATTTTATTTTGACCTTTTTGTGACATTTGGCTAGGGTTTGCTTTTTTTGTCATTAAATAATAGTTTAATTGTTTAAATTGTTTGTTTGATTTTTATTTTAATATTTATTTTAATTCAAAAATTCCACAAAAAATCAGGGATGTGTGTTTTTAATTCTAATATTTGAATATAATTTTGGTTGGGTATTTTTCTGATTTTTGATTAAGAATTTCATTTTGAGATGTGATTATTTGTTTTATTCATTAATTGTTTGAATTTGATTTTATTTTTGACTTTTATTTAATTCAAAAAATGTGAAAAAATATGTATTCTGACATTTAGGGTTTCCTTGTGATTTTCATGATCTTGTTTTGAATTGTTTGAATTTTGATCTTATCTAATTAATATTTAAGATTAAAAGTCAAATAATTAGGGTTTTATTGCTTATTGTGTAAGTTTCAATTCAAAAACCATTATGCCCTTGATTTTCAATGAAATTTAGGTCTTGATTATGGTTCATGGATGTATTGAGGATCTGAAAACCATTTTTCTTGAATTATTTGACTTGGTTTGATATTTTTCCATAAATTATTTTGAAAACTTGTCCAGTTTTGATAGTTTGGCCAACTAGTTTTGAACTTTGGGCCTCATTTGATCCCCTCCTCAACCATTCATGAACTTAATACTTGTTTTCTGACCTCTACACACTTCAAAGATGCTAAGAATTTTTTTTGTGTGAATTATTGATCCTTGTTTCTATTTTTGATGTATTTTTGAAGTGAAGGTACCCAATTAATGTTGCATATCTTGTTGCAATTTGCTTGATGGCCAATGAACTTGAGTGAGGCCTATAATTGGGTACCTAATGATCATGTTGGTTCTGTTTATCAACATAAACTCAAGTCATTTCAATTAATGCCCCATGCTTGAGTGATTAAACCTTTTGATGTATTGTGTGGTATTCCTCTTCTATTATGCTTGTGAGTTGTGATGAAGTAATTGAGTATAATTGAAATGTGTTTTCTACTGACCTTCATGGTCTTTTATTGTATTCTTCTTAAGCTCCCATGATCCTTGATTGATATTCAATTGTCAACTCAACATGGTGATAGAAAGGAGCAACATTCCTCTAATTTTTTACCAAATTGTGCATATGCATGTTTCTTTTTGCCTATCATATCCAATGTTTTGATAGTATCTATCATGTTTCCTCACTTCTTTATGGTGTCATCATACATCCCTTATGGGAGTCCTCATTCAATTTATGGGAATACTAACTTGGTTGTTGAATGTGCGAGGTACTTTGAGAAAAGTTTTTTCCATTTTTGGCTTGAGGCTGTTGTGTTTCACTTTATTTGTGAAACACAACTTATTATATTGGCACTGCTCTTGTGTTTGGCATATTTGATAGTCTATGCAGGATATGTATATGTGATTATGAATTCCATACACTGCCCATGGGATCTGTTCATATCTGAAAATCTCAATACTTACATCCTGATGGCGTAATTTCTGACTTGATTTATCTGCTGATGCCAGCTTGCTTGAAGTTCTCTGGTTTTCTTTTATTCTTGTCCAGTTGCTACTGTGATCGGTGGGAATGAGAACTGACTGTTTTTTAATGCTGGTTCACGTTTGCGTTTGTTTTCTCAAAATGTCGCGGTAAGCAAGAGTTGCCACCGTCTTTTATTTAATCCAACAAGGAAAGGACAAAAGCACAGAAAAATTCCTTTTCGAGATGTTTCTCGGGTTCGAGAGGTAGATTATAGAAAGGGAAGGTGTTAGCACCCTTTCTATCTGTGGTTATCCACGGGCTCTTAGGTACTTGCTCACTATGTTTTCAAAAGTTTTTCTTTTCTTGTGTTCGTGGGTTTTGAAAAGAGTTTTGTTTGAAAACTTCGATTTAACTCTTGTTTCTGTACTCAAGAGTGTATGAAGTGTTGTTGAAAACTTTGTTTGAAAAGTGTAAGTGCGAAAAGTTTGTTTTGTTTTGAAAGAGCAAGTACCTGAGAACCTCTACCTACTCAAAAGGAATTAAGTTATGTAAATGTCCTTTAGACAGTGCTATCCCACTATTGAGAAGTAGGTAGCACCGTCATTGGAGTTTTCGGGTCAATTCGATTAAGGGACATGTGGTCACTAAAGAAATGTTAGGATGCCTTAGCGGTAACCCTAATGTCTTAGATCATTTTATCCGAGGCAACCGTTTCTAGGCAACTTTGATCTTTAGACAGGAGGGCGACCTCTAAAACTTCCTATACTCAATAACCACGTCAAGGCAACCAAGCGAGGCGTACCCTAGGAGTGGCATGTGCAAGTGTGTCAAGTTTCAGTTATGTTATCTTTGTACATGTTATGGTGAGCTACGGTTGCTTTTAATTTAAGAGAGATCTTGTCATGCATAGCCTAGTTAGCATACATCTAGCAGTTAATAGTTGCGGAAAAATAAAACTACGCTATTACAAGGCGTCGGGTATTTACATCGCCAAAAACAAACCCTTGAAAAGTAAATGCGGGAAAGTAAATGAAAACGGTAAAAAATCCTAAGTCAAAGCTATTACATCCTCGGAGCAATTACGATTATATGGATCAAAAAGTAATACACGCGAGAAAAATTAAATCGGAGAGTTTTAGGGTTTTGACCCTTTTTTAAGAAAGAAGGAGATTTTTGTTACTATTTTTTTGTGTATTTAATTAAATTAAACCTAAACTAATTAATTAATTAAATAAAAAGGATATTTTTTTTGGGTTTTTGAATGTTTAAGGAAATTAAAAAATAAAATGATTAAATATATTAAAAACCTAATTCTACACCAATTTTAATTTATTGCAAAAGTATTAATATTATGCCTAATTAAAACTAAACAAATTATGTCAATATTTATTTACAAGATAAAATGATGAAATTAAATTTAATAAATAAAAATATTATATTTTTTATGTTTTCTGAATTTTTTAGGGGAAAAAAATATTAATTATTTTGGTTAGTAGTTAATTAAGGAAAAAGAAAATAAATCAAGTAAGTGAATAAAAAAATAATGAAAAGAAAATAGAGTAAACCAAAGTGTATTGGGCCCAAAGAGGGGGTATGAATGGCAATTGTCTGGGACAAACATAGGCAGCCTTGTTGACTTTCAGAATCCAGCGCGTGCTGGTTGACTAGGGACCATGATAGTCTTTCCATCTAGACCATTGGACGAGATCTGAAGCCACTTGGACAACATCTGTATGAGGGCGTATGATGGGCCCTGCTTTGAGTGCTACATAGAATTGCCTGAAACAAAATAACATAAATGTTTTAAGGGACCTGGGATTCGAACCCAGGTCCCAATGTTCACATGCCAACGCCCCAGCCACTCAACCAACCTGTTTAATTCGTTAGTGGAATGCAACATAAATAATATATGGACAAAACAATTATTATGCTGGCAAAAATAGAAAACGCGCTTAAGATTCAAATTAGCCAATGAAAACCAGCCACGTCTTCATCTTCTTCCACAAACCCTGTGTCTTTTCCTGCGGATTTGATTTCGCATCAAAACCCGTGGCTTAATTCTAAAATCCACCCTAGGCTATGAAAATCGATTCTAAGACCAAGGCTGGCTTCGTCTCTCCCTCCTGAGTATCCATGTACCAATTATTCATCTTGATTTTGCTTGTAGGAAGAATTCCTAAAAAGCAAGCATATGAACCCTAGAATCGGGCATCACGATACAGGGCATAAAAACAAAATTGAATATTGCAGTTATGTTAGAAATCAAACAATAAACATGAATATGCCAATGTTTTGAAGAAAAAGTGCAAGAACTAGAAGTTGGGATTCCATGTTTAAAGGCCAGTTCGCGAGGACTTACAGCGCTATTCAGGGGGTCTTAAGGTCCTTTTATGGTTGCTATGGTTTCAGGAGATTGCAAGCAAGAACACCACGTTGATATTTTTGATTGAAGCAAGTTCTAACCAAGAATTCGATCTCTCTCTTTTCCAAGTATTTTCAGTTTATGGTTTGGCCGTTTTAGCAATTCTTAGGTCCTCAATTAGGTTTGTGTGGCTTGTGTATGTATAAGGTAATGATTTTAGGTCAAGAGTTGGGCCAATATCCATGTGCATTGAAGATTGAATCTTTGATTGACCACCATTGTTAACCTTTCCAAAATTGAATCAAATCTGAGATTTTGTGCACAAAAAGCCAAGACACGAATTTGATTAGGTGTCATATGATATATGAAAGCTGTACAAGTCACAAAGATACTATTTCATTGATTTTTGGATTTTATTTGAATTAATATATATTTAAAATGAATTAAATCAATAAAAATTAAATAAAATAGAAAAATAAATGTTTGATCCTGAAATTAAGTATGGGACATGTGTGTGGCATGACAAGACTAAATCAAATGGAAAAAAGTGGGCCCTTTTGTCAAAAATTGGAGTTTTGAGGATAGTTGACTTTTGGCAATTTTGGAAAAATGCCCAACTTCAACAATGCATAACTTCTTTGATTTTGAACTTTTTGGAGGTGTTCCTGGATTTTTTAGAAACCTTGAGATGTCCTCTAATCAACCCTTTTGGTATCATCTCATTTTGATCTTCCATTCTCAAGTTATAAGCTTTGGCACAAAAGGTGTTTTTGTTGACTTTCAAAAATGACCTATAATGTACAAATTTGTAACTTCTTGTGAGTGCTTTTTCTGATCTTGGGGTATGAAGATGGATTGTAGTAAATTGCATCCTCTTCAAAACGAGCTTTGGATGGGTCATTTCTCATAAAGTATGAGAAAGTTATGCTTGGTCAAAGTTGAGTTGACTTTTCCTACAAAACCCTAATTTAGCAACTTTTGAATCTTGATGAATTTTGAGCAATCCTTGATGAATCATGATCAACCCTTGATCAAATGATGTATTATCCTTCAAAATGAGAATGTTGACAAAAATCTGACTTTTGACTGCAAAATGACCATTTTGCCCTTGGAGTTGACTATAGATCAAATGGAGCTTTTGACTGTGCAAATTAGCACTGTGAGTCTTGAAACTTGGCATGTAGGTGCTTGAGAATGTATATAGGCCTATGAGACTTGATTTAACCATTGGGAACCTCAAATTCCTTGAAAGAACCAAAACCCTAATTTTGAATTGACTGCCTTAGGAGGTGGTTTGACTGTACAACCCTTGAGCCATTTTGAACCATTTGGAGATGATTCTTGACAAATCTTGAGGGATATGGGAGGGCAAATTTTAGGGTACAACAGTTGCCCCTATTCAATTTTCTTAGACCTGAGGATATAGATTGGCTTTCGAGCCTTTCGTGATCCGAAGGTGGAAGATAATTGAACACTAGAGTGCCCAGAAATTTGCACTCACATAGTGTAGTATCAGCAATGTGATGTCGGGAATGGGCTTACAGATGCCATTTGGAGCTGGTTGATATAAGGATGGGCTTATAGATTCCATCTGGAGATTGTCTGTTGAATTGTAATTTTGTAAGTTGAAAGAGGGATCCTGTGTAGGGTTGCCTGTTGATGAGTCCGTGTAAAACTGCATTTTGGAAGGAAGGAAACCTGTGTAGGGTTACCTGATGATGAGCCTGTGTGAAACTGCATCTTGGAAGGAAAGAACCTGTGTAGGGTTTTTTTGATGACGAGTCCGTGTAAAACTACATCTTGAAGAGAGGGAACCGGTGTAGGGTTGCCTGATGAGGAGTCTGTGTAAAACTTCATCTGGAGTTGAGAAGGAACCGGTGTAGGGTTGTTTTGGGATAAGTTTGTGTGAAACTTCTGGAGGAACCTGGGTAAGGTTACTTTGGGATAAGTTCGTGTGAAACTTCAGGATGAACCGGGGTAAGGTTACTGTGAGATAAGTTCGTGTGAAACTTCAGGATGAACCGGGGTAAGGTTACTGTGAGATAAGTTCGTGTGAAACTTCAGGATGAACCGGTGTAAGGTTATTTTGATGATGAGTTCGTGTGAAACTGCAGGATGAACCGGGGTAAGGTTACTGTGAGATAAGTTCGTGTGAAACTTCAGGATGAACCGGGGTAAGGTTATTTTGACGATGAGTTCGTGTGAAACTGCATCTTGGAACGAGAAGGAACCGGTGTAGGGTCGCTTGATGATGAGTCCGTGTAAAACTTCATCTTGGAAGGAAGGAACCTGTGTAGGGTTGCCCGACGATGAGTCCGTGTAAAACTTCATCTGAAGGAGAAGTAACCGGTGTAGGGTTGCTTCATGATGGTCAAGTAGACAATTGTCCTGTCTGGTTTCAGGAATTAACCTACAATCAGTCGTCCGCAGAATTTTCCTGGCTTGTTACAGGTATTAATCTGGAACTTGATAAGGTTGGCCAATGAGATAGTTGTCCTGGCTGGTTTCAGGTATTAATCTCTGACCTGAGAAATGAAGATCTTCCTGGCTTGTTACAGGTGTTAATCTTCAATCTCTTTGTGTAGATGGTTTTCCTGGCTTGTTACAGGTATTAATCTACAATAGTCGTCCACAGAATTTTCCTGGCTTGTTACAGGTATTAAACTGGGACTTGAGAAAGGTTAATGGTAGCCATCTTTGGATTGACCTTTTCCTGAAAAAGGTAAAACGTTAGCTGTATGCAATGTCATGATGTATGAAATGCGTGATGTCATGATGTTCTCAAAATAAATGAGATTTGTGTTGTATGATGCGTATGCACGTCATGATGTATGAAGATGTGATGGTTTTTAGTTGGGGAAAGTAAATCCCGAAGCTGCTGGAGAATAGTGTTGAGTTCTTCGTTTCCGCTGGGGATGATGAACGAAGATGATTGTGAGAATAAACCTGCAGGAGGAAAGAACTCTGTTGGGGAATAAACTGGTGAAGATATTACTCTGTGGGGAATTACTCTGTGGGAAGAGATGCTTTGCTGAGATTTTAACGATAACTCCGCTGGGGAATTCCGTTGATAAGCTCTGTTGGGGATTTTGATGATGAACTCCGCTGGGGATAGAAAGAACTTCGCTGGGGATGACCTTTCAGCTGCAACCCGCTGAGGATAACCTAGTTAGACTCTCGTGGGGATAACCTCTGAATATGGCTGGGGAGATATATTTGTACTCTGCAGGGGACAAGCTTCCAGAATCTACTAGGTACGATGATTTAACTCTGGCGAGGAAGCTTTTTTAGACTGCGCTGAGAAATGGCTCCACTGGGGGTATCTTGTATTCTGTCGGGGAACATTCTTATATTCTGTCGAGGAATATTAAGACTGTCGGGGATACTCTTTACGCTTGCTGGGGAATATCTTTATACTCCGTTGGGGAATATTAAGACCTTCTGGGAATACCGAGCCTTTTCGGGACTGACGGTAGACTAACCTCTGATTGGGGGAAAATATTGATGATTCGTCCATGGTTGCAGGTCTCAGTGGGGAGAGCTACCATTACTGTCTCACTCGGCGGGGAGTGAAAGTATCTTGGTCATATTCTTCAGCTGAACCTAACTTGGTACCTTGGAGGACAAAGCAGCTTGTACAGTTCGGACAATTCTTATTGCCCCTGTTTCTGTGGGAGAAGGTGCCTGTGGAGGCGCTTGATGACTGCCGATTGACAAATCTTCTTCTGGTAGGCAAGTGACGAGATGATAGGACATAGCCGTACGCTTTTGATCCCTAACTTTTTCCTGGACCACCCTTTCGGGTTTTCAGTCCATCGGGATACCCTTTTTTGCCCAAGCCGCCTTTTCAGGTTTTCAACTTGCCGGGTGTATAGATTTTTCATTTTCATCCCTTATTTTTGCCCGAACCCTTTTGGTTTGCCGGGAAGCCCTTATTTTTGCCTAGGCCAGTTGACCTAGCGGGTCTTTGATTATGCGTAGTATTTTTTGACTATATCCATGCTCTCAGGATGTAGGGAGGTGTCACTGTCAGTAGTGTTGTGTTGCCATATCACCAGAAGATGTTTGATCATGCAAGATTCGTTGCTGGAATTTATGTCTAATGCCCCACGTGACTCAGGCGGAGATTTACCCCTGGCTATTTGGCATCTTGAGAGATTCCTTGAATCTTGACTTGACTGCCCCAGATGATGGAAAATGATCATGTCTGCCCCTTGGTTGGAAGTGTTTCTTCCACTTGAGATGACCCTTTTTATTGAGAAGGTTTTTGTTCACTGGATATTTGTCGTGCGAATTTCTTTGCTGTTGAACAAATACCCATATGCAAACAATGTTATTTTAAGAATGAAAAGCTTATGTCTGTTTTGAAATTTTTGAAAATGCAGTTTTCAATGAAACAAGTAAATTTTTTGTAAAATGTGATGGCAACTCAGGATTTTACAGCAAGCCCTACAGGAGTCAGGATACCTTTTGTAACAGTATGCTTTCGAACTAACCCATGCTTCAGCTAGGACTTTTAAGGGTTATAACGTGGCCTGGTTCACGGTTTAAGAAACAAAGGATAAAGGCTCAAATTTTATTTGTACCCGCCCGTTCTTCGTGATGTTCTTCGATCCTAAACTCAGATAATCGTGCATTAGATCTTGTTTGAATCTTCGCTCTGATATACCAGTGATGGTTCGGATACTGACAGTTTATTTTGAACAGGCAGTCATTTATTTTTTGTTGAGGGTTTGTAGGACCTCTTTCTTTTTGATTTTATTATCCCTGTCTTTTTGCCTGAACTATTTCTTTTGTGATTACAGTCAGCGGGATGCCCCAGTTTTGTAAGTCTCCTTCATAGGTTTTGACTTATTGGGCTTTTTTTTTTAAAGATAACGACTGCCTGTCTTGACGATTATAGGGAACCATCACTGTCTTTTGTTTTGGAAGGACTCCTTTGATGCCATTCATTGTGCACCTGGATCAACTGAGAAAACTACCCTGCCCCAGGTTATAATTAAGGCTTTTAATTTTTACGTGAAAAGAAAAACTCCAACTTCTTTGGCTCGAAGGGGTTGACGAGGGATTATCTTCCTTATAACTCCACTGTTTAGGATTTGAAACAATGCCTATACATCGTCAGTGGGGTATGTTCAAAAGCATACTGTAAAGATCGTGGTATCATTTTCGTTATCCTCCCTCAAAAGGCTTAGAATTTTTTTAATCGAGAGTTTGAACATCACAAAAAGGAAATATGAAGCAATTTTAAGCATAGTGAAAACAATTAATTCAAAACAGACACGCGTAATGCATTAATGAAATAAAAGAGTTTGACATGATAATTGTTTGAATAAGAAAATAAAAATACAACTTCAGAATTCAAATGAACAAAAGTGCTTTCAATCCTAGCCATGTTTTGAAAGGGAGCAGTGATCACATTGGGAGTCTCAGGAGACTCGAATTCGATCTCCTTAGCGTCAATCATATTCTGAATCTTGTATTTCAGCGCCCAACAATCGTTAGTATCGTGCCCCGGGCTACCAGAATGATAAGCACACCTTGCATCTGGGTTGTAGTTAGGAGAAGAAGTCTTAGGGTTCGGAGGAGGTTTTATCACCGTAAGCAGATTCATCTTCAACATGTGCTGCAATGCTTGTGACAACGGCATGTTGATGTTGGTGAACTGTCTTTTAGGATCGTCCGGCCTTCGTTGATTTCCCTTTTGCTATTGTCGGTGTGACGCAGAACCAGAGATCAAGACTGCCCCTACGTGTTGGTCACGACGGCTCTTTTGATTGTACACAACATTGGACTCTTTCCTCCCACTGTAAGGCTTTTTCTGAGCATCAGAAGGTGTAGCTTCTTGAATCTTCCCACTTTTGATGCCAGCTTCAATTCTCTCCCCAGTCAAAATAAGGTCTGTAAACCCGGCTGCAGAGTTTCCAATCAGATGATTAAAGAATGGACCAGACAAGGTCCCCAGAAACATATCGACAAGTTCACGATCAGCCAAAGGTGGCTGCACCCTTCCGGCAAGGTCTCTCCATTTCTGAGCATACTCTTTAAATCCTTCACCCGTCCCTATTGACATACCCTGGAGTTGGGTACGCGTAGGAGCAAGGTCGGAATTATATTAATACTGCTTATAGAACGCAGTATCCAAATCTTCCCAGTTACGGATACTGGCTCCATCCAGCTGATAGAACCACTCAAGTTGAGTCCCTGAAAGACTGTCCTGAAAGAAATGGATCCACAAGTTCTTGTCAGCAGTGTAAGGTTGGATCCTCCTCACATATGACCGGAGGTGCAGCTTTGGACAGGAAGCTCCGTCATACTTGGCAAAGGCAGGCGCCTTGAACTTATGGGGAATAACCACCCCAGAGGATAGACCTAGGTCTCCGAAGTCCAGACCGGGCACATTCTGTATCTCCATAGCGCTCAGGTGGTCTTCCATCTATTTGTACCTATCCTCACCAGGAGGATACTGTTCTTTATCATAATCCGTCTCGTTGTCGGAGACTACGGGGCTAGGAACCCTTCTCTCTTGTGGACTGTCTTTCCCTACAGATGAGGTGGTTAGATCAACTTCATTCTGCAGTCCATTTCCAAACCTGCGTCCGGTGTTGAACAGGACAATCCTCTTCTTCTTCTTCTTCCTCTCTTTCAGAATCAGGGTTTTCAGGTCCTGCTGACCTTTAGCTAGGCTCATGACCAACTCTTGAAACTGGGCATTCTGGGCCTGGAGGGCCTTGATAGTTTTCTCAGTGGAAGGTTCAATAGACATGATAATTGCTGAAATAAACAGCGAAGAAGGTAAGAGACCTGTAATGGTACCTGTAATGCAATGATATGTATGATATATGTACGCAATGTTTTCAAGGATCTCGCGGGGTAAACGAGAAACTGTTAGAATTTGAATCTGGTAGCTTGATCGAAGGAACTTCACGTTGCTGAGAGTCCTTCTTCAAGAGTCAAGCTCACCATATCGAGTGGGTCATAGCCCATGACTCAAGTTATCGTGCTTGGATTTCTAGACAACCCTGGCTAGAGGAAAATAAATCCCCTTTGCCCCTTGTTTGACGCCTGGTTCATCATGACCTGTATCACAAACACTTGAGATCCTTGAAATGGTTAAGGAAATGCTATGGTATGATGTTATGATGTGTATGCTATGCGTTTAAGCAAAAGTGTGAGGTGATGTAAGTAAGCCCTGCAATAAGTCCAAATTGTTGGATAAGGACTGTAAACAAAACCTGCAAGGAACTCATGCTGTCAGATAACAAGAATGTGCAGGTAGTTCAGATTTGAAGGCACGCAAGTCACACATATAGCCTTAAGTTTTAGGCCGGCATGGAGTTTGGGTACTACCCTCTTTCATTTTCAGTTGGTTAAGACCTGTCCTAAAAATAGTAACCGAGTTCTAGAGGATCTCAATATCACTGACTACCCTCAATCGGTCATAATTCCAGTTTGGCAACCTTTTCTTGCAGCCGGAACCATCGCGAGAGTTTAGTCTCAATGAGCGTAGCATACTGCTACTGTTCTATGGCCAAGTTGGTCAATTTAAGGTTCTAAGGTCAGTTGGTGCTTAATGACTCCTCAGAAGACCCATATTCTCCTCGTTCCAACACAAGGGATATCGGTACAGACCAAGGTGTCACACCAACGTAGCTACTGCTTCATCCGTGTCGGTCTATGCCGGACAGATTCCTCACAGTTTATTGCTACTTACCTCAAAAAAGGGTACCCCCAGATCCGGGTTAGGATCTATAAAACTCCGATACAAGCCCACAAAATTTAAAGCATACAAAGCATACAATTGAAAACACAAGTGGTCTAATCCTATGGTACACCTCACTTATAAGATCCCCGGCAGAGTCGCCAGTTCTGTGATCGGTGGGAATGAGAACTGACTGTTTTTTAATGTTGGTTCGCGTTTGCGTTTGTTTTCGCAAAATTTCGCGGTAAGCAAGAGTCGCCACCGTCTTTTATTTAATCCAACAAGGAAAGGACAAAAGCACAGAAAAATTCCTTTTCGAGATGTTTCTCGGGTTCGAGAGGTAGATTATAGAAAGGGAAGGTGTTAGCACCCTTTCTATCTGTGGTTATCTACGGGCTCTTAGGTACTTGCTCACTATGTTTTCAAAAGTTTTTCTTTTCTTGTGTTCGTGGGTTTTGAAAAGAGTTTTGTTTGAAAACTTCGATTTAACTCTTGTTTCTGTACTCAAGAGTGTATGAAGTGTTGTTGAAAACTTTGTTTGAAAAGTGTAAGTGCGAAAAGTTTGTTTTGTTTTGAAAGAGCAAGTACCTGAGAACCTCTACCTACTCAAAAGGAATTAAGTTATGTAAATGTCCTTTAGACAGTGCTATCCCACTATTGAGAAGTAGGTAGCACCGTCATTGGAGTTTTTGGGTCAATTCGATTAAGGGACATGTGGTCACTAAAGAAATGTTAGGATGCCTTAGCGGTAACCCTAATGTCTTAGATCATTTTATCCGAGGCAACCGTTTCGAGGCAACTTTGATCTTTAGACAGGAGGGCGACCTCTAAAACTTCCTATACTCAATGACCACGTCAAGGCAACCAAGCGAGGCGTACCCTAGGAGTGGCATGTGCAAGTGTGTCAAGTTTCAGTTATGTTATCTTTGTACATGTTATGGTGAGCTACGGTTGATTTTAATTTAAGAGAGATCTTGTCATGCATAGCCTAGTTAGCATACATCTAGCAGTTAATAGTTGCGGAAAAATAAAACTACGCTATTACAAGGCGTCGGGTATTTACATCGCCAAAAACAAACCCTTGAAAAGTAAATGCGGGAAAGTAAATGAAAACGGTAAAAAATCCTAAGTCTAAGCTATTACATCCTCGGAGCAATTACAATTATATGGATCAAAAAGTAATACACGCGAGAAAAATTAAATCGGAGAGTTTTAGGGTTTTGATCCTTTTTTAAGAAAGAAGGAGATTTTTGTTATTATTTTTTTGTGTATTTAATTAAATTAAACCTAAACTAATTAATTAATTAAATAAAAAGGATATTTTTTTTTGGGTTTTTGAATGTTTAAGGAAATTAAAAAAATAAAATGATTAAATATATTAAAAACCTAATTCTACACCAATTTTAATTTATTGCAAAAGTATTAATATTATGCCTAATTAAAACTAAACAAATTATGTCAATATTTATTTACAAGATAAAATGATGAAATTAAATTTAATAAATAAAAATATTATATTTTTTTATGTTTTCTGAATTTTTAGGGGAAAAAAAATATTAATTATTTTGGTTAGTAGTTAATTAAGGAAAAAGAAAATAAATCAAGTAAGTGGATAAAAAAAATAATGAAAAGAAAATAGAGTAAACCAAAGTGTATTGGGCCCAAAGAGGGTTTATGAATGGCAATTGTCTGGGCCCAACGTAGGCAACCTTGTTGACTTTCAGAATCCAGCGCGTGCTGGTTGACTAGGGACCATGATAGTCTTTCCATCTAGACCATTGGATGAGATCTGAAGCCACTTGGACAACATCTGTATGAGGGCATATGATGGGCCCTGCTTTGAGTGCTACATAGAATTTCCTGAAACAAAATAACATAAATGTTTTGAGGGACCTGGGATTCGAACCCAGGTCCCAATGTTCACATGCCAACGCCCCAGCCACTTAACCAACCTGTTTAATTCGTTAGTGGAATGCAACATAAATAATATATGGACAAAACAATTATTATGCTGGCAAAAATAAAAAACGCGCTTAAGATTAAAATTAGCCAATGAAGACCAGCCACGTCTTCATCTTCTTCCACAAACCCTGTGTTTTTTCCTACGGATTTGATTCCGCATCAAAACCCGTGGCTTAATTCTAAAATCCACCCTAGGCTATGAAAATCGATTCTAAGACCAAGGCTGGCTTCGTCTCTCCCTCCTGAGTATCCCTGTACCAATTATTCATCTTGATTTTGCCTGTATGAAGAACGCCTAAAAAGCAAGCATATGAACCCTAGAATCGGGCATCACGATACAGGGCATAAAAACAAAATTGAATATTGCAGTTATGTTAGAAATCAAACAATAAACATGAATATGCCAATGTTTTGAAGAAAATGTGCAAGAACTGGAAGTTGGGATTCCATGTTCAGAGGCCAGTTCGCGAGGACTTACAGCGCTATTCAGGGGGTCTTAAGGTCTGGTTCTGGTTGCTATGGTTTCAGGAGATTGCAAGCAAGAACACCACGTTGATATTTTTGATTGAAGCAAGTTCTAACCAAGAATTCGATCTCTCTCTTTTCCAAGCTTTTTCAGTTTATGGTTTGGCCGTTTTAGCAATTCTTAGGTCCTCAATTAGGTTTGTATGGCTTGTGTATGTATAAGGTAATGATTTTAGGTCAAGAGTTGGGCCAATATCCATGTGCATTGAAGATTGAATCTTTGATTGACCACCATTGTTAACCTTTCCAAAATTGAATCAAAACTGAGATTTTGTGCACAAAAAGCCAAGACACGAATTTTATTAGGTGTCATATGATATATAAAAGCTCTACAAATCACAAAGATACTATTTCATTGATTTTTGGATTTTATTTGAATTAATATAGATTTAAAATGAATTAAATCAATAAAAATTAAATAAAATAGAAAAATAAAGTTTGATCCTAAAATTAAGTATGGGACACGTGTGTAGCATGACAAGACTAAATCAAATGGAAAAAAGTGGACCCTTTTGTCAAAAATTGGAGTTTTGAGGATAGTTGACTTTTGGCAATTTTGGAAAAATGCCCAACTTCAACAATGCATAACTTCTTAAATTTTGAACTTTTAGGAGGTGTTCTTGGATTTTTTAGAAACCTTGAGATGTCCTCTAATCAACCCTTTTGGTCCCATATCATTTTGATCTTCCATTCTCAAGTTATAAGCTTTGGCACAAAAGGTGTTTTTGTTGACTTTCAAAAATAACCTATAAAGTCCAAATTTGTAACTTCTTGTGAGTGCATTTTCTGATCTTGGGGTATGAATATGGATTGTAGGAAATTTCATCCTCTTCAAAATGAGCTTTGGATGCGTCATTTCTCATAAAGTATGAGAAAGTTATCCTTGGACAAAGTTGAGTTGACTTTTCCTGCAAAACCCTAATTTAGCAACTTTTGAATCTTGATGAATTTTGAGCAATCCTTGATGAATCATGATCAACCCTTGATCAAATGATGAATTATCCTTCAAAATGAGAATGTTGACAAAAATCTGACTTTTGACTGCAAAATGACCATTTTGCCCTTGTAGTTGACTGTAGATCAAATGAAGCTTTTGACTGTGCAAATTGGCACTGTGAGTCTTGAAACTTGGCATGTAGGTGCTTGAGAATGTATATAGGCCTATGAGACTTGATTGAACCATTGGGAACCTCAAATTCCTTGAAAGAACCAAAACCCTAATTTTGAATTGACTGCCTTAGGAGGTGGTTTAATTGTACAACCCTTGAGCCATTTTGAACCATTTGGAGATGATTCTTGACAAATCTTGAGGGATATGGGAGGGCAAATTTTGGGGTACAACAGCTACGAATAGTTATCCGTTTGGTATTTCACTATTTCCTTTCTTCTATTTTCATTTTGTATAGTTCTATGTTGCATGATGGGACCTATGTTGTTGATATATGTCAAGAGGCCCTCTGTTTTGTTTAATACTTGTGTTGTGTTAATTGTTGATCGATGAGTCACTCAATTTAGAAATTGAGATCACGACATTGCTCTCAGTGCGTGTTCCCTATAGGATGTTTACTGTTTTTCTTCTTTAATTGTTGATCGATGAGTCACTCAATTTAGAAATTGAGATGACGACTTCGCTCTCAGTGCATGTTCCCTATAGGATGTTTACTGTTTTTCTTCTTTAATTGTTGATCGATGAGTCACTCAATTTAGAAATTAAGATCACGACTTCGCTCTCAGTGCATGTTCCCTATAGGATGTTTACTGTCTTTCTTCTTTAACTGTTGATCTATGAGTCACTCAATTTAGAAATTGAGATCACGACTTCGCTCTCATTTCCTGTTCCCCATAGGATAGTTTTGTTTAGCTTCCTTTGACATGTTGATTAAGATAGGAATCCATGTATGCTAACACAGGGTAGAATTTTCCTTTATCCTCAACCTTAGAATCAATCATTGTATGATAACACTAGGGATAGTGCTAGACTAGTTTCTCTTTAGTTGTTTTTCCTTCCTTTGCATTTTGCATCTTAAAACAAAAATTGTTTTCTTGGCAAATCATAAAACACCTCTAATAAACTCAAACCCTTCTTCAAGGTAAAACATACAAATCAATCTTATTTTTTTGTGCGCATCTTGGCTTTGCTTTTAAATCTGGTATGTTGATGTTTTTTCCATCCTTACCATGCCATGCCATCTTGTTATCTCTTAGTCGATGTTTCGCCATCGCACATTTGTTTGAAGTTGATGTTTCGCCATCACACATGTTTGTTATCCTACTTTGATTCTCAATATCATTGTTAGGTGTGATGTTTTGTCATCCGTTTTTATTGATGTTTCGTCATCTTTGCCATGATACCTTGATATCTTTTAGCCGATGTTTCGCCATCGCACATTTGTTTGAAGCCGATGTTTCGCCATCGCACATGTTTGTTATCCTACTTTGATTCTCAATGTCATTGTTAGGTGTGATGTTTTGTCATCCGTTTTTATTGATGTTTCACCATCTTTGCCATGATACCTTGATATCTTTTAGCCGATGTTTCGACATCGCACATTTCTTTGAAGCCGATGTTTCTCCATCGCACATGTTTGTTATCCTACTTTGATTCTCAATGTCATTGTTAGGTGTGATGTTTTGTCATCCATTTTATTGATGTTTTGCCATCTTTGCCATGATACCTTGTTATCTTTTAGCCGATGCTTCGCCCTTGCACATTTGTTTAAAGTTGATGTTTCGCCATCACACGTGTTGGTTATCCTACTTTGATTCTCAATGTCACGGTTAGGTGTGATGTTTTATCATTTGGTGTTTTGCCATCTTTGGCATGTTACTTTGTTATTATGTATTCGATGTTTTACCATCTCTTTTGTTTATCGTTTTATTTGATGTTTTGCCATCTTGACTATTTTTGTTGTCTTAACTAAAAAACACAAACCAACCAAAATATGTAAGCCGAACTACGGCTGCTCTGATTCCTTAAAAGGGATACGTAGGCAATGGGGTAGGGCCCAACCCAGCATAACTTTTATTTTCCCTACATTGTTTCCTTTTCTTTCGCATGCATTCCCTTTTTAGCTTTAAGCCATAGACATAGGATTTGACCACACCCATTAGATTAGACAATAAGAGTGGATATCATAGAGTACTACGGGCGTGTGGGGTGATAATACCTTCCCCTCGTGTAACAGACTCCCTTACCCGATCTCTCGGTCGAAAGACCGTGATTTCTCCCTTTTCAGGTTTTCTCGATGTTTACCTTTCCCTTTCGGCGGGATAAAAGACGTTCGATGGCGACTTCATTGATGTTTCACTACATCCAGATGACGGGTTCGGCCAGGCGGTTTCAAGGAGTAATCTACTTGTTTTAGCTTTTAATCAATTCAAGAACTCGCTGTCTGTAATATTTTGATAATGACTTTTAAGCCATGTGCCTAGCCTGGGGAATTTTGGTCCTTTTGTCAAGGGTTTTATTTATGTTCATCAAATCATATGATCATTCAGCATATTGGACTCTTTTGCATTCAAATATTTGTGTTCATTGTCTTTCTTTTATTTCAAATACATTGTCAAAAATAGCCATGTATCTTACATACACACACACACACACTCTTGCAAGTCTACATCCACTCTGGATCCTATTGCCAATAACTCTACCATTGCCGACTATGACTTTGAATGCCCTATCAACCAAGCCGAAGACGAAAGCGAGGAAGATTGTGACATACCAGGAGAACTAGCCAGACTTCTATTACAAGAGGAAAAAGCTATTCAACCACATGAAGAGTCAGTTGAGGTTATCAACTTGGGTACTGAGTCAGATAAGAAAGAAATCAGAATCGACGCTAATTTGGAAAGCAGTGTCAAGATCTGTTTGGTTCAGATGTTGTACGATTATGTTGAAGTGTTTTCTTGGTCTTATGAAGATATGTCTGGGTTAGATACCGACATCGTGGTTCATCGTTTGCCAACTAAAGAAGACTGCCCTCCTGTCAAACAAAAAGTTCGTCGCATGAGGCTTGATATTCTGAAAAGATCAAAGCCGAAGTAATGAAATAGTTTGATGCAGGATTCCTAGTTGTAACATCCTATCCTCAATGGGTGGCCAACATAGTTCCAGTGCCAAAGAAAGACGGGAAAGTTTGCATGTGCGTAGACTATAGGGATCTGAATAGGGAAAGCCCCAAGGACGATTTCCTTCTACCACACATTGACGTCTTAGTCGATAATACTGCTCAGCATAAAGTCTTCTCATTCATGGATGGCTTCTTAGGCTATAACCAAATAAGGATGGCTCCCGAAGATATGGAAAAGACTACTTTCGTTACACAATGGGGCACCTTTTGCTACAAGGTCATGCCGTTCGGGTTAAAAAATGTAGGGGCAACATATCAAAGGGCTATGGTTGCTTTATTTCATGACATGATTCACCATGAGATAGAGGTATATGTGGATGATATGATTTCTAGATCAAAAACCGAAGAAGAACATCTCGGTCACTTGCACAAACTATTCAAAAGACTAAAGAAGTACAAGCTGAGGTTAAACCCTAACAAGTGCACGTTTGGAGTACGCTCTGGAAAGCTTGTAGGTTTTGTTGTCAGCAATAAAGGAATTGAAGTTGATCCCGCCAAGATAAAGGCCATCCAAGAAATGCCAGTCCCCCATTCTTAAAAAGAAGTCAGAGGATTCTTGGGTCGTCTCAATTACATTGCCCATTTCATATCACACTTAACTGCTACTTATGAGCCACTCTTCAAACTCTTGAAAAAAGATCAGGTAGTCAAATGGAACGATGAATGCCAGATTTCCTTTGACAAAATCAAAGAATACCTATAATAACCTCCAATTCTCATGCCTCCAGTCGAAGGAATACGTTTGATCATGTACTTGACAGTACTAGAGAATTCTATGGGGTGTGTTTTGGGCCAACATGACAAGTCTGGCCGAAAAGAGCATGCAATTTACTACCTAAGCAAAAAGTTTACCGACTGTGAAACCAGATATTCACTGCTCGAGAAAACTTGTTGTGCTTTAGCGTGGGCTGCTCGTAGGATAAGGTAGTACATGTTGACTCATACCACTTTGTTGATTTCTAAGATGGATCTGATTAAGTACATCTTCGAGAAACCTGCCATTTCCAGATGAATAGCCAGATGGTAAATGATCTTGACTGGGTACGACATTCAATACACAAATCAAAAATTCATCAAAGGGAGTGTACTAGCAGATCATTTGGCCCATCAAGTTATGGATGATTATCAGTCAATGAAATTCGACTTCCCTGACGAGAATATTATGCTGGTAACCGGCTGTGCGAAACTTAGACCGTATGACGGACCTGAACAAGGATCCCGATGGACTATGGTATTCGATGGGGCTTCCAACGCCTTAGGTAACAGAATTGGTGTTGTGGTCATCTCTCCTGAAGGTTGCCACGCTCCTTTCACTGCCAGACTATGCTTCGATTGCACAAATAATATGGTTGAGTATGAAGCATGCATCTTAGGTCTGAAAGTTGCCATTGACTTAAGCATCAAGCATTTGGACGTATTTGGAGATTCATCCTTGGTGATCAGCCAAGTAAAAGGAGATTGGGACACTAAACACCCTAATCTTATCCCTTACAAAGAGTTTGTGCTATCCCTAATTCCTTACTTCGAAGAAATCACGTTCAAGCACTTCCCTGGAGAAGAAAACCAGTTGGTTGACGCTTTGGAAACCATGTCCTCAATGTTTAAAGTCATATGGGATAACGAAGCCCCTATGATTACAATTGAAAGATTTGATGAACCTGCCCATTGCTATGAGCTTGACACCGATGCAGAAATGCCATGGTACCATGAGGTAATGAGATACCTTGAAGCACAAGAGTATCCAGAGGGAGAATCTATCAATGACAAAAAGTTCTTACGAAGATTTGCAACCAAATTCTTCCTAAGTAACGGGATATTGTACAAACGCAACCATGATTCAACTCTACTCTGATGTGTGGACAAGAAGGAGGCAGAGGAGATTATGGAAGACTTGCACAATGGTCTTTTTGGCACTCACTCAAGTGGACATACGATGGTTAAGAAAATCTTAAGAGCAGGTTACTATTGGTCAACGATGGAGACTGATTGCCATCAACATTCAAGGACTTGTCATAAATGCCAAATCTACGCTGACAAAGTCCATGTACCTCCAATCCCTCTGAACGTCATGACCATTCCGTGGCCATTTGCAATGTGGGGTATTGACATGATTAGAGAAATAAAACCTACTGCTTCCAACAGACATCGTTTCGTTCTTGTCGCCATCGATTATTTTACCAAATGGGTCGAAGCCGCCTCGTTTGCCTCAGTCACCAAGAATGTGGTAGCCAGATTCATCAGACACAACCTCATCTCTAGTTATGGTATCCCCTAAAGGATCATCACCGATAATGGGACTAACCTCAACAATGCCATGATTAAAGAATTGTGCACTCAATTCAGAATCAAGCATCACAATTCTTCTCCGTATAGACCGAAAATGAATGGCGCAGTCGAAGCGGCCAACAAAAATATCAAGAAGATTCTGTAGAAAATGGTAGTGACCTATAAGGATTGGCATGAGATGTTACCATTTGCTCTACATGGCTACCGTACTTTAGCTAGAACATCAACCGGGGCAACTCCCTTCTCTCTAGTCTATGGCATGGAAGTTGTTTTACCAGTGGAAGTTCAAATTCCCTAACTGAGAATTATGATCGAGGTAGGCCTAGGCGAAGACGAATGGATTCAAACGAGATTGGATCAATTTAACTTGATTGATGAAAAACGATTAGCTGTTATTTGCCATGGTTAGACGTATCAAAAATGGATGATCAAAGCCTTCAACAAAAATGTCAAACCTCGAGTATATCAAGTTGGTGACCTGGTGATAAAACACATCATTTTACCACAAGGTGACCCCAGAGGAAAATGGACTCCCACCTATGAAGGGTCGTTTGTTGTCAAGAGAGTTTTTTTTGGCGGTGCCATGACACTGACCACCATGGACGGTGAAGATTTGCCACATCCTATAAACGTGGACATAGTTAAAAAATACTACGCATAAGAGACCCGTTAGGTTGACACACCTAAGCAAAATCAGGGCATCCCGGCAAACCAAAAGGTTTGGGAAAAAATTAGGGATATATGAAAAGATTGTACACCCGACAAGTTGAAAACCCGAAAGGGCGACTTGGGCAAAAAAAGGGTATCCTGGTGGACCGAAAACCCGAAAGGGCGGTTCAGGAAAAAATTAAAGATTAGAAGCGTAAGACTATGTCCCGTGACATCAATGCAGTCAATGGTATCACCAAGGTCCAAGTTCGAATGGTCCAGGATTAATCCAATCAATTTCGGTTAACGGCAAGGGACGTTCGAAGACATTGGGGCAGTAGTAGAGCTGGAAGGCAATAAGTTCATTTCACATGGCTATTTGTTTTAATCTCTCAATTTTGCTTTTCCTTTTGGCGTTTTCCTCTTACTAGGATTTTCGTCTCTATGTACAAAAACGCATATTCATGGGCAAAATATCAATGCAAGTACACTTTGAAGTACAAATTTTGTTGTCTTTGTTTTGAATGCAAATTTGTCCAATGACTAAAATTGAATGAACATATGCATATGAACATAATTAAAGCTATTTGGCAC
The DNA here is from genome assembly GCA_948472305.1 of Vicia faba. Classification (NCBI taxonomy): domain Eukaryota; kingdom Viridiplantae; phylum Streptophyta; class Magnoliopsida; order Fabales; family Fabaceae; genus Vicia; species Vicia faba. Next base: position 975,129,571 of record OX451741.1, on the reverse strand, counting down.
ATGTGTCCTGCTAAGCAATAGCATCAACAGAGCATCAGCACAGAGCATCAGTCAGCATCCCTTTAATGTATGTGAAATAGCCCCACAGAGTTATCTCATCATCATTATCCCCACCAGGGCGATGACAATAAACCTTTCCTCAACGAAGTTTCCCATTAAATCTCCTTACACGGGATAATCCTCGGCCAGAGTCTCAACCTCTTAACAACTTTCTCCCCAGCTGAGTATATCTTCCCTAGTTGAATATATACTCCCCAGCGAGTCCATCTTGCCTAGCTGAGCCCATCTTCCCCAACAGAGTATATCTTTTAACCAAGATTTTATTCCCCAGCGGAATATATCTTCCAACCAAGATCAAATTCCCCAGATGAGCCCTTCATCCCTGGCTGAGCCCGTCCTCCCTAGTTGGGTGTAAATTCCCCAAGCTCAGTTTTCCTTACCCAACTTAGTATATACTCTCCAGTTTGAATTTCCCTTTCAAAATGATTGCAAATCACAGGGCCGCAATCCCTGATCCCCAGTAAATCATTCAACAAAGCCTTTATTATTACCAATAAATGCTATAAAGCCTGGATCTGACCAAATATTAGCATAATTCTCAAGTTATTACTGAAGCCTGGACCCGGCCAGATAATAGTTTGGCTTCTTCAATTACTGAAGCCTGGACCCGACCAGATAACAGTTTGACTTCTTGAATTACTGAAACCTGGACCCGACCAGATAACAGTTGATCTCATTTTTCAAAATTCTATGAAACCTGGACCCGACCAGATAATAGCCCAACTCTCCAAAGATATAGAAGAACCTGAACTCAATCCGACCAAGGTTTGATTTCTTTTCCCCAGTAGAGTTGTCTCTATATCCCCAACAAATGGCTGAGAAACCTGGACCTGACCAGATATCAGTTTTCATTTCCATCCTTTCAAGAAAGCCGTTACGAAGCCTGGATCCGACCAGATAGCAATCACCCACAGAGATTCATTGTGAAACTTGAAAACTGACCAGATAATAACTAAATCCCCAAGCAGTTTATTGTGAAGCCTAGACTTGACCAGATAACAATTAACCTCATCAAAGAAATCTGCAAAGCCTGGACCCGACCAGATAGTAGTTTTTCAACCAGTTCATTGTGAAGCCTGGACCCGACCAGATAACAATTAACTGCACCAAAGAAATCTGCAAAGCCTGGACCCGACCAGATAACAGTTTTTCAACCAGTTTATTATGAAGCCTGGACCCGACCAGATAACAATTAACTTCATCAAAGAAATCTGCAAAGCCCGGACCCGACTAGATAACAGTTTTCAAGCAGTCTATTGTGAAGCCTGGACCCGACCAGATAGCAATTGACCTCATCAACCTCAGAAATCTGCGAAGACTGGATCCGACCAGATAACAGTTAATTCATCCTTTTCTCCAGTAAGTTACTGTGAAGCCTGGATCCGACCAGATAACAGTTAACCTCTGCATCCCTAGCAAGTTATTGTGAAACCTGGACCCGACCAGAAGACTATTCAATTTCAAGGAATTTTCTGCAAAGCCTGGATCCGACCAGATAACAGTTAATTCATCTCTTCTCCCAGTAAGTTGCCATGAAACCTGGATCCGACCAGATAGTAACTGACTACTTCATCCTCAACAACTGTGAAGCCTGGATCCAGCCAGATAACAGTTGATATTTAAGTGATGTTCCCCAGCAAAAGCATCCCTTCAATAAGATTTGAAGATATGCATATTCTTAACTTCCAACAGGCAATCAAGGATTCAACCTCCCTGGATTTCCTCAGCAGCAGTCAGGGATTCATTTTCCCAGACAGAAAAATACATCTCACATTCATACATCATAGCATGTACATACCATATGCATTTAGCATGATACCACATCTGGTAAACATCATGCAAGCATCCGCATTTTACTAACCCATTTTCTCACAGGTAAAACAACAAGTTTAGTATAAATCAACAAGAGATTTATGCTAATACTTCTTCCAACATTTACCAACATTCCTCCAAATGGCATCTATAAGCCCATTCACCATCCATCTTCGAGTGCAAATTTCTGGGCACTCTAGTGTCCAATCATCTTTCACCTTCAAGTCACAAATGGCAGATCCGCCAATCTAACTCTTCAGGTTCAATAAGTTTGAACAGGGGCAGTTGTTGCACCCCAAAACTTGCTCTCTCATTTCTCAAGGAATCACCCCGGATCCTCAAATTTTCTCTCATCCAATTCCAAGCCTTGAGTTATCAATTTTTCCAAGCAAACCATTCACAAGGGCAAAATGGTCATTTGCACACTGAGAAGTCTAACTTTGACTTTTTAATCAAAATCAAATCTCAAAAATCATATTTCATCAAGACATGTTGGAATATGAAGCTTACTTCATCAAGAGTTTCAAAATTCAAATTTTACTTTGGAAAAGTCAAATTCTAAATACTTAGAAATTTTCTAAGTGCTTAAGAAATATGATAATTTCAGAACTTCTGGGTCAGTGTTCACACTCAGCAAATTCTGGATTTCTCAAGACAAAGTTTGGTCAGAACTCCTGGGCCAGTATTCATAAAGGTTCAGTCAGAGTTTGCAAAGGTTAAAACAAAGAAGGTAACGGAGCGTGTTGTTAGTATACTGGAATTTCTGAAGGATCCCTCAGAACATGCTGAAGCCAGAAGATACAAAGATCAGAAGATGAGATGCTACACTGAAACAGAACTTCTAATCCAGAGTCAGGCAAATATGCAGAGTTTCACATGGGAACTCATTTAATGCTCACGACCGCCTCTGAGTTTTTATCCAAGGGACTTTCACCACGTGCACCCCTGCTAAATTGGGAAGACAAACATTTGTGCAAAAGTATGCTAGACCCACACGCTGCTTCTACTTTTCCTTGATTCACGCTGCCAAATCCAATTGAGGCGATGTTAACCATCCAACGTGAATGCATTGAACCCCCACTTGTTTAAGCTTACTTCAGGAGTAAGTAAGCATCTAGCATATGATGCTGGCACCACTTGACCGCCCCAACTGCAAAACTTTGCCTATAAATAGAACACCATTTGCACATTGAAAAAATCCCAAGGAAAATTTGTGAAAGAGGCGAGAAAATTGAGAAAGAAAGCTTTGAACTACTGCAAAAATTCCAAGAACCCAGGAAACCATAAACAAAAAATACCAAAATCTTAGCGTTGATTCCTTACATTCAAACTCCATTGTTTTCCTCAAGTGTTCTTGACTAAAGCCACCCACGCAGTTGTTGATTCACACATTAGAAGCTACCTTAACTTTTGTATTCCTATTGCCATACACTCTTCATTCATTTCCACCTCAAAGGGGTCAGAATATCACCTCTTGGTTGTTCCAGAAGTTGTAAACGTCCATCCTACTGAGTACGTGAAGGAGTTGCTCAGAACATCACCAGAATTCAAGACCAACCTCCAGTTCACAGAATCCTTTCCAGCTGCAAGGTAAGTTTTCTGCTGACTCTCATCATAATTGATTAAGCATCGTCAGATTTTTCATATTTAGCATAATTAAGATATTCTGATCCTGATGATGTACATATTCTGAAATCCATGCATCTGCTTGCCTAAATAGAAGAAATCCCTATTCAGAGCTTCATAAAGAAATTAGGACTCAGAATTAGAATTAGCAAATACATGTTGCTTCTGATTTATGCTTCTGACATTTCATATATGCAACTTCTGTTATGGTAAGAAATAACCAAGTTGTAGATGTTCTGATGGGCATGGAGAGAGGCAAAGTTCTAACAGTTGCATCAGAACTTAGGAAAACTTGAGTCCTCAGAAGATTCAGAACTTCTGAACTTCCATATTTTTGCTAATGTGTTTCTCTTTGTGCAGCAAGTCAGAGTCAGAACTTCTGACCTCTTTTATTTTCAGCATTTGCGCTGATTTTGTTTTCTTTCTCTTTTATTATTTTGCCCTCATATTATTTTTATTGTTAATCAAAAACACCAAAAATATTTTATATTTTTCATGTTATATTTTTCTTTTAACATAAAAAGACAAAAATATTTTCTTAAACAAAACTTACTTCTTTTTTTAAATAAATAAGCATTTTACGTTTCTTGTACATTCTTATCTATTTCAATATGGTTGTAATAGTAACCTAGAATTTTAACTTGCAACCCCCATTCATAAATATGTATCCCCATCCCCTTAAATATTGTAATAGCGTAGGACTTTACATTTCCGAATCGTTATTGCTTTCAATATATGCTAGTAATTAAGGCGTGTATGACAAGATATGAAAATTGACAAATAGATCACCCTAATCAAGATAAATTATGCATGCAATCAAATACACTCGCAAACTTACACCCTTAAGGTAATTCCACTTGTTGCCTCATAAAAATGGCCATGTTATGCATGTGGGATGTCTTAGCACAAACAAATCAAAAAATACAAGATCATAGTCCCTCGATGACGTTATCAAAGTTGCCTTTCAAAATGATCTTAGTCCCTAAAGAAAAGTGCTAATTCATCTCAACATTGCTATCATGGTCATACAATGACCCAATGGTTGTGCCTTCACATTCAACGATGGAGCTTCTTATCAATTCAATGGTAAGATAGCAACATCTAAAGGAGGAGGAAAAGCACATCTAAGACTTTTTTTTGAGTAGGTAGATTACTTTTAGTTACTTGCTCATTCTCAAAAAAAATATCCTTGTTATTTTCAAAAACAATAATAAACACTTTCCAAAACTTGAAATATTTTCAAAAGCTCAACACTTTGCATACATTCTTATGAACGGGAATCATTGCAAAGTTTGCCTAAACGATGACACCTTTTCAAAATACTTTTAAAACCATACGAAAGCACAATTTTCAAATAAAAAAGCAAGTGATCTAGCAAGTAACTAAGAGCCCATGGAAAACCATTGATGAAAAGGGTGCTAATACCTTCCCTTTTCATAATCTACCCCCCGAACTCAAGAAAACATCTCTAAAGGTCTTTCGTGTGCTTTTTCACCTTTCCTTATTGGATAAAAGAAAAGTCGGTGGCGACTCTTACTAAACCACAACAATTGCGAACACAAACGCAAAACACACAAGTCAGTTCTCCCACCGTATCACAGAGTCAAAGTTGGAGAAAAAGGGTTGACTTTCCATACTTAGAAATATTTCAAATTTTTCTTCAAAAGTGACCTATAATGTTTTGCATCCAAACATGGCCTTCCACTTGGAATTTGCTCTTGAACAAAGAATATGGCATGAAATAGACCTCTTAAATGACACTTTGAAACTTGAACCATTCAAAATCTACAAAAATTGAGAGAGTTATGAATTGTTGAAGTTGGCAAAAAATTATGAAATGACCTATAATCTTTTTTATCCTTAGGGCATCTTCCATCCATTTTCTCACTTTACACATAAAATAATAGGTAAAGTTCACATACTCAAGATCATTATGGAAAAGGAGTGGGACCGAGGTGATAAAAATTGACCAAGTTATGATCATTTGAAGTCACACATGAGAAATTGGGGTTCATCTGGAGGACTTGTAATCTTTCTTCATCATCAAGTTTATTCCACATGAAAACTCCTTGAAACTTTTGAAGTGATTTGTTAATAACCCTTTGAAGATAAGGATGTATATGGAATCACTCAAAAATACCAAAATATGAACAAGATATACTTCTTTAAAGTTCAAAACCCTAGCTCCTATATCAAGAAAATGCTTTGAGGAACCTTGACAATTTTGAACCACTTTCTTGTACCAACACTCTTGCTTTGTAGATAGAAGTTATTGAGGATGAAAATAAGAATTCATAGCCACCAAAACCACTTACATATCTTGAGAATTTAGAGAAATACGCACTTGTGGCCATTGGGAACAAGGCCTTGTCCAACCATGACAACTTCTTCAATCAATCCCTTGCACTTTTGAATAAATCTTGATGACTTGGAAATATAGTGAACCAAAATAACCTTGCCATGCCATCCCTTCCAAAACAACTTCAATGGTGAGGTTTACTAATAGAACATAGTTTGATTCTACAACCCTTGGTTAGAGTTTTGATGATAAAAAATACAAAGAATAAATAAATACAAAGAACAAATATGCACCTTAAAAATATGTTTTATGTATGCAGAAGTTTTGATCAAATCAGCATCAGAAGATAAGCCATAAGTGCTACACGCTGAAGCAATCAGAACATACGCTGAAGATTGATGACCAGAACCTGCGCTTAATCAAAGTAAACTCTGACTCTGAACAAGAACATTTCAAACCAAGTCATCAATATTCTGAAGCGTCATCAACAGTAAGGAGAAAATATTTTGAAGTGTTACGGAACATTCAAGACAACATCAATTCCAACGGCTTCTTTAGACAGGATCTTCTCCAAAAGGAAAGTGTGTTAATGACATTAAACATGCTTTATGATCAATGTCATTTCACTGCCTATATAAACAAGTCAGCTTTCAAAATGAAGTACGCACGTACATACAACGATTTTGCTAGATCACCACTCACGCGTATTCAAGCTGCAAGCAATTTCATTCTTTATTCTAAGCTATAAAACTTTGTAATTTATCACAGTTGTGATAAACCGTTTTTGTTAGAAAAACAACAACACATATTGTATAATCATATTGAAAAAGAGATCCTTAAGATTAACCGGATTGTGGTTGTACTCAAGAAGACTTTAACAGTTGTTAAAGTAGCTTTTGTAATCTTGTTGAGATTAGTGGATTAAGACCTCGTTGGAAAGAGGCGAAATCACCTTGACGGGTGGACTGGAGTAGTTTGAGATCAAACGAACCGGGATAAAAATACTGTGTCATCAAGCTTTTTAGATCCAAGTGTTCAATTCAACCCCCCCTTCTTGTGTTTTTCACATCTTCAATTGGCATCAGAGCGCTTGGTTCTGAGCTTAAACACTTAACTGTGTCAGTACAAGATCCAAGCTTCAGAAAAACACTATGGTGGGACCAAGCCAAAACATCAGCATTGACAACAATGAAGACAGGGACAGATTCAGTGGTAAACCTCCATTCTTTGATCGAGAAAACTTTGACTACTGGAAAGGCAGAATTGAGAGTCTCTTTCTGGCCCATGATGCTGATCTATGGGACATGGTGACTGATGGATACACGCATCCTGTGGATGGACATGGTCAGAAGATAGACAAGAAAATGATGTCTGATCAGCAAAAGCGTGAATTCATAAACCACCACAAGGCCAGAACAATTCTCCTGAGCGCCATCTCATACTCAGAATATGAGAAAATATCAAACAGAGAAACTGCCAAGAATATGTTTGACTCTCTGAGAATGACGCATGAAGGCAACATTTAAGTCAAAGAAACCAAGGCCCTTGCGCTCATTCAGAAGTATGAGGCAATAAAGATGGAAGATAGTGAATCAATAGAAACTATGTTTTCAAGATTTCAAATTCTTGTTGCTGGACTAAAAATTCTTGACAAAGGGTATTCTACTGCTGATCACGTTAAAAAGATCATCAGAAGCTTGCCCAAACAATGGAGGCCAATGGTCACGGAACTTAAGCTAGCCAAAGATCTCAACGAAATCTCTCTGGAAGAAACTTTTGATGGATCCTCATCAGAAGAAGATGAAATGTCTCTCCTCTCCAGAAGGGTGAACCAACTGTGGAAGCAGAGAAAAAGGAAGTTCAGAAATCCCAGAAGATCAGAGAATCAGAATGAACCCTCCTCTAGATACAGAAAGTCTGAGTCCTCTTCTGGACACCGAAGATCCGAAGGTTCTTCAGGATACAGAAAGCCAAACAACAAGGACATTATCTGCTATGAATGTAATGAGCAAGGACACTACAAAAGTGACTGCCCAAAGCTTCAGAAGGAAAAGCCCAAAAAGAAGTTTCTCAAGGAAAAGAAGAAAAGCCTCATGGCTACATGGGATGATTCTGACACATCTGAAGCTGACTCAGAATCAAATGATGCAAGAGCAAACATAGCTCTCATGGCAAACATATCAGAAGACAGTGAAGCTTCTGGTTCAGATTTAGAATCAGACACTGAAGAAGTATTCCCTGACTTTACCATAAACTTTACTAAGGCTGAACTTGCTGAAAGCCTAAATGAAATTCTAGAAAGATATCAGCAGATCAGAGTCAAATTTAGAAACCTGAAAAGGAATCTTGCCTCTGACTCTGAAAAGACTGAAAGTCTCAGATTGGATAATTCTGGGTTAAGAGAAAAAATTTCAAAATTAGAAAATCATTTGCAAAACTCTCAGTAGGATACAATTTCTGAAACTCCCAGCAATGCTGATGAGATTTCAAAGAGTATGATCACAGCTTTCAGAAGTTTCTAGCTAAAAACATAGACAGAAGCAAAATGGCTTCAATGATCTATGGAGTTAGAATAAATGTCAGAAAAGGGATAGGATATCAAGGTAAGGTACCTACACCAAAAAATGCCATGGACTTAGTTATAAAACGCACACCACTTAAATCACATTTTATATATGGGCACACACATGACATAAAATACACAAGTAGTGATTATTCTGTCAAACCAAACTTCAATCAGAATTTTGGTAAAACTGATAAATCAGGACCCAAGAAAATGTGGGTACCTAAGGATAAAATCATACATGTGGCAGATATCTTTAGCAGCAAGGCTAAGACACCAATCATGGTACCTGGACTCTGGCTGCTCACGACACATGACGGGAAGAAGGCATATGTTCCAAAGCCTAGAACTTAAGCCTGGAGACCACGTGGGCTTTGGAGGCAATCAGAGAGGAAAGATCATTGGCTCTGGAACAGTAGGTAATGTAAATCTTCCCTCTATAAGTAATGTTTTATTAGTTTACGGATTAATGCATAACCTGTTATCCATAAGTCAATTAAGTGATAATGGTTATGATATAATCTTCAATCAAAAATCATGCAAAGCTGTTAGTCAGAAAGATGGGACTATCCTATTTAATGGAAAGAGGAAAAACAACATTTATAAAATAAAACTTTCTAAACTAAATAGTCAGAATGTAAGATGTCTACTGTCTGTTAAAAACGAGAAATGGATCTGGAACAGAAGATTGGGACATGTTAGTATGAGAAGAATATCTCAGATTAACAAACTCAATCTGGTCAGAGGACTTCCTAACTTGAAGTTAAATTCATATGCTCTGTGTGAAGCATGTCAGAAAGGCAAATTTGCAAAACCTGCTTTCAAATCCAAAAATGTTGTTTTCACCTCTAAGCCATTAGAACTTCTGCACATTGACTTATTTGGACCAGTAAAAACTGCTTCAGTTAGTGGCAAGAAGTATGGGTTATTAATCGTAGATGACTATAGCAGATGGACATGGGTAAAGTTCTTAAGACACAAGGACGAATCACACTCTGTGTTTGTTACCTTCTGCAACCAAGTTCAGAATGAAAAGGATCTTAGAATTGTCAAAGTCAGAAGTGATCATGGTGGAGAATTTGAAAATAAAGATTTTGAATTATTCTTTAATGAAAAAGGCATTCTGCATGATTTCTCTTGTCCTAGAACTCCTCAGCAAAATGGAGTTGTAGAACGAAAGAACAGGACATTGCAAGAAATGGCCAGAACCATGATCAACGAGACTAGCATTGCTAAGATCTTCTGGGCAGAGGCAATAAACACAATGTGTTACATTCAGAATAGAATGTCCATAAGACCTATTCTGGAAAATACTCCATATGAATTGTGGAAGAACAGAAAGCCCAACATTTCTTATTTTCACCCATTTTGATGCACATGCTTTATTCTGAGTACAAAAAAAGTATTTGAACAAGTTTGACTCTAAAGCATAAAAGTGTATTATGTTAGGATACTCTGAACGCTCGAGAGGGTACAGAGTATACAATACAGAAACACAGATTGTTGAAGAGTCAATCAGTGTTAGGTTTGATGATAAGCTTGACTCTCAAAAGTCAAAGCAGAATGAACTCCTTGCAGGTATGGAAGTTGAATTCACAGGTACTGAAGACAACTCATCAGAGGTTCTCAATAGAGACACTCCCTCAACAATAGAAAGAGTCATTGCAAGCAATCCAGCACCTTCTGTTGATCAACTCCAGAAAAGATTATCCAGAAGCAGCATTGATCATCCAGAAGATACAATACTGGGAAAGAAGGAAGATCCAATCAGAACAAGATCAACATTCAGAAACTCTGAAGAATCCCTCATGGGACTGGTTTCTCTGATTGAACCAACAACAATTGACGAAGCACTTCTGGAAAATGACTGGATTCTGGCAATGCAAGAGGAACTAAATCAATTCACCAGAAATGACATATGGGATCTGGTTCCCAAACCAAAAGGATTCAACGTCATTGGTACAAAATGGGTGTTCAGAAACAAACTGAACAAGCAAGGAGAAGTCATCAGAAATAAAGCACGACTGGTGGCACAAGGTTATAGTCAGCAAGAGGGGATAGACTATACAGAAACCTTTGCTCCAGTCGCCAGGTTAGAATCTATCAGACTCTTAATATCATTTGTTGTTAATAAAGGCATCACTCTGTATCAGATGGATGTCAAAAGTGCATTCTTAAATGGCTATATAGATGAAGAGGTATATGTGCACCAACCCCCTGGTTTTGAGAGTTCCAAAAATCCAGAATATGTTTTCAAACTAAAGAAGCCACTCTATGGTCTGAAACAAGCTCCCAGAGCTTGGTATGAAAGACTAAGTAACTTCCTGTTAGAAAAGGAATTCACCAAAGGGAAAGTGGACACAACCTTGTTTTGTAAGACAGTTAAGAATGACATGTTAGTTTGTCAGATTTATGTTGATGACATCATATTTGTATCTACTAAACCCTCTCTGGGAAGAGAGTTTGCTAAATGTATGCAGGCAGAATTTGAGATGAACCTAATGGGGGAACTCAAATTCTTTCTGGGCATTCAGATAAATCAAACTCCAGAAGGAACTTACATTCATCAGAGCAAATATGTCAGAGAACTTCTAAAGAAATTTGATCTCTCAGAATGTAAGCCCTCAAAGATTCCAATGCATCCTGAAGCTACCGGCAGAAAACACAGAGCCGCCACCGAACTTTATTTATCCCGAAGGAAGGGGAAATGTCGATAAAACCACAAGGGAATGGATAAGATGGTCTTGCGACCAAGAGAAAGGGTAAGGGAGTCGTTTATGCAAGGGGAAGGTATTAGCACCCCTCACATTTGTTGTACTCAACGGGATCCATTTTGTTTGTTTGTCTTAAAGGGTGTGTTTATTTACAACTATGCTTGCTTAAGGGGAAATGGATGGTTTATGATTATTGCGTTCGTGAGGGTTTCGCGACCCTTTGCCTACGTATCCAATGAAGGAATCAGAACACAGTAGTTCCTCTAGAAAATGATTGATTTGTTTGTGTTTTTTAGTGGCCGACGTTAACGCACGCATTCTAGCAATAGGCATGGCCGGTATCGCGGTAGAACGGAGATAACATGCCCTTGGGGGAGTTTTGATTTGTTGAATGTTTCTTCATGTTTTAAAGTATGTTCAAGTAATGATTAAAGAGTTTTTTTTTGTATTTTTTTGGTTTGTTTACTTGTTGATTTTATCTTACCTAATTACTAGCATTTGTACAAAGTAAATAAAATGCAGAAAGATAAAATCCTACGCTATTACAAACATGTCAAAAGGCATAAAAAATATGAAGGAAAAAATAAGATAAAAGTAATAAAATGAGTGTATTTCGACCCAGGCAGTAGCACACTTCGATTGGTATTTTGTTGGCCTCCTTCGATTGGGGCTGGCAACAGCGAAGTCACGTCTTTCGATTGGGCCTTGGCAGAGGCGAAGTCCTGTCCTTCGATTGGGCAAAGGCAGAAGCAAGTTGTATCCTTCGACTGGGGCTGGCAACAGCAAAGTCACGTCTTTCGATTGGGCCTTGGCAGAGGCGAAGTCCGGTCCTTCGATTGGGCAAAGGCAGCAGCGAGTTGTGTCCTTCAACTGGAGGTTGAAAGCAGTGAGGGAATGCCTTTCGACTGAGCCTGGAATCAGTGAAGGCATGCTTCGTTTGGGCCTAGAGATAGAAGGTAGAAGCTTGGATTGAAGGATTATGGTGAAGTTATGGTGTGGATCAATTGGTGAGTTTGTGATTGAGAATGTTGAAAATGGATCACATTTGGTTTTGTGGTTATCTCACTGTTTACAAGAAGGAAATAGAAAGGTGTTTTGATGTGTTGTGGATTGGTGAAGTGAGGTTTAAGGTTATGGTTAAGGAGGTTAATGGAAGGTCACGATTTGTTGTTGTTGTGCAGTTGAAAGGATTGTTGGGTAGAGGTTTAGGAATGAATTCTTGTGTGGATTTTTTTGCGTGTTTTTAAATGAGTTTTTTTCTTTGTAAATTTTATGTGGATTTCTAACACTTTATGTTTTAGTTGGTTCAACCATTATTGCAGCCCCGATTTCATGATTATTTCATTGCAAGCTAAAACAAAAAAAAAATAGATACTACATAAGTGGTAAAGAGCTTACCTGCAACTGCCTTGAAGATGCCAAATAGAAAACCAGAGATGAGATTCCAATCAGGTACGATGGTAGACTCGTGCTTGATGTTGATCTCCCTTCTTTGTGTTTTTATTATGCTCTTCTTCTGCTTTTGCGTTTTTTGTGTGTATACGTTGATGTTGTTGTTGCTTCTTTGTTGCGTTGTGAATATTGCATAAACAGGGGGGTGTAAAAGTGTTGTGGTGTATGGTGATGGTACTCTTACAATTGAAATATAAAGAATGAGATAATGTGTTTGTGGCTTTGGAGGAGGTTCAGCAAATTTTTTACAGAGAGATTTTTTTACAGTGTTTCTTCTGAGTTTTCCTCTTTGTTCTTTTATGTGTTTTTTTTCTGCTGTCTTCTCCCCTTTTCCTTTCGTTGATACCACTGTTATATAGAGGAGGAGGATGAAAAAAAGAGAGGGAAAATGAGTTGAAACTTGGATCAGAACAAACCAAAGCTATAACTCTGTTATTTTACTTTATCAAACACAGTTTGTATTTATTCTAATTTTGTGTAATCTCTGGACTATTATGATGCAGGTTTTTCTGTTTGGCATCTTACAGCAGGCGTTGGAGCAGCAACAGCAGGTTTTGGAGCAGCAACAGCAGGTTTTGGAGCAGCACAGCAGGTTTTTGGAATGTTGTACTTCTTGTGAATCGAAACAAAGCATGCAGGAGGCTACAACTTTTGGGAATCAAAGAAAGCATGCAAGGGGACATTGCTTAAAAAAAGCTTGCATGAAGAGCCATTATCCAATCGAAGCTTGCATGCAGGAAGCCATAGCTTGGTCGAAGTTTTCATGTAGGAGTTTGTTGCTTGGTGAATCAAAACAAATCTGAAGGAGGCCATTGTTATCTGAATTGAAGCTAGTTGTTTCAAAGGGAAACATTGCCCATTCGAAGCTAGTAGGGAAGAAGTAGTTAAGTCGAAGCTAGCATGAAAGAAGGAGTTCAATCGAAGCTAGCATGAAGGGAACCCCTGCTTTGTGAATAAAAGAAAAGCTGTAGGAAGTCGTTGCCTTCTGAATCAAAGCAAGTCAGTAGAAGGTCAATGCTTTATGAATTGGAGCAAAAACAAATGGAGGAAATAATTTCTTAATCGAAGCTTATGGATCAGAGCTTGCTCTAAGGAAACCAAATGCTCAATCGAAACCCCTGAATCCAACTTGCTCGAAGGAAGCCAGATGCTCAATCGAAACCTCTAAATCCAGCTTGATCGAAGGAAGCCATATGCTCAATCGAAGCCCCTAAATCCAGCTTGCTTGAAGGAAGCCAGGTGCTCAATCGAAACCTCTAAATCCAGCTTGATCGAAGGAAGCCATATGCTCAATCGAAGCCCCTAAATCCAGCTTTCTCGAAGGAAGCCAGATGCTCAATCGAAGCCCCTAAATCCAGTTTGCTCGAAGGAAGCCAGATGTTCAATCGAAACCTCTAAATCGAAGCAAACTTGCTCTTCTTCAATTTTGTCAAAAAAAACAAATTTATCGGCTTTGCTCTTTCAATAGTTTCCTCTTTGACTTGATGCTTGAAAATCCAATATGATCCAATTGTACTTGTGCATACTTAAACCTTGAGAATCCTTGTGAGAAAGGCCTAATGTCCTGAGCTTTGAACCATCCTCGAGGCAGGCGACAGAAACATCTTCACAGAAGCCAAAAACTCGAAACCCTAGCATCTTGACCAGCACACATAGCGAAATAAACCCTAATCCAGGCTCTGATAAAATTGAGCAAGAACCAACCTTGTAACATGATGACAAAATTTGTTCCACGATCCACTAATTGAGAACCAGATGTGCTTCCTTTTTACCTGATAAGAAAGCCTCAAAACAAGATTAGACAAAAAAGAGGGCGCAACCCTAATACTTCAAACCAAAGCGCCTGATCCCATGAGATGTGGGATATGCAAATGACTGAGTAATAAAATGATGCAAATGGAATGCAAAGTTCAAAGCTAGACCAAAAATAAAGAGATAGGGCAAATTTGGGGTACGACACATCCCACGTGCATTCTAGAAAAGGAAGAGGTGAGTAAAAAGGTAGAACAGAAGGTCTACAGAGGTATGATTGGTTCTCTTCTCTATCTGAAGGCTTCAAGGCCTGGCATTCTATTCAGTGTTTGCATTTGTGCTAGATTCCAATCAGATCCTAGTGAATCTCACTTAACAGCAGTTAAGCGGATTTTCAAGTATCTGAAAGGTACTGCTAATCTGGGTTTGTTTTATAGAAAATCAAATGATTACAGCTTAGTAGGATACTGCGATGCTGACTTTGCTGGAGACAGAGTAGAACGTAAAAGCACTTCTAGAAGCTTCCAGTTTCTGGGAGAAAATCTAATCTCATGGTCCAGCAAAAGACAATCTAAAATAGCATTATCAATAGCAGAAAGCTGAATACATAGCAGCTGATGGATGTAGTACGCAAATGCTCTGGATGAAGAGTCAACTTGAAGACTTCAATATATTTGAGAGTAACATTACTATCCTCTGTGACAATACTTTTGCTATTTGTCTCAATAAAAATCCTATTTTACATTCTAGGGCTAAGCATATAGAAATAAAACATCATTTTATTAGGGACTATATTCAGAAAGGGATTCTTAACTTAAAATTCATTGACACAAACCATTAATGGGTTGATGTCTTTACAAAACCTCTTTTTGAAGATAGGTTTAACTTCATTCTGAAACATCTCAGCATGAAGCTTTGCCCAGAATAAATTGTTTTATTTACATATCTTAACCTTCAGAACTTAGTTATTTTCTGTGAACAACTGATCAACCTGCCTTCAGAGTTTTAGAAGTACAGATTGCATCAGAATCTATCCATGAAGATATGTATGTTTCATTTCAAGGGTAGAAGTGTGCTATTCACGTAAGCAAACAGTTGTAATCCATTCATCAGCTACCTTCTGAGGCTGAACACGCGTTCACTTTTCTGAAAGGTCAAAAGCGCTGATTAGGCGCATTGAGACACACGTCATGGGTAACCGTTCCAATATCTTTCTGAATCCCCTAAAATCAGCTATCATTAATGCTTATAATCATGATTAATTGTTTCTCTCTCTTACTGTTTATTCTTTCAAGAAAATCTATTTAAACTCAAGTTTCACTCTTTACATTCTTTCACTTTTACTCTCTCAATACCTTCTATTGTTTTCAGTTCGTACTTTCAAAAACCCTTTCATCTTTCTCAAAATTTCTTGTGTGAACATGGCTTCTTCAAGCGTCCAAAACATCAGTACTCAGGAAACTACTTCTCTAGAACAGTACAAAGAACCATACAGAACACTACTCACTCCCATTGACAATCTGGAAGTTCTTTCAGAACTGATTGTTGACTTTGAAAGCCTTCAAGAAAACAGCTTCAATCTACATGAAGACGTCAATGCTCAAGGTTGGAACAGATATTTTGACCGTCTTCTAGGGCCAACGTTTCCAATTCTTGTCAAAGAATTCTGGATACATGCTTCCTCCTCAAACCATCAAGTTACCTCGTATGTCATGGGGAAGAAGATTGTCATTACAAAAGGCCTAATTTCAAGGCTTATTGGCTACAATGGTGGAGGTGTCAGATGTATTGACATGGCTGAAAGATGTTCTGATGTAGCTTTTATTGCAAGGGAAATATTTACTCTGAGCCTACCCTCCAGCAAGATTAGGGATCTGAAGGATCATCACAGAATTTGGGCTAAAATAATTCTGGGATGCATCAACCACAGGAAGCCAACTAGCTCTCCTGACTACATAAACATTGATCAGCAGCTTCTGATCTACTTTATCTCCAAGAAGGCTAAGGTAAACCTCCCTCACTTGCTATTTAATCATCTGAGGACCAGTGTAAAGGAAACAAGAGAAGATGAGTGTACCAAAAGGGACTGGATACCCCTGGGAAGACTCATATCAGATATTCTGACAGAGAATAGGCTGATAGAGCATTTGACTGAAGCACAGGAAATCAGCTCACTAGAAGCAACGGTTGGGAAGCCTCTGAACGCAAAAAATCTGAAAAAGATGAAAATCATTGAGAACATCAAGAAGGAACCCAACGTTACTTCTTTTGCAACCATCACTTCCAGAAGAATTCCTCTGGATGATTTTCCTCTTTTCTCTGAGATTGACTCCAAGCCTGAGATAATTGTCAGATATATGGATGCGTGCAAGGAAGATGGCACTACACCAGAAATAAACATCCAGGACTTGCATCAAGCTTCTCCAAAAGTTATTCTGAAGAAGACCAAGAAAAGGAAGGCAGCAGCAGAAGGATCATCTCAGAAGACTCCAAAAGCTGCAATAAAGAAAGGTAATCCTTCCTCTGTTACTCTTTTAGAATCAATAACTATATCAACATCTGAAACCTTAACTACCCAATCAGAACATCCAACTCCACAAACTTTTGATGACTTTGACATAGGGTTTGATCCATCAGAAACTCTAAGTCTAAGAGAAACTCACTCCCTTCCTATCAATCCAAATCCTGAACAAACTCAACCAGAACTTGCCAAAGTTTTGTCTGATATTGACTCTTTTGACCAAGACATTTCAGCTCTCACACCACAAAATCCAAATCCTCAAATCCCTGATAATCCAAACACTGAAACTACAACAGATGTTCCACAACAAGATATTCCACTACCTCTCTCTCTCTACAACAAGATATTCCTCATCCACCATCACCTTAACCTAAACAACCAGAAGCTCAAACTTCTGAGAATCAACCATCTGAGACCCATGAACCAGAACCTCACAATGTTTCATCCAACCAATCTGAAGAACCTACTTCAGATTCGGATACTATACCAATCCCATGAATCACTGAACCACTTTCCATTCGCATGCCTCTCACCATCCTAGACATTCCACAAATTCCTTCTTCTCTGGAATCCACACCACCAAATTCCCCTACCAGTCCAATCATCATACCAGACTCTCCCACTCCTTCACCCAAGAGAAATCTAGCTGACAACGTAAGACTTGTCATTGATCCAATTGCATTGGAAAGACTAGCGGCTATATCTCACAAAACTGCCATTCCCAAACCAAAACCAACTGAAACCACACCAGATGTTGGTACAATTTTATTGATGTTTGAAACAGGAATACAGGAATGGATAACCTCCTTGAAGCATGCTAGTCTAGAGACAATTAATCCTGTTGCTTCTGATTATCTATGGATAAGGTTCAGAAATTGGCTAAGTTCTGAAACACTAAAGCTAAAAGAACAGAGCTATGAACAGGTTCAACGGAATTTCAGTGATATGCTAAAGATTTTTGAAGACCAAGTTCTGAGACATCTGCTTAAGGAGGAGATTCTCCCTCTGGATAATGCTCCCTGGTCAGAACATCGTCCCTCAGATGAAATTCAACCAGAATCAGAAGGTCTCTCCCTGACTGCTGCTCCAGAAGAGATGATCTTAGCAAAGGAAATGGTTCAATGTGATCTAGCTGCAAAATGCTCTGAGAAGCATCCAGATACTGAAGAATCTCCAGCTCCTTCCTATGTCATGCAAACTCTCGAAGAATTGAAGAGAGCAAATGCTGTTATCCATGAAAGGTTGGATAAGCAGGAGGACACAAACAAAGAAATCAAGAGCCTCTTGGGCAAACAAGAAGAATCTAACACCCAGATCAAGGGCTTGCTGGAAGCTTTGTTCACACGCCTTCCTCCTCCCTCTTAGATTCTTTTCTGTTTTAAATCTGTTTACATGTAACGTTTGTTTTACATTGCTTTTGTTCTGGACTACTTTTCATTGCTTGTTGTTTTTTAATATAAATCAACTTTTTAGTTCTGATTATATTGCCTTTTTAATAATTGACAAAAAGGGGGAGAAAGTAAGATATTTTCAATAACAGTTTACTGAGACAGAAGTCTCAAACATTCTGGACTACTTAACCTTTATCTTCTGAAAAGCTTGAACAGGTACAAACTCTGATGAAAGACGGAGTTAAACTCTGATGCTCAAAGACTCAAGGAACTTAAGGGAAGTAATCAACTCAGGAGGAGTTTTTCTTCTTAATTCTAAACTTTTTATTCTTTATTTTTTAATTGAAAAATCTTGTTTTTGTCATCATCAAAAAGGGGGAGATTGTTAGAACATAGTTTGATTCTACAACCCTTGGTTAGAGTTTTGATGATAACAAATAGAAAGAATAAATAAATACAAAGAACAAATATGCACCTTAAAAATATGTTTCATGTATGCAAAAGTTCTGATCAAATCAGCATCAGAAGATAAGCCATAAGTGTTACACGCTGAAGCAATCAGAACATACGTTGAAGATTGATGACCAGAACCTGCGCTTAATCAAAGTAAACTTTGACTCTGAACAAGAACATATCAAACCAAGTCATCAATATTCTGAAGCGTCATCAGCAGTGAGGAGAAAAGATTCTGAAGCGTTACGGAACATTCAAGACAGCATCAATTCCAATGGCTTCCTTCAGACAGAATCTTCTCCAAAAGGGAAGTGTTTTAATGAAATTAAACATGCTTTATGATCAATGTCATTACACTGCCTATATAAATAATTCAGCTTTCAAAATGAAGTACGCACGTACATAAGACGATTTTGCTAGATCACCACTCACGCGTATTCAAGCTGTAAGCAATTTCATTCTTTATTCTAATCTATAAACCTGTGTAATTTATCAAATTTGTGATAAACCGTTTTTGTTAGAAAAAAAAAACAACACATATTGTATAATCATATTGAAAAAGAGATCCTTGAGATTAACCGGATTGTGGTTGTACTCAAGAAGACTTTAACAGTTGTTAAAGTAGCTTTTGTAATCTTGTTGAGATTAGTGGATTAATACCTCGTTGGAGAGAGGCGAAATCACCTTGACGGGTGGACTGGAGTAGTTTGAGATCAAATGAACCAGGACAAAAATACTGTGTCATTAAGCTTTTTAGATCCAAGTTTTCAATTCAACCCCCCTTCTTGTGTTTTTCACATCTTCATTTACTTCTCAAGCTTTATTGACTAGGGCATGGAAATAAACTCATGAACCCAAGGAGCAACTTGCTAAGCCTCATTTCCTTTACCTACATTATTAACAAGTAAGACAAACCAACATTGCATTTTATTAATTAAAGTAAAAATCAAGACAAATATTCTTGATCACAAAAGAAACCAAGTCAAGGTTCTTGGTGATTCCTCAAAGAGCAAAGCTAAAGATAGGGGGAGAACCAAAAGCCCTGATGTGATCTTGTTGTGATTGAATCAACATGGTATGATGAAGGGTTCTTAGGGGGAAAAATCGGGGTACAACAGGTAGGTTATGAAAAGGGAAGGTGTTAGAACCCTTTTCATCTGTAGTTATCTACGGGCTCTTAGTTGCTTGCTATATCACTTGCTTTTGTTTGAAAATATGCTTTGCGATGTGGGTTTAAAAATATTTTGAAAACGTCTTTGTAATGATTCTCATCTCTATAAGAATGTGTACAAAGTGTTGGTTTTGAAAATAGTTCAAAGAGCTTTGTCTTTTAAAAAATGTTTCAATTGAAAGTGTTGGTGTGGTAAAATATTTTTGTTGTGAGCAAGCGAGCAATGATGAGCATCCTACCTACTCAAAAGGTCTATGTTCTTTTCCTCCTCCTTTAGATGTTGCTATATTACCATTGATTTATAAGAAGCCCCATCGTTGGATGTGAAGGGACGGGTGTGGGTCAATTGTTTAGTCATAGAAGGCAATATATGGAACGTTTTAGCATTTTCGTTAGGGACTAGATCATTTACCGAAGGCAACATTGAGGGACTATGATCTTTTATCAAGGTTCTTTACTAAAACGTCCATATTCGAGGGACATGACTATTTTCTGAGGTAACAAATACGATTACCCTAGAGGTGCATGTGTGCAAAGTGTGTTTGATTGCATACATTTTTATCTTTGATTGGGGTGGTCTACTTGTTGGTTTTATCTTGCCATACATCCTAATTACTAACATTTGTATAAAGCAATAAAAATGAAGAAAATAAATATCCTACACTATCACAACCATATTGAATAGTAAGAAAATATAAAGAAAAACATAAATAACATAAAAAGAGAGAAAAAGTAAGCCCTTCGATCCAGGCAGTAGGCTGCTTCGATTCATCTTTCTTTGACTCCTTTCGATTGGGGCTAAGAACTAGTGTGAGCAACTATCGATTTCGTCCCTTTTTCTGCTCCTTTCAATTGGCCTAGAAGTCAGCGTGAGTGTACACTCCTTCGTTGGAATCTTCCTGAAGCTAGTTCAGTTACTGCTTTGTTTGGGCAGTCACTGAATCGAAAGAGGGTATGTGATAGTGGTGAGTGAATCGAAGGTTATTCTATAACAGTCTAGGGGGTCAATCAAAATACTATTATGTTGTAGTTGAGGAATGAGTCGAAGGTTTGTTATCTGACATTTTGAGGGTTTAATCGAAAGGTTCACTTAGTGTATAAAGGGATCTGAGTTTTTTAGAGTTGGAGTGTTTAGGAATGTTTGAGAACATTTGATAGTGTTTGAGAGTTTTGAGAAATTGATAATTTTCTCACAACAAGAGCTTTTTGCAACTATCAAGAGGGCCTAAGATGTATGGTGGAGGTTCTTATTTATAGATGATTTTGGCAGATGTTTGGGAGGGAAAACAAAAGAAATTTGAACAAATTTGGTATGATGTTCTTGTAGTCTTCGAGGTGCGGTTTTTATATGCCAATTTGGTGCAAGTATGGGAGCAGCGTGGCAGGACTGCTTTGTAGCAGTTTTGTAACGTTGTGGCCAGTGTAACAGACTTGTACTTGATACCACTAGCATCTGGACTACTTCTCTTTTGTTTTGACCAGCTAGCCCTATCCTTCGACCAAAGTCCTTTTCACATGACAACGTTTCTTTCAAAGTGTCCTTTGAATGGACCATATGTGTATCTTTCGACAGGGGCCCAAATGGGTGTTCTTCAATTTGAAATATGTATGCATCCTTTTGAAGGGATCACATGCATCACTTGTGTGCATCACTTGCAATCCTCCAGATGGGCCACCAAGGTATGACCTTCGATTGGGACACCCAGATGTGTCATAGTGTAGAGACTATGCATGTTGAAGGTTTTCAAGAGGGAATCAAAGCTTATATGTCGGAGGTCCCTTGCTTTATGAGCGCTAGCATGAAGGGAAATTTATGCCTTGTAAATTTGGAAAACATGCAAGACCAAAGGCTTCTGAGTTGAAGGATAGCTGTAGGAGGCCATTGCCTTATGCCTGCTGCCTTGAAGAAGGTCCTGGCCTTCTGAATTGAGGGAAAGCGTAAAGAAGGCACTTGTCTTCTAAATCGAAGAAGGCCAGTAGGCAGCCACCAAACTTCTAAATCGAAGGACGTCAATAAGAGGATTTTTCCCTTTGAATCTAAGGAGGCTACAAAAGGCTTTTCCCCTTTGGATCGAATGAGGCTACAAGAGGCTTTTGCCATGTGCACCAAAAGCCAGCTTGTAAGGAGTCACTGGTGTAACCGAAGCTTACATGCAGGAGGTCTCTCCTTGTCCAAACGTGACTTGTATAAAGATAGGTGTTACCCTTGTGTATCGAAAGCAAGTTGTTTCAAAAGGAGACTCTGCCCAGTCAAAGCTAGCATGAAGATAGACAAAGCCCTATGGATGCTAATATGAATCCAGTGAATACTAGTCATAGGGAAACTCTTGCCTTGTGCACGCTAACATGGTGAGATCCCCTTTCTTTGTAGGATCGAAGAATGCAAGGAATATGCCATTGCTCAAACAAAGACTTCAGACAAATAGCCATTACTTTATAAATCAAAGCAAGCATGTCAGGGACCAACGCTCAATCAAAGGATTTATTTAGGAGACTAAATTCCCAATCGAGACTTGCATGCAATAACCATTGCAATGTGAATCCAGCAAACGTAAGGCCAATGGTGAAATCAAAGGATGTATGCAAGGAATCCAAACGCCCAAACGAGGCTTGCGTGCAAGAAGTCCCTACTTGGTGAATCGAAGGAGGCCTTTAGAAGGCCATTGCCTTCTGAATTGAAGGAAGCCTTCAGAAGGTCATTTCCTTATGGATCGAAGGAAGCTAGTAAAAGGTCATTTTCTTTTGAATCTAAAGGAATTGTTTCAAGGGGAAACCAAACCCAGTTGAAGCTAACATGGAGGAAAAAGTTCAGCCGAAGCTAAGCATGAATCGAAGCAAATTTTATTTTTTCTTCAATTTTGCCAGAAAAGTCAAATTTATCTGCTTTGCTCTTTCAATAGTTTTCTCCTTAACCTGATGCTTAGAAATCCAATATGATCCATGCCAATTTGAGCTGATCAAGCCTTGTGCAGTTCTGGCCCAGTAAAAATATTGTGAGGAAATTCTTGAAGATTTGAGAGGGCAAATTTTGGGGTACAATAGTATATTTAGGGGTTTTCGTGCAAGACATTCAAGAGAGGATTCCAGCCTAGTGAAAATTCTTCGGAGTTTGGTACCCAAGGAAATAGCACGAGAACGACGAATCGAATTGAAGTATCTTGTGTGCAATAGGTACAATTGATCGTGCGCGAAAGAACTTTGGAGTTTGGTACCCAAAGGAGTAGCGAGATTTGATAAATCAATTGGTAACTATTGTGTCTTGGTGTTGCTCAAGATCAAAAGAATATAAGGGGTTGAATCAATAACAAATAGTTAGGGTTTGTAGGGCTGCTCTTAGAACACTTCTCTTGTAACGAATTTTTGCATAGTAAGAATTTATCCTAATTCTGAAATTGGAATTGGGGGGATACGTAGCCATATTGTGATACGGTGGCAGAACTGACCGTTTAATACTAGTTTGCATTTGTATTCGCAAATGTGCGGTAAGCAAGAGTCGCCATCGACTTTTCTTTTATCCAACAAAGGAAAGGGTGAAAAGAACAGAAAAATACCTTTTTCGAGATTTTCTGAGTAACAGGGTAGATTATGGAAAGGGAAGGTGTTAGCACCCTTTCCATCAGTGGTTTACCACAGGCTCTTAGGTACTTTCTCATTTTTGAAAACTGTTTTCATGTTTGTGTGTTTTGAAAGGTTTTGTTTGCTTTATGATAACTCTTGTATCAGTCCTTAAGAGTGTGATAAAGCGTTTTGAAAAGAATTTTGAAAGTGTATAAGTGTAAAAAGGAATCAGATTTGAGCAAGTACTTAAGAATTGTCTACCTACTCGAAAAATGGCGTTCTTTTCCTCATATCCTTTAGACATTGATATCCTACTATTAGTGAGTAGGTAGCCCTATCGTTGGATGTTGAGGGACTATCAAAAGGGACGTTTATGGTCATTGAAGGCAACATGTAGAGAGACCTTAGCAGTTCGAAGGGACCGTCATCATATAGGCAACATCGAGGGACAAGATCATTTATCGTAGGCAACTCGAGGGACATTAAGGGACCATGATCTTTATGATGACTTTTAAACTAAGGGTCTTTGCTAAGATATCCCTACGCTCGAGGGACATGATCATTTCTGAAGGCAACCAAAGTGGGAAATACCCTAGGGGTGCAAGTGTGCAACAGTTTGCTTTTTTTATATATTTTATCTTGAGGTTAGTAACCTAATGATTGATTGATTACTTCTTGTCATGCATGCCTAATTTACTAACAGTTTATGTACAAGCATATAATATAGTGCGGAAAGTAAAAACCTACGGCTATTACAAGGCTTCGGGGCAATTACAATTATATGTGACTGAAAGGTAAAATGCGGAAATTAAAAACCCTAGCTAAACTATTACAAATCAGGCACAATTACATAATTAAACAAAAATAATAATTGTACGAAAAATAACGCGCAAAAATTAAGACGAGCACACGTTTGAAACCCTAAAAACCTAATTGCTTATTAAATATTGTATAAAAAAAATTTGAAATTTAACCTAATCTCTAATTAATTTTAAATTAAAGAAAATAATTAAAGTTTAATTAAATTAATTTGCAAAAATTAATTTTATTAAAAAAACTCTAAGTCCTATTTTTTATGATTTTCTGATTTTATGATTTTAAGAAAAATGAATTGAAAAAAAATATAAACTAATTAAAACCAAAAAAATAAAGTAATTAAAAATGATGGGCCTGAGAGGTGAGAAACCCAAATTGAGGGGTATGCTGCTGAATTTCAAGGCCCAAATCTGTGCAAGCCCAAAGCTACATTGGATCTGGTGTTGTTACGTCTAGCAGGTTCATCATAGAGCTGCATGTTTAGAAGCGTTGGATTCAGGTCATTTGGATATGATGGTGATGGTGCAAGGGCTTATGATTAACACCTTGTGTCTAGGAACACTAGATCCATGTGAAATCTATTAGAAAAATAAAACTCCAGACCTGGGAATCGAACCCAGGTCTCTTCCCTTTGGATGCGTCCTTTCTACCACCAAGCCATCTTGTCATTCGTTATATAAAATAAACACAAAACAATATATTCAGAATAATGGTCAGAATTTCCTTTTTAAAAAACACGCGTTATTTCAAATTAGCCAACCAGGTTGTGCCACGCAGTCGTCTTCCCCAACCCTCTGTCGTATTAGCCTATGGACCTTTACCTACGGACAGTGTCCGTCACTAAATCACCTGCAGTTTCCAAAATCTACAACACGTGATATAAATTCAGTTTAAATCCATGGATCAAATGGGTTTGATCCCTTGAGCATGATGGCACTTCTCTTTAGGCCCAATTTTACCTGTGTCTGAAAACCCTAAATCAAAGGTCAAAAACCTAACAATGGCATATTTTCATACATTCATCAAAACAAGAAATTAACGATTCAAATATGTTTTAATCATTCATACAAGCAAGAATGCATGATCCAAATCCATTTATAATGCATGTATGACCATAATCGTTTTCAAAAAGAAAGAACAACCCGTGACTGTATTGGACACGATTCTTGGAGCTTTTGCACTTAGGAGTAATGCAGCTAGCTTCAGAAGGCCTGCGGGAATATATTTCAAGCTTCAGAATGCCTTGAATCCTTCTAAAACTCCAAATCCGATTGACACTTTTCTCTTGAAAATTTGGAATCTTGAACGTGAGTTTTGTGCGGCCAACCCATGTTCTTTTTGTCTGGCCATGTTATGTTTATATATTTGGATGTATTAGGGCAACAAAAATTGTTAGAATCATGGAGATTGAATGAAAAATATTTGATTTGAATCTTAGAATTATATGTTTCCAAATTTGGTCAAAACTTGCTTTTTCCCTCTCCTATCAGCCCTTGCACGAAATTTGGATTCAATCTTCTGATGCTAGGCTCATGATCTGATCATAAAACAAATCTTTGAATTTAATTCATCATTTTACTATTTTATTTGATTTATTAAGATTTAAATGAATAAAAATTAAAATAAATAAAAACAAATCTCACAAAAATAAAATAATGGATTTAAATGCCTTGCATAAGTTCATGGATGTGTTTGAGATCCAAAATCCACGCCCATTAGTTCAAAATAATCCAAGTTGCTCACATTGACTTTTGTGCATTTTCATAAAATTGGTCAACTTTAGCAATGCATATCTTTCTCAATTTAAACCCTAAGAGGGTGTTCTTGGACTTTTTAGAGAGCTTAGGATGTCCTCTAAACAACATTTTTGGTTTCATCTCAATTGGATCTTCCATATTCATGTGAGGAGCTTTGACCTTAAAGGTGTTTTTGTTGACTTTTTGAAAGGACCTATAATGTCTGAGCTTGTATCTTTTAACTGGGGCATTGCTTGAATTTGAGGGCTGAAGAGAAGTTGGAGGGAATTGTATTCTATTCAAAATGAGCCTTGGTGGAAAACTTTCTGATAAAGTATGAGAAAGTCGTGCCTGGTCAAAGTTTGGTTGACTTTTCCTATAGAAACCCTAATTTGCCCTTTTTTTACTTTTGATGAGTTGGGAGAATTTCTTGAGGAATCATGATCAATCCTTGATCAAATGATGGATATCACTTCAAAATGTTGATGTTGACCAAAAATCTTAAAGTTTGACTGTATTTGGGCCACAATTGACTTTTGACCTAGTACAGTTGACTTTCAGGCATTTGAGCAGTTGACTGAGCAAACTTGTAGTGCCGGGCATGAAACTTGGCATGGGAAATATTGAAGCCATATTAGGACAATGGAAAACATTTGGGATCCTTGGGACTCACACATCTTGATGAAAATTGAAACCCTAAATTGAGGTTTATTGTCTTAGGGGGAGAATTTATCTAGTCAATTCTTAGTCATCTTAGGGCAAGTTGGGGACCTCAATGGGCATGTGTTGAGTAAAAAGGGAGGAAAAATTTTGGGGTACAACATCTTCCCCTGTTCAATCTTCTTAAACTTGAGGATGTAGATTGGTTGGTCTGCCTTTCGTGATCTGAAGGTGGAAGATGATTGAACACTAGAGTGCCCAGAAATTTTCACTCGTCTGAAATGATACTTGACTGTGGAGATAATATCTGGAATAGGCTTACAGATTCCATTTGGATAAGATAATGGAAGATCGTTGGAGATGGGCTTAAATATGCCATCCACAGAACATGGCAGAGAGTCGTCGGAGATGGGCTTAGAGATGTCATCTATAACAATGTTTATTTCATGAGATATTCTTTTGTGGGAATTCCTATGCATGTTGTTAGGGAGGACTCCGCTGAGGAATATTGGTCTTTTTCTTGGGAAACAGGGTTTAGGAGCTTCAGTTATCCATTACTCTACTGCGGAGTTATCTCTTGATTAAAGAGACGGAAGTGAACTACTGTCTGGTCAGGATCCAGGATTCACACTGACTTGCTGAGAATAATAAAGTTGATCGCTATCTAGTCGTATTTCAGGCTTCACAGTGATCTATTGGGGAATATGAGATTAAACTGTTATCTGGTCGTACTCCGGGCTTCCTAGTAACTCAAACTGTTATCTGGTCATAATCCAGGCTTCAGTGACTTGAACTATTATCTGGCCATGTCCAGGATTCAGTGTGGTGAACTGCTATCTGGTTGGATTCCAGGCTTCGCAACAACTTAAACTATTATCAGGTCGAAATCTAGGCTTCACAGTGATTGAAGAAGTTAACTACTCTCTGGTGGGATTCTAGGCTTCGTAGCAACTTACTGGGGAAACGTGAAATTAACTTCTATCTGGTCGGACTCCAGGCTTTGCAGTTTCTTCAACTGGAATAGAAATCAGAGATATCTTAGTATCGATCTTGTGATACGGTGGGAAAACTGACTTGGTTGTTTTGCGTTTGTAATCGCAAATGTTGCGGTTAACATGAGTCGCCACCAGCTTTTCTTTTATCCAAAAGGAAAGGTGAAAAAGCACAGGAAAGACCTTTGAGATTGTTTCTTGAGTTTGGGGGGTAGATTATAAAAAGGGAAGGTATTAGCACCCTTTTTATCCATAGTTATGTATGGGCTCTTAGTTACTTGCTAGATCACTTGCTTTGTTTGAAAATATGCTTTATATTGTGGGTTTGAAAATATTTTGAAAATGTCTTTGCAATGGTTCTCGTTTCTATAAGAACGCGTACAAAGTGTTGTTTCGAAAATAGTTCAAAGAGGTGTTTAAGGAATGTGTCTTTTGAAAGTGTTCTTGAAAATATGTTTTTTTAATAGTTCTCGTCTCTATAAGAACGTATACAAAAAAGCTTTTGTCTTTTAAAAAAAAGGTTTTAATGTGAAAATGTTGGTGTAAAATGTTTGGTTGTGAGCAAGCGAGCAACTAGGAGCGAATCTACCTACTCAAAAGGTCTTAAGTGTTCTTTTCCTCTTCCTTTAGATGTTGCTATCTTACCATTGATTTGGTAAGAAGCCCCATCGTTTGATGTGAAGGGACGAGCATGGGACGTTTGTATAGTCATAGAAGGCAACCCATGGAACGTTTTAGCAATGTTGTTTTAAGGACTATATCATTTACCAAAGGCAACATCGAGGGTCGTCGAGGGACTACGATCTTTTATCGAGGGTCTTTTGCTAAAACACCCATGTTCGAGGGTGTGATACGGTGGGAGAACTGACTTGAGGTTTTGCGTTTTGTCTTCGCAAATGTTTCGGTTTAGCAAGAGTTGCCACCGACTTTTTATTTTATCCAAAGGAAAGGTCAAAAAGCACAGGAAAGACCTTTGAGATGTTTTCTTTGGTTCGGGGGGTAGATTATGAAAAGGGAAGGTGTTAGCACCCTTTTCATCCATGGTTATCCATGGGCT
Source organism: Vicia faba (assembly GCA_948472305.1). Taxonomy (NCBI): domain Eukaryota; kingdom Viridiplantae; phylum Streptophyta; class Magnoliopsida; order Fabales; family Fabaceae; genus Vicia; species Vicia faba. The sequence goes on along the minus strand of OX451741.1, from coordinate 975,100,938 downwards.
CTTAGTTACTTGTTTAGATCACTTGCTTTTGATTTTCAATTGTTTGAAATGGTGCTTTGTGTGTGGTTTTGAAAATGTTTTGAAAAGAGGTCATCGTTGTGGAAACCTTTGTAATGATTCTTGTTTGAATGTATACAAGGGTGTATTTGTCTTTTGAAAAGATGTTTCAATGTTTTAAAGTTTGAAAGTTTGTTTTGGGAAATGTTTTGAAATTGTGTTGTGAGGTGTGTTTGAAAATAGCAAGGATGTTTTGCAAGTTTTGATCAAGTAACTAAGAGTTGTCTACCCTATTTTACTCAAAGATCTTTCCTATACGTTTTTAACCCTTTTGACAGTGTTGTTTTACCATTGTATTTGGTAAACAACCTTGTATTAGGATGTTAAACGGGACAGACACGGGTCATCGTATTGACCATGATAGCAATTGTGCTAAGTATCTTTAGCAATTCTTGAGGGACTAGATCATTTTATTTAGGCAACCAAGATAGCGTCATCGAGGGACTATGATCTTTTGTTTTTTTTTTGTTTTGCCAAGATAACTAGCATGCATACCATGGCCATTTGTTTAGGCAACCAAGTGGAGATACCTTAAGGGTGTTTGTGTGCAAGTGTGTTTTATTGCATGCATGATTTTATCTTGAATTAGGATTTTCTATTTCATTGATTTTATCTTGCCATACATATCCTAATGACTAGCATTTACATTTGAAAGCAATAAAAATGCGGAAATGTAAAATACTATGCTATTACAATATTTAGGGGGTGGGGGATATACACTTGTACATGGGGGTGGTTCAACGAGAAAAATGGATAAGAAAAGAAAATAACAAGGGGAAGAAAAAGAGAAAGAGAGAGAGGGCTAGCGCGCTGCTGAGAGGAAGTCAGAAGTTCTGACCCAGGCCTGCTGCAGGATATCAACCTGTTAGTGAAAATGTATGAGTCAGAACTTCTGACTCTGGTGTCCTGCAAAACAGAAACCTGTTAGTGGGAAGCTCAGAAGTTCTGACTCCCATGTGCTACAAAACAGAAGTTTGTTAGTGGGGAAGTCAGAAGTTCTGACCCTGCTGGAAACACAATAATTTTCAAAAGTTCTGATATTATTGATGGAAAAACAGGCCTCATAAATGTTGGCGTCAAAGTCAGAGCTTGGTTTCCCCCTGTGCTAGCCAGAACATCTGCAATTTTATTATTTTTCCATAAAACATAAGGCATGCCTAGGAAAATCTCAGCAAGTGTCAAAGTGTTTCAGAAGACAGAACCAAAAAGGTCACAGGCAGGTTCTACATTGATCTACTTCCTAATTAAGCATTCAGAGGCATGAAAATCCTCAGAACACGTACAGCAGAAACATGATGTCCACATTGTGTTTATTGAGCATGCAAATCTGATGATGCTTAGCAGCGTGATGAGAGTCAGCAGGTGCTTACCTTGTTGTTGGAAGAAAATCTGTGAGTTGGAGCTAGCTTTAGCTCTGATGGTGTTCTGGACAGGTTCTTTTTAGAATGGATGGACGGAGAAGATATATGTATGTATGGTCAGAAACTGTATGGGCGTTGTCTAGTCAAGGAGAAAACTGGGTATCAATGAAGTTAGGAGGCAGGAAATTCAAAGTTATGAAACACTAGGAATTTTGGCAGAGTTTTCACAATGTTTTCTTGCTAGAGTTTTTTCTGGATCTTTTTTGACCACCCCTTTTAATGGACAATGGTGTCCTATTTATAGGCAAGGCTTTGTGAATTTTTGAACGTTAAATGGCGCCAATACTATGTAGTAGAGGTTAACTTGTTCTTGAAGGAAGTTCATAAAAAGTTGTGATGATGGACAGCTTTTCATCCTAGGTTGGAAAAGTAAGCGAGGATTAAGGAGAAGTGACACCCATAGGCGAAAAGTGGTGCATAGACCCATGCCTAAGCCTGCACAAGGGTGCTAACATGCCACACGTGGAGAGATCCCTTGGATGAATGCTCAAAAGTGGTTGTGAGCATTAATGAGCATTAAATGGTGATGAGATTTGTCAAAAATCTTGTAGTAGGAGATTTTGCATCATTACCTAAAACCTGAGCCAGCAGTTCTGTTTTACCAAAAAACAACGTAGACCAAGCTCTGACCTTGGTCTCTTGCTGCCTCAGTAAATTCTGAGAGTTTTCCAGAATTTCCAGCATGCTCCTTTGATCTGCCTCTGAAAACTCTAGACTTAGAGATTTTGCTTCAGTATTACCCAATCTGCTGATCCCGCCTTCTGATTCCAGTACGTTCTGTAGGAGTTTCAGGCTTTGTTGCCTTCTTTTCATTTCTCTAGCAAACTCTGGCTGAACTTGCGTAACTGCTGAAAGAGCCATGTTCTGTTTAAAGATCACGTGCTGAAACACGTTTACAACCCCTGATTGAGTTGGTGTAGCTACTGAAGAGCCACCTTCTGACTAAATGTTATGTGTTGAGCCCAGTTTGCAACTTCTGACCGTTTCTGCCTGGAGGTTGGTTCAGAAGCTCTGAAGTGTCATTTTTTTCTTAAACACACCTTTTTTTTTAGAAAAAATTCTAAGTATTTAGAATTTAACTTTTCCAAGGTAAATTTTTTGACTTTTGAGCTTGCAAATGACCATTTTTCTCTTGTAAATGGTTTACTTGGAAAGAAATGATAATTCAGGGCTTGGATTTGTTTAAGAGAAACTCTGAGAATTCAGAATGAATTCCTGAAGGATGAGAGGGCAAATTTTGGGGTACAACAAAGGGACATGACTAATTTCTGATAGGCAACAAGTGAGATTACCCTAAGGGTGCGTGTGTGCAAAGTGTGTTTCATTGCATACATTTAGTCTTGATTAGGGTGATCTATTTGTTGATTTCATGTCTTGCCATGCACACCCTAATTACTAGCATTATATTTGAAAAGCGATAAATTGTGGAAATATAAAGTCCTACGCTATTACAATATTAGGGGGATGGGGGTACAATTTGTAAATAGGTATGAAATAAATGTCTAATTATTACAAACACATCAAACAAATGGGCAGAAATGAAAAATATATGTATAAACAGTGTAGAAAATGGGAGAAACTGCCTTTTGAACCATTATGTGTCGACACATGCTATTATGCATCGACATATATCTTTTCCTTGCTCCTGTAAAGAAAAATCAGCTCAGTATGAGTCGACACATAATGGGATGTGTTGACTCATACACCTTCTTTGTGTCGACACATACGTATTTTGTGTCGACTCATGGGATTTTCAAACTTCTGTTTTGGGACCTGGAATCAGTATAAGTCGACGCATGGGGTTTATGTTTCGACTCATACCCTGTTTTTTTAATAGGATGAGTCGACACATGTGTATATATGTCGATACATGATGCATTTTTCTGCCTTAAACATTATTTTATTGTCCATACATGTCAGTTTACAGCATATGATTGATAAACGTAAACAGCAAACAAACGATTAGCTAAAAGGGGCAATGATTACTACATCTTATCTTCAAAACTAAATCATTAATGATGTATGAAAAATACCAAATCAAGAAGACTTACCTTGAAACTACACTTGGTGTTTGAAGTCTGAATACTTTCCGAGATGCTGTGATGGCTCCAATGAATCTCCAAGAAGCTTGTCACAAGCTGTTGAAACCCAGCCAAGTTGTACAGTATTGTTTTTATGTTTGGAGGGTGAGGATAATGGCACTAACAGAAACTATTTTAGTGTTTTTACAATCTCTATGTGCTAAGGTGTTTGGTTTATGGGATAGTTTGTAAGATGGAATAATGGATTGAAGTTCTGTTTTGAATGAGATTAGAGCTGGGTTTTTTTCTTGAATGGGCCAAAGTTACAAAGAATACTGTTTTTTCTATTAAAAAACTCTCTATTCTCTCCACACACAAAAATTCACTTTATGTCTTATGAAAACAGTTCCTTTTGTAGACCCTTGACTCAGGTTTAGGGGGAAACAAAATAAGTCATTTTGAACTGTTTTTGCCTACTGTTTTGATACTTTATTCACACAACTTTCTTTTGCCATTTTGGTGCAATTTTGGGGCTGTTGTGATGCAGGTTGGGGCAGACTGCATAGAGCAGTTTTGGACTGTATAGGACAGCATATGCAGATTTATGGTGCAGCATAGCACAGGGTTTTTTGTAGGACAGCAATGGAGCATGTTTTTGGGGTGTTGGGGAAATGCAGCATATCATACTTTGTTCAACTTGGATAGAAAAATTTGTAGCATGAAATCAATTTGATCTTGTGGAGTATTTTATGCACATTGTATCAAGGACAGAACATTGTGGCAAGGTTTTTTGAGTTAAATAGAAAAAATCCAAACAAAACATAGTTTTAGAATTTGTAAATTTGCAAATATGTCACTTGGTAATAACTTGAATTATTTTCCTCATTTTAAATTATTTGGAATTGTAGTAAAAAATGTCATGAAGCAAATGAAATTAACATGTATAGAAAATACTTAGAAAAATTTCAAAGTCTTGCAAAAGTTGGATTTTTTATTCTCTTGATTTTGATGATCAAATTTCACCTTTTGGATGTCTTGACGCAATGTGATTTTTGTGACTCAAATTTGGTCAAAAAGTCAAAGTTTGACTTTTTTAGCGTCCGGTTGACTTTTTCCAACTAAAACTTCAATTTTGCTCATTTTCCCCCTTTTGATAATTTGAATGATTTTCTTAGAAAATTGTGATCTAAGGCTTGAAACTTGACTGAAGTAATTCTAAGGGTCCATGAAGATCAGTGAAAGTCATTTGAAGCATTAGAAATTTGAATACCTATGTACATATTCAAAACCTAATTTGAGGTATTAGCGTTGAGGAGATTGTTTGACCTAGTCGGTACTTGCACAAACTCGAGGCATTGAAGATCTTTGTAGGAAATATCTTGAGAAATGAGAGGGAAAATTTTGGGGTACAACAGCTGCCCCTGTTCAATCTTCTTAAACTTGAAAAGCGAGATCGACATGTTTGTCGTTTGTAGCTTGAAAGTGGAAGATGATTGAACACTAGTGTGCCCAGGAATTTGCACTCGCATGAAGTAATACTGATTGGTGATGTTGGGAATGGGCTTACAGATGCCATTTGAAAGGCGAAGGCTTAAAGATGCCATCCAGAAGAAGATATAAGTCGCATAAGCGATTCCTTTACGAGAATTCCTGCACCTGCTATTGGAGGATTTCATCGGGGAATGTTGATTTATGTCCTGAGAGGTAGAGTCTAGGAGCTTCAGGTATCCATTACTCTACTGGGAAATTAACTCTTGATCGAGGGGGAGGGGATGAACTGCATATTTGGTCAGGATTCGGCTGCACAACGACTTACTGGGAAAATGTGAAATCGAATGTATCTGGTCGGGTCTAGGTCTTACAGCGTTGTAAAATGTTGTCTAGAGATAAGAGAGAAGGAACCTGGATAGTAGGGTTGCTTTGAAATGAAGGCTTGGGTAGTAGGGTTGTTTCGGAATGAAAGCCTGGATAGTAGGGCTATGAGAAGGAACCTGGATAGTAGGGTTACTTCAAAATGAAAGCCTGGATAGTAGGTCTTTAGGAAGGAACCTGGATAGTAGGGTTGCTTCGAAATGAAAACCTAGGTAGTAAGGTTGTTTCGGAATGAAAGCCTGGATAGTAGGTGTTGTACCCCAAAATTTTCCCTCTCATTTATCAAGAATTTGCTCACAAGATCTCCTTTGACTCAAGACTGCACTAAGGTTGATCAGCTCAAGACACCTCTTTAAGCACTGATGGCCAAAATTAGGGTTTGAGATTTCACAAGGATATTTTAACTTCCAATACCCCACATGACTTTCATGGATCATTATGGACCCTCAAGATTACTCATGTCAAGTTTCAAGCTTTGGATCACACTTTTGATTAGTCAATTGAGTAGTTGACCTAAAAATCAGTTGTATTGGGAAAAAGTCAACTATGGCCAATTTACAGTAAAACTTCATAATTTTTTATCCACATCAAAATTTTAACTCATATTTATCATTTGATCAAGTTTGGACCACAATTCCTCAAGAAATTTGATCAAATCTTCAAAAGGGCAAAATGGTTAAAATTAGGGTTTTGACTGGGAAAGGGAAATTTCTGATTTTTGACCTAGCAAATTATCAATTGGTTTAAGGCATGATCTCAAGAGTCCAATTGCATCATTTTGACCTAATGAAATAGCTCAAAGCATTGCTCAAGTCCAATGGATTGACAGATGAATTTTACAGTCAACTGATCAAAAGTCAATTGTATACTGAAAAGTCAAACTTTGTGTTTTTGGTCAAAATCATATGTCAAAGATCACAATTCATCAAAACATGTCAAAATATGAAACTTATTCATCAAGAAATCAAAAATTCAAGATTCCATTTTGAAAAGTTAAAATTTCTAAACTTAGAATTTTTTCTAAGTGTTGGAAATTTCTTATTTTTTCACAACTTTGAGCAAAATTTTCACCATGATGAAAGTTGATTCAAGAGAAACTTCCAACATGAAAGTTGTAGACCCCCATGAAATCTACAAAATTTCTTTACTCAACTCCTTCCAAAAGTTCTTGGATCTCAAGTTATAATTTTAAGATACATGGTCATGAAACAAAACACTTAGTGAAATTTTGCCCTAATTTGATCAGGATTTTGACCCAACTTCGTGGCACTTTTTCATATGGTTCCAAGGGGAATCTTCAAAAGTAATTCAAAGATGGGCTTTATATAAAATTACAAGCTTTCAAAAATGTTCAAGAACTCCTTGAGATCAATCTTGAGTATGGAGAATCAAAGAGATGAAGTTAGGGTTTTATCACTTGAATTACAAGGCATTTTCTGATGAACAAAATTCAAATTCAAAGTTATGTTGCATAACCTCTACTTTGCAGGCCTCAAACTTGTTAGGAACTCCATAATTAATTTCTTTCACAGCTGTTAGAGGTCTTATTTCAAGCATTCAATGCAAGGTCGTGCTTTATATCCATTTTAGGAAGAAATTGCACATTGCCATTTTGATAAAGTGACTTTTTGCACAAAACTTGTTCTTGAGCCTTGAACTTGCTCTTTTATGATCACACATGTATTATAACATAAGAGAAATGGTTTAGAAACTTACAATCACCCAGCCCATGATTGTACTTCACATTGAAACTTGGTTTCCCACTTTTCTTGAAAATCAAGTAACATAGCAAATAACTTGTAACTTGTACTTCTGACTTTCCAATACACTCAAACCTCTTTGCTTATACATACACAAACCATTTGCCACAAATCACACGTATGCTTAAGCCCTGAAAACACCTAGAACACAGAATCACCAAAAACACTTCAAAACTTGTCATTTCTGAGTTTTGAAGCCAATCTTCAAATCTACTCGTGCGTTTCTTGGCCTTTTACTTTCAAAAGCTTATAAACAACATAAACAAACAATCCCAACACCTGCAGCAGCACTGTAACACCTCCATCATCATCCACCATTTTCATAAACAGAGCTTTGCACTTGGACTTCTCCAAAACTCCTCAGGCACTTTCAGCTCAAGCTAAGCATCACATTAGCTTCCTGGGAACTTGAGGAAGTTAACCCAATCATTGGAACTCACTGAAAGCTTCTCAAAATCCAAACCTGATACCCTCTTGCAAGGTAATTTTTATAACTTTGGCACTTTTCATACAGGTATCATCAATGATTTATTTGTGAATGAAACATGTAGATATCATTGCCCTAAATCTAACCATGTTCATATTTTTCATTAATTTTGTTTGAGCTTAGAGAATTTTAAGATTGAAATTTCTGAGATTTTTAGGGTTCAGAGTAGGGCCATTAAAATTCATGCTTATCTTTGATCTATAATTATTTTGCTTTGCATTTCTAAAATCGTGAGAAAATTTGCTACAAGTTTCATGTTTACAGTTTTCATTTTTGTTGTGATTTGAATGACATACAGAGCTTCTGGTTGGGCGTGAGGTTGAAGATGAAGTTGGCCTCAGGAACGTGTTTACCATATGTATTTATTGTTTGATTTATAAAAACAGATGTATAGTCACCCCAGTGGTAGGAGCGCGCGCCTGTAACCAGAGGGACCTGGGTTCGAGCCCCAGTGGTACCCTTTTGATTTTTTCTTACATTATTTTGCATTCTGACTTCCTTTTTTTAGCAGCTCTGGGCCTCCTTTGGGCCTTTTTGTTTTTTTTTCTCTCATCTCTAACCCCCCTTGTAGGCTATCAGCACGCCTGGCCCATTTTTTATTTTCTTTTCTTATTTTCATTTTATTTATTTTCTTAATTATTTTTCTAATACTAAAACAACATAAAAAATACAAAAATAGTAGATTTATATTTTAACATAGTTTACTTATTTTTCTCACATAAAAATTATTTTATTTAATCATACTTTATTTTATTTTGACTAATTGTTTTGTAAATTTAATTAAAAAACTAGGTTTTTATTTATTTTCTTTTGCACCAATTAAAATATATTATTTTAATATAAAAAACGCCAAAAATATTTTATAATACTATAAATTATTTTCAAGACAAAAATACAAAATAAATACGTTTCTTAAACTTAATTTCTTTTTAATCAATTAATAGATTTAGGGTTTTATTTAAAATCTTTTCTTAGTAAATTTAGGTTTTACTTTTAATTAATTATTTTATTTTAATTAATTAGGTTAAAACAAATTCCCTTTTCCTAAAAAATCCAAACAAAAATATCCATTTCCTTCACATTTGCATTCTTGTATATTTATTCATTATGTACATTATTTATTTCAATTCTTGTATAAATTCAATATGGTTGTAATAGATTAATTAGGTTTATTTTCTTGCAATCCCCATTTATAATTTATACACCCCCTCCCACAAGTATCGTAATAGCATAGTAAATTTTAAATTTCGCAATTTATCGCTTTATATACAATGGCTAGTAATTAGGGTTTGTATGGAAAGACTAAAACCAATCAAATAGAAAATCCTAATCAAAGACAAAATCAAGCATAAAAAACAATACACTTGCACACAAGCACCCCCTAGGGTAAATCCACTTGGTTGCCTTACAAAATGACCATATTACACATGTGAGGTATCTTAGCAAAAACAAGCAAAATACAAGATCATAGTCCCTCGATGACGCTATCCATGTTGCCTTTCAAATGATCTTAGTTCCTAAAAGAGAATGCTAAGATACCTTGCAACATTACTAATCATGGTTATACGATGACCCAGCCCGTCCCGTTTACATCCAAAGATAGGGTTACTTACCAAATCAATGGTAAGATAACAATGTCAAAGGAAAAGAAAAGGAACAAGAAAGACTTTTGAGTAGGTAGAATGCTCCTAATTACTTACTCAATTTCAAAACAAAACATCCTTGCTATTTTCAAAACAAACACCTACACTTTTAAAACAAACACCTACACTTTCAAAACATCTTTCAAACTTGAAAACATTTTCAAAAGATCAAACACTCTGTATACATTCTTACGAACGAGAATCATTACAAAGTTTGCCTAAACAATGACCTCTTTACAAAATACTTTCAAAAACCACACAAAGCATAATTTCAAACAAAAGCAAGTGATCTAGAAAGTAACTAAGAGCCCATGGAAAACCATGGATGAAAAGGGTGCTAATACCTTCCCTTTTCATAATCTACCCCCCGAACTCAATAAATAATCCCAAAGGTCTTTCCTGTGCTTTTTCACCTTTCCTTTTGGATAAAAGAAAAGTCGGTGGCGTCTCTTGCTAACCGCAACATTTGCGATCAAATGCAAAACCTTCAAGTCAGTTCTCCCACCATATCACAGAACGGGCGACTCTGCTGGGGAATATTCTAAAAGGGGGGTTACCTTAGGGTTAGATCACATTTATTGCTTTCGTTGTTTGACTTGTATGCTTTACATTATGGTTCTTTGTTTGGGTTTGAATCCTCTACCTGGATTTGGGATACCTTATAGGTAAGTAATTGTGGAAACTGTGTGGGGTATACCGACATGGTCTAAGCAATAGCTACGTTAGTGTGACATATTTATGGGTACTGGTAGCCTTTGAGTTAATCAAGGAGAATACGGGGCCACTGAGTGATGTCATGAAGAACTAATGAACTTTTAGAACCTTTACTTGACCAACTTGGCCTTTAGGACGTAGTGAGATGACCGGCTTTGGTGCAGTCCGAAGTTGGTAGATACTCGATACTACACTCATTGGGGTTTGGTTTTTTGGGATATTTCGGTCTCCATTAAAGAGACTTGTGCTGAAACAATGCTCAAGGAAACAAACCAGTGATATTGAGCTCCTTAGAACCCGGTTACTATTGCTAGGACAGGTTGAGCCAACTAAACTTCAAGAGGGTACTTACCTATGAGACTCCATGAAAGCCTAAACCTAAGGACTTATTGCTTTGTTTGTGTATACATACTTTTACATAACATCATGAACATCATAACATCATATTCATTCACTAACCATTTCAAGGATTTTAGGGATTTATCTTTGTTCTTGTTTTGTAGGAAATGGATTCTATTCGCAGAAAATTATTCAAGTCAATCTTAAAAGGATCCCTCCTCAACTTAAGGAGCTAGCATCAAGGATTCCTGAAAACTCTCCATTTACCAAAAGACATGATGAAGACATGATGAAGGTTCTCTTTCAGTTCTTTGATCCTTTACACCATAACTTTACATTTCCCGATTATCAACTTGTGCCAACTTTGGAATAATTCTCCCAACTCTTGAGGATTCCCATTCTCAATCAACTACCTTTCAACGGTACGGAAAGAGATCCAAAGCTAAAAGATATTTCTCAAGCTCTTATGTCACAAATCATTGGCAAACAAGGAGTGGTGTCAAGGGTTTCTTAGCAAAGTTCTTGTTTGAGAAAGCCCAAAACTGTTGGAACTCTTTGGATTTGCAAGCCTTTGATGAAATTGTGGCTCTCCTCATCTATGGGATGGTTTTGTTTCCAAATCCTGATCAACTCATAGATGTGAACTCCGTCAAAATCTTCATATCCCGTAACCCGGTACCTACTTTGCTAGGGGACATCCTACATTCTTTTCACACTCGCACTATGAGGAAAAGAGGTGTCCTTATGTGCTTCACTCCTCTCTTGGAAAGATGGTTTATTTCGCATCTTCCCCAATCTGTATTGAAGAACGAGCAAGGTTCAAGATGGTCACAAAGGTTGATGACGCTCAAACATTCAAACATCCATTGGTGTTCTCGATCTATAGAGAATGTTACTATTGTCGATCGTTATGGAGAATTCCCTAATGTCCCTTTACTTGGCATTAGGGGAGGTATCACCTACAACCCCTGCTTAGCCTTAAGACAGATTGGTTACGCCCGAAGGGATGGCCCACATGAGATGCTCATTCAAGGTTTGGTATTTGACTACGAGAACAACGATCAAGGTCATCGCCAGAGATTTATCCGAGCTTGGAGGATGTTGAACAAGGTATATAGCAATACATTGGGGCATAATAATGCCATCCCTCTTGAGCCTTACCTTAAATGGGTACGAACTCATGCTCAGAGTCATATGATGCCTTATCCCTTCATTCTCATGGTGATCATGGAGCCTGTTATGGAAGGAGATGCTCCATACACTATCCTACATCCTGACATGCCCACCTCTCTTGAATACTTACAAAGAGATTGGATACAGCTCAAGGGAGAGCGACATACTTTCGAAGCCCAATTCTACGCTAACAAGGAGAAGGTTTTGGAACTCACTAAGTAACTTCATGAGGAGCGAACTATGAATGCCTACATCGCATGAAAAAGGATGCGTACAACCTTTTTATCTTAGAGTTTTTGTATTTGTTTTGCCCAAAGAGGCATTGATGTACTCAAGATTTAATTTATTAATATAACGTGTGTTTCCTTTTTGTCTAAAACAAATTTGAATCTTTAAAATCCTTGAAATCATTACATATGCATCTACCATTCATCATAACATAAGCAGGTTTCTTGCAACAAGTCTTCTCATCTTTCTACTGTTTATTTCAGTAAGATGGATCTCGAGCAAACGGTGAAGGACCTCCAACCTCAAAATGCTCAGTTTCAACATATTTTCTTAACTCTAGCCAAAGGACAAGAAGAATTAAAGACCTTGCTGGTTGAGGAGAAGAGAAAGAAGACAAAGAAAATAACCGGAGTTCTAAATATGGGAAGAAGATTCCAAGGGCAAGCAAGAAGGACCCTGGACTTTGCAATGTCATCTGGTGAGAAAGACAATCAAGATGGGAAAGGCAAGGAAGCAGTTGTCTAGCCAAATTCAAAAGAGGAAGAGGAAGAAGAAGATTATTCTGAAGAACAATATCCTCCAGCCGACGATAAGTATAAGCATCTGGAAGAACGGTTAAGTGTGATGGAAATCCAAAAAGTGCCTGGACTGGACTTTGAGGAATTGGGGTTAGTATCTGGGATTGTCATTCCTCTGAAATTCAAAGCACCGGTGTTCACCAAATATGACGGAGTTTCATGTCCCAAAATGCATCTCTGGTCCTATGTGAGGAAAATACAGCCTCACACCGCTGACAAGGATTTATGGGTACACTTCTTCCAAGACAGTATATATATAACTCAAATTGATTGGTTTTATCAGTTAGAAAGAGCCAATGTTCATAACTAGGAAGATCTGGCTGCTGCTTTTTACAAACAATACCAATACAACACTGATCTTGCACCCACCCGTACTCAACTCCAGAGTATGGCCATGGTTTCAAGTGAGGGCTTCAAAGACTATGTGCAAAAATTGAGGGACTTAGCAGGAAGAGTCCAGCCTCCCTTATCTGAAAGAGAGTTGGTAGACATGTTTTTGGGAACCTTGTCTGGTCCCTTCCTTAATCACTTAATTGGGAATTCATCGGCAGGTTTTACTGAATTGATATTGACCAGAGAAAGGGTGGAAGTCAGGATAAAGAATGGGAAGATTCATAAAGATGCATCCTCTGCTGCCGTAAGGAAACCATTCATTAGAAAGAAAGAAGTTGTTGTTGTATATCCTCAGAGAAATCAAGATAGGGTTGAACATCGTCCAATGGTGGGGGTTGTCATGATTCCTAAACCCTCACCTGCTCAGCAAAGAAGCAACCAGCTAAGAATGGAAAGACCAGTCAAATAGTTCACCCGAATTAATATGACACTATCTCAAGTATTGCCACATTTGTTAAGATCCAATCTAGTGACTTTGAAAGAAGCTCCAAAGAACCCTAACACAACCTCTCCTTATTATCATCCTAATGCCCACTGCGCATACCATTATGAGAGTCCCGGTCGTGACACTAACAACTGTTGGGCTCTGAAGAACAAAGTACAAGACCTTCTTGAAGCCAAAGAGATTGAATTCGATGCGCTAGAAATTCCCAATGCCATTACTGCCCTTATGCCCAAGCACGGGCGTAATGTCAACGCCATTACTTCCCTTATTCCCAACGCCATTGTTGAATATCGGTTGTTGTACCCCAAAATTTCCCCTCCCATATTTCTCAACACATGGCAAGTGAGGTCCCTAAATTGCTCAAGGAAGTTCAAAAGTTGACCAGACAAACTATATCCTAAGGCAGTATACCTCAAATTAGGGTTTCTATTTTCATCAAGATGTGTGAACCACAAAGGACTAAAATGCTCACCATTGTCCTAATATGTTCTCAATATCATCCATGTCAATTTTCAAGCCTTGCAGAAGAAGTTTGCTTAGTCAATTGCTCAAATGCCTGAAAATCAATTGTGCTAGGTTAAAAGTCAACGGTGGCCCACATACAGCCAAACTTCAAGATTTTTGGTCAACATCCTCATTTTTAAATATTATTCATCATTTTATCAAGGTTTGATCATGATTCCCCAAGGATTTCTCACAATTCATAAAAAACCAAAAGTTGATAAATTAGGATTTTGTAGGAAAAGTCAACTCAACTTTGACCAAGCATAACTTTCTCATACTTTATTAGAAATGACCCATCCAAAGCTAATTTTTAAGAGGATGCAATTCCCTATAATTAATCTTCATCTCCCAAGTTCATAATATGCACTCACAAAAAGATATGAATTTGGACATTATAGGTCATTTTGGAAAGTCAACAAAAACACCTTTTGGGTCAAAGCTTCATACATGAACATGGAAGACTCAATTGAGATGAGACAAAATGTCTACTTAGAGGACATCTTAAGCTTTCTAAAAAGTCCAAGAACACCTCTCTAGGGTCAAAATTGAGAGAGTTATGCATTGTCCAAGTTGACCATATTTGCAAAATTGCCAAAAGTCAAATGTGCTCAAATTTGCATTTTTTGCTAAATGGGCCCAACTTTTTATGCTTGCGCCTCAATTATAATGTGGTCCCCGACTCAAATACTTATCCACAAATTATTTGCTTCATTTTTCAATTTATTTTGATTTTTCATTAATTAAAAAGTGAATTAAATCAAATAGATGATGAAAATTATCAAAGATAGGATTTGATTTGTTTTTTTTTTTGACAGGTTAGCAACCAAGATATGATGAGCTTGCAAGATCAATTCGAATCAATGGTAATTGGTACAAAAAGAGCATGATTGGCATGAAAATAGAAAGATATCATATGGCTAAAAAATTAAATCAAATATCATCAAAGCTTAAAGATTGGATCTGTTTTGCAACCCTGATTCATTGAGGGATATATAATGAAAAAAAACAAAGCAAAAAAGGGGGGTTAGAAGTCGTGCATAGCCAAGAACAAAACTGAAAAATTCAAGAAAAAGTGGGAATCGGTTTTTAATCTATGAGTTTCAGAGCATTTCAAGATCACCAATCTCTTCCTAGACATCCCAGGAAGCTGTTCCAATCATTCCCAGGGCCTGAAGCACTCAGAAACTCGTGCTATAACTCACACAGTTTGGTACATTTTCCAAATTCGATTTTAGTAATTTACGCATCATTGGCATGTTTTAATTATATATTCTTGTTCATCATTGAGTTTGAAAGCTATTGGTATCATTTAATTGTGTTTTCAGTACATGAATCAAGATATGCCATTGTTAGGGTTCCTTGGCTCGTTTTAGGGGTTTGCGGTATAGGCAAAATTAGGCCTGGATTCTGGTACCATGATACTCGTGAGGATGAGACGAGTTGATTGGTACCCTTCTTTTTCATTTATGTTGCTTGTGTAGGATTTTTGAATGTCACGGGTTTATAGCTACAGCAAGGTGTCTGTAAGTAAAAGTGTCCTAGGCTAAAATGACGAAGAGAGGAAGAAGAAGCTTGTGTGGCACAGCATCATTGGCTCATTCAAACAGATGCGCGTTTTCCTTTTTGTTTTGACCACTAACTCATGTTTTCTTATATTATGCTTTGTTATTATTATAATTATAACTAAGCATCACAGCCCAGCTGGTAGCGTAGTATGGGGAGAGAGCATAAGGACCTGGGTTCGATCCCAGGTCCCAATATTTGTTTCATGTAATTTTGCTTCATATGATCAAGTGCGTTTCTTATCATGACGTCCACCATATGCCATTAAATTCAACCATCAGATTCACCAGCTAGCCAGATCTAATGCCTCTCCATTGAAGGTCCATCATATGCCTCAAGTCAACACACGCACCAGATCAGGCTTAGTCAAATGGGCTTTAGCCTTGTTGGGCCCGAAAAATTCAGCCTCGAACCCTCCGAATTGCTAAATGCTATCAAGCCCACTTCTTTTCTTTCTTTCTTATTTTTACTTCTTTTAATATGTTTTCTTTAATTATTTTAATTAACAAATTAGTTACTATTTTTTATAAAATCATCAAATCAAGAATTCATAAAAATTAGAATTAGTTTTTTTTATTATTATCAAATTTAGTTTAACATTAGGGAAATTTTAATTTATTTTCATAAATAAAAATCAAATAGAAATTAGGTTAAGTTCTTGATTAATTCTTTTATTTTTTTCTCAAATAAACTAAAATACAAAAATAGGTTTTTAGAGTAAATTAATTTATTTTTCTTAATTTAAAATTAATTAGAATTTAGGATTTTTCTTTTAATTTTTCATTATTTTCTTAAGTAACAAAACATGACAAAAACATCTTTTTTAATCAATCGCAAATAGGTTTAGTCAAGGGTCAAAACCGTAGTTGTTTCATATTTAATTCATCGCGCGCTTGTTAATTATTTTTGCCAATACTTTTGTAATTGTTCATGGTTTGTAATAGTTTAATTTAGGGCTTTATTTACTATTTAAATTCCTGGGTTTTTGGCTATGTAATTAATCCTCCTCCCCGAAGCCTTGTAATAGTGTAGATTTATTTTCTCGCATTTTTAATTCCTGCAAATATTTAACTGCTTAGATGTATGCTAATAGGATTGTATGACAAGAATGCATGACAAATTAATACGGTTAGAAAACCCTAATGTGCAAAGATAAATAACTGAAAACAAATCACCCACACATGTCACTCTTAGGGTATACTCTAACTTTGGTTGCCTTCGGTAAACGATCATTAAGCATAGGGTGTCTTAGTGGTTGTCCTCCTGTCTGAAAAAGGTCAAACGTCCCATTCGAATGTTGCCTCGGAAATGTTGCCTCGGAAATGTTGCCTCGAATATGATCTTAAGACTCTAGGGTTATTACTAAGATGTCCTAATATTGTTTTAGTGATCATACGTCCCTTTCGAATTGACCCTTACAATTCCAACGACGGTGCTACCTATTTCTCAATAGTAGGATAGAGTTGTCTAGAGGAACAAGAATAGAAATAATCTTTTTTCGAGTAGGTACTTGCTCAAATCAAAACTTTTCACACTTACACATTATAAAACAACTTTCAAAAACAACTTCGTCACACCTTTGAGGACTGATACAAGGGTTATCACGAAGTAAAACATTTTCAAAACAAAGCACAAACACAAGCAATTTTAAAAGATGAGAAAGTACCTAAGAGCCCATGGAAAACCATGGATAGAAAGGGTGCTAACACCTTCCCTTTCTATAATCTACCCCCCGTACTCAGAAACATCTCGAAAAAGGATTTTTTTCTGTACTTTTTTCCTTTCCGGTTGGATGAAATAAAAGTCGGTGGCGACTCTTGCTTACCGCGACATTTTGCAAACAAAAAACGCAAAACACAAACCAGTATTAAACAGTCGGTTCTGCCATCATATCACAGAATTGGGTCTTCTGCTGGGGATATTATAAGTGGGGTATACCTTCGGATCTTGGTCATTAAAATTACTTCTCTTGATTGCTTTGTTTGCTTTAATTTTGAGGGTTTTGGTTGGGGTTACTATAAATCCTATACCCGGATCTGGGGGCACTCATTAGGTGAGTAGCAATAGACTGTGAGGGAACTATACAGCGTAGACCGATACGGTTGAAGCAGTAGCTACGTTGGTGTGGCACTTTGGTTGGTACCGGTATCCCTTGTGGTGAAACGAGGAGAATACGACGCCGCTGCGTGGTATCGTGAAGCACTAACATACATTAGAATCTTAGTTGAACAACTTGGACATTAGAAAGTAATGAGATAGCCGGCCTCGGTGTAGAGCTGAGAACTGGTTGATACTCGATACTACACTCATTGAGATCATACTTTTGAGATATTTTGGCTGCAAGAAAAGATTGAGAGATGAAACAATGCCCGATAAAGGATGGTCAATGATATTGAGAATCTCTAGAACCTGATTACTATTTATAGGACAGGTTGAACCAACTAAAACTTCAAGAGGGTACTTCTTTTAACCTCATGCAAGCCTAAACCTAAGGTTGTTTGTGTGACTTGTGTGCTTTCAACTTGAACTACTTGCACAGTTTTATCATCTGACAACATGAGTACCTTGTTGGTTTTGTTTACAGTCCTTATCCAATAACTTGGATTTCTTGTCGGGTTTACTTGCTTACATCACCTCACACTTTTTCTTAAACGCATAGCATACACATCATAACATCATGCCTTAACATTTCCTTAACCATTTCAAGGATCTCAAGGGTTTATGATGCAGGTTATGGTAAACCAAACGTCTAGCAAGGGGCAAGGGGATTTATTTTCCTCTAGCCAATGTCGTCTAGAGATCAAAACACGATAACTTGAGTCAGTGGCTATGACCCACTCGATATGGTGAGCTTGACTCTTGAAGAAGGACTCTCAACAACACGAAGTTTCTTCAATCAAGCTGCAATCAAATTCTAACAGTTTCTTGTTTACCCCGCGAGATCCTTGAAAATATTGCATACATATATCATACATATCATTGCATAACAGGTCTTCCAGTACAGGTCTCTCATGTTCTCGCTGTTTATTTCAGCAATGGCTCTCAAACAAGACAACAGAGATCTTCAAACTCAAGAAGCTCAGTTCAGGGAAATATTCCTAAACCTATCCAAGGGGCAGGAAGAGTTGAAAACACTCCTCGTTGGGAACTTGGTCAAGAAAAGTCCTGAAGACAATAAGGACGAATGGCTGGAACAACTGCAAGCTGAGGTAGGTGCAATGAGAACCCAGATGCTGGGGCGGATGGCTCTTATCCAAGGCCTAGCCCGAAGACAAGAATAGATGAAAGCCATCATCAACCAACTTCATCAAGACGGATACAACAGTATGAAGGAAACAGTCGAGGCCGGGGACCAAGTCATTGATCAACCTCCAAGAAGATAAAAGGTTGGTTTGGTGAAGAGTGGACCTTTCCAAATTGCTACTACATCACGGGTCCAACAATAACCTCGCCAAAAACAACGGGTTAATCAGAGTAAGCAGGATATGCCCAAAAGGAAGTTTACCAAACTCAACATGTTGTTGTCTCAAGCTTTGCAACACCTATTAAGGATGAATCTGATTACGTTGATAGGACCTCATCTGAATCCCAAGACTTCTTCCCCTAACTACGATCCTGATGCAAGGTGTGCATATCACTCCAACAGTCTGGGGCATGATACTGACGACTATTGGAGGTTGAAATACAAATTTCAAGACCTGATTGATGAAGGAGCATTGGAATTCACACAAGATGGTCAATTGGAATGTTTCTGTCAATCCTCCAAGGCCCACCATTTGAAGTGATAAGTTCTAACAAGAGGGCTTTTCGTTCATTAGAATTTTCAATTCGTAATTTTCTTTTTATTGTTCAAATATTTATTCATGTCAAACTTTGTTACTTTATCAATGCATTACATATGTCTGTTTTGAATCAATTCATTCGTATTCACTATATTTAAACTCTGTTCCTTTTTGTGATATTCAACTCTCGATTAAAAAGCTGTAAGCTTTTAGAGGGAGGATGACGAAAACGATACCATGATCTCTACTGTATGCTTTTGAACGGACCCCACTGATGATGTACAGGCGTTGTTTCAAATCCTAAACAGTGGAGTTATAAGGAAGATAATCCCTAGTCAACCCCTTTGATCCAAAGAAGTAGGAGTTTTTCTTTCACACAAATTAAAACTCTTAATCACAACCTGGGGCAGGGTAGTTTTCTCAGTTAATTCAGAGGCACATTCAGTCATAATCTTCCGCTTCGTACACAATGAATGGCCTCAAAGACGTCCTTCTAAAACAAAAGGTGGTGATGGTTCCGTATAATCGTCAAGACAGGCAGTCATTATCTCTCAAAATAAAAGCCCATTAAGTCAAAACCTATGAAGGAGACTTAAGAAAAAAACAGGGGCATCCCGGTAACTATAATCACAAAAAGAAACAGTCCAGGCAAAAGACAGGGATAATAAAATAAAAAAGAAAGAGGTCCTACAAACCCTTAACAAAAAAAATGACTGCCTATTCAAAATGAACTTTCACTATCTGAACCATCACCGGAAGATCAAGGACAATACTCCAGTTCTCAACTGGGATTCTGAATGCGCAATTAGTTGAGCATAGAACTGAAGGACATCACGAAGAACGGGTGGGTACAAATAAATTTTGAGCCTTTATCCTTTGTTTCTTAAACCGTGAAACAGACCACGTTATAACCCTTAAAAGTCCTAGCTGAAGCATGGGTTAGTTTGAGAGCATACTGTTACAAAGGTATCCTAACTCCTGTAGGCTTTGTTACGAATCCCGAGTTGATATCACATCTTTGCAAAATTCTATTTTACTAAAAAAAACTTCATTTTCAAAACCTCGAGACAGACATAAGGTTTGCATTCTTAAAATAACATTGTTTGCATATAACTATTTGTTCAGCAACAGAGAAATTCGCATGACGAATATCTAGTGAACAAAAACCTTCTCAATAAAAAGGATCACCTCAAGTGGAAAAACACTTCCAACCAAGGGGCACGACATGATCATTGTCCATCATCTGGGGCAGTCAAGTCAAGATTCAAGGAAATCTCTCAAAGATGCCAAATAGCCAGGGGCAGATCTCCATCTGAATCACTTGGGGGCATTGAGCATGAATTCCAACAACGAATCATGTATGATCAAACAAACATCTTCTGGTATTGTGGCAACACAACACTATCGACAGTGACAAATCCCTACACCCTGAGAGCATGGACATAGTCAGAAAATACTGTGCATGAACAAAGACCCGCTAGGTTGACTGGCCTAGGCAAAAATAAGGGCATCCCGGCGAACCAAAAGGGTTCGGGCAAAAAATAGGGATAAAAACAAAAAAGATTTGTACACCCAGCAAGTCGAAAATCTGAAAAGGCGGCTTGGGCAAAAAGGGGTATCCCGGTGGACTGAAAATCTGAAAAGACAGTCCAAGCAAAAGTTAGGGATTAAAGCGTACGACTATGTCCCGTTATCTTGTCACTTGCCTATAGTAGAAGACTTATCATTCCGATCGGCAGTTACTAAGCACCTCATAAGTTGGGATAACACTCAATCCACAAGGCCTCCGCAGGCACTTTCTCCAACAGGTACAGGGGCAGAAAAGTCTTGATACAAAGTCATTGTTATATCCTCAGCATGCGTCCCAGTAACATCTACACTCCCTACATAGTAGAGGAAACTAAATCTTTGACATCGGCTTCTCCAAACAGGAGATTCGTTCCCTAGCAAAGTTCCTTCAGAGAATCGACATATATATTCCCCGACCAAATTTCATAATCGCAAGCGGTTCGTAAAGTTTTCTACCAAGCAGAGTTTATTTCTCTGAATACAGAAGCTCAATCCCTAACATAATTCATTATTCCAAGCAACGGAAATTCATCCCCGGTGGAGTTTATTTCTCCAAGTCAGCAGATCTATCAACAGAGTATCTCTTCTCCTACAGAGTTATTCTCCCGCAAAGTTGTTCTCAAATAGAGTCTCACCTCGGCAGAATATCCGTAAACGAGGGGAAAATCCCCAGCATAGTCATCTTTGTTCACCATCCCCAACAGAAGTAGAGGAACTATGGTTTTTTACAGCAGTCAAGAATACCATTTCTCATACTCTCCAAACAACAGTCAGGGATTTATTTTCCCGGACTCAGATTATTACGTCAGCATTTCATGAACATACATCATGACAGATGCATACATATCATATATAGCATAATCTCGTTTATTTTGAGAACATCATCTCACCCTGCATTTCATGCATCACACATGACTAACCTTGTATTTCTTTCAGGAAAGACAGTATTATCAACAATCTCAAGCAAGCCCATGATCAACACTCAAAGCTAAACAGAGTAATCATCAGTGCGACAAGAGAAACCTTACCCAGGTTCCCTCTATAGTTTTACCCAAACTCATTTCGAAGTAACCCTACTATCCAGGTTCCTTCTCACAGCCCTACTATCCAGGCTCTCATATCGAAGTAACCCTACTATCCAGGTTCCTTCTCACAGCCCTACCATCCAGGCTTTCATATCGAAGTAACCCTACTATCCAGGTTCCTTCTCACAGCCCTACTATCCCGGCTTTCATATCGAAGTAACCCTACTATCCAGGTTCCTTCTCAAGCCCTACTATATCGGCTTTCATATCGAAGTAACCCTACTATCCAGGTTCCTTCTCAAGCCCTATTATCCCGGCTTTCATATCGAAGTAACCCTACTATCCAGGTTCCTTATCACAACCCTACTATCCAGGCTCTCATATCGAAGTAACCTACTATCCAGGTTCCTTCTCACAGCCCTACTATCTCGGCTTTCATATCGAAGTAACCCTACTATCCAGGTTCCTTCTCACAGCCCTACCATCCAGGATTTCATATCGAAGCAACCCTACTATCCAGGTTCCTTCTCACAGCCCTACTATCCCGGATTTCATATCGAAGTAACCCTACTATCCAGTTTCCTTCTCAAGCCCTACTATCCCATATTTCATATCAAAGTAACCCTACTATCCAGGTTCCTTCTCAAGCCCTACTATCCCGGCTTTTATATCGAAGTAACCCTACTATCCAGGTTCCTTCTCACAGCCCTACCATCTAGGCTTTCATATCGAAGTAACCCTACTATCCAGGTTCCTTCTCACAGCCTTACTATCCCGGCTTTCATATCAAAGTAACCCTACTATCCAGTTTCCTTCTCAAGCCCTACTATCCCAGCTTTCATATCGAAGTAACCCTACTATCCAGGTTCCTTCTCAAGCCCTACTATCCCGGCTTTCATATCGAAGTAACCCTACTATCCAGGTTCCTTCTCAAGCCCTACTATCCAGGCTTTCATATCGAAGTAACCCTACTATCCAGGTTCCTTCTCAAGCCCTACTATCCTGGCTTTCATATCGAAGTAACCATACTATCCAGGTTCCTTCTCAAGCCCTACTATCCAGGATTTCATATCAAAGAAACCCTACTATCCAGGTTCCTTCTTATAACCTTACTATCCGGGTTCTTCCTCTTTTATCCCCAGACAGCAGTCCATAACACTGTAAGACCGGGACCCGATCAAACACAATTTATTTCACCTTTCCCCAGAAAGTCGCGGTGCAGCTTATACCCCGACCAAACACACAATTCACTTCCGCTTCCCAAACCGGAATTATTCCCCAGTAGAGTAACGGACAACTGAAGCTCATAAAACTCTATTTCCCTCAAGACAGAGACCAGCATTCCCCCAGCGGAGTCCTCCTCAATAACAGATATATGGGTTCTCGCAAAGGAATCTCTTATGCGATCGACATCTTTACGGATGGCATCTTTAAGCCCATCTCCGACATTTCTCTAGAAACTACCAGATGGCATCTATAAGCCCATTCCTGATATCACAAATCAAGTATCACTTCATGCGAGTGCAAATTTCTGGGCACTCTAGTGTTCAATCATCTTCCACCTTCAGATCACGAAAGGCAAACGAGTCAATCTATATCCTCAGGTTTAAGAAGATTGAACAGGGGCAGCTGTTGTACCCCAAAAGTTTCCCTCCCATATTTCTCAAAACATGGCAAGTGAGGTCCCTAAATTGCTCAAGGAAGTTCAAGAGTTGACCAGACAAACTCTCTCCTAAGGCAGTATACCTCAAATTAGGGCTTCTATTTTCATCAAGATGTGTGAACCACAAAGGGCTCAAATGCTCACCATTGTCCTAATATGTTCTCAAGATCATCCATGTCAAGTTTCAAGCCTTGCAGAAGAAGTTTGCTTAGTCAATTACTCAGATGCCTGAAAATCAATTGTGCTAGGTCAAAAGTCAATTGTGGCCCACATACAGCCAAACTTCAATATTTTTGGTCAACATCCTCATTTTGAAATATTATTCATCATTTGATCAAGGTTTGATCATGATTCCCCAAGGATTTCTCACAATTCATCAAAAACCAAAAGTTGCTAAATTAGGGTTTTGTAGGAAAAGTCAACTCAACTTTGACCAAGCATAACTTTCTCATACTTTATTAGAAATGACCCATCCAAAGCTCATTTTGAAAAGTATGAAATTACCTACAATTCATATTCAGCTCCCAAGTTCATAATATGCACTCACAAAAAGATATGAATTTGGACATTATAGGTCATTTTGGAAAGTCAACAAAAACACCTTTTGGGTCAAAGCTTCTTACATGAACATGGAAGACTCAATTGAAATGATACCAAAAGGGTTGCTTAGAGGACATCCTAATATTTCTAAAACGTCCAAGAACACCTCTCAAGGGTCAAAATTGAGAGAGTTTTGCATTGGCCAAGTTGACCATATTTGCAAAATTGCCAAAAGTCAAATGTGCTCAAATTTGCATTTTTTGCTAAATGGGCCCAACGTTTTATGCTTGCACCTCAATTATAATGTGGTCGACAACTCAAATACTTATCCACAAATTATTTGCTTCATTTTTCAATTTATTTTGATTTTTCATTAATTAAAAAATGAATTAAATCAAATAAATGATGAAAATTATCAAAGATAGGATTTGATTTGTTTTTTTGACAGGTTAGCAACCAAGATATGCTGAGCTTGCAAGATCAATTTGAATCAATGGTAATTGGTACAAAAAGAGCATGATTGGCATGAAAATAGAAAGATATCATATGGCTAAAAAATCAAATCAAATATCATCAAAGCTTAAAGATTGGATCTGTTTTGCAACCCTGATTCATTGAGGGATATATAATGAACAATAACAAAGCAAAAAAGGGGGGTTAGGGGTCGTGCATAGCCAAGAACAAAACTGGAAAATTCAAGAAAAAGTGGGAATCGGTTTTCAATCTACAAGGAGTTTCAGAGCATTTCAAGATCACCAATCTCTTTCTAGACATCCCAGGAAGCTGTTCCAATCATTCCCAGGGCCTGAAGCACTCAGAAACTCATGTTATAACTCACACGGTTTGGTACATTTTCCAAATTCGATTTTTGTAATTTACGCATCATTGGCATGTTTTAATTATATATTATTTTTCATCATTGAGTTTGCAAGCAATATGTATCATTTAATTTCGTTTTCAGTACAGGAATCAAGATATGCCATTGTTAGGGTTCCTTGGCTCGTTTTAGGGGTTTGCGGTATAGGCAAAATTAGGCCTGGATTCTGGTACTATGATACTCGTGAGGATGAGACGAGTTGATTGGTACCCTTCTTTTTCATTTATGTTGCTTGTGTAGGATTTTTGAATGTCACAGGTTTGTAGCTACAACAAGGTGTCTGTAGGTAAAAGTGTCCTAGGCTAAAACGACGAAGAGAGGAAGAAGAAGCTTGCATGGCACAGCATCATTGGCTCATTCAAACTGACGCGTGTTTTTCTTTTTTTTTTACCACTAACTCATGTTTTCTTATATTATGCTTTGTTCTTATTATAATACAACTAAGCATCACAACTCAGCTGGCAGCGTAGTATGGAGAGCGAGCATAAGGACCTGGGTTCGATCCCCAGGTCCCAATATTTGTTTCATGTAATTTTGCTTCATATGATCAGGTGCGTTGCTTATCATGACGTCCACCATATGCCATCAAATTCAACCATCAGATTCACCAGCTAGCCATATCCAATGCCTCTCCATTGAAGGTCCATCATATTCCTCAAGTCAACACACGCACCAGATCAGGCTTAGTCAAACGGGCTTTAGCCTTGTTGGGCCTAGAAAATTCAGCCTCTAACCCCCAGAATTGCTAAATGCTATCAGGCCCACTTCTTTTCTTTCTTTCTTATTTTTACTTCTTTTAATATGTTTTCTTTAATTATTTTAATTAACAAATTAGTTACTGTTATTTATAAAATCATAAAATCAAGAATTCATAAAAATTAGAATTAGTTTTTTTTATTATTATCAAATTTAATTTAATTTAGTTTAACATTAGGGAAATTTTAATTTATTTTCATAAATAAAAATCAAATAGAAATTAGGTTAAGTTCTTGATTAATTCTTTTCTTTTTTCTCAAATAAACTAAAATACAAAAATAGGATTTTAGAGTAAATTAATTTATTTTTCTTAATTTAAAATTAATTAGAACTTAGGATTTTTCTTTTAATTTTTCATTATTTTCTTAAATAACAAAACATTACAAAAACATATTTTTTAATCAATTGCAAATAGGTTTAGTCAAGGGTCAAAACCGTAGTTGTTTCATATTTAATTCATCGCGCGCTTGTTAATTATTTTTGCCAATACTTTTGTAATTGTTCATGGTTTGTAATAGTTTAATTTAGGGCTTTATTTACTGTTTAAATTCCCGGGTTTTTGGCTATGTAATTAATCCCCCTCCCCGAAGCCTTGTAATAGCGTAGATTTATTTTCTCGCATTTTTTATTCCTGCAAATATTTAACTGCTTAGATGTATGCTAATAGGATTGTATGACAAGAATGCATGACAAATTAATACGGTTAGAAAACCCTAATGTGCAAAGATAAATAACTGAAAACAAATCACCCACACATGTCACTCTTATGGTATACTCTCACTTCGGTTGCCTTCGGTAAACGATCATTAAGCATAGGGTGTCTTAGTGGTTGCCCTCCTGTCTGAAAAAGATCAAACGTCCCATTCGAATGTTGCCTCAGAAATGTTGCCTCAGAAATGTTTCCTCGGAAATGTTGCCTCGAATATGATCTTAAGACTCTAGGGTTATTACTAAGATGTCCTAATATTGTTTTAGTGATCGTACGTCCCTTTTGAATTGACCCTTATAATTCCAATGACGGTGCTACCTATTTCTCAATAGTAGGATAGCATTGTCTAGAGGAACAAGAATAGAAATAATCTTTTTTCAAGTAGGTAGATGCTAGTAGGTACTTGCTCAAATCAAAACTTTTCACACTTCCACATTTCAAAACAACTTTCAAAAACAACTTTGTCACACATTTGAGGACTGATACAAGGGTTATCACGAAGTAAAACATTTTCAAAACAAAGCACAAACACAAGCAATTTTAAAAGATGAGCAGGTACCTAAGAGCCCATGGAAAACCATGCATAGAAAGAGTGCTAACACCTTCCCTTTCTATAATCTACCCCCGTACTCAGAAACATCTCGAAAAAGGGTTTTTTTCTGTACTTTTTTCCTTTCCGATTGGATGAAATAAAAGTCAGTGGCGACTCTTGCTTACCGCGACATTTTGCAAACAAAAAACGCAAAACGCAAACCGGTATTAAACAGTCGGTTCTGCCACCATATCACATCGGTGTATTCCAAGGCTGTGATGAAAGTTGTCATTTTTGTTTATCATCACCAACCAGTTGTCTGTTATTAAAAGCAGGCGTTCAATACCTAATAGATGACAAGGAGATTTTGTTCGAGAAAACTTCTATTCCAACTGTTTCTTATAATGATGTTTCCATAGTGACTGTTTCCGACAATTCTTCCAGGGTCTCCACCAAAAGACCCGTTAGAATTACATTAGTTCCTAAAGTGGCTTCGTTGATAATTATAATGCCTGGACCAATCCCGTATTCGTCATAGAAAACTGTCCCATGGAATTATGGAGGTGATGTCTACTACCACGGTATCAAGCAAGATTGGCCAGCTGTTGAAGATTCAATTCTGAGAAAGTTGACTCTGATATCAGTAATATCGCAGGAACTAGTAAGATAACCCGATTTGAAGGGTTTTATCTCCAGAAATTGCTCCTCCAAAAGCTATTTCTAGACCCGTAATCATTCACGTTGTTAATACTCCTCCAAAGGTTATTCTCAGTCCTGCAATCATCTCTGCTAATACTCATGTTGACAAATCTGTTACAATCCATGTTATCACCCCTACTGACATTCCTGCTGCCGAGTCAACCGGGACTCGAGGTAAAGGTATTCTGGTTGAGCATGTCCAGACGAAGGCACAATTAGTAGCTATCCCTGAGACCTCCCGAAAAGAGATGGAGGAAATTCTAAAGATCATAAAAAGAAGTGACTATAATGTAGTCGAGCAACTGGGGCAAACTCCATCAAAAATTTCCATGCTGGCTTTATTACTATGTTCTGAGGCTCATGCAAAGGCCTTGGTAAAATTCCTTAAAACTGCTCATGTACCCCAAGAAACATCTGCCGATCAGTTCCAAGACTGCGTAGCCAGCTTGACTGCAGATAATGGTTTAGGTTTTTCGAATGCTGATTTAACACCAAGGGGGAGGAAGCATAACGAGGCATTACATGTCTCAGACGAATGCAGGGACACGACTTTGGCTCATGTCTTGGTTGACACTGGTTCATCTCTAAATGTGTTTCCTAAAAAGGCTCTTGATAGGCTTGACTGTGAAGGATTGATCTTGAAGCCTAGCAACATAGTAGTGAGGGCCTTTGATGACTCAAAAAGGATGGTGCATGGGGAAGTAGACATCCCCATAAAAGTTGGAACCCAAACTTTTGATTCAACTTTTTATGTAATGGATATTCTCCCTTCATACTCCTGCTTATTTGGCCGACCGTGGATCCACAATGCTGGTGCCATTACTTCTACGTTGCATCAAATGCTGAAATATCCGATTCAGGGGAAGATCATCATTGTTTATGGAGAAGAAGAGTATATGGTCAGCCATCTAAATTCCTTCAGATCTGTAGAATTAGATGGTGAATTTATTGAAACTCCATTCCAGCATTTTGAATAAGTCCCACAGACTGTGGCAGTAACCAAGGATGTGTCTCAAGTTCCCAAGATCACATGGCCTCCACTCAAGATGTCATCTTTGAAGGATGCCAAGGCAGTAATAGAAGAAGGTGGGTGCACTATTTCGGTCCAACTCTCAGATATCCCATACAAGTCTGACAAATTTGGTTTGGGTTTCACTTCAGGAGCCCAGAAAGCTGTACGCCGCGCTCGTGCCAGAGGACCACCCTTGAAGATCAGCAACCACCAAGTCAGCACCGTGGAGGATGATGAAGACAGCTATAACCTGGAGGATTGGATTTTCCCAACTGTCAGTGGAGGGCTCAGCAAGTGGGAAGCTAGAGATTTTGTCCCGATCACATTTATCCCACAGTAATTTGTCTTTACATTTCGTCGGATCTGTAATATTAAAACAATTCAGACTCTTAAAATCCTGTGTCTTACGCGAGGCATAATGGTCCAGTTGTAAGGGTTATTATCTCATTTCCATGTGACATCAATGAATATGAACGTTTTTTGCATACAAACTTTGTGCTCATTGTTTTTATTTTTTACATTTTTCATTTCTTTCAAAGATAGCTATACTGTTACATACACTCACACTCACAATGCAGGTCTACATCCATCCGGGATCCCATGGGTAACAATTCTGCTATGGCCTTTTGTGACTCTAAAAATATAATCTACCAAGCCGAAGACGAAGGTGAGGGAGATTGTGAAGTACCAGGGGAACTGTCAGTTTACTGCAACAAGAAGAGAGGACCATTCAGCCCCACGAGGAACCAGAGGACACAATCAACCTAGGTGCCAAAGAAGACAAAAGAGAAGTCAACATGGGTGCCAATCTGGAACCCAGTGTCAAGGAGCGTCTGATTCAGTTGTTACACGATTATGTTAAGGTATTTACCTGTTCGTACAAAGACATGCCAGGACTTGATGCAGATATCATAGTACATCGTCTACCTACAAAAGAGGACTGCCCACCGGTAAAAAAAAAGGTCCATCGCATGCGACCAGATATGTCATAGAAGATCAAAGTAGAAGTCATGAAACAATTCAACGTCGGATTCTTGGTTGTCACCTCCTATCCGCAATGGGTTTCCAATGTTGTTCTCGTGTCCAAAAAGGACGAAAAGGTATGAATGTGCATGGACTACAGAGATTTGAATAGGGCAAGCCCTAAGGATGATTTCCCACTTCCTCACATTGATATTCTAGTTGACAATACCGCACAGCACAGAGTTTTTCCTTCATGGACGGTTTCTCAAGCTACAACCAAATCAAAATGGCGCCTGAGGACATGGAGAAAACAACCTTTGTCACACAGTGGGGCACATTCTTCTATAAGGTTATGCCATTTCGGTTGAAGAATGCTAGGGCAACCTATCAATGTGCCATGGTAGCTCTATTTCACGACATGATACATCACGAAATAGAGGTCTATATGAATGACATGATAGCTAGATCTCAAACAGAAGAAGAGCATCTTGATCATTTACAGAAACTGTTTGAGAGGCTAAAAAAGTACAAGTTGAGGTTGAATGCAAATAAATGCACGTTTGGAGTAAGGTCTGGTAAACTCCTAGGCTTTGTTTTCAGCCATAAAGGTATTGAAGTAGATTCTGCCAAGGTGAAAGTGATACAAGAGATGCCTACTCCTCGTACTGAGAAGGAAGTCAGAGGATTCTTGGGACGGTTAAACTACATTGCCAGGTTCATTTATCACCTAACAGCTACTTATGAACCAATCTTTAAATTACTGAAGAAAGATCAAGTAGTCAAATGGAATGATGAGTTCCAAAATGCCTTCGATAAGATCAAAAAGTACTTACAAGAGCCTCTGGTTTTGATGCCACCAGTCGAGGGAAGACCATTGATTATGTACCTAAAAGTTTTGGAAAATTTAATGGGGTGTGTGCTGGGGCAGCATGACGAGTCTGGCCAAAAAGATCATGCTATTTATTACCTGAGCAAAAAGTTTACCGACTGTGAAACAAGATATTCACTGCTCGAGAAAACTTGTTGCGCTCTGGCATGGGCTGCTCACCGGCTAAGACAGTATGTGCTGACCCATACTACCTTATTGACACCTAAAATGGATCTAATAAAATACATCTTCGAGAAACCTGCCATCTCTGGGATTATAGCGAGATGGCAGATGATCCTGACAGAATATGACATCCAGTATACTACCCAAAAAGCAATAAAGGGCAGTGTACTAGCTGATCACCTTGCTCACCAAGTTGTGGAAGACTACCAGTCCATGAAGTTTTAATTCCCAAATGAAGACATCATGATGGTAAACGACTATGAAGAATTCAGACCATATGACAGACCTGAACAAGGATCCCGATGGACCCTAGTTTTTGATGGGGCATCCAACGCACTCGGCAATGGTATTGGTGTTGTACTCATATCTCCTGAAGGATGTCATACTCCCTTTACGGCAAGACTCTACTTCAATTGTAAAAATAACATGGCAGAATACGAAGCGTGCATTTTTGGTCTCAAAGCTGCTATAGATCTGGGGATCAAATCCTTAAGTGTATTCGGAGATTTAGCTTTGGTCATCATCCAGATCAAAGGAGAGTGGGACACCAAACACCCTAACCTTATCCCCTACAAAGAACATGTGCTGACATTGATCCCACATTTTGAGAAGATTACCTTTGAGCATTTCCCACGAGAAGAAAATCATCTAGCAGACGCAATAGCCACAATGCCATCCATGTTTAAACTTAAATGGGATAACGAGGCTCCCCGGATCACCATTGAACGAATGGATGAACCAGCTCATTGTCACGAGATTAATACTGAAAAAGTAGTGGACAAGCCTTGGTTTCACGAAGTCAAGAGGTATCTAGAGGCTCAAGAATATCCGGAAGGAGCTTCAATCAATGATAAAAAGTTCTTAAGGAGATTCTCTGCTAAATTCTTCCTTAGTAATGGAATTCTCTACAAACGCAACCATGACTCTGTTTTTCTCCATTGTGTAGACAAGGTTGAGGCGGAAAAGATCATGACTGATCTATATAAAGGCACTTTTGGCACCCATTCTAGTGGGCATACGATGGAAAAGAAGATCCTACGGGAAGACTATTATTGGTCTACCATGGAAGCAGATTGCTATCAACATTCTCGAACCTGCCATAAGTGTCAGATCTATGCTGACAAGGTGCACGTACCTTCGGTTCCTCTGAATTTCTTGACGGCTCCTTGTCCCTTTGCTATGTGGGGCATCGATATGATTGGGGAAATCAAGCTAACAGCCTCTAATGGACACCGTTTCATCTTGGTGGTCATTGACTATTTTACAAAGTGGGTTGAGGTAGCCTCTTTCGCTTCCGTCACTAAGAATGTTGTAGCCCGTTTCATTAAACAGAATCTTATCTGTCGTTATGGTATCCCATAGAGGATTATCACAGACAATGGTACGAATCTAAACAATACTATGATCATCGCCTTGTGCGAGCAATTCAAGATCCAGCACCACAATTCTTCCCCTTATCGACCAAAGATGAATGGTGTTGTCGAAGCCGCAAATAAGAATATTAAAAAGATCATACAAAAGATGACAGTAACCTACAAGGACTGGCATGAGATGCTACCATTCGCTTTCCACGGGTATCGTACTATAACGCGCACATCAACCGGGGCAAAACCTTACTCTCTGGTATACGGCATGGAAGTTGTCTTGCCTATTGAAGTCCAGATCCCCTATCTGAGAATCATGAAGGATGCAGGGCTGAATGAAGAAGATTGGATCCAGACTCGACTTGATCAACTGAACTTGATTGATGAGAAAAGGCTTACTACTGTCCGTCATGGTCATATGTATCAAAAATGGATGATCAAGACTTTCAACAAAAAGGTGATACGCCAAGTGTATCAAGTTAGGGATCTAGTTATCAAACGTATCATACTGCCGCAAGGTGATCCCAGCGAAAAATGGACTCCTACATATGAAGGACCGTTTGTGATTAAAAGCATATTCTCCAGTGGAGCAATGATCTTGACCACCATGGATGGTGACGACCTGCCACACCCTGTGAACGCAGACATAGTCAAAAGATACTACGCCTAAGAGACCTGCTAGGTTGACACACCTAGGCAAAACAAGGGCATCCCGGCGAACCCAAAAGGTTTGGGCAAAAATTAGGGATAAAAAACAAAAAAAAATTGTACACCCGGTAAGTTGAAAACCCGAAAGGGCGACTTGGGCAAAAAAAGGGTATCCCGATGGACTGAAAACCCGAAAGGGAGGTCCAGGTAAAAGTTAGGGAATTAAAGCGTATGACTATGTCGCATTAGATCACCTTACGGACAACCTGCAAACTCGACATTTATGATCAATTGAATCAGCTTTGGACAAGGCAACAAATAGACAAGATGCTCAGAGATACGAAGACTATAGCGGAATGGGAACCCCGTGGGATTATTGCACATAACTATCTTTTCTTTGTATCAAATTTCATTTTTTTACGACAGCATTCTCTTACTAGAATGTTTGTCTCATTATACAAAAATACTTACTCAAAGTCAATACAAAGATATCCCTTTGAAAGTGCAAAACTATATGTTTTCTTTACTCTTGTGTTTTGTTTACAAAAACGTCCAATGGTTTATTTTTGAAGATATGCATTTGAACATAATTATTGTTTATAAATAAACAAAATAGAAAGACAATCACTAATGGCTTTAAGGGATATGGAAATATCTCTAAGTTTTTTTTCCATAAAAATTCCCCGCAGTGTGCAGTTTAATCCCCAGTGGAACAAAACTTTCAGTTATCACTCCCTGGTAGAAGTCACCAAATTTCTCAGGATTTCCCAACAGGATTCTACAAGCAGTACACGGCATTTCCCTTACAACAAAGTTTATTTCTCTAAGTGGAAAACTTATCAACACTTCAACTTCACAACATGAAGACTTACACTCTATATCATCAACAGCAGTCAGGGATTTATTTTCCCCAATCCAACGGCAGTGCAGCAGATTAGCTCACACACGCATACACCGCATCCATATACCATGAACATCGATAACATGAATGCATACATCACAATCTCATTGTACCATGCATTTCATACATCATGACATTGAATACAGCTAATGTTTTTACCCTTTTCAGGATAAGATTAATCAAATTATTATCATCAACAAATTACAAAGGTCAGAAATTGATACCTAAAGACAAGCCAGCACAATTATCTACATGACCAACTGAAGCAATCCAGTACGGGTTCTTCAGATTCACTTCTCATATACAGTTCATATACACTCCAGACATGGATGCCATCCTGATACTCATTCAGATTTAACTTTTGATACAGTTCAGATATGCTCCAGACACGGATGCCATCCTGATACTCATTCAGATTCAACTTTTGATACAGTTCAGATACGCTCCAGACACGGATGCCATCCTGATACTCATTCAAATTCAACTTTTGATACAGTTCAGATACGCTCCAGACACGAATGCCATCCTGATACTCATTCAGATTCAACTTTTGATATAATTCAGATACGCTCCAGACACCGATGCCATCCTGATACTCATTTAGTTTCCAGATATGGTTCAGCAATCATTTCTGGATGGCATCTGCAAGCCCATCTCCAACAACTTTCCAACATTCCTCTAAATGGCATCTTTAATCCCATTCCCTATACCATGAACCTTCACATCATCGGGTGCAAATTTCTGGGTACTCTAGTGTTCAATCATCTTCCACCTTCGAGTCACGAATGGAAAAACTCGCCAATCTAACTCTTCAGATTTAAGAAGATTGAACAGGTGCAGCTTTTGTACCCCAAAATTTTCCCTCTCATTTATCAAGAATTTTCTCACAAGATCTCCTTTGACTCAAGACTGCACTAGGGTTGATCAGCTCAAGACACCTCCTTAAGCACTGATGGCCAAAATTAGAGTTTGAGATTGCACAAGGATATTTGAACTTCCAATGTCCCATATGACTTTCATGGATCATTATGGACTCTCAATATTACTCATGTCAAGTTTCAAGCTTTAGATCACACTTTTGATCAGTCAATTGAGCAGTTGACCTAAAAATTAGTTGTATTGGGAAAAAGTTAACTATGGCCAATTTACAGTCAAACTTCATAATTTTTTATCCACATCAATATTTTAAACTCATATGTCTCATTTGATCAAGTTTGGACCATAATTCCTCAAGAAATTTGATTAAATCTTCAAAAGGGCAAAATGGTCAAAATTAGGGTTTTGACTGGAAAAGGGCAATTTTTGATTTTTGACCTAGCAAATGATCAATTGGTTTAAGGAATGATCTCAAGATTCCAATTGCATCATTTTGACCTAATGACATAGCTCAAAGCATTGCTCAAGTCCAATGGATTGACAGATGAATTTTGCAGTCAATTGATCAAAAGTCAATTGTATATTGAAAAGTCAAACTTTGACTTTTTGGTCAAAATCAAATGTCAAAGATCACAATTCGTCAAAACATGTCAAAATATTAAACTTATTTATCCAGAAATCAAAAATTCAAGATTTCATTTTGAAAAGTTAAAATTTCTACTTAGAATTTTTTTTCTAAGTGTTGGAAATTTCTTATTTCTTCACAACTTTGAGAAAAATTTTCACCATGATGCAAGTTGATTCAAGAGAAACTTCCAACATGAAAGTTGTAGACCCCCATGAAATATAAAACATTTCTTTACACAAATCCTTCCAAAAGTGCTTGTATCTCAAGTTATAATTTTAAGAATACATGGTCATGAAACAAAACACTAAGTGAAATTTTGCCCTAATTTGGTCAGGATTTTGACCCAACTTCATGGCACTTTTTCATATGGTTCCAAGGGTAATATTCAAAATTAATTCAAATATGGGTTTTATAGAACATTACAAGCTTTCCAAAAGGTCCAATAACTCCTTGAGATCATCTTGAGTAATGAGAATCGAAGAGATGAAGTTAGGGTTTTATCACTTGAATTACAAGGCATTTTGTGATGAACAAAATTCAAATTCAAAGTTATGCTGCATAACCTCTACTTTTTAGGCCTCAAACTTGTTAGGCACTCCATAATTAATTTCTTGCACAGCTGTTAGAGGTCTCATTTCAAGCATTCAATGCAAGGTCGTGCTTTATATCCATTTTGGGAAGAAAGTGCACATTGCCATTTTGATAAAGTGACTTTTCGCACAAAACTTGTTCTTGGGCCTTGAACTTGCTCTTTTCTGATCATACATGTCTTATAACACAAGAGAAATGGTTTAGACACTTACAATCACCCAGCTCATGCTTGTACTTCACATTGAAACTTGTTTTCCCACTTTCCAATACACTCAAACCTCTTTTCTTATACATACACAAACCATTTTCCACAAATCAAATGCATGCTTAAGCCATGAAAACACCTAGAACACAGAATCACCAAAAACACTTCAAAACTTGTCATTTCTGAGTTTTGAAGCCAATCTTCAAATCTACTCGTGCGTTTCTTGGCCTTTACTTTCAAAAGCTTCTAAATAACATACACAAACAATCCCAACACCTGCAGCACCACTGTAACACCTCCATCATCATCCACCATTTTCAAAATCAGAGCTTTGCACTTGGACTTCTCCAGAACTCCTCAGGCACTTTCAGCTCAAGCTAAGCATCCCATTAGCTTCCTGGGAACTTGAGGAACCTAACCCAATCATTGGAACTCACTGAAAGCTTCTCAAACTCCAAACCTGATACCCTCTTGCAAGGTAAGTTTTATAACTTTGGAACTTTTCATACATGCATCATCAATGATTTATTTGTGAATGAAACATGTAGATATCATTACCCTAAAGCTAACCATGTTCATAGTTTTCATTAATTTTGTTTGAGCTTAGAGAATTTTAAGATTGAAATTTCTGAGATTTTTAGGGTTCAGATTAGGGCCATTATAATTCATGTTTATCTTTGATCTATAATTATTTTTCTTTGCATTTCTGAAATCGTAAGGAAATTTGCTACAAGTTTCATGTTTACAATTTTCATTTTTGTTGAGATTTGAATGAGATACAGAGCTTCTGGCTGGGCGTGAGGTTGAAGATGAAGTTGGCCTCAGGAACGTGTTTACCATATGTATTTATTGTTTGATTTATATAAACGGATGTATAGTCACTCCAGTGGTAGAAACGCACACCTGTAACCAGAGGGACCTAGGTTCGAGCCCCAGTGGTACCCTTTTGATTTTTTTTTACATTATTTTGCATTCTGACTTCCTTTTTTTGGCAGCGCTGGGCCTCCTTTGGGCCTTTTTTTTCTCTCATCTCTAACCCCCCTTGCAGGCTATCAGCACCCCTGGTCCAGTTTTTATTTTCTTTTCTTATTTTCATTTTATTTATTTTCTTAATTATTTTTCTAATACTAAAAAATCATTTAAAAAAAAATAGTAGATTTATATTTTAACATAGTTTACTTACTTTTCTCACACAAAAATTATTTTATTTAATCATACTTTATTTTATTTTGACTAATTGTTTTGTAAATTTAATTAAAAAAACTAGGTTTTTATTTATTTTCTTTTACACCAATTAAAATATATTATTTTAATATAAAAAAGGCCAAAAATATTTTATAATATATAAATTATTTTCAAGACAAAAATACAAAAAAAATACTTTTCTTAAACTTATTTTCTTTTTAATCAATTAATAGATTTAGGGTTTTATTTAAAATCTTTTCTTAGTAAATTTAGGTTTTACTTTTAATTAATTATTTTCTTTTAATTAATTAGGTTAAAACAAATTCCCTTTTCCTAAAAAATCCAAACAAAAATATCCATTTCCTTCACATTTACATTCTTGTATATTTATTCATTATGTACATTATTTATTTCAATTCTTGTATAAATTCGATATGGTTGTAATAGATTAGTTAGGTTTATTTTCTTGCAATCCCCATTTATAATTTGTACACTCCCCTCCCACAAGTATCGTAATAGCGTAGTAAATTTTAAATTCTGCAATTTATCGCTTTGTATACAATGGCTAGTAATTAGGGTTTGTATGGAAAGACTAAAACCAATCAAATAGAAAACCCTAATCAAAGACAAAATCAAGCATGAAAAAAAATACACTTGCACACAAGCACCCCCTAGGGTAAACCCACTTGGTTTCCTTACAAAATGACCCTATTACGCATGTGAGGTATCTTAGCAAAAACAAGCAAAATACAAGATCATAGTCCCTCGATGACGATATCCATGTTGCCTTTCAAATGATCTTAGTCCCTAAAAGAGAATGCTAAGATACCTTGCAACATTATTAATCATGGTTATACGATGACCCACGCCCGTCCCGTTTACATCCAAAGATAGGGTTACTTACCAAATCAATGGTAAGATAACAATGTCAAAGGATAAGAAAAGGAACAAGAAATACTTTTGAGTAGGTAGAATGCTCCTAATTACTTGCTCAATTTCAAAACAAAACATCCTTGCTATTTTCAAAACAAACACCTACACTTTCAAAACATCTTTCAAACTTGAAAACATTTTCAAAAGATCAAACACTTTGTATACATTCTTACGAACGAGAATCATTACATAATTTTCCTAAACAATGGCCTCTCTACAAAATACTTTCAAAAGCCACACAAAGCACAATTTCAAACAAAAGCAAGTGATCTAGCAAGTAACTAAGAGCCCATGGAAAACCATGGATGAAAATGGTGCTAATACCTTCCCTTTTCATAATCTACCCCCCGAACTCAATAAATAATCTCAAAGGTCTTTTCTGTGCTTTTCACTTTTCCTTTTGGATAAAAGAAAAGTCGGTGGTGACTCTTGCTAACCGTAACATTTGTGATCAAACGCAAAACCTTCAAGTCAGTTCTCCCACCATATCACAGTAGAGCTATGAGAAGGAACCTGGATAGTATGGTTACTTCGAAATGAAAGCCTGGATAGTAGGGCTATGAGAAGGAACCTAGATAGTAGGGTTACTTCAAAATGAAAGCCTGGGTAGTAGGGTTGTTTCGGAATGAAATCCTAGATAGTAGGGCTATGAGAAGGAACCTAGATAGTAGGGTTACTTCGAAATAAAAGCCTGCATAGTAGGGCTATGGGAAGGAACCTGGATAGTAGGGTTACCTCAATATGAAAGCCTGGATAGTAGGGCTTATGGGAAGGAACCTGGGTCGTAGGGTTATCTCAAGATGAAAGCCTGGATAGTAGGGCTATGAGAAGGAACCTGGGTCGTAGGGTTACCTCAAGATAAAAGCCTGGATAGTATGGCTATGAGAAGGAACCTGGGTCGTAGGGTTACTTCGAAATGAAAGCCTGCATAGTAGGTCTATGGGATGGAACCTGGATAGTAGGGTTACCTCAAGATGAAAGCCTGGATAGTAGGGCTTATGGGAAGGAACCTGGGTCGTAGGATTATCTCAATATGAAAGCCTGGATAGTAGGGCTATGAGAAGGAACCTGGGTAGTAGGGTTACCTCAAGATGAAAGCCTGGATAGTAGGGCTATGAGAAGGAACCTGGGTTGTAAGGTTACTTCAATTGATCATGTAGATTAGTTGACCCGTTTGGTTTCGGGAACTGATTTTTCATTAGTTGTCTGCAAATATGACATGTATAACTGCTGGAATCGTTGGTGATAATTGTATTTCCTGAAAAGATAACAGGGTTAATTATATGAGATGTATGAAATGCGTTGTGGGATGATGTTCTCAAAATAAATGAGACTATGTTGTTTGTGATATGTATGCGCATGTCATGATGCATGAACACGAACTGCTATTATGAGATATCTGAGTCTGGGAAAATAAATCCTCGACTGCTGCTGGAGAGTATAGCATCCCTTGTTGTTATAGGGGACTGCGGTTTGTCTACTTCTGATGATGACCGGAAATGACCATGCTAGAGGTTTACTCCTTGTTGTTTGTGAATATTCTGCCAGGGAGAGACTCTATTTGAGAACAACTCTTTGGGGGAATAACTCTATTGGAAGTGAACTTTCGTATCTGAAGTAATAAGCTATGTTAGAGTTTAAACTTTTGTATTCAGGGAAATATACTCTTCTTGGGAGACAAATTTTTATGACCCGCTCGCAGTTATGAGATTCAACTGGGGTATATAAATGTCAGATTCTTGAAAGATCCTTATTGGAAAGATTACTTCCTATTTTGGGAAAGTTGGTGTCAATGCTTTGATTGCTTTCACTTGGTGGGAAGTGTATATGTCACGAGGTCGTGGGTACTGATGATTATGTTTAAAAGTTGTCTATGCCTCGGTACATGCTGGACAGAGTAACTGTCGGGTTTTGACATTTCTCGTTTTTTTCCCCTTTTTCTTAAGCTCCGAGCAATTGTCTTTTCGTTTCTTATGCAAACATTTGTGAGTAGCAATCATATTTAAATGCATATGTCAAGAATAAACCATTGGACGTTCTTACAAAACAAAAACAAAAAAGGAAAAACACATAGTTTTTTTGTAAAAATGATTTGTGTTGATTTTTGAAGTTGGCCTATAAATGGCGTTTTTGTACAAGGAGGCTGACGGTCTAGTAAGAGAACGCCGCCGTAAGAATAGAAGTTATACAATATTGTGTAAAAAGAAAACAGCGATGTACAACAATCCCATTGGGTTCCAATTCTGCTATTGTCGCTATGTCTTCGAGCATCTCATCACTTTGATGCTTGTCCGAAGCTGACCAGATTGATTGGTGTCGTTCGAGCTTGACAGCTGATATTGAGGTCTTATCGCAAGGTGATCCAATGGGACATAGTGATAAGCTTTACATCCCTAACTTTTTCTTGGACCTCCCTTTCGGGTTTTCAGTCCACCGGGATATCCTTTTTTGCCCAAGCCGCCTTTTCAGGTTTTCGACTTGCCGGATGTACAGATTTTTCATTTTCATCCCTTATTTTTTCCCGAACCCTTTTGGCTCGTCGGGAAGCCCTTATTTTTGCCTAGGCCAGTCAACCTAGCGGGTCTTTTATCATGCGTAGTATCTTTTCATTATGTCCGCATTAATAGGGTGAGGAAGGTTGTCACCGTCCATGTTGGTTAGAATCATGGCTCCACCCGGGAAAATGTTTTTAATTACAAATGGCCCTTCGTAGATGGGAGTCCATTTTACCCTGGGATCACCTTGCGGCAGTCTGATGCGCTTGATTATTAGATCCCCGACTTGATACTCTTGACGTCTTACTTTTTTGTTGAAAGCCTTGATCATTCGTTTTTGATACGTCTGACCATGACAGACAACAGTAAGCCTTTTCTCCGATCAAATTCAGTTGATCAAGTAGGGTCTGGATCCAGTCGTCTTCGTTCAAACCCGCATCTTTCATAATCCTTAAAGAAGGAATCTGGACCTCAATGGGTAGGACTGCATCCATCCCATATACCAGAGAGTAGGGTGTTGCCCCTATCGATGTTTGTGCTGAGGTATGGTACCCATGAAGAGCGAATGGTAACATCCCATGCCAGTCTTTGTATGTCACTGCCATCTTCTGTATAATATTCTTGATGTTCTTGTTAGCTGCTTCAACAGCTCCATTCATCTTCGGCCGGTAGGGAGAAGAGTTATGATGATGTATCTTGAATTGCTTACAGAGTTTGGTGATCATCGTATTATTGAGATTCGTATAATTGTCTATGATAATTCTCTCTGGCACACCATACCGACAGATCAGGCTATGCCTGATAAATCGCGCCACCACTTTCTTGGTCACGATAGCAAAAGAGGCAGCTTCAACCCACTTTGTGAAGTAACCGATAGCTACCAGGATGAAGTGATTCCCATCGGAAGCGGTAGGCCTGATTTCTATGATCATATCAATTCCCTGTATTGCAAAGGGCCATAGAGATATCAATACATTCAAGGGAACCGGAGGCACATGCACCTTATCAGCATAGATTTGGCACTTATGACAGGTTCGGGAGTGCTGATAACAATCTGCTTCCATAGTGGACCAGTAGTATCCTGCCCGTAGGATCTTCTTAGCCATGGTATGTCCACTGGAATGGGTTCCGAAGGTACCTTCATGTAGATCTGTCATAATCCTCTCTGCTTCGCTCTTGTCTACACACCGCAGTAAGGTACAGTCATGGTTGTGCTTGTAGAGGATTCCATTACTGAGAAAGAACTTCGCAGCGAACCTTCTCAGAAACTTCTTATCATTGACAGATGCCCCTTCAGGATACTCTTGAGTCTCGAGATACTTCTTCACTTCATGAAACCAGGGTTTATCTGCTACCTCTTTGGTATCAATCTCGTAGTAGTGCGCTGGTTCATCCAACCTCTCAATGGTGATTCGGGGAGCCTTGTTGTCCCATCTGACTTTGAACATAGAAAACATGGTAGTTAATGCGTCCGCCAACCGATTCTCCTCTCGTGGGAAATGTTCAAAGGTTACTTCCTCAAAGTGTGGGAGCAATGGCAGTACATGTTCTCTGTATGGGATGAGATACGGATGTTTCGTATCCCATTCGCCTTTGATCTGACTTATAACTAAGGTTGAATCCCCGAAGACATTTAAGAACTTGATCCTGAGGTCAATAGCGGCTTTGAGACCCATGATGCAGGCTTCATACTCCACCATGTTGTTAGTGCAGTTGAAACATAATCGGGCAGTGAAAGGAGTATGATAGCCCTCAAGAGATATGATTACGGTGCCAATGCCATTACCGAGTGCGTTTGAAGCCCCATCAAAAACCATAGTCCATCGGGACCCTTCTTCAGGTCCTTCATCCGGTCCAGATTCTTCATAGTCAGTTACCAGCATGATATTCTCTTCCGGGAACTCAAAATTCATGGACTGGTAGTCATCCATGGCCTGATGAGCCAAATGATCATCCAATACACTCCCATTGATTGCTTTTTGGGTTGTATATTGTATATCGTATTCAGTTAAGACCATCTGCCATCTTGCTATTATTCCGGGGAGTGTGGGCTTCTCGAAGATGTATTTGATTGGATCCATCTTAGATATCAACAAAGTAGTGCGGGTCAACATATACTGTCTCAATCGGCAAGCAGCCCATGCCAAAGCGCAGCAAGTTTTCTCGAGCAATGAGTATCTTGTCTCACAGTCAGTAAACTTTTTGCTAAGGTAGTATATTGCGTGCTATTTTCGACCAGACTCGTCATACTGCCCCAGCACACACCCCATTGAATTGTCTAGCACTGTTAAGTACAATATCAAAGGTCTTCCTTCAACCGGAGGCATCAGAATTGGTGGTTCTTGAAGATATTCTTTGATCCTTTCGAAAGCAGTCTGGCATTCGTCATTCCACTTTACCACTTGATCTTTCTTCCGAAGCTTGAAGATAGGCTCACAAGTAGCAGTTAGATGTGAAATGAAGTTGGCGATATGATTCAAGTGTCCCAAGAAACCTCTAACTTCCTTCTCTATGCGGGGATCCGACATCTCTTGTATTTCCTTTACCTTTGAGGGGTCTACCTGAATACCTTTATCAATGACGATGAAACCCAGAAGCTTACCAGACCTTACCCCGAAGGTGCACTTATTCGGATTTAGCCTCAGCTTGTATGTCTTCAACCTGTCAAACAGATTTTGTAGATGGTCGAGGTGCTCTTCTTTAGTTTGATACCTGGCTATCATGTCATCAACATAAACCTTGATCTCACGACGAATCATATCATGGAATAAAGCGACCATGGCTCACTGATAAGTTTCCCCAGCATTTTTCAACCTAAAAGGCATCACCTTGTAATAGAAGGTGCCCCACTGAGTGATGAAGGTTGTCTTCTCCATGTCTTCGGGAGCCATCTTGATCTGGTTATAGCCAGAGAAACCATTCATGAAGGAGAAAATTTTATGTTGTGCGGTGTTGTCAACCAGAACATCAATGTGAGGAAGCGGGAAGTCATCCTTGGGGCTTCCCCTGTTCAAATCTCTGTAGTCTACACACATTCGTACCTTACCATCCTTTTTAGGTACCGGAACGACGTTGGCAACCCACTATGGATAGGAGGTGACGGCCAAGAACCCAACATTGAACTGTTTCATAACCTCTGCTTTGATCTTCTCTGACATTTCAGGGTGCATACGGCGGACCTTCTGTTTAACTGGAGGACAATCCTCTTTAGTCGACAGACGGTGTACCATGATGTGATGCGGTGGGAGAACTGACTTGAGGTTTTACGTTTGTGTTTACAAATGTTGCGGTTTAGCAAGAGTCGCCACCGAATTTTCTTTTATCCAAAAGGAAAGGTAAAAAATGCACAGGAAAGACCTTTGAGATGTTTTCTTGAGTTCGGGGGGTATATTATGAAAAGGGAAGGTGCTAGCACCATTTTCATCCATGGTTTTCCATGGGCTCTTAGTTACTTGTTTAAATCACTTGCTTTGCGTTGAAATTGTTTGAAATGGTGCTTTGTGTTTTGTGTGGTTTTGAAAGTATTTTGAAAAGAGGTCATCATTTAGGCAATCTTTGTAATGATTCTCGTTCGTAAGAATGTTATACAAAGATGTTTGTCTTTTGAAAAATGTTTCAATGTTTTGAAAGTTGTTTTGAAATGTGTGTGTGTGTATTTTTGAAAATAGCAAGGATTATTTTGAAATTAATCAAGTAACTAGAAGCTATCTACCCACTCAAATTTCTTTCTTGTGCATTTTTATTCCTTTGACATTGTTGATTTACCATTGATTTGGTAAATAACCCTATCTTTGGATGTTAACCGGGACGGGCGTGGGTCATCGTATGACCATGATAGCAATATTGCCAAGTATCTTAGCATGTTTGAGGGACCAA
The DNA here is from genome assembly GCA_948472305.1 of Vicia faba. Classification (NCBI taxonomy): domain Eukaryota; kingdom Viridiplantae; phylum Streptophyta; class Magnoliopsida; order Fabales; family Fabaceae; genus Vicia; species Vicia faba. The sequence continues at coordinate 975,056,860 of OX451741.1, read as the reverse complement.
GATCATTTTTAGGCAACCTTTTGATAGCGTCATCGAGGGACTATGATCTTTTTTTTTTGTTTTGCTTTGCCAAGATACTTTGCATGCATACCATGACCATTTTGTTTAGGCAACCAAGTGGGTGAAACCCTAAGGGTGTTTGTGTGCAATGTGTGTCATTTTACATGCATTTTGATTGTCTTGGATTAGGTCATTCTATTTGTTGGTTTTTGGTCTTATCATGCAAAACCCTAATTTACTACACATGGTATAAATGCGATAAATTGCGTAAAAGTAAACTAAGCTATTACAATAATTATTATGGGAGGGGGGATACAAGTTTTTAAATGGGGATTTTGCACAAAAATAAACCCTAAAATACTATTACAACCCAATTGAATTATGTGCGAAATAAATAAATGTACAAATATTTAAATATGCAATAAAAATGTATTTATGAAAAAAATGTTTTGTATTTGATTTTTTGGATGAGAAAATCAATTATTTAAGCCCTAAAAATAAGAGAAAAAATATTATCATTTTTGAAAGGGGTGAAACCCTAGTTTTTGATTTAAAAGAAAATAATGTTTTCTATTATTATTTTGTTCATTTTTGTTCAAGAAAATAATAAATAATATTATGCACAAATATTAAAAATATGTATGAAAAAAAAATATTTTATGTGTAAAATAATAAAATAAAAATGTATAGTATTTTTATTAAATGTATTTATAATTTATTTAAGAAAACAAAGTATATTACCCTAATAAAACTATTTTTTATGCCAAAAAAATAATTAAAAATAAAATGAAAATGCAAAAAATAAAGAAAATATTTTTCATGATTTTTTATGATTCATAAAAATAAATAAAAGAAATAAATATAAAAATGAAAAGAAAATATGAAAAATAAAACAAATAAAGCCAGGGGGTGCAAATATCAAGTCAGGGGGTGTGGAAAGTCAAAATAGAAGGGCCCAAGCGCGCCAAGGCCCAGACAGGTCATCCCTGTCCTCCAGCTTCATCCTTCTGCGCGTGTTTTTGCTTCAAATCTGTAACTTGTTATAGCTTGCATAAAAACAAAAACCCATAACATAAAATATGTAGCTTGTAATCTCACGATTTCAATGATATAAAATTTGTGACCTAACTCTCAAAGATCAGAGAGAATTTTATAACCCCTAATTTCTGACCTAATTTTTTCAGCATGTTCAACATTCAAATTCTCTTAGCTCAGTTAATATAAATGACAACTATGCATATGTACGGCTTCACCATGCTAGAGACTACATTTTTGCTTCAAAAATCGTGACTTGAGGATGCTTAAATAGAGAGATAAAGTTTTGAAAAATACTTCCTTCAGCTGGATTTGGATATGGCAATGTGGGGACTTTGAGTGAGGCCTGAGGATCGTGTGAGCTTCCTTGAAGTTCCTTCAACCTATTCCAATGCTTATAGTGCTTTATGGATGGCCAGAACTTCCTGTAGAAGTCAAGCTGCAACCTCCAAACTTGAAAATGGTGATGGCTGAAACAGGGGTTACAGCAACAATGCAAAGGCTTGGATAGTTTGGATATGATATGGAGAAGATGTTTCAAGTGTTAAGAGGCAAAACGCACGAGCAAATAATGAGCTTGCTATGATTTTGCAGAACTGTATGTTTTTGGCAGAAAATGGGGTTTTTGTGTTTTGGAGAGTTTCAGAGGTTATGCCTTCGTGTCTTGGCTTTTGATAAGTTTGTAAAGATGTATATAATGATACCAAGTCATCCCTTTATCATCTTGTATAAGTTTTTGACTTTTGGCCAAATTTCTTGCATTTTAAGAAAAGTTGAAGTGACTTGTGCAACAGGCATGTACTGGCTAGTTCTTGAGCTGATGAGAGTTAGTATGCTTTGCTTAACTCCTGTGGAAATTGTTTGTACCAAAGAAACAAGTCCAAGGCTCAAGGCTGATAAAGTTGGAAAAGCTTGCTTTATGAAAATGGCATTGTGAACTTTTGGCCATTTATGGAATTATTTCTTGTACAATGCTCCAAAAGCCAAAATAAAGCCTTTAACCACTGAGTTAGGATTTAATTATGGAGTGTAGAAGGAGTTTAGGACCTGTAATGCAAGGTACAAGCATGCAAGGATCTGATTTGCAACTTGATTTCATGTAAAAATGGCTTGAACAAAAGTGACAAAATGCCAACTTCTCTTCTTCGATTCTCCCTAACCACAAATGATCTTGGAGAGTTCTTGGACATTTTGGAAAGCTTGAAACAGGATCTACAATTCATATTTGAAATGAATTTTGAGATACCTCTTGGAACTAGGTGAAAAATGTCCATGAAGTTGGGTCAAAAACCTGCCTAAATTAGGGCAAATTTTCACTAAGTTATTTAGTTCATGGACCTCTATTCACAAATTCATAACTTGAGATCCAAGAATCTTTTGGGAAAACTTTGTGAATAAAAGTTTTATATTTAATGGGGGACTACAACTTTCATGTTGGAAGTTTTCTTTGAATCCAATAGCATCATGGTGAAAAAGTGGTGAAAAGTTGGGAAAAAATAAGAAAATTTCCATACTTAGAAAAATTCTAAGTTATGAAAATTTTCAAAAATCAAAACCCTAATTTTCAAAATTGGTTTACTTGGTGAAAAAGTTTCATGTTTTGACATACTTTGATGAATTATGACCCTTGGCACTTGATTTTGACCAAAAAGTCAAAGTTTGACTTTTCAGTGTACAGTTGACTTTTGATCAATTGACTGGAAAATTCATCTGTCAATCCTATGAACTTGAGATTTTGAACTATGTAATTAGGTCAATATGATGCCATTATATCCTTGAAACCATGCTTGAACTCAATTGGCCATTGGTTAGGTTAAAAATCAGAAATTGCCCTTTCTCAGTCAAAACCCTAATTTTGACCATTTTGCCCTTTTGATGATTTGATCAAATTCCTTGAGGAGTTGTGATCCAAACTTGAACAAATGGTACATATGATTCTAAAATGTGGTTGTGGATAAAAAATTATGAGTTTTGACTGTAAATTGGCCATGGTTGACTTTTTCGCTAATACAGTTGATTTTTAGATCAACTGTCCAATTGACTGAGCAAAAATGTGATTCAAGGCTTGAAACTTAACATGAGCAATCTTAGGGGTCCAAGATGGTGTATGAAAGTCACATGAAGCATTGATGGTCCAAAAATCCTTGTGTAAACTCAAACCCTAATTTCAGGTTATCAGTGCAAGATGAGGTATCTTGAGCTGACCAAACCCTAATCATGTCTTGAGTCCAAGCAGTCTTGTGAGGAAAGTCTTGATAAATGAGAGGGAAAATTTTCAGGTACAACAGCTGCCCCTGTTCAATCTTCTTGAACCTGAAGAGTTAGATTGGCGAATTTTGTCGTTCGTGACTCGAAGGTAAAAGATGATTGGACACTAGAGTGCCCATAAATTTGCACTCGACAAAGTATGGTTGAGGGAATGGGCTTAAAGATGCCATTTGGAGAGGTGATAAAATTTTGTTGGATATGGGCTTAAAGATTCCATCCAAGAGTGTTTGTTGAGTTGTAAGTCAAAAGAATGAGCATCAGAATGGTGTTCGTATCTGGAACGTATCTGAGCAGTATCTGAACTTTGTATCTGAATAAGTGACAGAATGGAAACCGGGTCTGGAGCGTATCTTTACTGTGAGAATCTGAATAAGTGATCTGAATGAGTGATCTGAATGAGTGACAAAATGGCTTCCGTTTCTAGAGCGTATCTAAGCTGGGGAAAATCAGAATAAGTGACAGAATGGCATCCGTGTCTGGAGCGTATATGGACTGTATCTGAACTAGGATCTGAATGAGTAACAGAATGACTTTCGTGTATGGAGTGTATCTGAATTGTATATGAACTAGGATCTGAATGAGTAACATAATGACTTTCGTGTCTAGAGTGTATCTGGACTGTATCTGAAGTTGAGATTCGAATAAGCGATAGAATGGCATCCGTATCTGGAGCGTATCTGGACTGGAATCTGAATAAGCAGCAGAATGACTTCCGTGTCTGGAGTGTATTTGAACTAGAATCTGAACTATACTCTGAATAAGTATCAGAATGGCATCCTTGTCGAGAGCGTATCTGTACTGTATCCGAAATCTTTGAACATTGCCAATGGTAGCTGTTAATCTTATCCTGAAAAGGGTAAAATGTTAGCTGAAACACAAAGTTATGATGCATGAAATGTGTGATGCAATATATGCGCATTATCAAATGTTTATGATATATGGATATAACGTATGCGTATGTAAGTTGATGTGTTGTATTGCTGAGGAAAATAAATCCTTGACTGCTGTCGGGGAAAATAAATCCTTGACTACTGAGGATAAGAAAATCCTTGGCGACTGTTGGGGATTAAAAATCCTTGATTACTGAGGACAAGAAATCATTGGCGACTGTTGAGGATTAAAAATACTTGATGACTTCTCTGGGGATATAAGGATCCTTTATGTCTTAAAGTTTGGAGTATTGACAAAAATTCGTTGTGAGAGTAATGCCATGTACCATTTGAGTAATCTTCCTGGGGAATCCAGAGAATTTGATGACTTCTACTGGGGATTACACAATGAGAATCCTTATTCTGCTGGAGAATAGGGAAAACTCTGATGACTTCTGTGGGGAATTAAGAATGATAATCTTCATTTTGTTGGGGAGCAATGAAAACTCTGTGGGGAAGAAGGCTTACTGCTAGAGAGTAGGTTCAGGAGTTTCGGTTGTCTGCCATTCCACTGGGGAATCATCTTAGGTTGGGGAGAGACAAAAGTTAACTGCTATCTGGTTGATTTCCAAGCTTGAATACAACTTGCTGGGGAATTTGGATGGTTTCCGCTGGGGATTAATAGTTAGAAGTTTTGGCTCTGCTGGGGATATGGGAGTTTGAAGTTTTAACTCTGATGGGAATTAAGGGTTTGAAATTTTAGCTCCACTGGGGATCTAGATGATGTACTGTAGGGATTGCTTATGGAATAGCCTAAAGGCGTTTTCCTATCCTTTTAGTCTGTCAGTAATTGCTATCTTCCATTTTGTTTATTTGTAAACAGTAATTATGTTCAAATGCATATGTTCATCAATGAATCATTGGATGTTTTTGCAAATAAAAACACAATTGTAAAAGAAAAAGGAAAATAGTTTTTATACTTTGAAAGAGATATCTTTTTATTTACTTTAAATAAGTGTTTTGTACAAAGGAGACAGACATCCTAGTAAGAGGATGGTGTCATAAAAGTAAGAAAAGTTTATACAAAGAAAGATAGCTATGTGTAAAAATCCCATGGGGTTCCCATTCCGCTATAGCCTTCGTATCTCCGAATATCTTTTCTGTCCGTTGCTTCGTCCGAAGATGATTGAATTGATCAGAAGTCCAGAGTTTGTTAGTGAAGAGATTATCCTTAAAGTGATCCGACAAGACATAGTCATACGCTTTAATTCCATAACTTTTGCCTGGACCTCCCTTTCGGGTTTTCAGTCCACCGGGAAACCCTTTTTTGCCCAAGTCTCCCTTTCGGGTTTTCAACTTGCCGGGTGTACAGATTTTTTTTATTTTATCCCTAATTTTTGCCCGAACCTTTTTGGTTCGCCAGGATGCCCTTGTTTTGCCTAGGTGTGTCAACCTAGCGGGTCATTTATTCGTAGTATCTTTTGACTATGTCTGCATTTGCAGGGTGCGGCAGATCGTCGCCGTCCATGGTGGTTAAGATCATTGCCCCACCAGAAAAGTTGTTTTTGATTAAAAATGGTCCTTCATAGGTAGGAGTCCATTTTCCCCTGGGATCACTTTGTGGCAAGATGCTGCGCTTGATCACTAGATCTCCAACTTGATATATCTGGCGTCTGACTTTCTTGTTGAAAGCCTTGATCATCCGCTTTTGATACGTCTGACCGTGGCCAACAGCAGTAAGTCTCTTCTCGTCAATTAAGTTCAATTGATCAAGTCGGGTCTGGATCCAATCGTCTTCACTCAAACCAGCATCTTTCATGATTCTCAAAGAGGGAATCTGAACCTCGATAGGTAAAACAGCTTCCATGCCATATACCAAAGAATAGGGTGTTTCCCCAGTTGATGTGCGAGTCGTGGTACGGTACCCGTGGAGAGCAAACGGTAGCATTTCATTCCAGTCCTTGTAAGTGACTGTCATCTTTTGTATGATCTTTTTGATATTTTTGTTAGCAGCTTCGACTGCACCATTCATTTGGCCGATAGGGAGATGAATTGTGATGTTGAATTTTGAACTGCTCGCACAAAGCGGTGATCATAGTATTGTTAAGGTTTGTACCGTTGTCAGTGATGATCCTTTTGGGGATACCGTATCGGCAAATAAGATTCTGTTTGATGAAGCAGGTAATAACATTCTTAGTAACGGATGCGAAGGAAGTTGCTTCGACCCACTTGGTGAAGTAGTCAATGGCCATCATAATGAAGCGGTGTCCATTGGATGTTGTAGGCTTGATCTCTCCAATCATGTCGATTCCCCACATAGAGAAGGGCCAAGGAGCTATTAAGACATTTAGAGGCACTGGAGGCACGTGGACCTTGTCTGCATAGATTTGACATTTATGGTAGGTCCGGGAGTGTTGATAGCAGTCAGCTTCCATGGTAGACCAGTAATAGCCTGCCCGTAGGATCTTCTTTACCATCGTATGCCCGCTAGAGTGAGTTCCGAAGGTACCCTCATGCAATTCAGCCATGATCTTTTCAGCTTCAATCTTTTCAGCAGAATAGAATCATGATTGTGCTTGTACAAGATGCCATTGCTTAGGAAGAACTTAGCTGAGAATCTCCTTAAGAACTTTTTGTCATTGACTGAAGCTCCTTCTGGATATTCTTGAGCCTCGAGATACCTTTTGACTTCATGAAACCACGGCTGGTCCATTACTTCCTCGGTATTAATCTTGTGACAATGTACCGGTTCGTCCATCTGTTCAATGGTGATTTGGGGAGCCTCGTTATCCTAATCAAGTTTAAACATAGATGACATTGTAGCTAGAGCATCTGCTAGATGATTTTCTTCTCGCAGGAAGTGCTCGAAGGTGATCTGCTCGAAATGTGGTAGCAATGTCAAGACATGTTCTTTGTAAGGGATGAGGTTTGGATGCTTAGTGTCCCACTCTCCTTTGATCTGACTGATGACCAAAGTTGAGTCCCCAAACACATCTAAGGATTTGATTCCCAAGTCTATGGCAGCCTTGAGTCAAAAGATGCATGCCTCGTACTCTGCCATGTTGTTCGTACAGTTGAAGCAAAGTTTGGCGGTGAAAGGAGTATGGCATCCTTCTGGAGATATAAGCACAAAATTGATACCGTTGCCAAGTGCATTAGAGGCCCCATCAAAGTATAGGGTCCATCGGGATCCTTGTTTAGGTCCGTCATATGGTCTGATTTCTTCAATGTTGTTCAATGTCATGATGTCTTCGTCGGGGAAGTCAAACTTCATGGATTGATAATCTTCTACATCTTGATGGGCCAGATGATTAGCCAGCACACTTCCCTTTATAGCTTTTTGGGTCGTGTACTGTATGTCGTATTCCGTTAGGATCATCTTCCATCTAGATATTCTTCCAGATAGAGTAGGCTTCTCAAAGATGTACTTTATCGGATCCATCTTAGATATCAGTAAAGTGGTATGAGTCAACATTACTGCCTTAGCCAGCGAGCAGCCCATACCAAAGCGCAGCAAGTTTTCTCAAGTAGTGAATATCTGGTTTCACAGTCGGTAAACTTTTTGCTAAGGTAATAAATGGCATGCTCTTTTCGGCCAGACTCGTCATGCTGCCCCAGTACACACCCCATTGAATTCTCTAGGACGGTCAGATACATGATTATCGGTCTTCCTTCGACGGGTGGCATCAAGACAGGAGGTTCTAGTAAATATTCCTTGATTTTATCGAAAGCAACTTGACATTCGTCATTCCATCTAACTACCTGATCTTTCTTCAATAGCTTGAAGATTGGCTCACAGGTAGATGTTAGGTGAGAAATGAACTTAGCAATGTAGTTTAGGTGTCCCAAAAAACCTCTGACTTCCTTCTCAGTGCAAGGAGAGGGCATTTCTTGTATAGCTTTGACTTTGGCAGGATCAACCTCGATGGATTTGTTGCTGACAATGAAACCTAAGAGTTTACCGGACCGGACTCCGAATGTACACTTGTTTGGATTCAATCTGAGCTTGTACTCCTTCAACCTGACAAACAGTTTTTGCAAGTGGTCAAGGTGTTCTTCTTCAGTTTGTGATCGGGCTATCATGTCATCTACGTAGACCTCTATCTCATGATGTATCATCTTATGAAATAAAGCTACCATGGCGCGTTGATAGGTTGCCCCGACATTCTTCAGTCCGAATGGCATCACTTTGTAGCAGAACATACCCCACTGTGTGACAAAAGTAGTTTTCTCCATGTCCTCAGGTGCCATTTTGATCTGGTTATAGCCTGAGAATCCGTCCATGAAAGAAAATACTTTGTGTTGAGTTGTGTTGTCAACCAGGATGTTGATGTGTGGAAGTGGAAAATCATCTTTAGGGCTGGCCCTGTTTAAATCTCTATAGTCCACGCACATTCTTACTTTGTCGTCCTTTTTAGGCACGGGAACAATGTTAGTAACCCATTGTGGATAGGAAGTAACAGCCAGAAATCCAGCATTGAACTGTTTCATAACTTCTGTTTTGATCTTCTCTGACATGTCAGGTCTCATGCGGTGGACCTTTTGTTTCACTGGTGGACAGTCTTCTCTTGTGGGTAGACGGTGTACCACAATGTCTGTATCGAGTCCCAGAATGTCTTCGTATGACCAAGCAAAGATCTCAACATAATCATGCAAAAGCTGAATTAGGCGCTCCTTGACACTCGGCTCTAGATTGGCACCTATTTTGATTTCCTTTTGATCTTCCTCAGTACCCAAGTTGATTGTATCCAACTGCTCCTCATGAGGCTGAATTTCTCTTTCCTCTTGTTGTAGTAGTCTGGCCAATTCCCCTGGCACCTCACAATCTTCCTCACCTTCGTATTCGACTTGGTAGATCAGATCTTCAGAGTCACTGAAGGCTATAGCAGTATCGTTACCCATGGGTTCCGGAATGGAAGGGTACCTGCATTTGTGAGTGTAGGTGTGTGTAAGGGATAGCCATCTTAAAACAACAAAATGTAAAAGAAAGACAATGAGCACAAAAGGTTTAAATATGAAAAGCGTCCATGATTCATTAAATGACATATAAAAATGAAATAAAAACCCTTACAAATGGACCGTTGTGCCTCGGGTAAGACACAAGGTTGAAAAAGTATGAATTGTTTGTGAATTATTACAGATCCAACAGAAATGGAAAAGATAAATTACTACGGTATGAAAGTAATCGGAACAAAGTCTTTTGCTTCCCAGTTGCACAGTCCTCCACTAACAGTAGGAAATATCCAATCTTCCAGGCTGCCCTCTTCTTCATTGTCCTCTAGTGCATTAACCCCTTGGTGGCTGATCTTCACAGGTGGCCCTCTGGAACGGGCGCGACGCACAGCCTTCTGAGCAATCGAAGTAAACCCCAAGCCGAATTTGTTTGATTTGTAAGGAATGTCTGGAAGCTATCCCCGAATGGTGCACCCCCCTTCTTCCACTACTGCCCTTGCATCCTTGAGAGATGACATTCGAGGCGGAGGTCTTGTGATTTTAGGAGTTGAGGATTCCGCTTTGGTTGCCGCTATTTCTTCAGAGACTTCTTCAAAATGTTGGAAAGGGGTCTCTATGAACTCGCCATCTAACTCCACATAACGGAAGGAATTCAGATGACTAATCATATATTCCTCTTCCCCATGGACAGTTATGATCTTCCCTTGGACGGGATACTTGAGCATTTGATGCAAGGTGGAAGTGACAGCTCCGACATTGTGGATCCAGGGGCGTCCCAACAGAAAGGAATAAGAAGGACGGATGTCCATCACATAGAATGTCGAGTTGAAAACTTGAGTTCCCACCTTGATTGGGATGTCCACCTCCCCATGGACCATCTTCTTAGATCCATCAAAAGCTCTGACCACTATATTGCTGGGTTTTAGAGTCAGCCCCTCACAATCCAACCTATCAAGGGCTTTCTTCGGCAAGATGTTCAGAGATGATCCAGTATCGACCAAGACATGAGCTAGGGTTGTTCCTCTGCACTCCACCGAGACATGTAATGCATCGTTGTGTGTCCTCCCTCGGGGTGCCAAGTCAGCATCGGAGAAACCCAGGCCATTACCAGATGTCAAACTGGCCACACAGTCCTCGAACTGGTTAGCAGACGTCTCTTGCGGCACGTGGGCTGTCTTCATAAATTTCACCAAAGCTTTGGCATATGCTTCAGAGCATAACAGCAGGGCTAGCATAAATATCTTGGAAGGGGTCTGCCCCAATTGTTCAACAACATCATAATCACTTTTGTTAATAATCCTCAGGATTTCTTCCATCTCCTTCTTGGATGTTTAAGGAATAACTAGTGACTGAGCCTTCTTCAGGACAGGCTCATCTTCAACATTTTTTCCTTTATTCTCAGCAGCGGAAGTAGGGATAGGAATTGTATTATCTTTGTCGGCGGGTACACTTACAGGTACAGTTACTGGTGCGGAGGTTATCTTCGGAATGACCACGGGTCTAAAGACTGCTCTTGGAGGAGCAATCTCTAGAGAAAAGATTCTTCCACTACGGGTAACCTTGCTTATTCCGGCAATGTTACTGATGTCGGAATCGTCCTCTTTGAAGCTTTCTTCTTCAGTAGTTTGTTTAATCTGTTTAATACCATGGTAGTAGATTTCTCCACCATAATTCCATGGTACTGATTTATCTGATTTGTATGGGGATGGCCCGGGCATTGTTATCTTCAACGGAGTAGTCATAGGAGCAGATGTAATCCTAACGGGTTTTTTAGGAACCCTGGAAGGATTGGCGTATATGGTTATTATTGAAACTTCTGGAACTGGAATGGGTGAAACAGGAGCTTTCTCGAACAAAATTTCTTGGTTATCAATCAATCGTTGGATACCTTTCTTCAACAGAGGGCAGTCAAATGATGAGGACAGACAAGTATGGCAATCTTGGTCACAACCTGAGAACACCCCAGCTTTTAACAAATTCAACTTGATGGTCGAGAGCGGAGTCAGTAGATCATCCATGGTGTCAACAAATAAGTCTTCCTCAATAGCACTGGCATTGTGTACATGCCTAGGCATTGGAGAGGAAATAACATTCGGCTTTTTAGGAGCTTCAAATTCAACTTCCTTAGCGTCTATCAAATCTTGAATCTTATTCTTCAGAGCCCAACAGTTGTTGGTGTCGTGCCCTGGACTTTCAGAATGGTACGCGCATCTGGCGTTGGGATGGTAATGCGGAGAAGTAGTATTAGGATTTTTTGGGGCCTCTTTCAAAGTGGCCAGATTCAACTTCAAGAGATGTGGTAGAACTTGGGCTGGAGTCATGTTAATCTTGGTAAATTACCGCACTGGCCTTTCTACCCTTTGCTGGTTATTTCTTGGTTGGTCTGATGCAGGCTTCGGGATCATTACGGCCCCCACCATTGGTCGGCGCTCGGTTCTTCCCTGATTTCTCTGTGAATAGACAGCAGATACTTCTTTTCTTCCCGTGAAGGGCTTTTTTACAGCAGCTGAGGCAGACGCGTCCTTCTGAATTTTCCCATTTCTTATACCAGCCTCCACTCTTTCACCGGTTAGAATCAACTCGATAAACCCTGCAAAAGAACTTCCAATCAGGTGATTAAAGAAAGGGCCTGACAGGGTCCCCAGGAACATGTCCACTAACTCTCTTTCAGATAAAGGTGGTTGCACCCTTCCGGCTAGATCCCTCCACTTTTGGGCGTAGTCTTTGAAGCCCTCATTGGTAGCCATAGCCATACTCTGTAGCTGAGTACGGGTTAGCGCCAAGTCGGCGTTGTATTGATACTATTTATATAAGGTTGCTGCCAAGTCTTCCCAATTATGAACATCTCTCCTCTCCAACTGGTATAACCAATCAAGTTGTGTTCCTGATAAACTGTCCTGGAAAAAGTGGACCCACAGGTCTTTGTCAGCAGAATGTGGTTGAATCTTCCTGACATAGGATCTGAGGTGCATTTTAGGGCAAGACACCCCATCATACTTAGCAAACAGTGGCACTTTAAATTTTGGAGGGATTACTATTCCTGATACCAGCCCTAATTCCTTAAAATCCAGCCCCGATACCCTCTGAATTTCCATAGCAGCTAGATGCTCTTCCAAGTGTTTATATTTGTCATCGGATGGAGGGTATTGTTGTTCAAATTAGTCCTCTTCTTCCTCTTCTTCTGCTTCAGAATCTGATGGCACTGTCGTTCCTTTTCCTTTTGCTTCCCCCTCTTCAGATGTTGATGGGAATTCCAAAGTCTGTCTGGCTTGACCCTGAAATCTTCTGCCCATGACAACCACACCAGTTGGCTTCTTCTTCTTTTTCTCTTTTTCCTTCTCTAGCAAAGTCTTTATCTCCTCCTGCCCCTTGGCTAAGGTCATGAGCAACTGCTGAAATTGTGAATTCTAAGCTTGCAAATCTTTGACCGTTTGTTCAATATCCATCTTGCTGAAATAAATAGCAGAGAGATGAGGAAACTTGGTGTGAAGACCTGTTTATGCATATGATGAATGATATGTATTCATGCCATGTTTTCAAGGATTCAGAAATTCAAATTTGTTTTGAACAAAAAAGAAACACACGTCATATTAATAAGATAGAATTGTGAGTACATCAATGCCCCTTGGGCAAAATAATACAAGATTTTAGGGTAAAAAGATGTTGCGCATACACTTCGGTGCAATGTAGGTGTTAAGAGTCTGCTCTTCATGAAGTAGCCAAGTGAGTTCCAAAACCTTCTTCTCGCTTGCGTAGAATTGGGCTTCGAAAGTATCGCACTCTCCCTTGAGCTGTAGCCAACTCCTTTGTAGATCTTCGAGTGATGTTGGCATGTCAGGATGTAGGATGGTGTATGGAACCTCTCCTTCCTTAACAGGCTCTATAATCACTGGGAGAATGGAGGGGTAGGTCATCATAAGACTTTGGGCGCGGATTCGTACCCACTTGAGGTAAGGCTCAAGAGGGATGGAATTCTTGTGTCCCAGAGTCTTGCTATCCACCTTGTTGGGCATTCTCCAAGCTCGGATGAATCTCTAACGGAGTCCTTGGTCGTTGTTGTCGAAGTCGAAAACTAATCCTTGAATCAGCATATCATGTGGGCCATCCCTTCGGGCATAACCAAATTGTCTTAGAGCCAAGCAAGGGTTGTAGGTGATGCCTCCCCTAATGCCAAGTAGAGGGACATTAGGGAATTCCCCACAATGGTCGACGATGATAATATTCTCTTTGGATCGAGAACACTAATGAATGTCTGAATGTGTAAGAGTCATCAATCGTTGTGACCACCTCAAACCTTGCTCATTCTTCAAGACTGATTGGGGAATATGAGAAATAAACCATCTTGCCAGAAGAGGAGTGTAACACATGAGAAGACCTATTTTCCTCATTGTACGAGTGTGAAAAGAGTGGAGGATATCCCCAAGCAATGTAGGCACCGGGTTGCGAGACATGAAGATTTTGACAGCACTCACATCTATGAGTTGGTCAGGATTAGGGAATAAGACCATCCCATAGATGAGAAGAGCTACAATCTCCTCAAAATCTAGCAAGTCTAGAGAATTCCAACAGCTTTGGGCCTTCTCAAACAGAAACTTTGCCAAGAAGCCTTTTACACCACTTCTAGTTTCCCAATGTGTTGTGACATCAGATGAGTGCAAGTGCAGGGCTTGAGCAATCTCTTCTGGCTTTGGATCTCTTTCCGTACCGTTGAAAGGTAGTTGATTGAGAACAGGAATCCTCAGAAGTTGAGAAAATTCCTCCAAAGTAGGCACAATTTGGTAGTCAGGAAATGTGAAGCAATGATGCAAAGGGTCAAAGAACTAGAAGAGAACTTTCAGCATATCCTCCTCTGTGTTGTAAGTGACCAAGTTGAGTAGACGACCATGTCTCTCGGTGAATGGAGAATTCTCAGGAATCCTTGAAGCTAGCTCCTTGAGTTGTGGAGGAATTCTTACAAGGTTGATTTGGACAGTTTTCCTGCGAAGCGAATCCATAACCTACAAAACAAGAACAAACATGAATCTCCAAAATCCTTGAAATGGTTAGTGGATGCATATTATGTTCATGATGTCCATGATGTTATGCACAAGTATATATGTACAAGCAAATCACACAAATTCCTAGTTCAGGCTTGCATGGGGTTTCATAGGTAAGTACTCTCTTGAAGTTTAGTTGGCTCAACCTGTCCTAGAAATAGTAATCGGGTTCTAAGGAGCTCAATATCACTGGATTGTTTCCTTGTTCATTGTTTCAATTCAGCGTCTTTACTGGCGACCGAAATATTCCAAGGAACCAACCCTCAATGAGTGTAGTATCGAGTATCTACCAACTTCGAACTGCACCAAAGCCGGTCAACTCACTACATCCTAAAAGGCCAAGTTGGTCAAGTAAAGGTTCTAGAAGTCCATTAGTGCTTCATGACATCACTCAGCAGCCCCGTATTCTCTTTGATTGACTCAAAGGCTATCGGTACCCACAAATATGTCACACTAATATGGCTATTGCATAGACCATGTCGGTATACCCCGCACAGTTTCCACAACGTATTGCTATTTACCTATAATGTTTCCCCAAATTCGGGTAGAGGATTCAAACCCAAACAATAGAACCAAAGTGTAAAGCAAACAAATCAAACAAGGTAAGCATCTAAATATGATCTAAAACCCTAAGGTAACCCCACTTTCTTTATTCCCCAGCAGAGTCGCCAGTTTTGTGATGCGGTGGGAGAACTGACTTGAGGTTTTGCGTTTGTGTTCGCAAATGTTGCGGTTTAGCAAGAGTCGCCACCGACTTTTCTTTTATCCAAAAGGAAAGGTAAAAAAAGCACAGGAAAAACCTTTGAGATGTTTTCTTGAGTTCGGGGGATAGATTATGAAAAGGGAAGGTGCTAGCACCCTTTTCATCCATGGTTTTTCATGGGCTCTTAGTTACTTGTTTAAATCACTTGCTTTGCTTTGAAATTGTTTGAAATGGTGCTTTGTGTTTGGTGTGGTTTTGAAAGTATTTTGAAAAGAGGTCATCATTTAGGCAATCTTTGTAATGATTCTCGTTCGTAAGAATGTTATACAAAGATGTTTGTCTTTTGAAAAATGTTTCAATGTTTTGAAAGTTGTTTTGAAATGTGTGTGTGTATTTTTGAAAATAGCAAGGATTGTTTTGAAATTGATCAAGTAACTAGAAGCTATTTACCCACTCAAATGTCTTTCTTGTGCATTTTTATTCCTTTGACATTATTGATTTACCATTGATTTGGTGAATAACCCTATCTTTGGATGTTAAACGGGACGGGCGTGGGTCATCGTATGACCATGATAGCAATATTGCCAAGTATCTTAGCATGTTTGAGGGACCAAGATCATTTTAGGCAACCTTTTGATATCGTCATCGAGGGACTATGATCTTCTTTTTTTTTTTTTGCTTTGCCAAGATACTTTGCATGCATACCATGGCCATTTTGTTTAGGCAACCAAGTGGGTGAAACCCTAAGGGTGTTTGTATGCAATGTGTATCATTTTACATGCATTTTGATTGTCTTGGATTAGGTCATTTTATTTGTTGGTTTTTGGTCTTATCATGCAAAACCCTAATTTATTACACATGGTATAAATGCGATAAATTGCATAAAAGTAAACTAAGCTATTACAACAATTATTATGGGAGGGGGATACAAGTTTTTGAATGGGGATTTTGCACAAAAATAAACCCTAAAATACTATTACAATCCAATTGAATTATGTGCGAAATAAATAAATATACAAATATTTAAATATGCAATAAAAATGTATTTATGAAAAAAATGTTTTGTATTTGATTTTTTGTATGAGAAAATAAATTATTTAAGCCCTAAAAATAAGAGAAAAAATATTATCATTTTTGAAAGGGGTGAAACCCTAGTTTTTTATTTAAAAGAAACTAATGTAGTCTATTATTATTTTGTTCATTTTTGTTCAAGAAAATAATAAATAATATTATGCACAAATCTTAAAAATATGTATGAAAAAAAATATATTTTGTGTGTAAAATAATAAAATAAAAATGTATAGTATTTTTATTAAATGTATTTATAATTTATTTAAGAAAACAAAGTATATTACCCTAATATAACTATTTTTTATGCCAAAAAAATAATAAAAAATAAAATAAAAATGCAAAAAATAAAGAAAATATGTTTCATGATTTTTTATGATTCAGAAAAATAAATAAAAGAAATAAATATAAAAATGAAAAGAAAATATGAAAAAGAAAACAAATAAAGCCAGGGGGTGCAAATATCAATTCAGGGGGTGTGGAAAGTCAAAACAGAAGGGCCCAAGCGCGCCAAGGCCCAGACAGGTCATCCCTGTCCTCCAGCTTCATCCTTCTGCGCGCGTTTTTGCTTCAAATATGTAACTTGCTATAGCTTGCATAAAAACAAAAACCCATAAGATAAAACATGTAGCTTGTAATCTCACGATTTCAATGATATAAAATTTGTGACCTAACTCTCAAAGATCAGAGAGAATTTTATAACCCTTAATTTCTGACCTAATTTTTTCAGCATGTTCAACATTCAAATTCTCTTAGCTCAGTTAATATAAATGACCACTATGCATATGTACAGCTTCACCATGCTAGAGACTACATTTTTGCTTCATAAATCTTGACTTGAGGATGCTTAAATAGAGAGATAGAGTTTTAAAAAATACCTCCTTCAGCTGGATTTGGATATGGCAATGTGGGGACTTTGAGTGAGGCCTGAGGATCATGTGAGCTTCCTTGAAGTTCCTTCAACATATTCCAATGCTTATAGTGCTTTATGGATGGCCAGGACTTCCTGTAGAAGTCAAGCTGCAACCTCCAAACTTGAAAATGGTGATGGCTGAAACAGGGGTTACAGCAACAATGCAAAGGCTTTGATAGTTTGGATATGATATGGAGAAGATATTTCAAGTTTTAAGAGGCAAAATGCACGAGCAAATAATGAGCTTGCTATGATTTTGCATAATTGTATGTTTTTGGAATAAAAATGGGGTTTTTGTGTTTTGGAGAGTTTCAGAGGTTATGCCTTCGTGTCTTGGCTTGTGATAAGTTTGTGAAGATGTATATAATGATACCAAGTCCTCCCTTTATCATCTTGTACAATTTTTTGACTTTTGGCCAACTTTCTTGCATTTTAAGAAAAGTTGAAGTGACTTGTGCAACAGGCATGTACTGGCTAGTTCTTGAGCTGATGAGAGTTGGTATGCTTTGATTAATTCCTTTGGAAATTGTTTTTACCAAAGAAACAAGTCCAAGGCTCAAGTCTGATAAAGTTGGAAAAGCTTGCTTTATGAAAATGGCATTGTGAACTTTTGGCCATTTATGGAATTATTTCTTGTACAATGCTCCAAAAGCCAAAATAAATCCTTTAACCATTAAGTTAGCATTTAATTATGGAGTGTATAAGGAGTTTAGGGCCTGTAATGCAAGGTACAAGCATGCAAGGATCTGATTTGCAACTTGATCTCATGTAAAAATGGCTTGAACAAAAGTGACAAAATGCCAACTTCTCTTCTTCGATTCTCCCTAACCACAAATGATCTTGGAGAGTTCTATGACATTTTGGAAAGCTTGAAACAGGCTCTACAATTCATATTTGAAATGAATTTTGAGATACCTCTTGGAACTATGTGAAAAATGTCCATGAAGTTGGGTCAAAAACCTGCCTAAATTAGGTTAAATTTTCACTAAGTTATTTAGTTCATGGACCTCTATTAACAAATTCATAACTTGAGATCCAAGCATATTTTGGGAAAACTTTGTGAATCAAAGTTATAGATTTCATAGGGGACTACAACTTTCATGTTGGAAGTTTTCTTTGAATCCAATTTCATCATGGTGAAAAAGTGGTGAAAAGTTGGGAAAAAATAAGAAAATTTCCATACTTAGAAAAATTGTAAGTTATGAAAAATTTCAAATTCAAAACCCTAATTTTCAAAATTGGTTTTCTTGGTGAACAAGTATCATGTTTTGACATACTTTGATGAATTATGACCCTTGGCACTTGATTTTGACCAAAAAGTCAAAGTTTGACTTTTCAGTGTACAGTTGACTTTTGATCAGTTGACTGGAAAATTCATCTGTCTATCCTATGAACTTGAGATCTTTCGAACTATGTAATTAGGTCAAGATGATGCCATTAGATCCTTGAAACCATGCTTGAACTCAATTGGCCATTGGTTAGGTTAAAAAATAGAAATTTCCCTTTCTCAGTCAAAACCCTAATTTTGATCATTTTGCCCTTTTGATGATTTGATCAAATTCCTTGAGGAGTTGTGATCCAAACTTGATCAAATGGTACATATGAGTCTAAAATGTGGTTGTGGGTCAAAAATTATGAGGTTCGACTGTAAATTGGCCATGGTTGACTTTTTCCTCAATACAGCTGATTTTTAGGTCAACTGTCCAATTGACTGAGCAAAAATGTGATTCAAGGCTTGAAACTTAACATGAGCAATCTTAGGGGTCCAAGATGGTGTATGAAAGTCACATGAAGCATTGATGGTCCAAAAATCCTTGTACAAACTCAAACCCTAATTTCAGGTTATCAGTGCAAGATGAGGTATCTTGAGCTGACCAAACCCTAATCCTGTCTTGAGTCCAAGCAGTCTTGTGAGGAAAGTCTTGATAAATGAGAGGGCAAATTTTGGGGTACGAAACATGATGTCAGTGTCTAAACCAAGCATGTCTTCATATGACCAGGCAAAGATCTCAACATAGTCGTGCAACATCTGCATCAACTGCTGTTTGATCTTAGCTTCCAGATTTACGCCGATCTTGACTTCTTTTTTGTCTATCTCTGTGCCCAAGTTTATTGTCTCAACTCGATCTTCATGAGGCTGTATAGCCCTCTCTTCCTGTTGTAATAGTCTATCCATCTCTCCAGGCACCTTACAATCATCCTCACCTTCGTTCTCGGCTTGGTTGATCAGAATTTCGAAATCATAACTGGCAGTAGCAGAATTGTTATCAATGGGATCCAGAGTGGATATGGATCTGTAGTTTGATACATGACTGTGTGTAAGAGCATAGCTGTATTGATAAAGTAAAAACAAAAAAGAAAAATATAGAGCGCAAAATTTGTATGCAAGGAACGTCCAATGCTTTATTGATGACATATGAAATGATATATAATAACCCTCACAGGTAGAACCATTGTGCCTCAGGTAAGACACAAGGCCAAAAAGTTAAAAATTGTTTATTACAAATTCAGAACACAAGTAAGACAATTACTCAAGAACAAAAGAAACTGGTATAAAATCTCTAGCCGTCCAGTTACTTGGTCCACCGTTGGTAGTCAGGTAGATCCAGCTGTCAATGTCAGAGTCTTCCTCACTGTCTTCAATAATGCTGACCCCATGATTACTGATGTGTAGGGAAGGTCCTCCAGCCCGAGCGTGTCGAACATCCCTTTGAGCCCTTTAAGTAAAGCCCAAACCAAATTTGTCAGTTTTGTGAGTAAAATCAAGGAGCTGTCCCCAATTGGTACACCCACCTTCTTCGACCACTGCTCTGGCGTCCTTGAGAGAAGCCATCTTCAAAGGAGGTTTGGTGCTAGTGGTAGTCTCGGTTGACACCAAAATCTGGGAAACCTCTTCAAAGTTTTGACAAGGAGTCTCTATGAATTCCCGTCCATATCCACATACCTGAAGGAGTTTAGGTGGATCAACATATACTCCTCTTCGCCATGCACAGTGACAATCTTCCCCTTCACCGGATATTTCAGCATTTGGTACAGTGTAGAAGTAACAGCCCCAACTTCATGGATCCAAGGACGACCCAACAAACAAGAGTACGATGTCCTGATGTCCATCATGTAGAAGGTGGACCTAAAGGTCGGAGAGCCTACCTTGACAGGGATGTCCACCTCCCCATGCACCATTCTCTTCGACCCGTCAAAAGCCCTTACCAAAATGTTATTGGGCTTTAGGGTCATGCCTTAATAATCCAGCCGATCAAGAGCCTTCTTAGGCAGAACATTCAGTGAAGGCCCAGTATCCACCAGCATATGAGCCATAGTGGTACCCCTGCATTCGATCGAGACATGCAGAGCATCGTTGTGTTTTCTCCCTTTTGGAGTTAAGTCAGCATCTGAAAAACATAACCCATTGTCAGCAGTCAAGCTGGCCACACAGTATTTGAATTGATCGGCTGAGGTTTCTTGTGGCACATGCGCGGTATAATCCTAATAGGTCTTCTCGAGGAGGCCTTGGAAGGATTGGTGGAAATGGTTATAATAGCAATATCTTCAAACGGAACAGCTGGAATCAAAGTTTTCTCGAACAAAATTTCTCTACTGTCTATCAGGTGTTAGACACCTGTCTTCAGCAAATAGCAACCAGAAGGAAGAGATGAACACATGTGGAAACCTTCACTATAACCCGGAAATAAATCGGCCAGCAACAAATTCTTCTTAACAGTCATAAGGGGAGTAGAAACTTCATCAACTGAGGTCACAAATAGATTGGTATCAACGGCATTAACTCCACGGTTGTGCTTAGGCATGGGAGTAGTTATGATATTGGGCTTCTCCTGAGCATTGAACTCAATCTCCTTGGTTTCAATTAGATCTTGTACTTTATTTCTTAGAGCCCAACAGTCATTTGTATCGTTACCAGGACTCTCAGAATGGTAGGCACACCGAGCGTTTGGATTGTACTGAGGAGAGGTGGTATTAGGATTCTTGGGATCCTCTTTCAAGGTTTCCAAGTTTGATCTCAGTAGATGGGGTAAAACCTCTGTCAATGTCATGTTAATCCGGGTAAACTGCCTTTATGGTATTTCTACCCTTTGTTGATTATTGCATTGTGGAGCAGCCGCATGCCTAGGTATCATTATAGCATTTATCGTCGGGCGGTGTTTAGCTCTGCTCTGACCACTTGGGCTATAGAAAGCATTGGCTTCCTTCTTACCAGTGAAGGGCTTATTTACTAAACTCGAGGAGGTGTCTTTCTGTATTTTACCGCTCCAGATCCCAGCTTCTACCCTCTCTCCAGTTAATATCAGCTCAGTAAAACCAGCCGATGAGCTACCGATCAAATGGTTGAAGAATGGACCAGACAGCATCCCAAGAAACATGTCGACCAACTCCCTATCAGACAAAGGGGGTTGTACTCTCCCAGCCAAATCTCTCCACTTCTGTGCATAGTCCTTAAAGCCTTCGCCTACACCCATGGACATACTCTGAAGTTGAGTACGGGTAGGGGCAAGGTCGGCATTGTATTGATACTGCTTATAAAAAGCAGCAGCCAAATCCTCCCAGTTTTGGACATTGGTTCCCTCCAATTGGTAGAACCATTCAAGTTGAGTCCCTGATAGACTGTCTTGGAAGAAGTGAACCTAGAAGTTCCTATCAGTAGTGTGAGGCTGGATCTTCCTCACATAGGAACGGAGATGAAGCTTGGGACAAGATACCCTATCATACCTTGTGAAAACTGGAGCTTTAAATTTTTGTGGGATGACTACCCCAGACACCAATCCCGGCTCTTCAAAATCCAGTCCTGGTATTCTCTGGATCTCCATAGCGCTTAACCAATCCTCTAACTGCTTGTACCTATCCTCAGTGGGAGGATACTGCTCATTATTGTAGTCTGTATCATTGTCGGAGACTTCAGGACTAGGGTTCTCCTCCCTTATTTCTCTCTCTTGATTCTCCCCTTCTTTGGATAAAGAGGTCAGGTAAACTGGTTGTCTTAGCGGGCCCCCAAATCTTCTGCCCATATTGAGGGCATCGGCGGGCTTCTTCTTCTTCTTCTTCTTCTCTTTCAGGATGAGGGCCTTCAGATCCTCCTGCCCTTTTGCCAGAGTTATGAACATCTGTTGAAATTGGGCATTTTGTGCCTGAAGATCTTTGATGCTTTGTTCAGAAGACATTTTTGCTGAAATAAACAGCAAAGAAGATGAGAAACTTATAATCGTACCTGCTTATGCAATATTATGGATGATATGTATATGCAATAATTTCAAGGAAATTAGAGATTCAAATTTGCTTTAGACAAAAAGGGAACACACGTTATATTAATAAATCAAAGCTTGAGTACATCATGCCTCTTTGGGCTTATAAAGAAATACAAAAACTCTAAGATAAAAATGTTGTACGCATCCTCTTTGGTGCAATGTAGGCGTTTAGAGTCTGCTCCTCATGAAGTTGCTTAGTGAGTTCCAAAACCTTCTTCTCACTGGCGTATAATTGGGCCTCGAAAGTGTCTCGCTCCCCCTTAAGTTGTATCCAATCCCTTTGTAAGTCTTCAAGAGAGGTGGGCATGTCAGGATGTAGGATAGTGTAGGGGACATCTCCTTCTACAACAGGATCTATGATAACCGGGAGAATAGAGGGGTAAGTCATTATAAGACTTTGAGCACGAGCTCGTACCCATTCGAGGTAATGCTTAAGAGGGATGGAATTCTTATGCCCCAATGTCTTGTTATCTACCTTGTTCAACATCCTCCAAGCTCGGACAAATATCTGGCGGTGACCTTGATCGTCGTTCTCATAGTCAAATACCAAACCTTGAATGAGAATCTCGTGTGGGCTATCCCTTTGAGCGTAACCAAATTGTCTTAAAGCTAAGCAAGGGTTGTAGGTGATACCTCCTCTGATGCCAAGTAAGGGGACATTAGGGAATTCTCCATAACTGTCGACAATAGTAACATTCTCTATAGATCCGGAATACCAATGAATATCTAAATGTTTTAGTGTCATCAACCTATGTGACCACCTTGAACCTTGCTCGTTCCTCAATACAGATTGGGGAAGATGCGAAATAAACCATCTTGCCAAGAGAGGAGTACAACACATAAGGATACCTCTTTTCCTCATAGTACGAGTGTGAAAAGAATGTAGGATGTCTCCTAGCAATGTAGGCACTGGGTTACAAGACATGAAGATTTTGACGGAGTTCACATCTATGAGTTGGTCAAGATTTGGAAACAAAACCATCCCATATATGAGGATAGCCACAATGTCCTCAAAAGATTTCAAATCCAAAGAGTTCCAACAGTTTTGGGCTTTCTCAAACAAGAACTTTTCTACGAAACCCTTGGCACCACTCCTTGTCTCCCAATTAGTTGTGACATCAGATGGTTGCAGGTGTAGAGCTTGAGCAATCTCTTTGGGCTTTAGATCTCTTTCTGTACCATTGAAAGGTAGTTGATTGAGAATGGGAATCCTCAAGAGTTGGGATAATTCTTCCAAAGTTGGCACAAGTTGATAATCGGGAAATATGAAGCAATGGTGTAAAGGATCAAAGAACTGGAAGAGCACCTTCATCATGTCCTCATCGGTGTTGGAGGTAACCAAGTTTAGGAGGTGACCATATCTTTCGTTAAATGGAGAATTTTAGGGAACCCTTGATGCTAACTCTTTAAGTTGAGGAGGGATCCTCACAAGATTGACTTGAATGGTTTTCCTGTGAATAGAATCCATGTCCTACAAAATAGAACAAAGATAAATCCCAAAAATCCTTGAAATGGTTAGTGAATATGAGTATGATGTTATGATGTTTATGATGTTATGTACAAGTATATATATACAAACAAAGCAAACAAGTCTTTAGGTTTAGGCTTGCATGGAGTCTTATAGGTAAGTACCCTCTTGAAGTTTAGTTGGCTAAAACATGTCCTAGAAATAGTAATCGGGTTCTAAGGAGCTCAATATCACTGGTTTGTTTCTGTGGGCGTTGTTTCAGCATAAGCCTCTTTAATGGCGACTGAAATATCCCAAAAAACCAAACCTTAATGAGTGTAGTATCGAGTATCTACCAACTTCGGACTGCACCAAAGCCGGTCATCTCACTACGTCCTAAAGGCCAAGTTGGTCAAGTAAAGGTTCTAAAATTTCATTAGTGCTTCATGACATCACTCAACGGCCCCGTATTCTCCTTGACTACTCAAGTGCTATCGGTACCCACAAATATGTCGCACTAATATAGCTATTGCTTAGACCATGTCGGTATACCCCGCACAGTTTCCATAATGTATTGCTACTTACCTATAAGGTATCCCAAATCCGGGTAGAGGATTCAAACCCAAAGAAAGAAACAAAATATAAAGCACACAAGTCAAACAAATGAAAGTAAATAGATGTGATCTAGCCTTAAGGTAACCCCACTTTTAAGTTAGTCCCCAGCAGAGTCGCCAGTTCTGTGATACGGTGGGAGAAATGACTTGGTTGTTTTGCGTTTGTATTCACAAATGTTGCGGTTAGCAAGAGTCATCACCGACTTTTCTTTTATCCAAAAGGAAAGGTGAAAAAGCACAGGAAATGCCTTTGAGATTGTTTCTTGAGTTCGGGGGGGTAGATTATAAAAAGGGAAGGTATTAGCACCCTTTTTATCCATAGTTATCTATGGGCTCTTAGTTACTTGCTAGATCACTTGCTTTGTTTGAAAATATGCTTTGTATTTTGGGTTTGAAAATATTTTGAAAATGTCTTTGTAATGGTTCTCGTTTCTATAAGAACGCGTACAAAGTGTTGTTTCAAAAATAGTTCAAAGAGGTGTTTGTGGAATGTGTCTTTTGAAAGTGTTCTTGAAAAGATGTTTTTGTAATGGTTCTCGTCTCTATAAGAACGTATACAAAAAATATTTTGTCTTTTAAAAAAAAAGGTTTTAATGTGAAAATGTTGGTGTAAAATGTTTGGTTGTGAGCAAGCAAGCAACTAGGAGCGAATCTACCTACTCAAAAGGTCTTAAGTGTTCTTTTCCTCCTCCTTTAGATGTTGATATCTTACCATTGATTTGGTAAGAATCCCCACTGTTGGATGTGAAGGGACGGGCATGGGACGTTTGTATAGTCATAGAAGGCAACCCATGGAATGTTTTAGCAATGTCGTTTTAGGGACTAGATTGTTTACCGAAGGCAACATCGAGGGTCATCGAGGGACTACGATCTTTTATCGAGGGTATTTTGCTAAAACACCCATGTTCAAGGGACATGACTAATTTCCGATAGGCAACAAGTGAGATTACTCTAATGGTGCGTGTGTGCAAAGTGTTTTTAATTGCATACATTTAGTCTTGATTAGGGTGATCTATTTGTTGATTTCATGTCTTTCCATACACACCCTAATTACTAGCATTATATTTGAAAATCGATAAATTCCGGAAATATAATGTCCTACGCCATTACAATATTAGGGGGATGGGGGTACAATTTGCAAATAGGTATGAAATAAATGTCAAATTATTACAAACACGTCGAACAAATGGGTAGCAATGAAAAATATATGTATAAACAGTGTAGAAAATGGGAGAAACTGCCTTTTGAACCATTATGTGTCGACACATGTTGTTATGCATCGACACATAACTTTTCCTTGCTCCTGTAAAGAAAAATCAGCTCAGTATGAGTCGACACATAATGGGATGTGTCGACTCATACACCTTCTTTGTGTCGACACATACGCATTTTGTGTCGACTCATGGGCTTTTCAAACTTCTATTTTGGGACCTGGAATCAGTATGAGTCGATGCATGGGGTTTATGTGTTGACTCATACCCTGTTTTTTTACTAGTATGAGTCGACACATGTGTATATGTGTCGATACATACTGCATTTTTCTGCCTTAAACATTGTTTTATTGTCCATACATGTCAGTTTACAGCATATGATTGATAAACGTAAACAGCAAATAAACGGTTAGCTAAAAGAGGCAATGATTACAACATCTTATCTTCAAAACTAAATCATTAATAATGTATGAAAAATACCAAGTCAAGAAGACATACCTTGAAACTACACTTGGTTTTTGAAGTCTGAATACTTTTCGAGATGTTGTGATAGCTCCAATGAATCTCCAGGAAGCTTGTCCCAAGCTGTTGAAACCCAGCCAAGTTGTACAGTATTGTTTTTACGTTTGGAGGTTGAGGATAATGGCACTAACAGAAACTGTTTTAGTGTTTTTACAATCTCTATGTGCTAAGGTGTTTGGTTTATGGGAGAGTTTCTAAGATGGAATAATGGATTGAAGTTCTGTTTTTGAATGAGATTAGAGCTGGTTTTTTTTCTTGAATGAGCCAAAGTTACAAAGAATATTGTTTTTTCTGTTCAAAAACTCTCCATTCTCTCCAAAAAAATTCACTTTATGTCTTATGAAAATAGTTCCTTTTGTATACCCTTGATCAGGTTTAGGGGGGAAACAAAATAAGTCATTTTGAACTGTTTTTGCCTACTGTTTTGATACTTTATTCACACAATTTTCTTTTGCCACTTTGGTGCAATTTTGGGGCTTTTGTGATGCAGGTTGGGGCAGACTGCATAGAGTAGTTTTGGACTGTATAGGACAGCATATGCAGATTTGTGGTGCAGCATAGCACAAGGTTTTTTGAAGGACAGCAATGGAGCAGGTTTTTGGGGTGTTGGGGCAATGCAGCATATCATACTTTGTTCAACTTGGACAGCAAAATTTGTAGCATGAAACCAATTTGGTCTTGTGGAGTATTTTATGCACATTGTATCAAGGACAGAACATTGTGGCAAGGTTTTTTGAGTTAAATAGAAATAATCCAAACAAGACATAGTTTTAGAATTTGTAAATTTGCAAAAATGTCACTTGGTAATAACTTGAATTATTTGCCTCATTTTAAATTATTTGGAATTGTAGTAAAAAATGTCATGAAGCAAATGAAATTAATAAGTATAGAAAATACTTAGAAAAATTTCAAAGTCTTGCAAAAGTTGGATTTTTTATTCTCTTGATTTTTTTGATGATCAAAGTTCACCTTTTGGATGTCTTGACGCAATCTGATTTTTGGGACTCAAATTTGGTGAAAAAGTCAAAGTTTGACTTTTTAGCGTCCGGTTGACTTTTTCCAGCTGAAACTTCAATTTTGCTCATTTTCCCCCTTTTGATAATTTGAATGATTTTCTTAGAAAATTGTGATCTGAGGCTTGAAACTTGACTGAAGTAATTCTAAGGGTCCATGAAGATCAGTGAAAGTCATTTGAAGCATTAGAAATTTGAATACCTCTGTACATATTCAAAACCTAATTTGAGGTATTAGCGTTGAGGAGATTGTTTGACCTAGTCGGTACTTGCACAAACTCGAGGCATTGGAGATCTTTGTAGGAAATATCTTGAGAAATGAGAGGGCAAATTTTGGGGTACAATAGATCTAACTGAATCAGAGAAGGTCTTGAATTAACTTTGACTGGAATGGAAATCAGAAGAATCTTAGTATCAATTTAACTAAACCAGACCAAAGTCTTGGAATATCTTCAACTGGAATAGAAATCAGAGATATCTTTGGATCGATCTAACTGAACCAGGGAAGGTCTTAAATTAACTTTAACTGGAATAGAAATCAGGAAAATCTTGGTATCGATTTAACTGAACCAGACAAAATTCTTGGAATACCTTCAACCGGAATAGAAATCAGAGAGATCTTAGTATCGATATAACTGAACCAAAGAAGGTCTTGAATTAACTTTGATTGAAATGGAAATCAGGAAAACCTTAGTATCGATTTAACTGAACCAGACAAAATCCTTGGAATATCTTCAACCAGAATAGAAATCAGAGAGATCTTAGTATAGATCTAACTGAACCAGAGAATGTCTTTTGAGGACATATTTCTGAGGAAAATGTTGAAATACCCTTTCATCAGACGTAGCTTTTGAGAAGATTAATAGGTCACATAAGTAGTCAACGGTGTTTGTTGATTTAATATTTCCTGAAAATGGTAAAGAGTTAGTCGTATGCAATGTCATGATGTATGAAATGCATTGTGATGATGGTCTCAAAATAAATGAGATTATGTTGTATGTGATGTGTATGCGCATGCCATGATGTATGAATATGGGATGCTGTTGCGATATTTCCTAATCTAGGAAAATAGATCCCTGACTGCTGTTGAAGAGTACTGTGAAGCTGAATCCTTCATTTCCACTAGGGATGATGAATGGAGATGATTTGCTAGGGACTTCCTCCTTCCGTTTGAGGATAATCTGTCGGGGATTTTTAACTCCTGCCTGAGAATAACTTTGTGGGGGGAGGATGCCCTGTTGGAAGATTCTACCGATGTAGAGAAATAAACTCTATTGGGGAATAAACTTTCGTAGTTAGAGAAATAAGCTCTATCGGGGAGGAGGTTTTATAAACTATTTAAGATTATAAAGCTCGGTTGGGGAATACAGATTTCAGCTCTCTGAAGGAACTTTGCTGGAGGAAGTAATTCCTGCTTGGGGAAGAAGAGATCAAAACTTTGGTTGTTTCTGCTCTGTGGGGGACATAGATGTCACTGGGACGTATGCTGAGGATGTAGCGGTGACTTCACATCGGGGCGTTCTGCCCCTGTACCTGCTGGAGAAAGTACCTGTGGAGGCTTTATGGATGGCTTAAGTGTCATCCCAACTCATGGGGTGCTTGGCAAATGCTGATCAGGGTGATAAGTCTTCTACTGATAGGCCAGTGACAAGATGACGGGACATAGACGTACGTTTTTAATCCCTAACTTTTTCCTGGACCTCCCTTTCGGATTTTCAGTCCACCGGGATACCATTTTTTTGCTCAAGCCACCTTTTCTGGTTTTCGACTTGCTGGGTGCATAACTTTTGTATATATCCCTAATTTTTGCCCGAACTCTTTTGGTTCGCCGGGATACCCTTATTTTTGCCTAGGCCAGCCATCCTAGCGGGTCTTTGTTCATGTGTAGTATTTCCTGACTATGTCCATGTTCATCGGGTGCGGAGAATTATCATTGTCCTTAGTAGTAAGTGTTTCCACACTGCCAGAAGATATTTTTTTGATCGTACAGGATTCGTTGCAGGAATTCATGTCAAATGCCCCAAGTAATTCAGATGGAGATATGCCTCTGGCTATTTGGAATTTTTGAGAGATTCCTTGAACCTTGACTTGACTTCCCCAGATCAGCTGGACACCATGCTACGCCCCTTGATTATGAAAGGCCTATCACTGGAAATGTTTTTTTCATTTGAGGTGATTCAGTTCATTGAGGGGGTCTTCGTTCACTGAATATTTGTTGTTTAAATTTCTCTGCCATTTGAACAATTATCCATATGCAAACAATGTCATTTAAAGAATGCAAAGCTTATGTCTGTTTTGAAATTTTTTGAAAATGAGTTTTTTGTAGTTAAACAAAATTTGCAAGAATGTGATATCAACTCAGGATTTATAGCAAGTCCTACAG
The DNA here is from genome assembly GCA_948472305.1 of Vicia faba. Classification (NCBI taxonomy): domain Eukaryota; kingdom Viridiplantae; phylum Streptophyta; class Magnoliopsida; order Fabales; family Fabaceae; genus Vicia; species Vicia faba. Next base: position 975,027,570 of record OX451741.1, on the reverse strand, counting down.
AAGTCAGGATACCTTTTGTAATAGTATGCTTCTGAACTAACCCATGCTTCAGTTAGGACTTTTAAGGGTTGTTGCGTGGCCTGGTTCACGGTTCAAGAAACAAAGGATAAAGGCTCAAATTTTATTTGTACCCAACTTGTTCTTCATGACGTTCTTTGATCATATGCTCAGCTAATTTTGCATTCAGATCCTATTGAGTCTGGCATCTTGTCCTTGATGTTCCGGTGATGGTTCAGGTACTGAAAGTTTATTTTGAAGAGGCAGTCATTTTCGTAATCTTCTTTTTGTCGAGGATTTGTAGCGACCTCTTTTTTGGTTTTCGTTATCCCTACTTTTTCCTGAACTGTTTCTTTTGTGATTATAGTCAGCGGGATGCCCCAGTTTTTTCTTAAGTCTCCTTCATAGGTTTTGACTTGACGGGATTTTCTTTTTTTGAAAAAATAATGACTGCCTATTTCAATGATTATGCGAAACTATCACTGTCTTTTGATTTGGAAGGACGTCTTTGATGCCATTCATTGTGTACGAAGCGAAAGATTATGACTGAATGCGCGTCTGAATTGACTGAGAAACTACCCTGCCCTGGGTTATAATTAAGGGTTTTAATTTGTGTGAAAAGAAAAACTCCTACTTCTTTAGCTCAAAGGGGTTGACTAGGGATTATCTTCCTTATAACTTCACTGTTTAGGATTTGAAATAACGCTTGTACATCGTTAGTGGGGTTTGTTCAAAAGCATATTGTAGAGATTGTGGTATCGTTTTCGTCATCCTCCCTCTAAAGGCTCGGAGCTTTTGATCGAGAGTTGAATATCACAAAAAGGAAATCAATTTAAATATAGTGAATATAAATGAATTGATTCAAAACAGACATATGCAATGCATTGATAAAGTAAAAAAGTTTGACATGAAACAAATGTTCGAACAATCAAAATAAAATTACAAATTAAGAATTCAAATTAACAAAAAGCCTATTTGCATGATCTTGTCACTTCAGATGGCGTGCCTTGGAGGGATGGCAGAAGAACTCAACATGACCATCTTGTGTAAACTCCAGCACTCCTTCATCAATCAAGTTTTGAATTTTATATTTCAACATCCAATAATCATCAGTATCATGCCCCGGACTGTTGGAGTGATATGCACACCTTGCATCAGGATTGTAGTTAGGGGAAGAAGTCTTGAGATTCGGATGAGGCCCTATCAATGTAATCAGATTCATCCTCAACATGTGTTGTAAAGCTTGAGACAGCGACATGTTGAGTTTGGTATATTGCCTGTTGGATTTATTCGGCATACTCTGAATAACCCGTTGTTTTTGGTGAGGTTGTTGTCGGACCCGTGATGTAGTAGCAATTTGGAAAGGTCCACTCTTCACCAAACCAACCTCTTGTCTTCTCAGAGGTTGATCAATGACTTGGTCCCCAACCTCGATTGTTTGCTTCATACGGTTGCATCTATCTTGATGAAGTTTGTTGATAATGGCTCTCAGCTCTTCTTGTCCCTGGGCTAGGCCTTGGATAAGAGCCATCTTCCCCAGCATTTGGTTTCTCATTGCTTCAACCTCAGCTTGCAGTTGTTTTAACCGTTCGTCCTTATTGTCTTCAGGATTTTTCTTGGTCAGGTTCCCAGCGAGGAGTGCTTTCAACTCTTCTCGCCCCTTGGATAGGTTTAGGAACATTTCCATGAACTAATCCTCTTGAGTTTGGAGATTTCTGTTGTCTTGTTTGAGAGCCATTGCTGAAATAAACAGCGAGAACATGAGAGACCTGCTATAAAACCTGCTTATGCAATGATACATGTATGCAATTCTTTTAAGGATTTCTAAGACTTAAATTTGCTTAAACAGAAAGAGAACAAACATTAATTGCATTAAGAAGTTTTATTGGTCACCATGATTCCTCTTGGGCTTACAAGGGAAGTAACAAAGCAAAAATAAACTATCCAAGCAAAGAAAGACTCAAGCTTCCCACAAGCGCGTCCTCTTTGGCGCAACGTAGGCATTTATACTCTTCTCTTCGTGAAGTAACCTGGTGAGCTCTAAAACCTTCTTCTCGCTAGCGTAGAATTGGGTTTCAAAGGTATCTCGTTCTTCTTTGAGTTGGATCCAGGATTTCTGTAGCTCCTCGAAATCAGTTGGCGTGTCAGGATGGAGAACAATGTAAGGAGTGTCGCCCTTAGCAATTGGCTCCATAATTATAGGTAAGATGGAGGGGTAAGGCATCATAAGACATTGAGCACGATCTCACACCCATTTGAGGTAAGGCTCAAAAGGGATGGAATTCTTGTGCCCCAGTGTCTTGCTATCAACTCTATTGACCATGCCCCAAGCTCGAATGAACCTCTTACAATAACCCTGAACATCATTCTCATAGTCAAATATGATTCCTTGGACGAGTGCATTGTGAGGACCATCCCTTCTAGCATAACCAAATTGTCGCAACACCAAACAGAGATTATAAGTGATTCCTCCCCTAATTCCTAAAAAAGGGGACATTAGGGAATTTCCCACAGCGATCAATGATGGTAACATTCTCCAAGGATCGAGAACACCAATGAATATTCAAATATGTGAGGGACATCAACCTATGAGACCATCTCATACCTTGCTTATTCTTCAAAATAGACCAAGGTAGGTGTGAAATAAACCACCTAGACAACAAAGGAGTGCAACACAGAAGGGTCCTTCTCTTTAGAGTGCGAGTATGCAGAGAGTGTAGGATATCCCTAAGTAAAGTAGGCACCAGATTATAAGACAAAAACCTTAACCGCGTTCACATCTATGAGTTGGTCTGGATTAGGAAATAGTACCAACTCATAAATGAGAAGAGCCAATACTTCTTCAAAAGCTTGTAAATCCATGGTGTCCCAAAAATGGTGAGCTTTATCAAATAAAAACTTAGCCAGAAATCCTTGGACCCCTCTTCTGGTTTCCCAATTTTCCACTACATCAGACTGTTATAAAGACAGAGCTTGAGTAATCTCTTCAGGCTTTGGGTCTCTTTCCATACCGTTGAATGGTAACTGATTAAGGATAGGTACCCCTAATAACTGAGAAAACTCCTCCATAGTAGGCACTAACTGGTAATTGGGAAAAGTGAAGCAGTGATATAACGGGTCAAATAACTGAAAGAGCACCTTTAACATTTCTTCATCAGGGTTTGAAGTGACCAAGTTGAGAAGTCGACCATGTCTTTCAGTGAAGGGAGAGCTTTCAGGAATCCTTGATGCTAATTCCTTGAGTTGAGGAGGTACCCTCACAAGGTTGACTTGGATAGTGTTCATACGAGCGGATGTCATATCCTACAAAACAAGACAAAGATAAGCCCTTGAAAATCCTTGAAATAGTTAGTATGATATGCCATGTTATGATGTCATGATTATGTTAAGAAATCACATATATAGCAAGCACAAGTAAATCACACAAAGACCTTAGGTTCAAGGCTTGCATGGTTTTTAAGGTAATACCCTTTTGAAGTTTTGATTGGTTCAACTTGTCCTATAAATAGTAACCGGGTTATAAGGGATCTCAATATCACTGATCTTTCCCATAAGTTTCATTCTGATAGACGTCTAACTTGCCACCAAACAAAACTAGGAATTCAAATCTCAATGAGTGTAGTATCGAGTATCAATCGACTTTGGGGATACACCAAAGACAGCTATCTCACTACGTCCTAATAGCCAAGTTGTTAAATTAAGGTTCTAAGGTCAGTTGAGGCTTCATTACACCACGCAGCGGCCCCATATTCCACAATCTATTGCTAGTTACCTAAAAGGTTTTCCCCAGATCCGGGTGTAGGATCTATAGTAACCCAAACAATACCCTTAAAAGTAAAGCAATAAAAACAGGCAAAGAAAACATATTAGAAATGAACTAGACCCTAAGGTAAACCCCACTTTTATTATAATCCTCAGCAGAGTCGTCAGTTCTGTGATACGGTGGCAGAACCGACCGTTTAATACTGGTTTACATTTGTATTCGCAAATGTGCAGTAAGCAAGAGTCGCCACTGAATTTTCTTTTATCCAACAAAGGAAAGGGTGAAAAGAACATAAAAAGACCTTTTTCGAGATTTTCTGAGTAAGGGGTAGATTATGGAAAGGGAAGGTGTTAGCACCCTTTCCATTTGTGGTTTTCCACGGGCTCTTAGGTACTTGCTCATTTTTTTAAACTGGTTTCATGTTTGTGTATTTTGAAAGGTTTTGTTTGCTTTATGATAACTCCTGTATCAGTCCTCAAGAGTGTGATAAAGCGTTTTTGAAAAGAATTTTGAAAGTGTGTAAGTGTAAAAAGGAATCAGATTTGAGCAAGTACTTAAGAACTGTCTACCTACTCGAAAAAGGGCGTTCTTTTCCTCCTATCCTTTAGAAAGTGCTATCCTACTATTAGTGAGTAGGTAGCCATATCGTTGGATGTTGAGGGACTATCAAAAACGACGTTTATAGTCATTGAAGGCAACATGTAGAGATACCTTAGCAGTTCAAAGGGACCGTCATCATATAGACAACATCGAGGGATAAGATCATTTCTCGTAGGCAACTTGAGGGACATTAAGGGACCATGATATTTATGATGACTTTTAAACTGAGGGTCTTTTCTAAGATATCCCTACGTTCGAGGGACATGACCATTTCTAAAGGCAACCAAAGTGGGAAATACCCTAGGGGTGCAAGTGTGCAACAGTGTGCTTTTTTCAGATATTTTATCTTAAGGTTAGTGACCTAATGATTGATTGATTAATTCTTGTCATGCACACCTAATTTACTAACAGTTTATGTACAAGCATATAATATAGTGCATAAAGTAAAAACCTACATCTATTACAAGGCTTCGGGGCAATTACAATTATATGTGACTGAAAGGTAAAATGTGGAAATTAAAAACCCTAATTAAACTATTACAAACTGGGCACAATTACATAATTAAACAAAAAAAAATAATTGTATGAAAAATAACGCGCAAAAATTAAGACGGGCATACGTTTGAAACCCTAAAAACCTAATTGCTTATTAAATATTGTATTAAAAAAATTTAAATTTAACCTAATCTCTAATTAATTTTAAATTAAATAAAATAAATTAAAGTTTAATTAAATTAATTTTCAAAAATTAATTTTATTAAGAAAACTCTAATCCTATTTTTTATGATTTTCTGATTTTATGATTGAAAAATGAATTGAAAAAAATATAAACTAATTAAAACCAAAAAAATTAAGTAATTAAAAAAGATGGGCCTGAGAGGTGAGAAACCCAAATTGGGGGGTATGCTGCTGAATTTCAAGGCCCAAATACGTGCAAGCCCAAAGCAATGTTGGATCTGGTGTTGTTACGTCTGGCAGTTTCATCATAGAGCTGCATGTTTGGAAGCGTTGGATTCAGGTCATTTGGATCTGATGGTGATGGTGCAAGGGCTTATGATGAACACCTTATGTCTGGGCACACTGGATTCATGTAAAATCTGTTAGAAAAATAAAACTCCATACCTGGGAATCGAACCCAGGTCTCTTCCCTTTGCACGCGTCCTTTCTACCACCAAGCCATTTTGTCATTCGTTATATAAAGTAAACACAAAACAATATATTCAGAATAATGGTCAGAATTTCCTTTTTTAAAAACACGCACTATTTCAAATTAGCCAACCAGGTTATGCCACGCAGTCGTCTTCCCCAACCCTCCATCGTATTATCCTATGGACCTTTACCTACGGACAGTGTCCGTCACTAAATCACCTGCAATTTCCAAAATCTACAACACATAATATAAATTTAGTTTAAAGCCATGGATCAACTGAGTTTGATCCCCTGAGCATGATGGCACTTCTCTTTAGGCCCAATTTTACCTGTATCTGAAAACCCTAAATCAAAGGTTAAAACCCTAACAATGGCATATTGTCATACATTCATCAAAACAGGAAATTAACGATTCAAATATGTTCTAATAATTCATACAAGCAAGAATGTATGATCCAAATCCATTTATAATGCACGTATGACCATAATCATTTTAAAAAAGAAAGAACAAACCGTGATTGTATTGGGCACGATTCTTGGAGCTTTGACGCTTATGAGTAATGCAGCTAGCTTCAGAAGGCCTCCAGGAATTGATTGCAAGCTTCAGAATGCCTTGAATCCTTCTGCAACTCCAAATCCGATTTCCACTTTTCTCTTGAAAATTTGGAATCTTGAACGTGAGTTTTCTGCGGCCAACCCTTGTTCTTTTTGTCTGGCCATGTTATGTTTATATATTTGGATGTATTAGGGCAACAAAAATGGTTAGAATCATGGAGATTGAATGGAAAAGATTTGATCTGAATATTAGAATTATATGTTTCCAAATGTGTCCAAAACTTGCTTTTTCCCTCTCCAATCAGCCCTTACACGAAATTTGGATTCAATCTTCTAATGCTGGGCTCATGATTTGATCATAAAACAAATCTTTGAATTTAATTCATCATTTTACTATTTTATTTGATTTATTAAGATTTAAATGAATAAAAATTCAAATAAATAAAAACAAATATCATAAAAATAAAATAATGTATTTAAATGTCTTTCATAAGTCCATGGATGTGTTTGAGATCCAAAACCCACGCCCATTAGTTCAAAATAATCCAAGTTGCTCACATTGACTTTTGTGCATTTTCATAAAATTGGTCAACTTTAGCAATGCATATATTTCTCAATTTTAACCCTAAGAGGGTGTTCTTGGACTTTTTAGAGATCTTAGGATGTCCTCTAAACAACCTTTTTGGTTTCATCTCGATTTGATCTTCCATATTCATGTAAGGAGCTTTGACCTTAAAGGTGTTTTTGTTGACTTTTTGAAAGGACCTATAATGTCTGAGCTTGTATCTTTTAACTGGGGCATTTATTAAACTTTAGGGATGAAGAGGAGTTGTAGGGAATTTGATTCTCTTCAAAATGATCCTTGGTGTAAAACTTTCTGATAAAGTATGAGAAAGTTATGCCTGGTCAAAGTTTGGTTGACTTTTCCTATAGAAACCCTAATTTGCCCTTTTTGACTTTTGATGAGTTAGGAGCATTTCTTGAAGAATCATGATCAATACTTGATCAAATGATGGATATTACTTAAAAATGTTGATGTTGACCAAAAATCTTGAAGTTTGACTGTATTTGGGCCACAGTTGACTTTTGACCTAGTATAGTTGACTTTCAGGCATTTGAGCAGTTGACTGGGCAAACTTGTAGTGCCAGGAATGAAACTTGGCATGGACAATCTTGAAGGCATATTAGGACAATAGAAAACATTTGGGATCCTTGGGAATCACACATCTTGATGAAAATTGAAACTCTGGTTTGAGGTTTATTGCCTTAGGGGGAGAATTTGTCTGGTCAATTCTTAGTCATCTTAGGGCAAGCTGGGGACCTCAATGAGCATGTGTTGAGTAATAAGGGAGGGCAAATTTTAGTGTACAACACATATAGAGAATGATTGGAGAACTTCCTAAACAAATTATTGTGTCTCTTTTACTTATCGCTTTACTTTCTTTATTTTTCATTGAGCAATTTGTCAAATAGTATTGATTAAACGATCGACTCGTATGAATTTTTATGTGGTTGTTTTTGTTTTGAATTGGGTGTTAATTTTCTTATAATCACTTTTGATTATAAGTGATTTTTTATATCAACACAACTCAAAGGAAAATTCTGAAAATTCGCTCGCATATCAAGTGTTCGAAAAATTGCTTTGTTCGTTATTTTTGCTAGTTTTATTGGAAATAATATTGCTAGTAACTTTCTATAAACAAATAATATTGTGTTACTTGATTCAAGTTTATAAATTCAATTGTTGTGTTGATTCATTACATAGGTATTTATTTTGCATATCTGAGTTGCAATAGCTATGGTTCGTATAGACGACATTTTCGATCTATATCAAAACCTTTTGTGTGCACTCTTTTCAATTACTTTTAAAAACCAAATTTTCATTTGGAATTTTAGTTTGGTGATCTATTCACCCCCTCTAGATAAGGCGTCATCGTCTAACAAACTTTTCCCACATAGCAACCTCAATTTCTCCCTGACGACTTATCTTAGAACTTTATCCCTGAGGCACAAGATAATGGCACTTTTGGCCTTACCCAACATCTCGGTCTTCTGTACCAGTGTAAGCCCTGCAGGCATCAATGCTTCACTTTTCAAAGCATCGATACACTTCTCTTGAATTAAAATTGCTTGCATCTTAATTTTCCATAACCCGGAGTCGTTGTTATCAAAAAAATTCTTGATCTTCCATCTAACCAGGGTTCTTAATTATAAACAATACCCATTTGCTCCACGCTCACTGCACCACTTGTTGTGAATCTTGTTGTGAATTATGACAAAATTCAATATCAATTTGTGAGCCAAAGAATAATAGCAACCAAAATAAATGGTCTACAACAACAATAATTCGTATACATATAATATAACAAAATAAGGCGAGAAAAAAGACGAAGGTTTGTTTACCCAGTTCGATCAAAAAATCTACTCTGGGGAAAAGAGCAGCTCTCCAATTCACTATACTCAGAAAGTTGTTACAAGACATTACAAATGAGTTACAAGAAAATAGCTTCCGCCTTCAGGTTCCCAAGAACAACCCTGAAAGCGCCCAAGAACAACCTTATTTTCTACCCAAGTGTTTCCCAACCTCTTCAACCTTCAATATATGAATAACCCAAACCCAAGGTGTAAATAAGTGTTTATCAATTCCCTAATTACCTTAGATACCTCCAAAGGTTTCCCCAAACCCTTGCCTTTCTAAGGTTTCCCTTGAGAATAGCCAAAACCATAAGATATACCTTTAAATCCTTGCTCTCCCTTTTTATTGTAAGTTCTAAGATTGTCACACCTGCAAATATATAAGAGACACATATTTATAATAGCAAATATCCAACAACTAGAGTCCAAAATCACAATCCAATCACACAAGGATTCATGGACCGAACTGAAAGAGCCCAGAACATACAAAACGAGAAATTATTGAAAAGGTCCGAAAATCCTGAAATGACTGACCGTCACTCGACTCTGCCGCCAGTCGTATAGATGATATTATTCACCATCGTCTATTGGCCCGCCACCTCTGTGGGCACTTCCAGCCCTCCTCCGCGCTGTTGTCCACCGGTCAGGCATCGTCGCTGCGGCCCGTCGTGCACTACCATCGGCTGGCCTCCGGCCACCGCCCGCCGTGACGATTTCAGCTGACCACTGTCAGACTTCCAGCCACTGCCGATTTCGGCCGCCTCCGTTGCTCTGGCACCTCCGACCTAATTTTTCCAGATTTCTAATTTTTCGACTTTTTGATCAACTTTCTGAAACTTTTGATTTTCGTAGTATATGTAATCTCCAAAATATGTTTGCTTTCTCTTCATCAACAAAGGTTTTAAGGCATATTACAACACCGGTTTATTTTTCCTCTATAATTTCTTTAGAGGCCATATCTAGGTATGGAAAATCATCATGAAATCAATGAAGAAGATGCAACCATTGAACTGCATGCACACTGATCATCAGGTTCACCATTATGGAGATACACCATAATGGTTGTGTGAAACTGTTGTTTGACATGCGTCAACAAATCCCAGATCCCCCGTCGGGCCTCAGACGATGGTGTCAACATAAAATTAATGAACAATGGGCTTTTGACAAATGGAGAGACTTCACTAAAGTTGAGTGTTGTCAATGGAGGCGTCGTACTCAACGAGTCTTAATTGACATTGTCATGCCAATCGAATCTAAACCAACTAATAATTATATGGCTTGGTACAGATAAACTGTAATTGGTTTTTTTTTCCTGAAGATAGATATTTATACGATCCACACCAAACCACTTACACACAAGAAGCTTCAACGTCTAACCCCCCATAAAATTACCAGACCACTTACTCACCACCATCAACCCAACAAAATTACTGACCAACAAACATTCAACCCCACAACCAATACATATCAGACACCGAACCACAAAATCAAGAGCATACTCCATACCTCCACCAATAACATGCTTATTATCAAAGCATCTAACATTCATATTCCCCCAACACATCATCCTACCATAGCCAAAACATGCAAGGAACATATAACACTAACATTTTCTCATACCATAGCCAAAACACTCAATCGTCACAACACCAAGACATGCAACAAACATGAGATTATCAAACACCACAACAACCATTTCTTCCATTCTCTAACGAATCATTCACACCAATGTCGTCATTCAATCGTCCAGGCAGCACATCAATAATCCCATCAACACAACCTAACTACTCCGACATGGATCGCAAACTCAGTTACGACATCGCGTCAATGCATGCACAAGACCACTTAGAAATGCAAGAACTTATTAGAGAATCTGGTGATGGCGATGTTCCTGGGACCTCACCTCAAACACCTGGAGTGAATCAACCGCTAGCGCAATGAGTTAGGGTACCTATGGGGCGTGGAACCGGTGGCCAGTATGACCAACGCGATCGTTCTCATTAGTGTTAAAAATACTATCGTATGTAAAAGTAATTAAAAATAAATATTTTTATTTTTATTTAATTTTTTATATAATTTATTGTTTAATTAAAAAAGAATACACAAACGCATCAGATGAATTGACTGTATTTCGAACATAATCACCAATTGAATTGACTAGACTATATGTAATCATCACTTTAATTAACAACGTCTATTTTATTTTTAAATGGACGCGCTAATTCATATTCTAATCCCTCTTTGTCTCCGTTTTTCTTTTATTTGATAGTAAGTTACTTTAGGAATTATGTGGAAAAAATAATTATTATAGAAATAAAATTAAAAGAGATGATTATTTGGCTAAAAAATTCACCAAACCTTGTTAAACGTATATTAATAAAATAAATTAATTTTTTTTAAAATAAAATAAATTATTAATAATTATCATTTAAAATAATTTTTTGTACGAAATTTTTTGAAAGATAATTGTTTGCACGGAATCCTAACTTTGGCACCGTCCAATATCTACGGTGTAAATAATTAAAAAATAATGTAAGAATAATTCCGAAAAACGACCTACTATCGTGTTGCTTTCATTTTTCAAGATTGTGTACAATGTTGTTTTACCCTTAAAAATCTAGCTTGTGTTCTATAAAAGAAAAAAATACAATGTCAGTTATTAACTGTGTTATTAGGAGCGAAAATAATATTGATGATCACAATTTCGACGTCAAATGATTTTAATAACTATCCAACTAAACTGACTAAACTGTGTATCGAAGTATTATCCAAGGTTTAAACATTAAAATAGCAATCAAATTATTGTATGTTTTAAAATTATAAGTGATATTTATTAGAAGTGACAATTAAATTTATTAAGATAAAATTCATCCAATCCATTCACTAAAAAAATCTAACCAATTCATTCATTAAATAAAAAATAAGTTAATGGATTGAATTAAATTCACCCATTTATATATATATATATATATATATGGATGGATTCAATTCATTCACCACATTTTGATAATTCAATAGATTATTTTTATATTATTATTTAAATTCAATAAATCTATTTTTTTTAAATTAATAAAAACTTTTTTTTTAAATAAAGAAAACTATGTTATTCAGAATTTCGAAAAATCGAGTTTTTTTAGAAAATTAAAAAATTGAGTTTTTTCAGAAAATTGAAAAATCGAGTTTTTTCTAAAAATCGAGTTGTTTTTCGGAAAATCAGAAAAATCGAGTTTTTTCAGGAAAACGGATTTTTCAGAAAATCTAGTTTTTTTCTTTCGAAAAATCGAGTTTTTCTGGAAAATTGAAAAATCGAGTTTGTTCGAAAAAACAAGTTTTTTCGGAAAATCGAAAAATCGAGTTTGTTCGAAAAAAACAAGTTTTTTCGGAAAATCAAAAAATCGAGTTTTTTTGTAAAATTGAAAAAATCGAGTTATTTCAAAAAATAGAAAAAATGAGTTTTTTTGGAAAATCGAAAAACGACTCTTTTGGGATAATCGAAAAATCGAGTTTTTTGGAAAATCGAATTTTTTAGGAAAATCAAAAAATTGATTTTTTTTTCCAGAAAATCGGTGAAAAGAGGTTTTTTGGAAATTCGAAAAATCGAGTTTTTTCGGAAAATAAAAAAATTGAGTTTTTTCTGAAATACGGAAAATCGAGTTTTTTGGGAAACTAAAAAAATCGAGTTTTCTCGGAAAATAAAAAAAAATGAGTTTTTTCGAAAATACGGAAAATCGAGTTTTTTTTGGATAATCCAAAATTTGAGTTTTTTCAGAAAATCGAAATTCACGTTTTTTCGAAAAACCAAAAAATCGAGTTTTTTTGGAAAATCTTTTTTTTCTTCGGATAATCAAAAAATCGAGTTTTTTCGGAAAATCAAAAAATTGTTTTTTTTTAGAAAATCGAAAAATCGAGTTTTTTAGGAAAATCAGAAAATTTCGGAAATACGTAAAAATCGAGTTTTTTTTAAATCGAAAAATTGAGTTTTTTCGAAAAATCAAATATTGAGTTTTTTCGAAATAAAAAAAAAATCGAATTTATTCGAAAATACAAGTATATTTAAAAATAAATAAATAGATAAATTTAATTTATTTTTTTTATGGATGGATATCCATCCATTAAAAATGTTGTTAATGGATGGATTAAATTGATTTTATTCTTAATGGATGGATTGGATTGGATATTTTTAAGGAAGTTTTAGTGGATTGTTAATGGATTAATGAATTGTTTTGATCCATCCATTATTAATCCAATCCATCCATTTTGTCACCCCTAATATTTATGTTTATATGATTATATAAAAGAAGTTAGAACAATAAATTTCAGAAATAAAATAATTTATAGAAAAATAAAAACAAGATCTTAGAATTAATTATTAATTGGTTCAGTGATGATTGATGTTAAATTTAATAGTTAAAATCATTTGAAAGAAAACTGAAATCATTTAGTACCGGAATTGACTTCAAACTAGATTATACGATCCACAACTCTTATAAATTTGCTCTAAAAAAATACTAGTAACAATTTATAGTTAATATTACAAAGTTGCTTTACAAAAATAACAATTTATAGCTAATAATATATGGTACAAGATTCGATTAACCTTTGACAAGTGTTAATTAATATATATAAACATGGGAAAGGATTGCCTCCCATGAAATGCAAATTCAGTAGAATCCTAATCACTTAAAATTATCAAAGTTAAGAAAAAAGAAAATTTTAATGGTGAAGATGTTGAGTGTTTAATCTCCAGTAAAAATCACACTGGAGAGAATCCCTTACCTATAAATATATGATTAATCAAATTTTTAGACATTTTTTGCTTCAAAGAAAAATGATTGTAAAGATAACATCCATGAATAAAATATTCAATATGTTGTGAAAACGATGTCTTGAAAATAAAGTATAAACAGTTTCTTTATGATCAAGAAACACACAAGGGTAGAAAATATGGAAAAACAAGAAGAACACAAGGAATTAGTTATTAGCTGCTATTCTTTACTTTCTCTTTAAACAATATTACAAGTACACAAGAATAACAAATAACCCCCTCACTCTAAATTAGGATTTGTTTTGTGCAATGATGAGAGACCAGTATGCTATTTATAATAAACCTAACATATTAAACTAATGAGATTTTTCACAAATACCCATTACAAGCTAACTTATGGTACAAACTAACTTAAACAATTGGACATAACAAACAAGACCAATTTGGAATACTAACAACCTTAGCATTTCGACACCCACATACTAGAACACACATCGACTATAGTATGTAGGTCTTCGACACCAGCATGTGAACATACTTCGACGGTATGCTAAACTCTTGTCGAACTGTCGAACAAAGAAGCTACCCTTCGACCATCTAGAGTTCGATCCAATTCTCACAAATCTCCACCTTAGAACAAACTCTAATATCAGAGAACAAACTAGCTTTCTTCATGCACCTTTATCGACTGCATACAATGGAAATACTTGCAACTTGGCAATGTCTTGGTGATCATATCAGTATCATTGTGACCTGTCGAAACCTCCAACACTTGGACTTCTCCACGCTCGATTACCCCCTGACGAAATGCAGCCTCACATCGATGTGATTGGTTCTCTCATGATAGACTGAATTCTTCGACATGTGTATTGCACTTTGACTATCACATTTAATAGTGATAACTTGACCTTGAAGTTTCAGCTCCTTAGCAAAACTTTCAAGCCACAATGCTTCTTTCACAGCTTCAGTGAGGGAGATATATTCTACTTAAGTGGTTGATAAGGCAACAACCTTCTAAAGGGTTGTTTTCCAACTAATTGTTGTGTCAAACATAGTGAACACATATTCAGAAATAGATTTTCTAGAATCCATATAACCTGCATAATCAGAGCCGACGTATCATTCGATTACTGTTTTACTATCTTCACCCAAGGTTCCACCATAAATTAGGACTTTGTTCAGAGACTCATTTATGTACTTTAGAATCCATTTCAATGCTTGCCAGTGAGCCTTTCTAGGATTTGCCATGTACCTGCTTACAAGAATTATTACATATGTTATGTCGGTTCTAGTACATACCATAGCATACATCAAAGAATCCACTATGTTAGCATATGGAATTCTATTCATATGAGCTCTCTCAACTTCAGTACTGGGACACTGATTTATACTCATCTTAGATTGAGGGTTTCTTGGAGTTACAACATGCTTTCAATTCGACATACCAAACTTGATGAGAATATTATGTAGGTATGCCTTTTGAGATAAGCATAATTTTGAATGCTTTCTATCTCTTCTAATGTCAATCCCAAGAGTCCTGGATGCAGCTCCCAGATCCTTCGTTCTGAACTCCTTATTGAGTACATCCTTCACCCTCATTACATCTTCGACATTGTTGCTTGCTATGAGAATATCATCAACATAAAACAACAAAGTAACAAATGAATTATCAGGATGAAATCTGAAGTAAACACAATGGTCGAACTGGCTTCTAATGAAACTTATGCGTGCCATGAACTTATTGAATCTCCTATTCCACTGCCGAGGAGATTGTTTCAGCCCATATAAAGATAATATTCAACTTGCATACATAAGCTTCCTTTCCCTTTTCGACATACCCTTCAAGTTGCCTCATCATGCTTGTATCATCTAGATCACCATACAAGAATGCAGTCTTCACATCCATTTGTTCCAGTTCAAGGTCAAGCTGTGCCACCATGACAAGTAACATTGGAATGGACCTGTGCTTCACAACAGGAGAAAACACATCATTGAAGTCCACATCTTCTTTATAAGTGAAACCCCTTGCAACCAACCTTGCCTTGTATCTTTTCGATGCCACTCCTTTGATTCCTTCTTTAACTTTGAAAATCCATTTACAACTAACTAACCCGGCTCCAACATGTTTCTTGATCAGTTCCCAAGTGTTATTATCATGAATATATTTCATCTCATCATCCATGGTGTTCAACCACTCAGTCTTATTTAGAATCCTCATAACTTCCTTATCCTCCCTAGGTTCTTAGTCTAAAACCTCACTTGCAGAGATTAAGGCATAAGCTATAAGATCTGCATACCTAAGTCTATGAGGTGGCTTGATGACTCTCCGTGTCCTATCTCTTTCCAATAGGTAGTCATCGACAGTTTCCTTAACTTTATCAACATCTTCTACTTCTTCTTCTTATACTTCATCCGGGATATGCAATTCAGCATCAACATGCTCCACCTCAACAAGAATCTCTACATGTTCCAGTCCTTCGTCAGATATTTCTGCACTTCTACCAACATCATCAGTTTTCTTGAAATCCATTTCAGCTTCATTGAAAACTACATCTCGGACGAGGATACTCCTCATGTGACCTGGCTCTAGCACCATAGCCTATAAGCTTTGACTCCTTTAGGATATCCCATGAACATGCATTTCAGAGCTCTAGGTTCGACCTTGTCATGCCTAATGTGAGCATAGGCTACGTAACCAAATACTCTCTGTTTTTCGAGATCTGATGGATGTCCCGACCAAACTTCTTCAGATATCTTCATATCTAATGCATTCGAAGGACATCTATTTATTAGATATTTTCTCTCATAACAACATCAACCCAAAACACCTTCTTTAACCCATCACTATGAATCTAACTCTCTCAAAAAATAGTTCGATTAAACCTTTCAGCCAAACCATTTTGTTGGGGAGTACCTGCAATAGTTTTGTGCCTTGCAATACCAGAGACAACACAAGAACTATCGATATCCTCATTGCAAAATTCAAGGCCATTGTCGGTTCTCAACCTCTTGACCTTTCTACCAGTTTGATTTTCGACCAGAGTCTTCCAACTTTTGAAATTCTCAAAAGTTTCATCCTTAGTCTTCTGGATGAATACCCATAACTTTCTGTAATAATCATCTGAAGGTGTGAAAAACACAAGAAAGGGGGGAGTTGAATTGGGTTTTAAATAAAAAACTTTTCCTTTTAAAATCCCCTTTAAACCGTTACTTCACTTAGTGATAATAATGATAATAGTGATAATATGCAAGAAGGAAAGAACAAGTTATGTTTATACTAGTTCACTTGAAAATTATCAAGCTAGTCTAGTCCATCCGCCAAGGTAATTTCTCCTTTCTCAACGAGGACTTAATCCAATAATCAAACAGATTATTACAATGCACAAGCTAACTGCAAGTGACTAATGTTACAACCTCTAAGACACACTAATCTTAGACTTCTCTAGGATTCTAACTAACTTGTACCTTAAGGAAAAATCAAACAACTATTTGAACAAAGTTTGTTTACAAAAGATATGCTTATACACAACCTGATAAGTAAACAGATTTTCAACAGAACTAGACTAGAGAAATGAAAGTGTATGAATAGTCTTTCGAGAATGTGAATTAGCACCCTTATCTCATAGTCTTCAAACCCTTTTATAGCCAATAAAATAATATAACCATTGAAGGATATTTTTGGAACTTCCAGAAAGTTGGCAGCTTGAATAATTACGTGGGAGACAAGATCGTACGTAACGTTTATCCTTCATGGTAGTGGAATGAAACATTTTTCTTGTACCATGTACTTTTTGTACCACGTAATCTTATCCTGTTTTTCTTCTAACGTTAGAGGCTTCTGAGCATGTGTTGGAAGAATGAGAATAACACTTGGGTCTTCAGAACTTCATGTCTTCAGAGTCTTCAGAACTGTGTCTTCAGAATCTTCAACACTTGGTCTTTAGAACCCTTTGTAGAACCTTGGGTCACCGGAACTTCAAGTCTTCAAAATCTTCAGCACTTGGTTTTGAGAACCCTTTGTCTTCAGAAACATAAGTCTTCAGCATCTGGACTTCAATTAGAACTTTTGTTTTCAGATCTTCCAGAATTTAGTTTCTTGGATATGTACCAGAGTCACAACTTCATAGTATTTTAAAGCTTTTGCTACTGTTCATCAGAACTTGTGTAGCTATAAGTGGAACTTATTCTCTTCTAATGTCTTGGCAGCGCATTTCATCAGAAGCATAACCTGTTTGTTAAATACTTAAAATAACAAACATTAGAGTACCAAAATTATTCATACAAACATACTCTTTGTTATCATCAAAACTCAGAGATATAATTACAGAACCAAATCTTGTTCTAACATCATCTACTATGGATAGAAAATACCTTGCTCCTGAATGTGATGGACACCTTACAGGCCCCCATAGATAGCATGTATGTAATCAAGGGATCCATGTGTTCTTTGTTTACCTTTGTTGGAATTCACTCTACAAGATTTTACAAGTACACAGGGTTCACAAAATTTAAGCTTTTCGACTTTGTCTCCACCAAGCAAATTTTGTTTCCCTAATTCAACCAGACCCCTTTCACTGACATGTCCCAATCTCATGTGCCAAATTTTTGTCTTCGACAAAGGTTTCGTGGACGCAGTATGTAACACCCCAGTTTTAATTATTTGATTTATTTAATTGGGAATTTATTTTATTAGAATTAATAAAATAAAAAGAATTATTTATTTTGGAATATTTGAAGAAAATAAAAGAAATAAGAAAATATTGGGTTTTAAGTTATTGGGCTTGGATGTTGTTAGTAAAGAGTGGGGGTGCAAAAGGAATAAGGATACATTTGGGACTCAAGTTATTTTTCTCATTATTCACGATAACACAGAATTTGGGATATTTGGGAAGCTGAGCTCTGAAGGTACGAAGAACGAGGAACATCGCTCGAAGAACTCAAGCTACAATTTGATAAGGTAAGGGGGGCTACTACTCGATTTACTTTTGCTTATGGGTTTAGGTACGGTTGATTTGGGTAATCGTAGGGAGAAACCCCAATTGTTAGATGTTCTTAGGGATCAATACCCTTAGGATTGAACCTTGTTAGAAAAGGTTTAGGTTCCCAATTTTATGAATCAATTAGGGATTTTAGGTTCCTAATGGTGGATTTGGAGTATATCTGTATGATCGTGAATTTACCTTAGGTGTTCTAGGGATAACCTCAATGTTATCAGATTTCCCCAAAAAGGACGAATAATCACTTTTAAGGTTACTATGATAATTGTTGGTAATGATGAAATTGATGTGTTGTTTTGAGTTATACAAAATCGATGTCGTTAGGTACCAAAAGGCGCATTTTGGCTGGTATTTTTCGCGTTTGGCTGCTGTTCTGAGCTGCTGCAGGTACAGGAAAAATCTGACCTGCGCTCATCAACACGGGCCGTGTTGTTTAACACGGGCACCCGTGTTGATTCACTGTGTTGCCAAAAAATGTGTTTTCCAGACACATTTCAACACGGGCCGTGTTGATTCACATGGGCACCCGTGTTGATCCCCTGTATTGGCAAAATAATGCGTTTTCTGGACACATTTCCACACGGGCAGTGTTGATTTACACGGGCACCCGTGTTAAACCTCCTGTGTTGGTTTCTAAACTCTGTTTTCTGTGCATGCTGTTATGTACGGATTGATCCTGTTTTGATGTGCAGTGTTTGACATGTTTTGAATATGTGTTTATTGATTTTCCCTAGTGTTGATTGATGCTTGTATCGAATAACGATTGTATGTTATGATACCAACACTATGTGGATTTTATTGTCATGCTTTTAGATGATGTTATCAAGCATGAATTATGATATAACTTGATATGATTGATGTTTAATAGTATGCTGAGTGATTACATGCTATTCAGATCATGTTATATTTGATATTGTTGATGTTGCATGATATGTCGATTGATGTTAATAGTATGCTGAGTGTTACATACTTTACATATCATGTTGCATTTGTTAATTCCCATTGTGTGGAATTAACATGGTGGCCAATATACGTGTTCGTGATTTAATGGAACGTTGAGGTGGTAGCCGTGTCCGCGATATAATGGAACGGTGAGTTATCCGTGACCCGAGATTTAATGGGGCGGTAAAATGGTACCACATGCATGGGTGTGTTGCATTACATTGAATATAACATGAATGGATGATTTTCCAATGTTGTATCTAATTGATTGTAGGCATGTATTGCTGCTAAATTGTTAACGATGTTTGATATTAATTATAAATATGAAAAGTAAAGTATTATGAATATATGAATTGTGAAGGTTTTCGTAAACTATGGAACGTGTTAACTGTTTGGGTGATGCTTATGATTTTTCTGAATTGATTGTTATGAACGTATAATCAAATGTAAAATTGAGATGCTCACCCTTACTGTTGAATATTTCAGATTGAGGAGCTTCGTTCAGGTGCTTAGCGAAGGCTTGTTGTTTCTAGTTATTTCCGTTTAAGTATTGTCCGGGTCGTGCTCTGATAGTTGTAACTCCGGGAACGTTTGTTTGTCGAGCTGCTTTAGTCAGACTCGTTTATTTCCTTACGTTGTTATAATATGATGTTGATATTTTCCAGGTGTTAATCCCTGATGATTTTGAAAATATTATAACATTGGTTTTGTTAATTAAATTATTCCGCTGTGTAAACATGTATGAGTTGCTTCTATGTTATGCATGACAGGAACTTGTTTTTATTAAAAGAGAATTGTGACATCCTCGTTGATACATGTACTCTGAAATTATAATTTTAATTATTCGCGAAAATTTATTCGGGGTTTTTAGAGGGTGTTACAATAGTGGTATCAGAGCATAGTCGGTCGTTGCGACCAGAGTCTTGAGTCAGTCATCCCTTTTGTATGCGATTAGTGTAAGGTAACACTGTCGATACTGTATTCTGATGAAGAGTATGTTTTGATTCTCAGGAATATGGCTGGAAGAGGTAACGGACGGAATGATGTTGCACTTGCTGAGGCTTTGGGGATGTTAGCTGGTGTACTTGCTGGAAATCCAAGTGGAGGCGTGATTGGTGCTGATAGGCAATTAGGGAATTTCCAAAGGAACAATCCTCCGTTGTTCAAAGGTACACATGACCCTGAAGGTGCTCAGAAGTGGCTGAAGGAAATCGAAAGGATTTTCCGTGTGATTGATTGTGCTGAAGATCTGAAAGTCAGATATGGTACGCATATGTTGGCAGAAGAGGCCGACGACTGGTGGGTTGCAACAAGGACTGAAATGGTTCAGGATGGAGAGGCACTGACTTGGGCTAACTTCAGAAGGGCTTTTCTGAGGAGGTACTTTCCTGAAGATGTTCGGGGAAGAAAGGAAATTGAGTTTTTGGAGCTTAAGCAGGGCAATCTGACTGTTAGTGAGTATGCTACTAAGTTCACTGAATTGGCAAAGTATTATGCACACTACAACAATGATGAGGCTGGAGAATTCTCTAAATGTATCAAATTTGAGAATGGTCTCCGAGATGAGATTAAGCAGGGAATCAGGTACCAGCGTATTCGTAGATTTTCTGATCTGGTGGATTGTAGCAGAATCTTGGAAGAAGATATTACCAAGAATAGGTCGTCTCACTCTCGTGGGGCTGTTGATAAAAGAGGAAAGCAACATATGGACCGTGGCAAGCCATATGGTAGAGATAACCAGAGATCAGGCGGTTGGAAAAGGCCTAGTGGGGGAGATTCTAAGGCTCCTATCAGATGCTACAGGTGTGGTGAGTCTGGTCATCACATTCAAGATTGCAAGAGTGATGAGAAGAAGTGCTATAAATGTGGAAAGGCTGGTCATTTGTCTATTGATTGCAAAGGGAAGTCTGTTACTTGTTACAATTGTGGCGAAGAAGGTCACATTCGTCCGCAGTGTCCTAAGCCTAGGAAGGATCAGTCAGGTGGAAAAGTGTTCGCTTTGTCTGGATCTGAGACTACTCCAGAGGATCGATTGATTAAAGGTACGTGTTTTATTCATGGCACACCTTTAGTTGCAATTATTGATACTGGTGCAACTCATTCTTTCATTTCTTTGGATTGTGCTGAGAGGTTGAAACTGGACATATCTGATATGCGAGGTAGCATGGTTGTTGATACTCCTGCATCGGGTTCAGTGACAACTTCACTTGTATGTAGGAATTGTCCTATTGAGATTTTTGGTAGAGGTTTCGGTATAGATTTAGTGTGCCTACCGCTTGAACAAATTGATATTATCCTTGGGATGAACTGGTTGGAATTCAACCGGGTTCATCTGAACTGCTTTGCTAAGACGGTGATTTTTCCAGAAGCAGTTGGTGTCGAGAATTTGACTATGACTGCTAGGCAGGTACAAGAAGCAATGGAAGACGGTGCTAATGTGTTTATGTTACTTGCTTCGTTAGATGCAACAGGAAAGGTCAGGGGTGGTGAATTGCCAGTGGTGTGTGATTTTCCAGAAGTCTTTCCTGATGATGTTGGTGAGTTACCTCCTGAGAGAGAAGTGGAATTTTCTATAGATTTGATTCCTGGTACGAGACCGGTGTCGATGGCGCCATATCGTATGTCTGCGTCTGAATTGGCTGAATTGAAGAGTCAATTGGAAGATTTACTGGAGAAGAAGTTTATTCGTCCAAGTGTTTCGCCTTGGGGTGCTCCGGTATTGTTGGTTAAGAAGAAAGAAGGTTCTATGAGACTGTGTGTTGATTACAGGCAATTGAACAAGGTAACCATTAAGAATCGGTATCCATTACCGAGGATTGATGATTTAATGGATCAGCTAATTGGAGCCAGTGTATTCAGTAAGATTGACTTGAGATCTGGATATCATCAGATTCGTGTGAAAGCGGAAGATATTCAAAAGACTGCTTTTCGAACGAGGTATGGGCATTATGAATATTCTGTTATGCCGTTCGGAGTTACTAATGCACCTGGTGTTTTCATGGAATATATGAACATAATTTTTCATCCGTATCTGGATAAGTTTGTTGTGGTTTTTATTGATGACATTCTGATTTATTCCAAGAATGACGAAGAGCATGCGGAACATCTCAGAATTGTGTTAGAGTTGTTGAAAGATAAGAAGTTGTATGCAAAGTTGTCCAAATGTGAGTTCTGGCTGAATGAAGTTAGTTTTCTTGGACATGTGATTTATAAGAATGGTATTGCAGTGGATCCTACAAAGGTAGAAGCAGTATCTCAGTGGGAAGCGCCGAAGACTGTTTCTGAAATTAGAAGCTTTCTTGGTCTTGCGGGTTATTACAGAAAGTTTATCGAAGGATTCTCAAAGTTAGCATTGCCGTTGACGAAGTTGACTCGTAAAGGACAAGCGTTTATTTGGGATTCTGATTGTGAGAAAGGTTTCCAAGAATTGAAGCGGAGATTGACTAGTGCTCCTATTCTTATTTTGCCGAATCCGGTGGAATCTTTTGTGGTCTATTGTGATGCATCTCTGTTGGGTTTAGGTGGTGTTTTAATGCAGAATCAACAGGTAGTTGTGTATGCGTCGAGACAGTTGAAGGTTCATGAAAGGAACTATCCTACTCATGACTTAGAGTTGGCAGCAGTTGTGTTTGTCTTGAAATTGTGGAGACATTATCTGTATGGTTCGAGATTTGAAGTGTATAGTGATCATAAGAGTTTGAAGTATCTTTTCGATCAGAAAGAGCTTAATATGAGGCAGAGAAGGTGGTTGGAATTTCTCAAAGATTATGATTTTGGTTTGAATTACCATCCTGGTAAGGCAAATGTGGTTGCAGATGCTTTGAGCAGGAAATCCTTGCATATGTCTACGATGATGATTCGTGAATTGGATTTAATTGAACAATTCCGAGATTTGAGTTTAATTTGTGAAAGTACTCCGAAGTGTGTTCGTTTGGGTATGTTGAAACTTACTAGTGGTATTCTAGAAGAGATCAGGATCGGGCAGAAATTTGATGTTAATTTAGTTGAGAAATTGACATTGATCAACCAAGGTCAAGGTGGTGAGTTTAGAATTGATGAAAATGATGTTATGAGATTTGGCGATAGAGTTTGTGTTCCTGATGTTGCAGAAATCAAGAAGAGTATATTAGAGGAAGGACATCGCAGTGGGATGAGTATTCATCCGGGTGCCACGAAAATGTATCATGATTTGAAGAAATTGTTTTGGTGGCCGGGAATGAAAAAGGAAATAGCTGAATTTGTGTATGCATGTTTAATCTGTCAGAAATCGAAGATTGAGCATCAGAAGCCGTCTGGATTTATGCAACCGATGTTTATTCCAGAATGGAAGTGGGATAGTATTTCTATGGATTTTGTATCCGGGTTGCCGAGGACTCCTAAGAATTGTGAAGCGATATGGGTTGTTGTGGATAGACTGACTAAGTCTGCTCATTTTATACCGGTGCGAATGGATTACTCAATGGAGAGGTTAGCACAGTTGTATATTGAGAAAATAGTGAGTTTGCATGGAGTTCCTTCTAGTATTGTGTCAGATAGAGATCCGAGGTTCACTTCGAAATTTTGGGAAGGATTGCAGAAGGCTTTGGGTACTAAATTGAGGTTGAGTTCAGCTTACCATCCTCAGACTGATGGACAGACGGAGAGGACGATTCAATCGTTAGAAGATTTATTGCGTGCTTGTGTTTTAGAGAAGGGTGGAGCTTGGGATAGCTATTTGCCATTGATTGAATTTACTTATAACAATAGTTACCATTCGAGTATTGGTATGGCTCCGTTTGAGGCATTGTATGGTAGACGGTGTAGAACGCCTTTGTGTTGGTATGAATCTGGAGAGAGTTCAATAATTGGGCCAGAGATTGTTCAGCAGACTACTGAAAAGATTAAATTGATTCAAGAGAAGATGAGAGCTTCTCAGAGTCGTCAGAAAAGTTATCATGATAAGAGGAGGAGGAATTTGGAATTCAGTGCTGGAGATCATGTGTTTATGAGAGTTACTCCGATGACGGGTATTGGTCGAGCGTTGAAATCTAAGAAGTTGGCTCCGCGTTTTATTGGTCCGTTTCAGATTATGGAAAGAGTTGGAGAAGTTGCTTATCGTATTGCTTTACCTCCGAGACTTGCGAATTTGCACGATGTTTTTCATGTTTCTCAGTTGAGGAGATACATTCCAGACCCATCTCATGTAATCCAAATAGATGATATACAGGTGAGAGATAACCTGACAGTAGAAGCATTGCCTATGAGGATAGAAGATCGGGAAGTGAAACAGTTAAGGGGTAAAGAGATAGCATTAGTGAAGGTTGCTTGGGGAGGTCCAGCAGATGGAAATATCACTTGGGAGCTGGAGAGCCAGATGAAAGAGGCTTATCCGGAACTGTTCGTCTAAGGTATGTTTTCGAGGACGAAAACTCTTTTAGTGGGGGAGAGTTGTAACACCCCAGTTTTAATTATTTGATTTATTTAATTGGGAATTTATTTTATTAGAATTAATAAAATAAAAAGAATTATTTATTTTGGAATATTTGAAGAAAATAAAAGAAATAAGAAAATATTGGGTTTTAAGTTATTGGGCTTGGATGTTGTTAGTAAAGAGTGGGGGTGCAAAAGGAATAAGGATACATTTGGGACTCAAGTTATTTTTCTCATTATTCACGATAACACAGAATTTGGGATATTTGGGAAGCTGAGCTCTGAAGGTACGAAGAACGAGGAACATCGCTCGAAGAACCCAAGCTGCAATTTGAAAAGGTAAGGGGGGCTACTACTCGATTTACTTTTGCTTATGGGTTTAGGTACGGTTGATTTGGGTAATCGTAGGGAGAAACCCCAATTGTTAGATGTTCTTAGGGATCAATACCCTTAGGATTGAACCTTGTTAGAAAAGGTTTAGGTTCCCAATTTTATGAATCATTTAGGGATTTTAGGTTCCTAATGGTGGATTTGGAGTATATCTGTATGATCGTGAATTTACCTTAGGTGTTCTAGGGATAACCTCAATGTTATCAGATTTCCCCAAAAAGGACGAATAATCACTTTTAAGGTTACTATGATAATTGTTGGTAATGATGAAATTGATGTGTTGTTTTGAGTTATACAAAATCGATGTCGTTAGGTACCAAAAGGCGCGTTTTGGCTGGTATTTTTCGCGTTTGGCTGCTGTTCTGAGCTGCTGCAGGTACAGGAAAAATCTGACCCGCGCTCATCAACACGGGCCGTGTTGTTTAACACGGGCACCCGTGTTGATTCACTGTGTTGCCAAAAAATGTGTTTTCCAGACACATTTCAACACAGGCCGTGTTGATTCACACGGGCACCCGTGTTGATCCCCTGTATTGGCAAAATAATGCATTTTCTGGACACATTTCCACACGGGCAGTGTTGATTTACACGGGCACCCGTGTTAAACCTCCTGTGTTGGTTTCTAAACTCTGTTTTCTGTGCATGCTGTTATGTACGGATTGATCCTGTTTTGATGTGCAGTGTTTGACATGTTTTGAATATGTGTTTATTGATTTTCCCTAGTGTTGATTGATGCTTGTATCGAATAACGATTGTATGTTATGATACTAACACTATGTGGATTTTATTGTCATGCTTTTAGATGATGTTATCAAGCATGAATTATGATATAACTTGATATGATTGATGTTTAATAGTATGCTGAGTGATTACATGCTATTCAGATCATGTTATATTTGATATTGTTGATGTTGCATGATATGTCGATTGATGTTAATAGTATGCTGAGTGTTACATACTTTACATATCATGTTGCATTTGTTAATTCCCATTGTGTGGAATTAACATGGTGGCCAATATACGTGTCCGCGATTTAATGGAACGTTGAGGTGGTAGCCGTGTCCGCGATATAATGGAACGGTGAGTTATCCATGACCCGAGATTTAATGGGGCGGTAAAATGGTACCACATGCATGGGTGTGTTGCATTACATTGAATATAACATGAATGGATGATTTTCCAATGTTGTATCTAATTGATTGTAGGCATGTATTGCTGCTAAATTGTTAACGATGTTTGATATTAATTATAAATATGAAAAGTAAAGTATTATGAATATATGAATTGTGAAGGTTTTCGTAAACTATGGAACGTGTTAACTGTTTGGGTGATGCTTATGATTTTTCTGAATTGATTGTTATGAACGTATAATCAAATGTAAAATTGAGATGCTCACCCTTACTGTTGAATATTTCAGATTGAGGAGCTTCGTTCAGGTGCTTAGCGAAGGCTTGTTGTTTCTAGTTATTTCCGTTTAAGTATTGTCCGGGTCGTGCTCTGATAGTTGTAACTCCGGGAACGTTTGTTTGTCGAGCTGCTTTAGTCAGACTCGTTTATTTCCTTACGTTGTTATAATATGATGTTGATATTTTCCAGGTGTTAATCCCTGATGATTTTGAAAATATTATAACATTGGTTTTGTTAATTAAATTATTCCGCTGTGTAAACATGTATGAGTTGCTTCTATGTTATGCATGACAGGAACTTGTTTTTATTAAAAGAGAATTGTGACATCCTCGTTGATACATGTACTCTGAAATTATAATTTTAATTATTCGCGAAAATTTATTCGGGGTTTTTAGAGGGTGTTACACAGTATTTGTCGAACCACTTACAACTTCATCTTCAAGGGTATACAAGCCTTGTTTCTTCACACCTCTCAAGACTTCCTTCGACCCCTTCATGACTCATAGGATACTTTTCTCTCCTAGGAAAACATATCATTTCTTGTCGAATTCACCAAGGGAAATCAAATTTCTCTTCAAATCAGGTTCATACCTGACTTCAGTCAATAACCTTATTGACTCATCATAGAGCTTGAATCTCACAGATCCAACACTTGTAATCTTTCAAGCTTTGTTGTTTCCCAGCAATACAAATCCACCATCTTGATCACATAGTTCCTCAAACAAGTCTTTGTTTGGAGTCATGTGCCAAGTGCAACTTGAATCTATAATCCACTCTTTTCTTGAGTCGCTTCTTGAAACCATAAGAACATCAGATGAGTCGAAATTATCTTGAACAATGGTTACATTGCCATTATGCTTACCTCCATGATCTTTTAGGCGTTAAGGGCATACATTTCTTATGTGACCCTCCTTCTTACAACGATAGCATCGAATTCCATATGCTTCATTACTGTAAGACTTCTGTTGACTTTTACCTTTCTTCTTGTTGAACTTACCATCCTTTCGCAAGAATTTTCTCTTAGCGGCCAAACCTTCACCATCCATCGAAGGTTTATGCTCCTTTCGTTTGTTCAAGTCCTTAGAATACAAGGTTGATTTAACTTATTCAAATGTCGGGGACTTTATTCCATACAAGAGAGTTTATTTGAAGTGAGCATGTGTTATGGGAAAAGCGCACAACAACAACGCTTGATCTTCATCATCAATCTTCACATCAATATTTTCAAGATCAAGAATCAACTTGTTAAACATATACAACTGCTCAGCCAACACTTTGTTTTCAATCATATTGAATGAATACAAAGCTTACTTCAGGTAGAGTCGATTTACTAGCAATTTTTTCATGTACAAACTTTCAAGTTTCACCCATAACTCTACTGACGTCGTCTCCTTTGATACCTGTTGAAGAACCTTATCACCAAGGCTCAACAAGATTGTGCTATGGGCTTTCTCTATCATGTCCATGTTTTCTTTTCTTTTTAATGCAACATCCATAGCCGCCGCTCCCTTCAACGCTTCCAAACAACCCTGCAGAACCAGTAGGGCTTTCATCTTCAAGTGCCACAGATCAAAATCGTTCACTCAGGTGAACTTTTCAATTTGTTGTGAAAACGATACCTTGGAAACAAAGTATAAACTGTTTATCTATGATCAAGAAACACACAAGGGTAGAAAATAAGGAAAAACAAGAAGAACACAAGGAATTTGTTATTAACTGTTATTCTTTACTTTCTCTTTAAACAAGATTACAAGTACACAAGAATAACAAATAATCCTATTAGGGTTTGTTGTATGGAATGATGAGAGATTAGTATACTATTTATAATAAATCTAACATACTAAACTAATGGGATTTTTCACAAATACTCATTACATACTAACTTAGAGTATAAGCTAACTTAAACAACTGGACAAAACAAACAGGACCAATTTGAAATACTAACAACCCTAGCATTTCGACAACCACATACTAGAACACACTTCGACTATAATATATAGGTCTTCGACACCAGCATGTGAACATACTTCGACGACATGATAAACTCCTATCGAACAGTCGAACAAAGAAGCTATCCTTCGACCATATAGAGTTTGAACTAATTCTCACACAATGTTATTATGGATGTCAATTACATCTGTTAACGGGGATCTCCGTAGAAATTATCTGCCTGGAGCTCTGAATTCAGAGATTTTTTTTCCATGTGAGGACGAGGATCGAGGGAAAAGTTCCCCCAATAACACTTCGGGCGGGGATCAAGAAAGTGTCCTCTGCCCCATGGATTCCCCGACCCCGACAATAATATTTAACTTTTATATATAATACTAATATGTACACCCGTCCGATGTACATGTTTATTTAAGTAATCAATAATAATAATAAATAAATTACATTTAGAACTAATAATAAAATAATACTAAAACTTAAAATATTTTAATTTAATTATTATTTAATTAATAATAGATTGATTAATAGAATGAAGGGAAAAGTTATGGGAGATAGTTAATAGAATTAGAGTGATTACTAAAGTAACCATCATATTTGATTATTTTTTAAGTAGAGTGTTTTTTAAGTAGAATTAGAGAAATGTGCAAAACTTTTTATTTTGGACTGGGCGGGCACTTGCCTCACCATTAGGGAGGTCCAATTCAGTATCTTTGTCAAAGGTCCAAAAGCATGCAGCCCAATCTAAGAATCGTTGGTCATTTCCCCATGTTTCCAGTGGAAATATGTTGGTCACGTGTCCATATCGTTATCATACTGCCCTCCGGGAATAACGGGTCCAAGTCCTATTTTCTCGGAGCAGTTGACCAGAGAGAAGGCCACGTGTTGGACTCCATACACACGTAAGCCCTAACAATCTTCATTGTTGGTCTCATCGTGGCCCATCATTGAAGACCTTGGCCCAATGTTGTGGTCTATAAATACCTTCTCACTTGAGAGAGTCAGATATTGATTCATTCACACTCTCATACTCACTTACTTGCATTAGCTCTAAACCTCACTTTGGAATCAAAGTGTCTTGCAGGTACGCCCCCCCCCCCACTTCACCTTCAGTTGTTACTCGACTCGAAGCTTGTGGGCTTTGACAATCCCTTATGGTCAGGTACGATCATTGGCACCGTCTATGGGAAACTAGCTTCCCTATCTCCATCTCAAGACTAAAGAAACTCTCCATCAAACTTCGTGATTGTCATGGCCGACCAAGCTTCCAACAACAACCAAAACGCCTATCTCGCTAACATCAACAACAATGTCGTTGAAAACATTGGTAACAACAACGCCGGGAATGACTTCAACATGGCCGGTATCGAGAAGAACTATAGAGACTGGTTAACCGCCTCTTTGTCATCCCACTCTCGATCGCACGAGGATGTCCACCCCCCCCCCCCCCCAGAACTATGAACTAAATGCTTTCCAGGAGGTCCCCGTCCCTGCGGGCGCTAATGCCACGACCAGAGCTCTGTTCGTGGCCATCAACCAAACAAACTACTTGATCTTCTCACAAGGTGAGCGGCTGAGAGTGCTCAAACAGAATCATTGGTCCCCTAGAAGACACAAGAGACCTAACACTCCTCTTTCTCATCAGAATGAAACTCGTCCTCAGTCTCCCTCATGGAGACACAAACGGGAAAAATTGTGAAGCCTTTCTCCCTGACGAATTGGGTGAGGCCCTGTGAAAGTTGTAGATCTTGATGAAATCTACAACTTTGTCCCTTAGGGTTGATGTCCAAAAAATTATTAGATTTGAAGATATAAGCTCATGAAGTTGTGACATTTTTACAAAACACTTAGTGAAAATTTTAGCAAGTTTGGTAAGCTTTTTGTCCCAACTTCTTGGCAATTTTCACCTAGTTCCAATTTGATTTAGCCAAAATAGTCAACATGAAGGTCGTAGACAATGTTTCAAGCTTTCCAAAATGCCTAAGAACTTGAAGAGATCATGCTTGAGCTAAGATAATCGAAGAGAAGAAGCAACCATCTACAAGTCTGTCAACCATCCTATGAGTCTTGTACTATGCATTAGAACAATGTATGTCAAGCTAGCTTCAAAATTAAGTCACATAACCATAACATGTGATCTCTTTATTATGATAACTTCAAGCTCTAGAACCTTTCCTCTATAAATAGACAGGTTGTTTGTAATCCATAGCACGATTTGAAGAGCTCTCTAACCCCCTCATACTCCCTCAAACCAGAATTTGCATCAAAACCTCCATAACTTGTCATTTTTGACCTTGAACTTCAAAATCACAATTCACTCATGCATTTTTACTCTAAATCAATCACAAAGCTTCCATACCTCACTTAGAAACTATACAAGACATTGCTACACAACTGTAACACCATTTGCACCATCCTCCATTTCCAAAAACTCAAACCTGCAACTTGACTTCTTCAGACAGATTCAAGCACTTTCAACTCAAAGTAAGCATTGCAATAGCTTCCTAGGAGTTCAGTGAAGCTATCCAGATCGTCACAACACCTTCAGGAGTGCTCAAACTCCAAACACGATTTCCAGTTTTGAGGTAAGTTTTCTCAACTTTGAACTCTCTATACAAGCATCATTAATGGTTACTTTGTGAATGAAAAATGTAGACATTATTACCCTGAAGCTAACCATGCTCTTAGTTTTTATTTATGTTGCCTGAGTGATGCGGATTTTGAAGTTGAACTTTCTGAAAAAATTAGGTTTTAATTTGGTACCAACAAAATTCTAATTCATCTTTGATTTATAGATTGTGAAATTTATATGGTTGAATTCGTGTTGAAAAATGGAACAACTTTCATGTTTATATTTTTGAAAATGGTTGAGAAATGAGCGAGATCAGAAATTCAAAAAAATGTGACAATGGTGACTGGCGTGAGGTTAGGGATGAAGCCATTTTCATATTTGAGTTTATTTTATATTTAGTTGAAATTATATTATAAACGGATGAAACAGCCACCCCATTGGCAGAGAAGCGCGAGCTAAGGCATTTGTGTATAGGGATCTGAATTCGAGCCCCAGTGGTACCCTTTTATTTGTTTCACATTTATTTATTTCAAATCCAATGTAATCATGTACAAGGCGCCTACGTTGTTCCTCTCACCACCACCACATGATCATCATGCAATCAGATCAAGCGTCCCAGAATAAATGACCATGATGCACTCTCAAAAGTTGGCCACACTTGATCATACAGCGCCTGGGCTTTTCTGTTTCGGGATTTTCATTTTTGCTAAATTCTCACCCCTTAAATTACTTTTCAGCGCAGGCCCAACATGATTTTTTGTACAAATATTTTCATTTATTTTTCTGATTTCAAAAAGGGCTCATTTGGGCCCAATATTTTATTTTTTCTTTTTGACCCCCATTTTACTTTTTTAACACCATGACCCAACTATTTTTTATATTATTTATATTTTCTTTATTTATTTATTTTTATTTAACCAAATATACAAAAATATATATATTTTTATAAATAATTAAATTAGAAATGTTTTAATTTAAGCACTTTATTTTATTTTTGTTAATTAAATTAAAATTTATTATTTCTTTTACATTGTAAAACATTTTTCTTTATTAACATTGACATCTAAACTATTTTCTAAACAAATAAATTAGACTTAGGTTTTATTTTAATTAACTTGGATTTTTTTAGGTTTCTATTTAAATATTAATTAACTTCTCTTGTATTTAAAACTAATTAATTTAATTAGGTTAATATTAAACCTTTTTCTCCATCAAAAAACCCTAAAAGCAATTTCTTTTTCTTATTTATCTTCACATTTTGTACATTCTATTATTATTCATATTCAATGGTTTGTAATAGATAATTAGGTTTTATTGTTTTCTTTCTCCCATTCACAAAATTGTACCCCTCATTCCCAAAGCGTTGTAATAGCGTATGACCTTTAATTCCGCGATTTATCACTTTCCTTATTATTGTTAGTAACTAGGGTTTGCATGACAAGATTTAAAACCAACCATAGAAAAACCCTAATTCAAGATAAAGATAATTAGGGTTTGCACACATACACCTCTAGGGTTAACCTCACTTGTTTTCTCGGATTAAAACAGTCATATCCCTCGAACGTGGGATGTTTTAGCAAAGACCCTCGATTAAAATATCGTTGTCCCTTGATGACCCTTCGATGTTGCCTTCGGTAAACGATCTTAGTTCCTTATGAAAATTGCTAAAACATCTTACAAGTTGCCTTCTATGATTGTACGATGACCCACGCCTGTCCCTCGCATCCAATGATATGTCTCCTTACTAACCAATGGTAAAGTAGAACTATCTAAAGGAGGAGGAAAAGAACAAAGACTTTTGAGTAGGTAGATTGCTTGTAATTGCTTGCTCACTAACTAAAACCATTTTCACACCTCACACTTTCAAAAAACAAACATTTTTTCAAACACTCTTTTTTCAAACAAATATTTTCAAAACAAACATTTTGTATACATTATCAACGATACGAGAATCATTGCAAAATTTCCGCACCAAGGCATTTTCAAAATATTTCCAAAACAAACATTTTGTATACATTCTCAACGATACGAGGATCATTACAAAATTACCACTTTCAAAACATCTTCAAAACCTCTTTCAACTTACACAAACAAAAAAGCATTTCAAGGTGAGCTAACAATTAAGAGCCCGTAGATAACTACAGATGAAAAGGATGCTAATACCTTCCCTTTTCATAACCTACCCCCGAACTCAAGAAAATATCTCAAAAGGTCTTTCCTGTTCTTTTCACCCTTTCCTTTATTGGATAAAAGAAAAGTCGGTGGTGACTCTTGCTATCCGCAACATTTGCGATCAAACGCAAAAACACCAAGTCAGTTCTCCCACCGTATTACACTAGGGCCTACATGGACTACAAGGAGAAGGAAGAAACCAATAAAGCCCACGACTCGAGGAATCATAGAATAACTAACGTCCCACGACACCAGGACATGGGCCCTTCTCGACGGACGGGCGAGAAGAGAAGGGATGATAAACAACATGATCCCCACGAACATAGAGGACCAGTATGGCGGTTCACAGAGTACACTCCACTGACCACTTCTCGTGAGTGTATCCTGGCGGAGTGCTCTAAAACCGACTTCAAGGACGGCGGCGTCAGATGTCCTCGGTCTGCTCCTACAACGCCCGGGTTAGATAGGACAAAATATTGTCAATATCATCTGAGTCACGGGCACCTGAAAGAAGACTGCGTCCACCTCAAGGATGCCATCGAGACCCTCATCAAGAGTGGCAGACTCGGGCATTACCGATGAAATGACGACCCTCGTCGAGATACCTGTGAGATGAAAGAAGTCAAGGAAGAAACCCGACCATCGGATGAATCGGGCCTCATCCAAATAAATTTCTCGGTGACAAGGCTGAAAGACTTCCACGACAACTACGAGAATGAACCTTTGTCCATGCACAGCAGATGGAAGAAATTCCCCTCCGCCATGGTCATAACTGTCGGGGGATTCAAAAACCTCTCTATGAACTCCACGTAGAGGAAGCTCGACGAGTTGGTGGACGCATCCCCAACCCAAGCTATGACCCTCAAGAGGTTCAAGGGAAAATATGAACCAATCACATTCTTTCTAGAGGAGCTTCCCGACGAAGCCCCAAACTCCAGCATCCCTCTGCTAATAAGGGAAAGGATGGATAACTTCGATGTGCATCGTATTCTGGTCGACGAGAGCAGTTCCATTGACGTCGTGTACAACCACCTATTCCGAACCCTACAGCTCGATGATACCCACCTGGCACCATACGCGGGGTCCGATTTGCAAGAGTTTAATGGCTCAACCTCCAAACTGTGGGGCTACATTGAGCTTTTAGTTATCTTTAAGGAAGAGACAGCCTCCCGACAGATCAAGGTACGGTTTCTGGTGATCCACTTCCCATCTCTCTACAAATGCATCCTAGGGAGACCGACACTGGTCAAACTGACCGCCGTGCGCTCCACTGTCCATTTGAGGATGAAGTTCTACACCCGGAGGGGACACGTCACCACCATCCACGGGGATATCTCAACTTCCAGAAGATGCTTTTACGCGGGTTCCAAAGGGCAGAGCATGGTCGACACTGGAGCACAACGCACCTAAAGAGCTACCACTACTCGACCTAAATCACAACCTGCTCAGACAAAAGAACAAAGGACTCCACCAAAGGTCGAATCCATCTTACTCGACACCCGCTTCGATAAAGATGAAGTCGAAGCCCCAACGGTGAACAAGAACTTATCTGACCCATTCCAGACTAAGACTTCGAGTTAATCCCCCTTGGTGAAGACCCTCACAAGGGCGTGAAGATCGACACTGGACTCCCCAACTTGGAAAGGAGACAACTCAAAGCTTGCTTGAGGGAGAATGCAGACCTGTTTGCATGGAGCGCTGCAGAGATGCCCGAACTCAAACTCGAGGTCGCGTGTCACCGACTCGCCATTGATCCAGCCACTAGGTCAGTAGTGCAACATAGATGTAGGTAGTCTCCCGAGAAAGCGAAGGCTGCTGAAAAATGTTGTAAAAGACCTCCTAGAGGAAAATTTTATTTCTGAGGCCCGATATTCAATCTAGATCTCAAACATTGTACTTGTCAAAAAGAATAATGGAAAATGGAGAATGTGTGTTGATTATACTGATCTTAATCAGGCATGTCCCAAAGATGCTTTTTATTTAGCTAACATTGATATGTTGGTCGACAACTCGGGCGGCTATAAAATTTTATCGTTTATGGACGCCTACTCGGGCTATAACCAAATCCCAATGGCATTGAGCGACAAGAATTGCACCATTTTCTTGACCATCTCGGGCAACTACTACTACAATGTCATGCCCTTCAGCCTAAAAAACACAGGGGCAACATACCAGTGGATGATGAATAAAGTCTTCCACGACGAGATCAGAGACATACTCGAGGTGTACATGGATGACATGATCGTCAAATCTCGAACATAAATTGACCATGCTGCCCACCTCAAAAGAGTATTTTCCCAAGCGATACAATGCAAAACGAGATTCAACCCCGAGAAATGAACCTTCAGTGTTAAGGAGGGCAAATTCCTCGATTTCTATATGACCGGA
This sequence comes from Vicia faba, assembly GCA_948472305.1. Lineage (NCBI taxonomy): Eukaryota > Viridiplantae > Streptophyta > Magnoliopsida > Fabales > Fabaceae > Vicia > Vicia faba. The sequence continues at coordinate 974,992,105 of OX451741.1, read as the reverse complement.
CGGGGAATTGAATCGAACTACGATAAGTGCCGAGAATTCTCCAAGCTTCCTACGCCTAGATCGAAAAAATCCATATAAGTCCTGAAAGGTATGCTCACCTCGCTCTCCCGTTTCATGGCGAAGTCCGTGCAACACGCTTTGCCATTTTTCAAACTTCTGCGCAAAGAAGTGGCTTTTGAGTGGACCGAGGAATGCGAGCAAGACCTCCTCCACTTCAAGCAAAGCCTTTCTCGACCACCCGTGTTGTCGCAGCCTGAGAACAGGGAAACCTTATTCCTTTACCTGGTTGTCTTCGCCAAAGCTGTAAGTGCGACCCTCATTCGCGTCACTCCAGATGGGCAAAAACCAGTATATTTTATGAGCAAAACGTTACAAAGGTCCGAGGTTAGGTATTAACAGATTGAGAAAATAGCCTTGGCCCTCATCAACGTGGCGAGGAGACTTAGACAGTACTTCATGGCCCACACGATCATCGTACAAACGGACCAACCCGTGAGGCAGCTCATATGCCGACCAGACATGGCTGGTCGAATGCTAAAACATTCCTTGGAGCTCTTAGAGTTTGACATACAGTACGAGAGTAGGAAACCCCTCAAAGCCCAAGTGTTGGTCGACTTTGTCGCAGAGATGGCCACTCACGATTACCCCATAGGGAAGAAGCATAAGTGGACCATCTTTGTAGACGGAGCTTCTAGCTCGACAAGGAGCGGAGCGGGAATACTCCTCGAGAATGAGGAAGGCCTCGTGATCGAGAACTCCCTCACCCTTTCATTTCCAACATCAAACAATCAGGCTGAATACGAGGCCATGCTCGTAGGATTAAGGCTGGCCAGGGATTTGGATATCCGAAAAATACAAATTTTCAGACTCCCAACTCGTCGCGTCTCAAGTACAAAGAGGATACCAGGATAAGAACAATAGCCTCGTCGAATACCTGAACCTAGTTAAAGAATGGTGAAGAGGTTTGACCAGGCAAAAATCAAACGCATACCCTGCAAACAGAACACACGGGCAGACATACTTTCAAAGCTTGCGAGCACAAAGAATAAAATGAGGAACAAATCTGTCATCAAGAATCCCTTTCTCGCCCGAGTATTAAAAAATCCACTATAACACCCGAGGCGAATACCACCGGGGAGATCTCATGTTGGATAGCCCTGATGTTTAATTTTTTGACAAATGGGGAATTGCCTATTGACCAAAGGGAGGCAGCTGCGACCAAACGACGAGCCTGCTCGTACGTAGTACTCGAGAACAAACTTTATCGACGAGGATTTTCCATCCTGCTCCTGAAATGTGTCGAGGAATCCAAAATCCTCGAGATGTTACAAGAAATACACGAGGGAATCAACGCCTAACACTTGGGCGGAAGATCCCTGGTACGAAAGGCGTTGCGAGTAGGCTATTATTGGCCCACTATGCAACAAGATGCAAAGGAAAACGTCAAAAAATGTGACAAGTGTCAGAGACATGCGGACATGCACCCCGCGCCCCCGCACGAGCTCTAAACATTTTCCTCCCTATGGTCGTTTTCCTGGTGGAGAGTGGATATCCTCGGACTATTCGTGCAAGGTCCGTATCTAAATTAATTTCTGATTATGGCCGTTGACTATTTCACGAAGTGGATAGAAGCCGAAGCCCTGGCCAAAATCACCTCACACAATATCCTCCATTTCTACAAGTGAAACATACTTGTCCAATTCAGGATACCACAAGCGCTCGTCACCAACAACGAGATGCAGTTCACCGATCAAGGTTTCTGAGACTTCATCGCTAAGCTCGACACCAAGCAGCATGTAACACGGTGGGAGAATTGACTTAGTGGTTTTGCGTTTGATCTCAATTGTTGCGGATAGCAAGAGTCGCCACCGACTTTTCTTTTATCCAACAAGGAAAGGGTGAAAAGAACAGGAAAGACCTTTGAGATTATTTTATTAAGTTTGGGGGGTAGGTTATGAAAAGGGAAGGTATTAGCACCATTTTCATCCTTAGTTATCTACGGGCTCTTAGTTGCTTGCTAGATCACTTGCTTTGTTTGAAAACATGCTTTGTGGTGTGGGTTTGAAAATATTTTTAAAAAAATGTCTTTGTAATGACTCTCGTCTCTATAAGAATGCGTACAAAGTGTCAATTTTAAAAATAGTTCAAAGAGATGTTTGTGGAAGATGTTTTTTGAAAGTGATTTTGAAAAGTGACTTTATAATGATTCTCGTCTCTATAAGAATGCGTACAAAGAGCTTTGTATTTTGAAAATGTTTTAATTGAAAGTGTTGGTGTCAAAATGGTTTTTTTAGTTTGTGAGCAAGCAAGCAACTACGAGCGTCCTACCTACTCAAAAGGTCTATGTTCTTTTCCTACTCCTTTAGATGTTACTATCTTACCATGGATTGACAAGAAGCCCCATCGTTGGAAGTGAAGGGATGGGTGTGGGTCGTTTGTATAGTCTTAGAAGGCAACCTATGGGACGCTTTAGCAATTTTCATTTAGGGACTAGATTGTTTTATCAAATGCAACATAGAGGGTCATCGAGGGTCATCGAAGGACTACGATCTTTTATCAAGGGTCTTTGCTAAAACGCCCATATTCAAGGGACATGACTATTTTCCGAGGCAACAAGTGAGATTACCCTAGAGGTACATGTGTGCAAAGTGTGTTTGATTGCATGCATTTTTGTCTTTGATTTTTGGGTTGTCTACTTGTTGGTTTTATCTTTCCATACATCCTAATTACTAACATTTGTATAAAGCAATAAAAATGCAAAAAATAAATATCCTACACTATTACAACCATATTGAATAGTAAGAAAATATAAAGACAAAACAAAATAAAAGGAGCGAAAATAAGTTTTTCGATACAGGCAGAATGCACCCTTCGATTCTGCTCTTTCTGGATTCTTTCGATTTGGCCTGGAAGTCAGCATGTACAGGCATATTTCGATTCACCCTTCCTCTGCTTCTTTTGATTGAGCCTGGAAGTTAGGATGAGATGCACTCTTCGATTATGTCTTTTTTGCTTCCTTCGATTGGGCCTGGAAGTCAGTGTATATTGAAGTCTGTAACCTTCGATTCGCACCACTTTTGTTTTTGTTTCTTTTCATTTGGGATCAGATGGCAGCATGGGGAAAAGTCTAAGGCTTCGATTCACACATCCTTCTTCTTGTTTCCTTTCGTTTGGGTTTAAATAGAAGTATGGGTTGTGGCCGTGCTAGTATTGTTTCATGGCCAAGTTAGTTATTAAAACATGTTTGATAAACAAAGAAAACAAGCCATAAGATTAGCAACGAAAACAAACAGAGAAGGTGGAAACTAAAACAAACCAAAGGGTAATGATGATGTTTTAAACGAAAGGAAATGGTTATCTACATGTTATGTTTGAAATAAAAAGCTTAAGGTTAAGAGGACTTACCTTGCTTGACATTAGAATGTAGGTGTTGGACCTTGAGTTGTTTCCCTGGGTGCTCCTGGATTCGAAGGGAAGAAGCAGGTATTGTGTTTATTTGGCTGGATTCGAAAGCAAGGAACCAAGCGTTTAGTTGCTTTTGGGTTCAAAAGAGAAAAGAAACAAGTGTTGTGTTTCTAGTGCTGGATTCGAAAGTAAGAGCAAAACGTTAGGTTGGTGTTTCCTTGGGTTCTGGATTTGAAGTGAAGAAACAAGTGTGGTGTTTCTTTAGATTCTGGGTTTAAGAGTGTATTTAATGTTTGATAATATTGAGAGTTTGAGAGTTTTTAAGAGTTTGAGAGTTTGAGATTTTTTGAAGATTCTTTCTACACCACCAAAAAAAAGTCCTCCTTAGCTTGCAAATTGTTTCTCTATTTATAGAGAAAAGGTCAGAGGTGCTGGAGTAACCAGGTTTGTAGGATAACAAACCATGGTTTGGTTGAAAATGAAACAAGTTTTATCCCTTTCTCTGCTCCCAAGTTTCAAGTACAAGTAGGGGCCTGATGTTTGTTGGGGTCAGGAGATTGGACTTATGCTTTTGGCACTGCTTGCGTTCAGACAAAAATCAGATTGGGAGCTGATTTTATAATTAAAGTACTCTTTATGAAAAAAAAGGTACGTAGCTTTTTGCTATTTTATCCAAGAATAGTATTATCCAGTAGACAAAGCTTAAAACCTTTATGTAATGTATCACAAACTTGTGTAAGCCTCTGATTATGTAAAGATTTGGAAGCAACATAGCATGACAAGTGGGATTTGGAGGATAAGGCTATGAGATTTGTTCTTCAACCAATCTTGCTCGAAGGGTTCAGAATTGGATTCGAAGTATGTGGCTTCGAAGGAAACCAATACTCCAATTGAAGCTTTGTGTGAAGGTAGCCACTGCCCAATCGAAGCTTGCGTACAAGGTGTTTTTGACTTTGTGAATCAAGGTAAACCAGCAGGAGGCCAGTGGCTTATGAATCGAAGGAAATCTTTCAGAAGGCCATTGCCTTCTGAATCGAAGGACAGCTGCATGAGGCCATTGCCTTGTGCCTGCTGGCATGAAGGAAATCCTGGATTTGTGGTGTCAAAGGCAAACATGTAAGGGGTCAATGGTGCAATCGAAGGATACCTTTAGAAGGTCGTTGTCTTCTGAATTGAAGGGCACTTTTCAGAAGGTTTTTGCCTTCTGAGTCGAAGGAAGCTATTAGAACATTATTGACTTTATGAATCGAAGGAAGCTTTTAGAAGATTATTGACTTTCTGAGTCAAAGAAAACCAACAGGAGGCCTTTACTTCCTGAATCGAAAGACGCTTTTTCAAAGGGAAACAAAACTCAATCGAAGCTTGTATGAAGATCATTTCCTTCTGAATCGAAGGAAGCTTTTCAGAAGGTCATTTCCTTCTGAATCGAAGGAAGCTTTCAGAAGGTCATTGCCATGTGCACCAAAATCCAGCTTGTAAGAGGTCATTGGTGTAATTGAAGCTTGCATGCAGGAGGCCATTTTCTTTGTGGGCGCTAGCATGAAGGGAAGTCGTTTCCTTGTGTAGGCAGGCATGCAGGCATCAAATGTCCAATTGAAGCAGGCGTGTAGGAAGCCATTCGTCCAATCAAAGCAGGCATGTAGGCAGCCATTTGTCCAATCGAAGCAGGCATGCAGGCAACTATTTGTCCAATCGAAGAAAGGGAAATCAAAGCAAACTTGTTATTCCTTAAAAAAATCATTTTATCTGTTTTGCCCTTTTTAACAGTTTCCTCTTTAACTTAATGCTGAAAAATCCAATTGTACTTGTGCAAGCTTGAATTTTTTGAAAATCTCTGTGAGAAATGCCTTGAGAAAAGAGAGGGCAAATTTTGGGGTACAACAACTGCCCTTGTCCAATCTTCTTAAACCTGAAAAGCAAGTATGGCACGTTGTCATTTGTAGCTTGAAGGTAGGAGATTATTGAACACTATAGTGCCCAGAAATTTGCACTCGATGACGTGGTGGTTGATTGTGTAGGGAATGGGCTTAAGGATGCCATTTGGAGAGATGGTGGAGAGTTGTCAGAGATGGGCTTATAGATGCCATCCAAAGGTGATTGTTGACAGAAATTAGACTAAGTCTAAGTTTGACTGTATTTTGAAGAAGTATCAGGATAAATCTTTGGTTGACTTAAATCTGAAGCATATGCTAGAACGGACCTGTGTTAAGCCGTGTTTGGAAATATATTAGAAGGATTCTATGTAAGATTTCTTTCATGGTGAGCCTGTGTAGAGCTTCTTTAGGAGATATATGAGAGGGAAGCCTGGGTAGGGCTGCTTCAGGATGAATCCATGTGAAACTTCATCTAGAATTTAAGAGAAGGAACCTGGGTAGGGTTGCTTCATGATGAGTCCGTGTGAAACTTCATCTGGAAATGCATGAGAAGGAACCTGGGTAGGGTTGCTTCGGGATGAGTTCGTATGAAACTGCATCTGGGAATTATGAGAAGGAACCCGGGTAAGGTTGCTTCAGGATGAGTCCATGTGAAACTGCATCTGGAAATATATGAGAAGGAACTTGGATAAGGTTGCTTCATGATGAGTCCGTGTAAAACTTCATCTGGAATTGTATGAGAAGGAACCTGGGTAGGGTTGCTTCATGATAAGTCCATGTAAAACTTCACCTGGAATAGTATGAGAAGGAACCTGGGTAAGGTTGCTTCATGATGAGTCCATGTAAAACTTCACCTGGAATTGTATGAGAAAGAACCTGGGTAGGGTTGCTTCATGATGAGGCCATGTAAAAATTTATCTGGAATTGTATGAGAAGGAACCTGGGTAGGGTTGCTTCATTATGAGTCTGTGTGAAACTGCATCTGGAAATGTATGAGAAGGAATCTGGGCAGGGTTGCTTCAGCTGGTCGTGTAGATAATTGTCTTGATTGATCTTTCCTAAAAAGGTAAAGAGTTAGTTGCATGCAATGTCATGATGTATGAAATGCATGACATAATTATTTTCTCAAAATAAATGAGATTGTGTTGTATGTATTTATCATGTATGTAATATGATGTATGAATGTGAAATGTTGTTGGAATGTATCTTTGTCCTGGAAAATAAATCCTTGACAAATGCTGGGGAATTTTGAAAAGTTAAATCTTGGACTGCCGTTGGGGATGAAGAGCATGCACACCTTCAGACCTTGTTTAGGAATGTTTCCATTGGGGCTTCATGTTATTTTTGTTTGAGGAGAACTCTGCTGGGGGATGTTGATTTTGCTTGAGGGAAACTCTGTAGAGAGTGTTGATTCCTGCTTAGGGAAAAAAGTTTAGGAGTCTTAGTTGTCAGTTGCTCTACTAGAGAGTTATCTCTTGATGGAAGAGAAAGGAAGTTAACAACTTGTTGGGGATAAAGAAGTTAGCTGTCATCTGGTCGGCTTCCATGCTTTGCAATAACTTACTGGGGCTTGTAGAAAAGTCTATTGGGGAAGAGGGGTTGTGGTCCTTTGATTTGTAGTAGTCGGAGAGGCAAACTCAAGATGGGGAATCTGTGGTTTGTTGGGGAAATAATCCTTGTTACCAATCTGCTGGAGAGGTGTTTCCCTTAAGTAGAACTCCTCAAGGATTCTTGAGATCAACTCAGTTAGGGAGAAGTTTTCAGAGATTGAAACTCTGGCTGGGGATTGCCTGGATTCAACTTTATGGGGATATCCATGAATTTGGCCTTGAGGGGTTTTGGACCCTTATCCTTGAATATTATTCTATGGGGATAACCTTATAGAAATGACTCAGTGGGAACTTGACTAGGGATCACCCTATGAAAAGGACTTTGTGGGAATTTGTTGTTACCCCTAGTAGTAAGTGTTATAGCACTGCCAGAAAATGTTTGTTTGGTCGCATGTGACCCTTTGCTGGAATTCAAGTTCAATGCTTGTTGTACCCCAAAATTTGCCCTCTCATTTATCAAGATTTTCCTCACAAGACTTCCTGGACTCCAGACAAGATTAAGGTTTGGTCAGCTCAAGGCATCACCTTGCACTGATAGCCTGAAATTAGGGTTTAAGTTTGCACAAGGATTTTTGGACCATCAATGCTTCATGTGACTTTCATACACCATATTGGACCCCTAAGACTGCTCATGACAAGTTTCAGGCCTTGAATCACATTTTTGATCAGTCAATTGGACAGTTGACCTAAAAATCAGTTGTATTAGGGAAAAAGTCAACCATGGCCAATTTACAGTCAAACTTCACAATTTTTGATCCACATCAACATTTTAGACTCATATGTACCATTTGATCAAGTTTGGATCACAACTCCTCAAGAAATTTGATCAAATCATCAAAAGGGCAAAATGGTCAAAATTAGGGTTTTGACTGAGAAAGGGCAATTTCTGATTTTTAACCTAGCCAATGACCAATTTGGTTCAAGCATGATTTCAAGGGCTAAATAGCATCATCTTGACCTAATCACATAGTTCAAAAGATCTCAAATGCATAGGATTGACAGATGAATTTTGCAGTCAACTGATCAAAAGTCAACAGTATACTGAAAAGTCAAACTTTGACTTTTTGGTCAAAATCAAGTGCCAAGGGTCATAATTCATCAAGATATGTCAAAATGTGAAACTTGTTGACCAAGAAACCTAAAATTGCAAACTAGGGTTTTAATTTGAAATTTTTCATAACTTAGAATTTTTCTAAGTATGGAAAATTTCTTATTTTTTCCCAACTTTCCACAACTTTTTCACCATGATGCAATTGGATTCAAAGAAAACTTCCAACATGAAAGTTGTAGTCCTCTATGAAATATACAACTTTGATTCACAAATTTTTCCCAAAAGATGCTTGGATCTCAATTTATAAATTTGTGAATAGGGGTCCATAAACTTTTTAACTTAGTGAAAATTTGCCCTAATTTAGGCAGGTTTTTAACCCAACTTCATGGGCATTTTTCACCTAGTTCCAAGAGGTATCTCAAAATGCATTTCAAATATGTATTGTAGAGCATGTTGCAAGATTTCCAAAATGTCAAGGAACTCTACAAGATCATTTATGGTTAGGGAGAATCGAAGAAGAGAAAATGGCATTTTGTCACTTTTGTGCAAGCCATTTTTACAATGCTTCAAGTTGCAAATCAGATCCTAGCATGCTTGTACCTTGCATTACAGGTCATAAATCCTTTCTACACTCCATAATTAAATTAAAACTCATGGGATAATGGCTTTGTTTTGGCTTTTGAAGCATTGCACAAAGAATAATTCCATAAATGGCCAAAAGTGCACATTGCCATTTTCATAAAGCATGCTTTTGCAAACTTTATCAGCCTTGAGCCTTGGACTTGTTCCTTGGATGCAGGCATTTTCCACAGATAACAAGCAACTTGTACCAACTCTCTGCAGCTAGCAAGCAAGCAGTACAAGCATTTTGGCTTAAGTCACTTCAACTTTCTTCAAATGCAAGAAAAGAGGCAAAAGGGATCAGAACTTGTACAACTGCTAGAGAGTGGACTTTGTATCACTCCATACATATTCACAAACATATCTCAAGCTAAGACACGAATTCATAGCATCTGAAACTCTACCAAAACACAAAAACACAAATTTCTGCCCAAACAGGGCAGCTTCTGCAAAATCCTTGTCAACTCCATTTTGGCTCGTGCGTTTTGCCTTTCAACCTTTGAAACACTTCATCCACATCATATCCAAACTATCCAAGCACTCATCCTGTGACTGTGAGCCCTATTTCAGACATCACCATTTTCATTTTTGAAGGTTGCAGGTTGACTTCTACAAGGAGTTTCAAGCATCCTCAAGGTCAGCTATGCATTGGAAAAGCTTGAGGGAACTTAAAGGAAGCTCACACGATCCTCAGGCCTCACTCAAAGTCCCCACATTGCCATATACAAACTCAGCTGAACAAGGTATTTTTCAAAACTCTATCTCTCTATTTAGGAATATTCAAGCTTTGATTTATGAAGCAAAAATGTATTCCTTAACTTACTGAAGCCGTACATATGCATATTTGTCATTTATATTAACTGAGTAGTGAGAATTTGAAGCTTGAAGTTCATGAAAAAATTAGGTCAGAAATTAGGGCTACAGAAATTCTCCATGATCCTTGAGAGTTAGATTATGTTTTTTATATCATTGGAATCGTGAGATTCCAAGCTACATTTTTTATGTTGCAAGTTTTTGTTTTTGTGCAAAGAATAGAGAATTACAGATTGAAGCAAAAAACATGCGCAAACGTTTGGCTGGAGGACAGGGACGAAGGTTGGCTTGGGCCTGGCGCGCTTGGGATTGTTGTTTTACTTCCCATACCCCCTCTGATCTACTATCTGCACCCCCTTTGCATATTTTTATATTTTTGCATATTTTCTCATATTTTTTATGTTTATTGACTTTTTTTCTTTCTGAACATTAAAAAATCACAAAAATATTTTCTTAATTTTTTGCATTTTATTCTATTTTTTATCTTATTTTTTGCATAAAATATTGATTATTTAGAATAAATAGAATATATTTTCTTAAAATAAATAGTAATAATTTAAAAATATCATACATTTTTATTTTTATTATTCATGCACATAAAATATTATTTCCACATATATTTTAATTTTTAATATTGGTAAATAATTTTATTTATTTTTTCTTGTACATAAATGGATAAAATAATAATAGAAAACATAATTTTCTTTTAAATCAAAAAATTAGGGTTTCCCCTTTAAAAAATAATAATGTTATTTTTTCTTATTTTTAGAACTTAAATAATTTATTTTTTCATACATAAAACAAATACAAAACATTTTTTTTTGCATATTTACATTTTTATTGCATTTTTAATATTTGTTTATTTATTTAATTTGCAAATATTCAATTGGGTTGTAATAATATTTTAGGGTTTTGTTTTGTGCAAATATCCCCATTCAAAAATTTATATCCCCCCTCCCATAATAATTGTTGTAATAGCTTAGATTTATTTTACGCAATTTATCGCATTATATACATGTTTAGTAAAATTAGGGTTTGTATGATAAGACAAAATCAAACAAATAGAATGACCTAATACAAGACAAACAAAATCATGCAAAATGACAACACATTGCACACAAGCACCCCTAGGGTTTTCACCCACTTGGTTGCCTTAACAAAATGGCCATGGTATGCATGCAAAGTATCTTGGCAAAGCAAAACAAAACAAAACAAAAGATCATAGTCCCTCGATGACGCTATCAAAAGGTTGCCTAAACAAATGATCTTAGTCCCTCAAAATGCTAAAGATACTTGGCAACATTGCTATCATGGTTATACGATGACCCACACATGTCCCGCTTAACATCCAAAGATAGGGTTGTTTACCAAATCAATGGTAAATCAACAATATCAAAGGAATAAAAATGTACAAGAAAGACTTTTGAGTAGGTAGATAGCTTCTAGTTACTTGATCAAATTGCAAACAATCCTTGCTATTTTCAAATAAACACACACACATTTTCAAAACATTAAAACATTTTTCAAAAGACAAACATCTTTGTATACATTCTTACGAACGAGAATCATTACAAAGATTGCCTAAACGATGGCCTCTTTTCAAAATACTTTCAAACACACAAAGCACCATTTCAAACAACTGCAAAAGCAAAGCAAGTGATCTAAACAAGTAACTAAGAGCCCATGGAAAACATCTCAAAGGTCTTTCCTGTGCTTTTTTACCTTTCCTTTTGGATAAAATAAAAGTCGGTGGCGACTCTTGCTAACCGCAACATTTGCAAACACAAACACAAAACCTCAAGTCAATTCTCCCACCGCATCACAGAACTGGCGACTCTGCTGGGAAAAATAATAAAAGTGGCGTTACCTTAGGGTCTTAGATCACATTTACATGCTTATCTTGCTTGACTTGTTTGCTTTACACTTTGGTTCTATTGTTTGGGTTTGAATCCTCTACCCAGATTTGGGAAACATTCATAGGTAAATAGCAATACGTTGTGGAAACTGTGCGGGGTATACCGACATGTTCTAAGTAATAACTATATTAGTGCAACATATTTGTGGGTATCGGTAGCCTTTGAGTCAATCAAAGAGAATACGGGGCCGCTGAGTGATGTCATGAAGCACTAATGGACTTCTAGAACCTTTACTTGACCAACTTGGCCTTTTAGGATGTAGTGAGATGACAGGCTTTGGTGCAGTCCGAAGTTGGTAGATACTCGATACTACACTCATTGAGGGTTGGTCCCTTGGAATATTTCGGTCGCCAGTAAAGAGGCTTAATTGAAACAATGAACAAGGAAACAACCCAGTGATATTAATCTCCTTAGAACCCGATTACTATTTCTAGGACAGGTTGAGCCAACTAAACTTCAAGAGGGTACTTACCTATGAAGCCCCATGCAAGCCTAAACTAGGAACTTGTGTGACTTGCTTGTACATATATACTTGTGCATAACATCATGGACATCATGAAGCATCATATGCATCCACTAACCATTTCAAGGATTTTGGAGATTCATCTTTGTTCCTGTTTTGTAGGTTATGGATTCACTTCGCAGGAAAACTATCCAAGTCAACCTTTTAAGAATTCCTCCGCAACTCAAGGAGCTAGCTTCAAGGATTCCTGAGAATTCTCCATTCACCGAGAGACATGGTCGTCTACTCAACTTGGTCACCACCAACACTGAGGAGGATATGCTGAAAGTTCTTTTCCAGTTCTTTAACCCTTTGCATCATTGCTTTACATTTCCTGACTACCAACTTATGTCCACTTTGGAGGAATTTTCTCAACTCTTGAGGATTCCTATTCTCAATCAACTACCCTTCAACGGTACGAAAAGAGATCCAAAGCCAGAAGAGATTGCTCAAGCCTTGCACTTGCACTCATCTGATGTCACAACACATTGGGAAACTAGAAGTGGTTTCGAAGGTTTCTTGTCAAAGTTTCTGTTTGAGAAGGCCCAAAGCTATTGGAATTCCTTGGACTTACAAGCTTTTGAGGAGATTGTAGCTCTTCTCATCTAGGGATGGTCTTGTTCCCTAATCCTGACCAACTCATAGATGTGAACGCTGTCAAAATCTTCATGACTCGCAACCTGGTGCCTGCATTGCTTGGGGATATCCTCCACTCTTTTCACACTCGTACAATGAGGAAAAGAGGTGTTCTCATGTGTTGCACTCCTCTCCTGGCAAGAAGGTTTATTTCTCATCTTCCCCAATCAGTCTTTAAAAATGAGCAAGGCTTGAGGTGGTCACAACGGTTAATGACACTTAACCATTCAGATATTCATTGGTGATCTCGATCAAAAGAGAATGTTATTATCATTGACCGTTGTGGGGAATTCCCTAATGTCCCTCTACTTTGCATTAGGGGAGGCATCACCCTCAACCCCTGCTTGGCTCTAAGACAATTTGGTTATGCCCGAAGGGATGACCCACATGATATGCTGATTCAAGGATTGGTTTTCGACTTCGACAACGACGACCAAGGACTCCGACAAAGGTTCATCCGAGCTTGGAGGATGCCCAACAAGGTAGACAGTAAGACCTTAGGACACAAGAATTCCATCCATATTGAGCCTTACCTCAAGTGGGTATGAACCCGCGCCCAAAGTCTTATGATGCCTTACCCCTCCATTCTCTCAGTGATTATAGAGCCTGTTATGGAAGGAGAGGTTACATACACCCTCCTACATCCTGACATGCCAACATCACTCGAAGATCTACAAAGGAGTTGGATACAGCTCAAGGGAGAGCGAGATACTTTCGAAGCCCAATTCTACGCAAGCGAGAAGAAGGTTTTGGAACTTACTCGGTTACTTCATGAAGAGCAGACTCTCAACACCTACATTGCACCAAAGAAGATGTGCAACGTCTTTTTACCTTAGAATTTTGTATTATTTTGCCCAATGGGCATTGATGTACTAACAATTATATCTTATTAATATGACGTGTGTTTCTTTTTTGTGTAAAACAAATTTGAATTTCTGAATCCTTGAAAGCATTACATGAATACATATCATTCATCATATGCATAAACAGGTCTTCACACCAAGTTTCCTCATCTCTCTGCTGTTTATTTCAGCAAGATGGATATTGAACAAACGATCAAAGATTTGCAAGCTCAAAATTCACAATTTCAACAGTTACTTCTGACCCTAGCCAAGGGGCAAGAGGAGCTCAAGACTCTGCTAGAGAAGGAGAAAGAGAAAAAGAAGAAGAAGCGAGTCGGTGTGGTTATCATGGGCAGAAGTTTTGAAGGACAAGCCAGACGGACTTTGGAATTCCCATCAACATCTGAAGAGGGGGAGGGAAAAGGAAAAGGAACGGCAGTGCCATCAGATTCTGAAGCAGAAGAAGAGGATGAAGAGGACTACTCCAAACAACAGTACCCTCCGGCCGATGACAAATACAAGAACCTGGAAGAGCGTCTAGCTGTTATGGAGATACAGAGAGTACCGGGGCTGGATTTTGAGGAGTTAGGGTTGGTTTCTGGAATTGTAATCCCTCCTAAGTTTAAAGTGCCACTGTTTTCTAAGTATGATAGAGTGTCTTGCCCAAAAATGCACCTTAGATCCTATGTCAGGAAAATTCAACCACATTCTTCTGACAAAGACCTGTGGGTCCACTTTTTCCAGGACAGTCTATCAGGAACGCAGCTTGATTGGTTCTACCAGTTGGAGAGAGCATATGTTCATAATTGGGAAGACTTGGCAGCCTCCTTCTATAAACAGTATCAATATAATGCCGACTTGGCGCCAACCCGTACTCAGCTACAGAGTATGGCCGTGGCTACCAATGAGGGCTTCAAAGACTACGCCCAAAAGTGGAGGAATTTAGCCGGAAGGGTGCAACCACCTTTGTCAGAAAGAGAGCTAGTTGATATGTTCTTGGGAACCCTATCAGGTCCTTTCTTTAATCACCTGATTGGGAGCTCCTCTGCAGGATTCACTGAGTTGATTCTAACTGGCGAGAGAGTGGAAGGCAGTATTAGAAGCAGGAAAATTCAGAAGGAAGCGTCTGCCTCAACTGCTGCAAAAAATCCCTTCACAGGAAGAAAGGAGGTATTTGTTGTTTATGCCCAGAGGAATCAGGGAAGAATTGAAAGATGACCAATAGTGGGGGCCGTTATGATTCAAAAGTCTGCATCAGACCAGCCGAGAAACAGCCAACCGAGAAATGATCAGCCGAGAAATAACCAGTAAAGGGTGGAAAGGCCTGTAAGGCAATTCACCAAGATAAACATGACTCCTGCTCAGGTCCTACCACATCTCTTGAAGTTGAACCTGGCCATGCTAAAGGAGGCCCCTAAAAATACTAACACTGCTTCTCCACACTACCATCTGAATGCAAGGTGTGCTTACCATTCAGAAAGTCCAGGGCACGACACCAACAACTGTTGGGCCCTGAAGAACAAGATACAAGATCTGATTGACGCAAAGGAAGTTGAATTTGAAGCTCCTGAAAAGCCGAATGTTATCTCCACTTCAATGCCGAGGCATGGTCATAATGCCAACACTATTGAAGAAGATCTGTTTGTTGGTACTGTGGATGAACTATTAACTCCTCTCCTAACCATCAAGTTGAATTTGTTGAAAGATGGGGTGTTCCCAGGTTGTGACCAAGATTGCCATGCTTGCCTGTCCTCCCCATTTGACTGTCCTCAATTGAAGAAAGGAAATTTTGTTTGAGAAAGCTCTTATCTCACCCATTCCAGTTCCAGAAGTTTCAATATAACCATATAGGCCAATCCTTCCAGGGTTCCTAAAAAACCCGTTAGGATTACATCTGCTCCTATGACTACTCCGTTGAAGATAACAATGCCCAGGCCAGTCCCATACAAATCCAATAACATGGTATGATGGAACTATGGTGGAGAAATCTACTACCATGGTGTCAAACAGATTGAACAGACTGCCGAAGAAGAAAGCTCTGAAGAGGATAATCCCGACATTAGTAACATTGTCGGAACAAGCAAGGTTAGTCGTAGTGGAAGAATCTTTTCTCTAGAGATTGCTCCTCCAACAGCAGTCTTTGGACCCGTGGTCATTCCGAAGATTACACCTATACCAGTAATTGTACCTACAAGTGTACCCGCCGACAATAACAATGCAATTCCCATCCCTGCTTCTGCTGCTGAGAAAAAAGGAAAGAATGTTCAAGAGGAGTCTGTCTTGACGAAGGCTCAGTCACTAGTCATTCCTGAGACGTCCAAGAAGGAGATGGAAGAAATCCTGAGGATTATTAAGAAAAGTGATTATGATGTTGTTGAACAACTGGGGCGGACCCCCTCCAAAATATCTATGTTAGCCCTACTGCTGTGCTCTGAGGCACATGCTAAAGCTTTGGTCAAGTTTCTCAAGACAGCGCACGTGCCGCAAGAGACTTCGGCAGAGCAATTCCAAGACTGTGTAGCCAGTCTGACAGCTGACAATGGCTTGGGTTTCTCCGATGCCAACTTGACCTCCAAAGGGAGAAAACATAACGACGCACTACATGTCTCGGTGGAGTGTAGGGGAACCACGTTAGCTCGTGTTTTGGTTGATACTAGATCATCTCTAAATGTCTTACCAAAGAAAGCCCTTGATAGGTTGGATTGTGAGGGGCTGACTCTAAAACCCAGCAATATAGTGGTCAGAGCTTTTGATGGGTCTAAGAGGATGGTCCATGGAGAAGTGGACATCCCAATCAAGGTGGGAACTCAGGTTTTCAACTCAACATTCTATGTGATGGACATCCGTCCTTCTTACTCTTTCTTGTTGGGACGTCCCTGGATTCACAATGCCGGAGCTGTCACTTCCACCTTGCATCAAATGCTCAAGTACCCCGTCCAAGGGAAAATCATAATTATCCATGGGGAAGAGGAATATATGATTAGTCATCTGAATTCCTTCCGTTATATGGAGTTAGATGGCGAATTCATAGAGACCCCTTTCCAACATTTTGAAGAAGTCTCTAAAGAAATAGCTGTGACCAAGGCGGTATCCTTAACTCCTGTGATCATAAGACCACCACCTCGGGTGTCATATCTCAAAGATGCAAGGGAAGTAGTGAAAGAAGGCGGATCCACTATCTGGGGGAAGCTTCCTGACTTTCCTTTCAAATCAGATAAATTCGGCTTAGGGTTTACCTCGACTGCTCAGAAGGTCGTGCGCCGCTCCCGTGCTGGAGGGCCACCTGTGAAGATCATCCACCGAGGGGTTAATGCATTAGAGGACAGTGAAAAAGAGGGCAGCTTGGAAGACTGGATTTTTCCTACTGTTGGTGGAGGACTATGCAACTGGGAAGCAAAAGACTTTGTTCCAATTACTTTCATACCGCAGTAATTTATCTTTTCCATTTCTGTTGGACTGTAATATTTCACAAACAATTTGTACTTTTTCAACCTTGTGTCTTACCCGAGGCACATAGGTCCATTTGTAAGGGTTCTTATTTCATTTTCATATGTTATTTAATGAATCATGGACGCTTTTCATATTTAAACCTTTTGTGCTCATTGTCTTTCTTTTACATTTTGTTGTTTTAAGATGGCTATCCCTTACACACACCCACACTTACAAATGCAGGTACCCTTCCATTCTGGATCCCATGGGTAACGATACTGCTATAGCCTTCAGTGACTCTGAAGTTCTTATCTACCAAGCCAAATACGAAGATGAGGAAGATTGTGAGGTTCCAGGGGAATTGGCCAGACTATTACAGCAAGAGGAAAGAGAAATTCAGCCTCATGAGGAGCAGTTGGACACAATCAACTTGGGTACTGAGGATGATAAAAAGGAAATCAAGATAGGTGCCAATCTAGAGCCGACTGTCAAGGAGCACCTAATTTAGCTGTTGCATGATTATGTTGAGATCTTTGCCTGGTCATACGAAGACATGTCGGGACTCAATACAGACATTGTGATACACCGTCTACCCACAAGAGAAGAATGTCCACCAGTTAAACAAAAGGTCCGCCGCATGAGACCTGACATGTCAGAAAAGATCAAAGCAAAAGTTATGAAGCAGTTCAATGCTGGATTTCTGGCTGTTACTTCCTATCCATAATGGGTTGCTAACATTGTGCCCGTGCCTAAGAAGGACGACAAAGTGAGAATATGCATGGATTACAAAGACTTAAACAGGGCCAGCCCTAAAGATGACTTTCCACTTCCGCACATTGACATCTTGGTTGACAACACAACTCAGCACAAAGTATTTTCTTTCATGGAAGGATTCTCAGGCTATAACCAGATCAAAGTGGCACCTGAGGACATGGAGAAAACTACTTTTGTCACACAATGGGGTACGTTCTGCTACAAAGTGATGCCATTCGGACAAAAGAATGTTGGGGAAACCTATCAACGCGCCATGGTAGCTTTGTTTCATGATATGATAAATCATGAGATAGAGGTCTACGTAGATGACATGATAGCCTGATCACAAACTGAAGAAGGACACCTTGATCACTTGCAAAAGCTGTTTGTCAGGTTGAAGGAGTACAAGCTCAGATTGAACCCAAACAAGTGTACATTGGGAGTCCGGTCCGGTAAACTCTTAGGTTTCATTGTCAGCAAGAAAGGCATCGAGGTTGATCCTGCCAAAGTTAAAGCTATACAAGAAATGCCTGCTCCTCGCACTGAAAAGGAGGTCAGAGGTTTCTTGGGACACCTAAACTACATTGCTAGGTTCATTTCTCACCTAACATCTACTTGTGAACCAATCTTCAAGCTGTTGAAGAAAGATCAGGTAGTTCGATGGAACGGTGACTGTCAGATTGCTTTCGATAAAATCAAGGAGTATTTGCTAGAACCTCCTATCCTGATGCCACCCGTCGAAGGAAGACCGCTAATCATGTATCTGACCGTCTTAGAGAATTCAATGGGGTGTGTACTGGGGCAGCATGACGAGTCTGGCCGAAAAGAGCATGCCATTTATTACCTTAGCAAAAAGTTTACCGACTGTGAGACCCTATACTCACTGCTCGAGAAAACTTGATGCACTTTGGTATGGGCTGCTCGCCGGCTAAGGCAGTATATGTTGACTCATACCACTTTGCTGATATCTAAGATGGATCCGATCAAGTACATCTTTGAGAAGCCTTCTCTATCTGGAAGAATAGCTAGATGGCAGATGATCCTAACAGAATACGATATACAGTACACGACCCAAAAAGCTATAAAGGGGAGTGTGCTAGCTGATCATTTGGCCCATCAAGCTGTCGAAGATTACCAATCCATGAGGTTTGACTTCCCTGACGAGGACATCATGACATTGGACAATATTGAAGATTTCAGACCATATGACGGACCTGAACAAGGACCCCCAATGGACGTTGTACTTTGATGGGGCCTCCAATGCACTTGGCAACGGTATCGGTGCGGTACTCATTTCCCCGGAAGGTTGCCATACTCCTTTCACCGCTAGACTTTGCTTCAACTGTACGAACAACATGGCAGAATATGAAGCATGCATCTTTGGTCTCAAGGCTGCCATAGACTTGGGAATCAAATCTTTGATTGTGTTTAGGGACTCAGCTTTGGTCATCAGTCAGATCAAAGGAGAGTGGGACACTAAGCATCCAAACCTCATCCCTTACAAAGAACATGTCTTGACATTGTTACCACATTTCGAGCAGATTACCTTCGAGCACTTCCCGCGAGAAGAAAATCAGCTAGCAGATGCTCTAGCTACAATGCCATCCATGTTTAAACTTAACAGGGATAATGAGGCTCCCCAAATCACCATTGAACGAATGGACGAACCGGCACATTGTCACGGGATTAACACCGAAGAAGTAGTGGACCAGCCGTGGTTTCATGAAGTCAAAAGGTATCTCGAGGCTCAAGAATATCCAGAAGGAGCTTCAGTCAATGACAAAAAGTTCTTAAGGAGATTCTCGGCAAAGTTCTTCCTAAGCAATGGCATCTGTGATCGGTGGATCTGGAACTGACTGTTTAACGCTGGTTCGTGAAATGTCGCGGAAGCAAGAGTCGCCACCGTCTTTTATTTTCTCCAAATGGAAAGGACAAAAGCACAGAAAAATTCCTTATAGAGATTGCTCTCGGTTCGGGAGGTAGGTTATAGAAAGGGAAGGTGTTAGCACCCTTTCTATCCATGGTTATCCATGGGCTCTTAGATACTTGCTCATTTGTGTTTTCAAAATGGTTTGTTTGCTTTTCAACTGTGGGTTTTAAAAAGTTTCTTTGAAAATTTCAGTTCGACTCTTGTATCGGTCCTCAAGAGTGTTTGAAAAATGCTTTCGAAAGCTTTTTGAAAATGTGTTGGTGTGAAAAGTATTTTTGATTTGTTTTGTTTTGAATTAGAGCAAGTATCCACGAGTCGTCTACCTACCCTAAGGAATTCGTCTGTGTAGATGTCCTTTAAAGTAGTGTCATCCCACCATTGAGAGGTAGGTAGCACCACCGTTGGAGGTGTTCGGGTCAATTCGAGGTTCGGGACATGGTGATCACCAGAGCAATGGGAAGACACCTTAGAAGCTACCCTCATGCCAGGTTCCCGGATCATGAGGACTTACTAAGACATCCTATACTCGACGATCACCTTTCGAGGCAAGGCAACAGTGAGGCGTACACTAGGGGTGGTGTGTGATTTGTGTGTCAGATTCATTTATTTTTGTCTTGTCAGGTTATGGGTGATCTATGCGTTTATTTTTATTTTTTTGTCATTCATTCTTGCATGCATTTATTTAACAGTTAAAAAGATGCGGAAATTGAAAGTTCTAAACTATTACAAAGGCGCGGGTCCACATCGCCAAAATTAAAATCCAGGACCCGATTTGACGGAAAGTAAATAAAGAAATAAAGTAAAGTGCGAGAAATTAAGTTTACAAGGCTTTGGGAGAGTTACATAAATATTTAAAAGAAGGAAATAAATAAAAATGCACGAATAGGAATTAAAATTGGAAACGAGGGCGTTGGACCCTTTTTAATGAAATTAAATTAAATGATTAAACTAATGAAATTAAAGAGAAAAAAGAAATTATTATTATTTTTTGAGTTTTTGGTATTTATGTTTTTTATGTATTTTTATGAGAAAGATTAAATGAAATTAAAATATTAACCTTAATTCTAATTTTTTTTATTTATTAAGAAAAACATGTTAAAATTAAACCTAAAATTAATCTAATTATTTACATGCAATTTTGATTTATAAAAATAAATAATTAATTATTAGTGAAATTTATTTACAAAAAATATTAATTAAATAAATATATTTTGATTTTTATGACTTTTCTGTTTTTTACTATTTTTTATATTTTATGAAAATAAGTTAAATTAAAGGAATTAATTAAAAAAAGAAATAATTGAAATAAATAAAATAAGGAAAAGAAAGAAAATACAATACCTTGGGGGGTTTCTGTCCCCTTTTTGGAGGTGAATTGGAGTGGTTTGACCATTTGTGTTCTGGCCTCATCATGCATAAGTTGTTCTACTTTGGCCATTTGGCTTTTGGCTTTTGGCCATTTGCGTTTTGGCCTCAACGTTCCTTAATCTTCTCAGGATGTCTGTCTCGCCATGTATTGGTGTCATGCATAAGTTTTTCTACTTTGGCCATTTGGCTTTTGGCTTTTAGCCTCAACGTTCTTTAATGAACCTGGGATCCTGTCTAAATCTGCAGTTGAATCTCACGAACACATTAAATAAAATCATAAAATGCAAATAAAGCCAATATATGAAGAAATTTAATGTTTAGGCACAATATGGTATGTATGAATGATTATACCCTTTTGATCATGGAGATCAAATCAATCTTACCCTTACTGGAAAATCAGTGGCCTGAATGCTTTTATGCCTTACTGGAAAATTAGGATTATGGAGATCAAACCAGCCTTACTCTTACTGAAGAAGCATTGGGGTGTTGGTTTGTAACTGTGATGGCTTGTTTGCAGTGAGAGAGGGATTTGTAATAAGGATTTCAAGGTTTTAGGGTTCTTGAAAGAGTTTGATATTCTAACAGTGTTGTGGCAAGGTTTTTTCTCTCTTTTCCTCCTCCTCTCTGGTTTGTGTGAAAAGAAGGTGATTATATAATGAAAATTAAGGTAAAGCAAATGGGCTTTGAATGTGCAATTGGGCCTCCAATATTCACTTGAATTCGTCACTTTCCAGGCTAAATCGCAGGGACTTAAGTGCATTTTTTGAAGTTGAAATGTGAAAACAAAATGTAGCCGACATCGAGAACTAACTCCTGTCCGAAAATCGACTCAATCGGATAACCGGTGAATTAGTTATGAATTTTTGAAGTTTCAGCTCAGACAAACTTATTTTGGGCTCCAGTGTCGACTCTGACACGTTCTTCAGTAAAAAACTGGTATTGATCGGTGCATAATTTGGTCTCGACTTTTGAAGCAAAGTTGTAGATCTATGAGTCAGTGACCTTGTGTAAAAATATGAGTCCAATCCGATAAAAATTGACCGAGTTATGAATTTTCGAAGTTTCGGCCCAGATGAAATAATATTCAGCATTCAGGATTTTCAGCATGTCACGCACTCTGAGCAAAAAACGAAGGCCTTTTGAATACCGTTTAAACTCAATACCTTCTGTGAAAATGTAGCCAACTCAATTTGTGAAATTTTGGCACCGGAACCAGCTCGATACGATGAAAATCGACCAAGTTATGATTTTCTGAACATGACGCAAATAAACTTCTGTCACAAATTTTCTGTATGAAAATACTTGATAAATCCACATTTTTGAAGACCTTATGATCGAAATTGGCTTCCAGCCGTGAGAGATGAAAACATAGATAATGTCAAGACGGAATTTTGGCCACCGGAACGGGTTCAAAACGAGCCACGATCTTCAAGTTATGAATTTTTTAGCGCGTAAAAACTGCACTTTCAGCACACTTTTTCACCATATTTCTTCGAGAAAACTCACACATTCGGATACCTTCTTTAAAGAATTGACTCTTGAGCCGAACCTGAATTTGAGAATACGTTATCAGAGATATCTTGGCGAAAGAATACCTGAATATGACGCGCCAGGTTGGACTTGTGAATTTTTCTTGAAATGTTTTGAGAAATATGGGAGGGCAAATTTTGGGGTACAACAGTTGCCCCTGTTCAATCTTCTTAAACCTGAGGATGTAGATTGGCTTGCGTGCCTTTTGTGATCCGAAGGTGGAAGATGATTGAACACTAGAGTGCCCAGAAATTTGCACTCGCATAGTAGAGTATCAGCAACGTGATGGCGGGAATGGGCTTTCAGATGCCATTTGAAGACTGATGGATAGGAGGATGGGCTTATAGATACCATCTGGAAGTGTGACAGAACTTTGTCGGGAATGGGCTTATAGATGCCATTTGGGCGTCAATCGCGTAAGATATTCCTTAGCGAGCACTTGCGTACGTAAAAAAAGAAAAATGATTACCTGACCTGTTACGGGAGCTGGTCTTCAAATTCTTAGTATAGACGTGTCCTGACTGGTTACAGGAGCTGGATCTGGATCTTCACAAGGTGATGAATGGACCAAGGATGGTTACTACCTCAACAGGAATGCTGAGAGAACCTTGTATAACCTTAACCTCAACAGCAATCGTTGAGAAAATCTTGGGATGATTACTACCTCCGCAGTATCGGGGAGAGAACCAAAGGCGACTACAACCTCAACAGCAATCATTGAGAGAATCTTAGATAACTTCAACCTCGACAGCAGTCGTTGAGAGAATCTTGGGATGATTACTACCTCCGCAGTATCGGGGAGAGAACCAAAGGCGACTACAACCTCAACAGCAATCATTGAGAGAATCTTGGATAACTTCAACCTCAACAGCAATCGTTGAGAGAAACTTGGGATGATTACTACCTCCGCAGTATCGGGGAGAGAACCATAGGCGACTACAACCTCAACAGAAATCATTGAGAGAATCTTGGATAACTTCAACCTCAACAGCAATCGTTGAGAGAAACTTGGGATGATTACTACCTCCGCAGTATCGGGGAGAGAACCATAGGCGACTACAACCTCAACAGCAATCATTGAGAGAATCTTGGATAACTTCAACCTCAACAGCAATCGTTGAGAGAATCTTGGGATGATTACTACCTCCTGTAGCGATAAAAAATGTAGCGGGGTAAATCGGAGATCGAATTATTGATTAATTCGTCTCACAAAAGCAAGAGTCGCCACCGCGCTTTATTGTTTCCAAAGGAAAAGGGAAAAGAGCGAAATAAAACACTAAATATGCAATGTAAATAATAAAAAATACAAAGCGTTTTTGAAAAGAGATCTTATGGTTCGGGGGTTGGTTATACAATGGGAAGGTACTAGCACCCAATGCATCTATAGTACTCTATAGGAACCTTTTGAAATATCTGTTTTATTTAAAATTGATTGCTTGATTGAAAACAAATTGTTTTGGCCGAAACGGGATACGGACGGGTTTTTGAAGATACGACGACCTAATGTCGAAGTTTTTGCTTAAAGGGCGTAAATTTGAAAAGGTTGAATATTTGAGGAAAAATTATCCTAAGTTTTAATGAAATGCGAAAGCTTGCGCAGTTAGACTTGAGGACATGAAGTCAACAAATTTACTGTTTTTCCTTTGGATTTAAACATAAATAGAATAAACAAATAAATATGGAATAAATACACAGGCAAAAGATGCGAATAATGATTAAATAACGATAATCTAAATGATAGAATAAATGATGCGAATAATGTGTTTTTATGATTTTTTTTTGTTTAATGTTAACGGGAAGAAAGTATTTTTTAATTTTTACGCATTTTGATAGGGATAAAAAGCAAGAGAATTATTTAACGAGGACATAATGTTTTTTAGTTTTAAGTCATTATTTTATATATTTTGATATTAATATTAATAAGGCAAGAAAATGAATTAATAAAACATTTTTTAAAGTTTTTTCTATTTTTATATGTTTTAGAATTTTGTTTAATAACGATGTAAGAGGAGAATTAATTAGAAAAAAAATAAAATGTCTACATTCTTAAATTCTATATAAAATACTTATTCAAAAGATTAAGGGGTTCTAAATTAAATTAAAAGTTAATAATTTACCTTAATGAAATAAAATTAAAACTCTTAAATTAAATCCAAAATTAAACTAAGAGGTCAAACTAATTAATAAAAAAACTAGTTAGACATATCTTTTTATTTTTTATTATACTTATCAATTAATTATCATAAATAATAATTCTAAAAAAAAAGAGATTAAAGAAAGTAAAAAGAAAAAGAAGTGTGTCAAAATAAAAAGAAACAAGCAAGAAAGGTATATGGGCTAGATGGTTGAAGGCCCAAGCAGAATCCAAAGTGGGGGGTGCAGGAACAAAAACGCGTGGGCTTAAGCTGGAGAAATGGGGTGAGGCCCATATATTTTACAAAGTGTATTAGGGTTAATTGTTTTATCAATTGGGATTAGGGTTCTGCTAGGCAGAACGGCGCATCTCTCTTCTCTTTGTCATCTTCTTCGCGTCTTCTTCTCCATATCCTCTGAGTTCGCTATCTCTTCTTGCCATGGCCACCCACTCCAAACTCTTCTTCCCTCTAGCCGAACGAGAAAAGGGACGGCTACGGATTCGGTAAAACGCTATTCAACTCGTTAACGCTTAGTTCGTTTTTGCATGTTGATTCTGATTTCATGATTCTTATTCTGTTTGATTCTTATTGTTGATTGAGGTACCATAGAAGTAAAAAGGGAGAGGGAATCGTTACCTAGGCGGAGACGGAGGAGGAGGTCGGGAGCGAAGGAGGCCAGGCGGCGAGGAGAGGAGAGGCGCGAGCTCACTTCGGTGACCGGTATTTACGTGATTTTCTTCTTCTTCTTGTTGATACTGTACTGTGATCTTTCTCTTCCTCGTTTGCCTTGGTACTGTATTTTTGATGTTTCTTTTCTTCTCCTGCCTTGATACTGTGCTTCTGTTTCTCCTCTTCTTCTTAACCGTGCTTCTGTACGATATGCATTGGTCTGTGATAATGTTTTTTGAGGCTTTACTGTAGCTTGGGTTTGGAAGTTGGTTTAGGTCCTATACAGGTTTTACTGGTTTTTGCCTCTTAGTTGCACGCAGGTTGTTATGGTGTTTATGCTATGCTATTGGTTTGGACAATAGGCATTTTTGTGATATTGGCTTAATAGCTCAATCAAGTTAATGGTTTAGAAACTATTGGTTTTTTAGGCCATGGTGAATGATGGTTTGAAAGCTGGTTTAGCAGGTTATGCTGTGGTTACTGGTTTTATTGGTTGGACAGTAGAAAGGGTGGTGATGTTGGCTTGAGGGTTTTAAACAGTTTTGCAAGGTTTAGGCCATAGATGTTGAAAATGGTTTTTTGACAGTAGGGCAATGGTTATGCCAGTTCTGTGAGCTTTTGTGTGTTTTTCTTGATAACTATTTTTTCTCTAAGTTTTTGAAGGCTTGGATATATGATATCTGATGTGTGATTTCTTTGGTTATGTGCGTTATAACAGTTTTCCCTCTCCTTTGTTTACGTTACAGGCTGGAGATTTTGAAATACTTTCCCTCTCCCTGGGCATTCTGCACTAGACTGCCATCTCCAATTTGTTTCTATTCTTCTTTTATGTTTTTATTTCTACTGGCTATATTTACAGTTTGTCTTGTATCTCTTTTCCTGCCTATGCCAAGCCTGTAAAACCCACACTTCTCCCTCTCTTTTTTCTCTCAGTACAGCTTTGACAAAAATATGATAGGCTGTACTTTTCTGAAATTGCAAATGGCCAGAAAATGATGAAAATAAGGAATGTCAACATTGCTTGCATATGTTGTTAAACTGCATGTTTTTGACTTCTAATGCAAAAGTAGCTTCTTTTGTTTTTTTTTACTATGTGGGCATAGGTTTACGTTGGCATTTGCTTGCATATGTTGAGATCATGCAGGGACTTTGTATGCTGTATGTTTTTTTTTTTGAAATATGCATTTGGATTTTGAAAAGTGCAATTAATTTAAAACATGCAATTTTGGACAAAAATAAACTTGTGCATTCATTTAAAAATTCCTTTCTTTTTTGTGAACCGGGAGAAATCCCGTGATTTGCAAAAAAGAGTAACTGATTCCGGCCATTGCTTTTAATGATGAACCTTAAATAATTTCGCTTTTAATTATTTGTTCGAATTCTAATTTCTTTTAATTTTGCAGGTAACATCAAGTGAGCAGACAAAAACGCATTGGATCAGAAGATTTAGAATTAGGAATATTAGATTAGTTTTTATTTCATTTTAGCTTTGTAAATTTATTATTGTAATTTTGTTGTAATAGATACAATATTTACATAATAATTGTACAATTAGAAAAAATGAATAAAAATCCAATATTCGCCAATTGATTTCTTCTTTCTCTCTAATTATTTATTTTATCGTTTACAATTCTTTAGTCGTATAATAATTGAAAACGAATTTCAACTACCTACATTCAGAATAATAAACAGATAAATAAATAATTATCATTGACCAATTAATAGCCTCAATTATTTAATTCATCATCCATAACTTTCTAAATTATAATAATTAAAATAGAGTTTCAATTATTTAACTTAGAATGACAAATGATTAAATAATCGTTATTGGCCAATAAACTTTTCTGAATATTTATTATATTATTCATAAACCTTTAAATTATGTAATAACTGAGAATGGATTCCAGTTATTTAAATTTAAGATAGTGAGTAATAAATAAATACTGTCTGCACAATTAATGCGCCTCTTCTCTAATGTTTATTTTATTATCTATACATCTTTAAACTACATAATAATCGAAAACGAATTTCAATTATTTAAATTTAAGATAATAAATAATTAATAAACATTATTTTAGCACGAATCGATTAGATGATTTAATGTTCAACATAAATAGCTCTCGGCCTGAAAAAGTTATGAATTTTAAAATCGATGGATCAAAACACTTGTAATGTAATGATGCAGATGGGAGATGGTATCTTAGGTCAAAATTTGGGGTACAACAGCTGCCCCTATTTAAGTTTCTTCTATCCGGAGATATGAAGATTGAAATCTTCGTTTCGACGAGATTGAAGGTACTTAAATACATAATTACGCAAATTTTGTCCTAAGATGCCGTCGTCATGTTTGATATGAATGCAGTGATCGAACTCACAGAAAAAGATATTGTATGAAACAAGACAATGCTGGGGGAATCGAACACCAACAAAACACAGCGGCATGGATTATACATTACTGGGGAAACAAGCTATCGACTTCAAACGACAGACTCCTGACAGTGAATAAAATCGAGGGAATACGACCTCTAACCCTAACAAAGAGAGCATCTTGCATAGGCCATAACAGATCATTGATCCAAAACAGTAAGTTCGCAACTCAAGGTCGATGATAGACAGAGAGTATCAAATTGCTGATAACTGATTACCGACTTCTGGAGGTATAGATTCGTAACAGACTTCTCTGCTAGATTTTCAGAGATATACTCATTAATGCTGAAGTAATAAGATTGTAGATACGAAAGTTGTTCAAATAAAGAAACTGCCACTTGCTGTTGTCCAAAGAAAATACCGATAACATACAAGCTGCTCAAATAAAGAGGCTGCCACTTGCTGTCGTCCAAAGAAAAATACCGATAACATACAAGCTGCTCAAATAAAGAGGCTACCACTTGTTGTATTCTAGAAAATACCGATAACATACAAGCTGCTCAAATAAAGAGGCTACCACTTGTTGTCGTCCAAAGAAAATACCGATAACATACAAGATGCTCAAATAAAGAGGCTACCACTTGTTGTATTCCAGAAAAGTAATAACGTACCGGTAACTCATGAAGAGTTTGCTGCTTGTCGCTTTCGAAAAGATAAAATAACGCACTAGTAGCTCGTGAAGAACTGCTGCTCGGCGCTTTCAAAAGTAAACAACGCATTAGTAGCTCATGAAGAACTGCTGCTCGGCGCTTTCAAAAAGTAAATGACGCACTAGTAGCTCGTGAAGAACTGCTGCTCGGCGCTTTCAAAAAGTAAATGACGCACTAGTAGCTCGTGAAGAACTGCTGCTCGGCGCTTTCAAAAAGTAAATGACGCACTAGTAGCTCGTGAAGAACTGCTGCTCGGCGCTTTCAAAAGGTAAATGACGCACTAGTAGCTCATGAAGAACTGCTGCTCGGCGCTTTCAAAAAGTAACGTACAAGTTGCTCATGAAGAGCTGCCGCTTGTCGTTTTCCAACGGTGTCTATAACGTACAAGTTGCTCATGAAGAGCTGCCGCTTGTCGTTTTCCAAAAACAAACAGAAGGAAATTGCGATGATACTGGCAGAGAATAAAATCCTCGTCAAAGAGAACCCTGAATCAATCCTTCCCTAGGAGATCATATACTTTAACATGCAAAATAAATGCACAAACTGTCTGGGTCGATTTCACTGGGGAGAATCAAAGAAATAGCCTATGCAAGAGGCAGCAACTTCATCTAGGAATAACCTAGAAAGAAAACAGTCAAACAAGACTCCACCCGATGAGAAAGTAACTCAATTGGGGAATTCATCTTATTCAGAAATGGGCAAGGTAGGCTAAACCAAAATCAACCACGAGGGTTAGCTCCGTTGGGGAATTTAGAAAAGAAACACATTTTCTGCCTAAGCTAACTTTCTACCTGGAAAGAACATATGTACGTTATTTGAATAAGCAAAGTACGACCCAAAGTCAACGGCAAATGTGGATGTGCATGCTGACATAAGTGTAAATGAATAAATGAATGTTATGCTGACAAAACAGACAGACGGAATAAGATGGAGATAACAAGACGTCACAGCAAAATAGGTACTCGGCCAATCTTGAAAAGACGGAAGATAAACGGAACTGGAAACACAAAGCAACGTCGGAGGGTATCACGCTACAAGGCTCAAGTCTTCTGAGGAGAAAAGCATCCAAATCCAATCTTCTAACACCAATAGACCACGGTATGAGACAAAGCGTACCAAACTTCAAAAATCGCCCAAATGAAGATAGCCAAAATAATGCTTAACTGGGACAGCTGGGGAGTCACCAAACTTAGTACCCCGAGAAACACAAGCTTAACACAACCAACCCCTCATGACGATTTCGAAACGAAACATGCTCATCATGCAAGGATAAACTACTGTACTGCTTTGTATTTCATGGCTTGACCATCCTTGGAACAAACTGTTAATATTCCTTTCGTTATCCACGACACATTTTTTTTTTAAAATAAGAACATTTTAAGTAAATTTGTTTCAAGTATTTCCATAAAAATTAAAATCTTGCCTACAAAAGGTAAATGCTCAACTTTCATTAATAAGATGGTAGTTCGCTAACAATGCGACTCCAACGGTTTACAAAAGCTTGGGGAAATAGTATGAGAAATAAAAGGTCATACAAAACAATGATCACTATTCTCCCTAACAACTTTGAATTCCAGAATGTGCTCAGATGCCAAGACTGATTTGACCAGAAATTTGCCTAAGCGAAATACTTCTTGACTGCATCGGCGTTCATGGGACGCGGAAGATCTTCACCGTCCATATTGGTGAGAATCATGGCACCTCCAGAGAAGACTTTCTTAACAACATACGGTCCTTCATAATTTGGAGCCCACTTGCCCCTAGAATCAGGTTGGAAAGATAATATTTTCTTGAGTACAAGGTCACCTTCTCTGAACTCGCGCGGTCGAACCTTCTTATCAAAAGCCTTCTTCATCCTCTGCTGATACAATTGACCGTGACACAAAGCTGTCAATCTCTTCTCTTCGATTAAATTCAACTGATCATATCTATTTTGACACCATTCGGCCTCAGAAAGTTTAGCTTCCATCAACACTCTCAGAGACGGGATCTCAACTTCCACGGGGAGTACAGCTTCCATACCGTAAACTAGGGAAAATGGGGTTACGCCCGTTGATGTTCGAACTGAAGTACGATACCCGTGTAAAGCAAACGGAAGCATTTCATGCCAATCCTTATAAGTTAACACCATCTTCTGGACAATCTTCTTGATATTCTTGTTAGCAGCTTCAACAGCTCCATTCATCTTCGGTCTGTAAGGAGAGGAATTATGATGTTCGATCTTGAACTCTTCACAAAGCTCCTTCATCATCTTGTTATTCAAATTCGAACCATTATCAGTGATGATCTTGCTCGGGATACCGTATCGACAAATGATCTGATTCTTGATAAATCTGACTACCACCTGTCTGGTTACATTAGCATAAGATGCTGCTTCCACCCATTTAGTAAAATAATCAATCGCTACCAAGATGAAACGATGACCATTTGAAGCTTTGGGTTCAATCATTCCAATCATGTCAATGCCCCACATAGAGAAAGGCCAAGGTGAAGATATGACATTGAGGAGAGTCGGCGGCACGTGCATCTTGTCTGCATAAATCTGGCATTTATGACATTTCTTCACATACTTGCAGCAATCAGATTCCATTGTCATCCAGTAATAACCAGCTCTTAACATCTTCCTAGCCATCGCATGTCCATTGGCATGAGTGCCAAAGGATCCTTCGTGTACTTCTTGCATCAGCATGTCTTCTTCACGTCTGTCTACACATCTGAGCAAGACCATGTCGTAATTCCTCTTATACAAAACCTCTTCATTGAGAAAGAAACTGCTTGCTAATCTTCTCAACGTCTTCCTATCTTTACCGGATGCCCCAGGCGGGTACTCTTGAGTTTGAAGAACACGTTTAATGTCATAGAACCACGGTTTGTCGTCGGTGACCTCTTCTACTGAGAACACATGAGCAGGTCTGTCGAGGCGCATAACTCGGATTGTAGGCACGTCGTTCCAATCATTCACTTGAAACATTGAAGACAAAGTAGCTAAAGCATCAGCCATTTGATTCTCATCTCTAGGGATATGATGTAATTCCACCTTGTTAAAGAAAGTTAACAACCTTCTAGCATAGTCTCTGTAAGGGATCAAACCAGGATGACGAGTCTCCCATTCTCCTTTGATTTGATTAATCACCAATGCTGAATCTCCGTAAATATCAAGAATTTTAATCCTTAGGTCTACTGCTTCTTCGAGACCCATAATACATGCCTCATATTCCGCCATGTTGTTCGTGCAGTCAAACTTCAATCTCGCCGTGAACGGGATATGAGTACCTCGGGGAGTAACGATGATTGCCCCAATTCCATTTCCATAGGAATTCACAGCTCCGTCAAATATCAAACCCCAATGCGATTCAGGATCAGGTCCTTCTTCAGGTAACGGCTCTTCACAATCTTTAGCTTTCAAGTACATAACATCTTCATCTAGGAAATCAAACTTGATGGATTGATAATCGTCAATTGGTTAGTGAGCCAAATGATCGGCTAAAATACTTCCTTTGATCGCTTTCTGAGTGTGATACTCAATGTCATATTCAGATAACAACATCTGCCAACGGGCTATTCTTCTAGATAAGGCGGGCTTCTCAAAGATATACTTGATCGGGTCCATTTTGGAGATCAGCCAAGTAGTGTGGTTAATCATATACTGGCGCAGACGGCGAGCAGCCCAAGCTAAAGCACAACAGGTTTTCTCAAGCAATGAGTATCGAGACTCACAGTCTGTGAATTTCTTACTCAAATAATATACGGCATGTTCCTTTCTTCCAGTCTCATCTTGTTGACCAAGCACACATCCCATGGAGTCTTCCAATATAGTCAGGTACATAATCAAAGGTCTTCCTTCCACCAGAGGAATCAAAATGGGAGGTTCAAGCAAATATTCTTTGATACTATCAAAAGCTCTCTGACAATCTTCTGTCCACACACATCCTTGGTTCTTCCGGAGAAGCTTGAAAATCGGCCCACAGGTAGCAGTCATATGAGATATAAATCTAGAAATGTAGTTCAGTCTCCCAAGGAATCCTCTTACTTGTTTTTCTGTCTTGGGTGCGGGCATTTCTCGAATAGCTTTGACTTTATCAGGATCTACCTCAATACCTTTCTGACTGACAATGAAACCCAGAAGTCTCCCAGAACGAACACCAAAAGTGCACTTTTTGGGATTCAGACGGAGTTTGTACTTTCTCAAACGCTGGAATAACTTCAACAAATGTTCCAAGTGATCCTCCTCAGTTTGTGATTTGGCAATCATGTCATCCACATACACTTCGATCTCCTTATGCATCATGTCATGGAATAAAGCAGTCATGGCCCTTTGGTATGTTGCACCAGCATTCCTCAAACCAAACGGCATAACCCGATAACAAAATGTTCCCCACGGTGTAATGAAAGCTGTCTTCTCCATATCTTCTGGTGCCATCTTGATTTGATTGTAACCAGAAAAACCATCCATGAAAGAAAAGACTTTGAACTTGGCGGTACTGTCGACCAATACGTCGATATGAGGTAATGGGAAGTCATCCTTCGGACTAGCTCTATTCAGATCTCTGTAGTCTACACACATCCGAACCTTGCCATCTTTCTTTGCAACAGGCACTATGTTGGCTAACCACTGAGGATAGACCGACGTAACAAGGAAACCTGCGTTGATCTGTTTTTGAACCTCCTCCTTAATCTTGTCAGCCATGTCGGGACGAGTCCTTCTCAATTTCTGCTTGATCGATGGACACTCAGGTCTCAACGGTAAATGATGCTCCACAATGTCATTGTCCAACCCTGGCATATCTTGGTAGGACCAAGCAAACACGTCAACATACTCTTTGAGAAGCTCCAACATCTTCTCCTTAACTTCCGGGATAAGCAATGCTCCAACTTTGACTTCCTTTCTATCTTCTTCATCACCCAAGTTGACCAACTCTACAGGTTCTTCAAATGGTTGAATGACCTTCTCATCATGCTCAAGCAAACGGGAAATCTCAACAGGAACCTCTTCATCATCCTCTTCTTCGGCTCTGAACACAGGGAATTCAAAGTTGGGAGAGGGCATAGGATCATTGTTTTCGACGGTTAAGTCATGGACTAATCTGCACATATGATTATGCTTTATTTTAGAAATCGATTTGTGCAAATAAAATGTTATTAATTAACTTTCATTGTTATTTCCCAGAAAAAGTGAAAAATAAAACAGCAGTGGACAAAATAACATTTTTATTCATTAAAGGGAAATACTTGAAACAGGAAGCCCAGACATTTCTCTTTTGCCTTGGGCAGAGCAAAAGGAGTTATTTTTCATAGCCCGACACAAAATACGTTTCGCCTTGGGCAGAGCGAATTTTTTCAAAGGAAAATAAACAAAACATTACTCGGAAATGTGCATAACCACAGGAACATCAACAGCTATCCAGTTTTGGCAAGCCAATCCAGGCGTCACAAACACGGGCAAATCCTCCTCGGAATCATCATCTATGATAGCATCAACCTCAGGATGTACAAACCCTGCACTTCGGAAAACCTCTTGAATCGGACGAACAACCACCTCCTTCTTGACCCTTGCAGATAATGGATGAAAACCCATACCTTCCCCAGACTTGTTCTCGGGTAATGTCAACACCTGGCCCCATCCTTCGGCCGAACCACTTTCCACCACTCGCCGCGCATCCTCAAAAGAAGAGATGGATGCCCCTTGCTTCTTCACTGTATTCTTAGCAACAGATAAACCCTGGAACTGGGTCCCAACATCCTCGTCAGCATCAATAGAAGAAAACGATGATAAATGGCTTACCACCATAGCCTGCTCTCCCCCAATCATCACTAGCTTCCCATGTCTTACAAACTTTAGTCTCTGATGGAGCGTAAAGGTGACTGCCCCGGCATCATGGATCCAGGGACGACCCAATAAACAACTGTAGGCAGCACGGATGTCCATCACTTGGAAAGTGATTTGAAAAGTATGGGGACCAATCACTATGGGAAGGTCCACTTCACCAATAACTGTCTTCCTGGAACCATCAAATGCTTTGACAATTATTCCACTAGGCCTCATAGGAGCACCTGGATATGAAAGTCGAGACAACGTAGTCTTGGGCATCACATTCAACGACGAGCCCGTATCCACCAACACACTTGATAAGGTATCGTTTCCACAACTTACTGAAATGTGCAAAGCCATATTATGGTTTCTCCCCTCCTCCGGGAGTTCTTCATCACTGAAACCCAGATTGTTACACGAAGTTATATTTCCCACAATCCCATCAAACTGATCAACTGTCACATCATGGTCTACGAACGCCTGGTCCAAGACCTTCATCAAAGCTTCTCTATGTGCACCAGAATCTCTCAATAAGGCAAGCAAGGAAATCTTGGAAGGTGTTTGCAAAAGCTGGTCCACAATCTTATACTCACTCCTTTTAATAAGCTTTAGGATCTCATCCTCTTCAGGGTGAGGGATAGGTTCACTGGATCGGCCTATCTCAACCCTTGGTTCAACATTTCTTACGGGAATCTCCGCCGGTATGGGCCTCCTAACTTGAACTTCTGGTCTCCTCGACGGTACTTCTGCAAAAACACGCCCACTTCTTGTAACTCTACTCACATCGGCAATGTTAACAAAAGACGGTCTGGTTGGTATGGGGACTTCTACCCCATTCTCAATCATTGTGGCGTTATACTTGTACGGCACAGCTTGGTCTGAGCTGTAAGGCACAGGGCCAGGTGGGTAAATAATCAAAGGATCAACAGGCGCAGTCTGACTGTTGTAAGCAATCTCTACTGACTCTGGCAAATTGAATTGTGGTGTGATAACATTCACTTCATCTTCCGGATTTCGGTCATAGGTAATAGTGATAATTCTCTGATCTAGCAACTTCTGAATATCCTCCTTCACAATAGGACAGTCATCCTCTCTTGAACAAAACTCACAAACGTCATAATCATGCTGGTGCCTAACAAAGGCAAGTCTTCTCAAACTCTGATGTAACCTGATCAATGATTCTCTTATGTGCTCGACTTGAAAAACCCGAAACTTCCCCGGACAACCTTCCACCATATTCACTGAAGCTGCCCCATGTCGAGGCAAAGGATTATCTCTAACATTTGGATTAACATCCTTAAAAGACAAGATACCATTCTTAATTAATCTCTGCACGTCCGCCTTCAGAGCAAAGCAATTCTCAAGGTTGTGCCCCGGTGACCCTTGATGATATTCACAGAATTGATCCGCCTTGTACCACGGAGAAGCACTTTTCGGTGCGACAGGAGGAGGCTTTGTTGTGATGAGATTCTTTCTGATGAGAGCAGGGAACAATTCAGTATACGTCATAGGAATGGCATCGAACTGCGGTTTTCTGGGTGAACGGTTCTGATTATTGAATGGATAAGCCTGTTGTCGAGGCTGCTGCTGAAATGGCCGTGGCTGAGTTGGTGGAATTTGATGAGCTGGGGTCATCAAAGTTGGGCGGACAGCCGGAGTGACTGTCGCAACGTGAGAATAACCTCTCCTAGGCCTACCTGGAAACAAAGCACTGACATCCTGCTCTTTTCTTTTCGGGAAAACACTTCCAAACTTCTTCGCACTGCTAGACGGACTCCCTTCTTTAACCAAACGCCCTTCGCGAATCCCTTCCTCTAATCGCATGCCCATGCTTACCATTTCGGTGAAGTCACTGGGTGCGCTGGCTATCATTCTTTCATAGTAAAAGGATCCTAAAGTCTTCAAAAATATCTTAGTCATCTCTTTCTCCTCAAGAGGTGGATAGATTTGAGCAGCAATTTCACGCCACCTCTGGGCGTATTCCTTAAAAGATTCTCGGTCTCTCTGCGACATCGCCCGGAGTTGATCCCTGTCCGGCGCCATGTCAACGTTGTACTTGTACTGATGGACAAAGGCTTCACTAAGATCGTTAAAGTTGTGGGTTCGAATGCTGTCTAAACCCATATACCACTTTAGAGCAGCACCCGTCAAACTGTCTTGAAAATAATGAATCAACAAATCATGATCATCGGAGTATGTAGACATCTTCCTCACGTACATTGTCAAATGACTTCTAGGACACGAATCACCCTTATATCTCTCAAAGTCTGGCACTTTGAATTTCGCTGGAATCTTGACATATCGGAACTAAACAAATGTCATGTGTACTCTTCCCAAACAAATCCTTCCCTTTCAATGCTCTAAGCTCCTTCTGCATTTCCTGGAACTGATCCTGAAATTCTTCCATTCTATTAAAAAGACCCAAACTTTCAGCGGGCTCGGCAGGATAAATTGGTTCATTCAAGTATGGCACGGAGTGGACCACAGGAGCAATGGTTGTCATAATTGGTTGCGGAAAAGGTGTTACAGACGGAATTACTGGCGGCGTGGCAGTTGTCTCTGGTTGAGGAAGAGACAATGCAGGTTGAAATAGAGGTTGTACGGCAGGCTGATACCCTTCTGGCACAAAGTTGTAAGGCATTCCCCACGGAAAACCTTTCGGCATCTGATGTTGAAGCGGAGAGTTAATTTGAGTTACGGAGGCAGGAACTGTGACAATCTCGGAAACCACTGGAGTTGAAGTCTGAATCTCGGCAGCCGTAGTCGATGGCTGATTCTGAACAGCCACCAAACTTTCCACTAACGCAATTAACTTTTCCATCTCGACACGAAGTGTAGCAACTTCCCCACGAAGCTCATGATTTTCCTGTTCCAAATCTTCCATTTTCCTTTGACGATTGGCCCGAGTGTCGTATCGGTGAGACAGCTTGACAACCTTCGGTGGAAAAAGAACAAGGATGAGACTCTAGAAAACATGTGAGGTGGAATGTGAAATGATGCATGATGGCGATGCAAATGATGACTCATTTTAAAAGTTTTTCAAGGAACTTTAATAATTTTGCATACATCAATGGTAAAGGAATTTGGAACAACAAAAACTCAATCCATTAATCGAAAGCGATAAATTACAACTTACGATTTGGAACAGTAAATTACAACCTTGGGATAACAAATCCAATAATGAAAGCAACAAATTACAACTTCGAAATATGAAAACCATAATAAAGTGATAAATTACAATTCTAAAACATGAAAGCAGTAAATTACAACTTTGGAGCATGAAGCCCAAAATAAAACAATAAATTACAACTTCAGAGCATGAAGCCCTTAATAAAACAATAAATTACAACTTCGGAGCATGAAGCTCTTTTACATAGTTTTACAAAATGACATCAATAAAATAAACTAAAAGCTAAAGCTCACTCGGAATCCTCAGATGACGGACCAAACACCGGCTGTAATCGGAGCTTCTTGATCTTTTCTTCGTAAAAGTCTTCCATATCCTTCTTTTCCGCTATCAGTCGATCGATGATTTCTTCCTGCGGATTAGGAACGAGAGCCACGCTTACCGAACCCTCCCTCTTTCTTTTCCTTTCACTCGCATACTTCTTCAGTAAGGCATCTTTCTGACGAAGTTTCTCATCGTGGTCAACGAACCGGCCGTCCTGAATAAGCAGTAACTCCTTCTTTTCTTTTAGCTGTCGAGTCAGGACTCGATTCTCATATTCAGACATATGGTACTTTTCCTTCCAAGCATCCCTCTCGGACTTCATCCTAGCCAGGTTTCCTTGATATTCTCCTACATCCGCGATAGGGATAACAACAGATGATGGTGCGATGGCAGGGAAGAAAGGTTTCTCAAGTTTATATGGCATCTTGAGAGCACAAGCCCTAGCACGAACCCACTGCATGTAAGGCTCCAAAGAAACGGCACCTCTATGTCCCAGCATATCTCTCCCTTTCTTGTGGATATGGCGCCAAGCTCCTTCAATCTCCCTCTTAGCAGCCTGATGATCTTGTCCTTCCTGAAGAAAGAAACCACTCACATGGATATTGTTCGGCTTATCTCTCATCGGGTACCCGAACTGACGGCGCGCTAGAACAGGGTTGTAGTTGATTCCACCCCTCGTACCGAGAAGAGGTACGTTGGGAAAAGCACCACAGCTATCAATGATCTCCACGTCATGGTAAACTCGACTGTACCAGTCAATGTCGAAATGAGTGAGAGCCATAATCTTTGGCGCCCAACGCGGTTCCTTCTCGAGATCCCAGAAAGCATCGGACCCAGGTAAATTCGAGACGTACCACTGATACAGTAACGACATACAACAAATAATCATCCCTCCTTGATAAGAGTTTCGAAGATGGATGGAGTAGTACGTGTCCCCTAGCAGCGTAGGGACCGGATTTCCAATCAGGAAAATTCTGATGGCGTTGATATCCACAAACTTATCAACGTTAGGGAATAAGAAAAGACCATACGCGAGTAAAGCAAACACGTCCTCGAAGGCAACAGTATCCTTTGTATCAGCAAAGTGACGAGCTTTCTTCAACAGAAACTGCGCCGGCAAACCCCGGATTCCCCCTTTCGTAGTCATATTCTCCTCTATCTCTGACTTCTTCAGGTGGGTGATGGTTGCTATCTCGTGGGATTTGGGCTCCTCTTCTAATCCAGAAAAAGGAACACGGTCGGCGATCGGAAAACCAAGAATATAGGAGTACTCCTCTAAAGTAGGCATCAACTGATTATCCGGGAAGGTGAAACATCGGTACAGGGGATCATAGAACTGAACCAACGTGTTGAGGATGCCTTTCTTCATCTTTCACTTCATGAGCGGTACGATGGACCCATACTTCTTCTGAAAATCTGCCGGACTCTCTATCTTCGGAATCAAACTCTTCAGTTCCTCAATCTCGGGCTCCTTGAAGCTAAAGCTTCGAGTATTTCTCCTTCCAAGTTCCATAATACCCTGAGACGTTTGCAAAAATCATTCCAAAGTTCCTTGAAAAACGAGTTTTTTACAAAGATGTTGATGAATGCATGAATGAATGATAATGCAACAGTCACACACAAGTTTGCAAACATGGGGTTTAAAGGTTCAACGTTCAGCATGGAGTCGAGGGTAAAGCCCACCCAAAGGTATGTACTAACGTTTCAATCACACCTGTAAGACAAGGTTCTAAGAGTTCCCAGAGTCTACATCCCTCCTTCGGATATTACCAACGTCTTGATTACTCAATAATTAGCAAT